>JAMPIV010000347.1:0-600000 GCA_024509875.1 Oreohelix idahoensis
AATATGTGAACGAACTGACCACTCGTTTGAAAGCTGGATGGAAACTGGCAAATGACAATTTGAAACAAGCCAGGAAGAAACATGCAGCATATTTTAATAGGAAGGCAAAGGACAGGGAACTGGCAGTCGGAGAGAAGGTGCTGCTTCTACTACCCGGAAGCCAGAATAAATTACAAATTGGTTGGCAAGGTCCATATACGGTTCTAGAGAAGGTGTCTAGAACAAACTATAAATTGACAAAAAGGGGAAGGAAAAAGTTTATCATGTAAACCTGTTAAAGAAGTATCTGGACAGACCACTCCAGGAAAGCACCCCCTTATTGACCTTGGCTATTGCAACCCAGATGCAAAAAGAACCACTCACCTCACATGAATACCCATTACATCCTTGTGAAACAGCAGCACAGGTAAAAGTCAGTAAGCACCTGACTAAAAACCAGAGGGAGAGAGTTCAAAAGGTTCTGGAGGAACATACAGATGTATTAACAGATAAACCAGGCCATACAAATTTGCTACAGTATGACATGAAACTGGTAGACTCAAACCCAATCTGTATGAGAGCCTATTCTATTCCGTTCGCGAAGGAGAAGGCATTGAAGGAAGAAATAGAGTATTTGTTGAAGGAGGGGATTATTTCGCACAGTGAATCATCTTTTAGTTCTAGTGTCGTTTTGTTGAGAAAACCGTCTGGGGGAACACAGACTGTGCATAGATTACAGGAAACTGAATGCTGTCACAGAAGGACAAGTGGATCCATTACCAGACACAAAACAGTTATTTGCCAGACTGAACAAGGCAAAATACTTTTCAAAGGTGGATCTTAGTAAAGGCTATTACCAGATCCCAGTGAAGCCTGAAGTGAGACCTTATTTGGCTTTTAGCACTTCGGATGGACATTATGAATTCAATATGCTACCATTCGGACTGAAAAATGCTCCGAGTGTGTTTTCAAGGATGATGCGAAAATTGTTGGATCCCCTGAATAACCCATGTATCACGAATTTCATGGATGATATTCTCGTCGCCACAGAGACATTTGAAGAACACATTGAAGCTCTGGAGATGTTGTTTGATAGACTTCGGGAGGCGAACTTAACTGCTAGGCCAACAAAATGTTGTATTGGATGCAAAGAGTTGGAATTCTTGGGGCACACTGTATATCAGGGTAATATGACCCCTGATCCTAAGAACTTGGAAAAACTGCAGAGAGCACCTAGGCCACAAACAAAAAAGGACGTGCGATCATTCGTGTCGTTATGCGGATTTTATCAGAAATACATCAAAAATTTTAACGCTATTTGTGCTCCTCTGACTGATCTGACTCGCAAGGGACTTCCAGATAAAATTATTTGGACTGCACAATGTGAACTAGCGTTCCAAGAGTTAAAGGAAAAACTCACTAGCAAGCCTATTCTCAAACTGCCTGATTTGACACAGGACTTTTTGTCTTAAGAACCGATGCAAGTAATGTAGGACTCGGAGGGGCTTTGTTGCAAAGATCATCTTCACCTGATGGGGAACTTAAACCAGTCGCTTATGCAAGCCGCAAATTGAATAAGGCGGAACAAGGATACTCCACAAGCGAAAAAGAATGTTTAGCATTAATCTGGGCAATAAAGAAGTTTCAAATCTATCTGTATGGTAGGATTTTTGTGGTGGAGACGGACCATCAGCCTCTCGTGTTCTTGTCTCAGGCTAAGCATGAAAACGCAAGATTGCTGAGGTGGTCTTTGTTGCTTCAACCTTATCAGTTTAGTATCCAATATATCCCAGGCAAATTGAATGTCGGTGCAGATTTCCTCAGTCGGCACCCCTGTGATCAAAAATTAGAGTAGTGGCAGACGTGAGGAGTAATTTTACCTATGTGTATCGCTGGTTTTGGAACTTGCCATAGGCATGTTTTCAAGTGGGGAGATGTGTAGTGAAATTGACAGAGATACAACGGTAAAATACCTCCAAAGATAACATTTAAGGATAAAAACATAATGCGTAGGCTGCTGATGTACATGATCGCCTAGACCGCGGGTCATCATCCTCCATAATAATTGACTTGCTAGACAGGAGGGGAACGGCGGATCAAAAAGGAAAAAAATATGACTGGAAAGATTGCGTGAGACTAGAAAGGCTAAGGAGACGCAATTGGGGGGGGGGGGGGGGGAACGGAGAAAAGTCACGTTTCCCAAGTTGACATAAAAAGTAAGCAACTCGACAGAAGGGACCATAGATATGTTACGCCACAGTCATTTATTGGACGCTTTTGCAATACCAAGCCCTTGATTTGAATTCAGCGGCTAAAACGCAGATGTTTGGAATATTACAAAATTTAAAAAGTACTTTTTTCTTAATATTAATGTTAGGAATATAAAAATTAGCTGGCCGGATGGCCTATTCTGAGCAGTGAACTAATATGTTCTTAATTTTACAGACGGATAGATAATATTGAAGATAATGACAAAAGACAGTGTTGTTCACATCATCGACAGACTGTATTGAATCTAAAAGTGTCGCTAATTGCACAAAAAAACACGACCTCGAAACGCAGGTGTTCAAATCTACTTAGTATGGAAGAGAAGGGATATTTGTGGTGGCTGTGTCTAAAAATAACTTTTAACGACAAAAATTTGGAGGGGAGAGAAAGGTTGGTTCAAAAATCAAGTACATTTTTGTAAAAACGCAAGTAGAGACGGACAGACTAACAGATAAACATCCATACTTGACTGAAGCATGACTGAAATGACTTTAGTGTAGGAAATTTGAAATTCAAAAAAAACCTAGGCAGTGATTGGCCACAGACAATCATATCATTAGCGCTCAGACGCGAAAGTGGGGCCATTCTTCAATAGTTGTTCAGTGATAGACACAGATTTTAAAGTGTGGTGATTTCCATATGAAAGAAATTGAAAGAAGTTTAGGGACGCCATACTATAGCCAGCAGCTCAGCTGAGTTTTGCTAGAAATTCTGTGTTATTTATTCATAATCTGGTAAGATTGAAATTATTTCCTTATATATTTTGAATATTGTTTCATGTTTGAGTGATTTGATACTGCCATATCGAAATCTAGCCTTACAAACAAGTAGGGATTTGCTCTAGACCCCCCGCCCTAGTCAGGGTCTAGGGACCAACAATATACATAAACTCCAGCAAGGGTTAGGCAAGACAGATCAAGTGTTGAGAATAATGAAACATATTACCTATCCTCTTTTAGGGCAGAAAACTAATAAATATTTTTCAGAATCTATAGTCTGGGAGGATCTATCTGATGTAAAACCACCATGGTAAATGTGCTGTTTGGTCAGAGAGATCTGACCTGTCTGTATGATGTGGTTGTTGTGTCAGTGTTGTGTCCAGACGTGGGTAGAGAATAGATTTTGACACATGGCCCATACTTTGATTGCAGAGCTGTGAGTTTCTGTTGTCAACAAAGCAGTGTCTATTCAGTTGGTGACTTTACTCGAGTGTATCTGTGCAGTACTTGTGACAGAGACCACCA
Source organism: Oreohelix idahoensis (assembly GCA_024509875.1). NCBI lineage: Eukaryota > Metazoa > Mollusca > Gastropoda > Stylommatophora > Oreohelicidae > Oreohelix > Oreohelix idahoensis. Next base: position 3,492 of record JAMPIV010000347.1, read on the forward strand.
TTATTGCCCGCCAGCACGGAGAGGTGGGACCACCAGATTTCAGCACCAGAGCTACAACTACAAGATGAGTGAGCCTCTGGTCTGCTGGACATTCACCAAAGCTTTGTAGTACTAATAACCCCATAAAAATTCCCACCATTTTTTGGACACTGTGTAGTCAATATAGACAGGTGTGATGAGGCCACCCCAACAGCACAAACATTAACTATCCTCCCAAGTAGATGACTACTAGAACATTTTAATAAAACTAACTAGTATAGTACATATATATGTACACTATTGCATTTATGATATAATATTCCATGCATTTCTTTCATAATTTCTAAATCCTTTTAAGTTCTGGTCAATCTAAAAAATTGATCCAGAACAAAATAAATGTAATATAATTCTATCAAAAAATTTTACACACGTGAGTTAGTTCAGTGTATTTTAACATTTATTAATATTATTAGTCTTGTTAAATATCTGTGGGTATATCTATAACCTATTACACCACACTACATATCATAACCCTAGACACTTTACGTAGCCACATTCATTAAAAAAAAAAAATTAAGTGTGAGGTCGTAGTGGTAGCAAGAAAGGCCTTCTGACAATTCACAACTACATTTTATCTCAGGAGCCTTCACAGCTGGCCTCATACAATTACATTTAGTAATATCACCATCATACAATACCATCAACACCACTACAAGTTGCTAAATGTTGCTGAAAGGTATCAAGCAGCTCAAGCAGAGGTAACAGGTAATAAAAAGAAACAAGTGGATAACTTTAGGGCACCACAGAACTTTAATAAATTTGATCCTAAGGATCAAAACAAAGGTAAGCACCAATTTGATAGGCCACGGTATGAAAATAAAAATAAATTCCCACAATTCGATGAAAGGAAATATGATGAAAGAAAATCTTTCAACCAAGGAAAAAGGTGGTGTAAAAATTGTAAGATGAACAATCATGACACTGACCATTGTAGAAGGAAACCTCCTCATTGTGCTGCTATGACATCGGGGAAAAAGGAAAAGAAGGTCAAACCTGAAGAACTACAGGAACCATACCACCCCCCCAGTGTGTGAAGATGTCATCTGTAATGGTGTCACTATAAGGTGTTTATATGATACCGGTTTAGATTACGATTCCGTTGTGAGTTCTCACCTGGTGCAGGCCGATCAATACACCACAGAAACAGTGGAGATTCAAACTGCAACCAAGGATGTAGCTACCATGACACTTCCCGTCGCCCGAATAAAAGGGAAAACGCGATATGTGGAAGGAATCATAAAAGCAGCAGTGATAAATGAGCCAATCTACCCTCTAATATTGGGGTGTAGATATGTCTTCTTGGGGAATCCCAAGAGACCTGTGATATTGGCAACAGTGCAGACCAGATCACAGTCAAAAAAGGAGGAGGATAATCCCATAAATACTCACCCAGATGAGATGAGGAAGGCACAGGCTGAGGACAAAACACTCAAGCCATGTTTCAAGAAGTTGCCCAAATCTCATACACCTCCAGGCAAGGGAGAGTTTTATATGAAGAACAAACTGATATATAGGAAGGCTGGATCTGAATCCAATGGTCACGGACAGCTGGTCCTTCCCACTTCATATAGGACTAAAGTGTTGGAACTAGGGCATGCGATTCCCTTCAGTGGTCATATGGGAATCAGCGCAACAGGACAGCGAATAGCTTGTCACTATTTCTGGCCAGGAATAACTGAAGATATCAAACGATATGTAAAATCCTGTCCAGAGTGCCAACGAGTAGCACCTAAACATTGGACTGCACCAGCAACTCTGGGGGGAAATGCCCATAGTGGGAACACCCTTTGAGAGAGTTGCCGTGGATCTTGTGGGACCTCTCACCCGAACCAAGAGAAGGAACAGCTACATTCTGACTCTGGTGGACACTTGTTCTATGTGGGGAGAGGCTGTAGCCCTGTCATCGATTGATTCTAAACATGTGGCAGAGGCATTGCTCACAATTTTCACCAGGTTAGGCTTTCCCAATCAAATCTTGACTGATAATGGCTCTCAGTTCAAGGGGAAACTAACTGAAGAAGTTTTCAGGATCTTCCAGGCCAAACACTTCCATTGTAGTGTGTATCATCCCCAAGGGAACGGCCAAGTGGAAAGATTTAACGGCACATTGATGTCGATCCTGAGAAAGTTGGCACACGAAAAACCAGATACATGGGACCAGTACCTGCACGCCGCCCTCTTTGCTTATCGGGAGGTACCCCATAGTTCAACCGGTATGGCCCCGGCAACATTATTGTTTGGAAGGCCAATAAAAGGTCCACTCGAAGCTTTGTTAAGAACGTGGACTGATGAAAAGGCAGAGGAAAACATTACATCTTCATACCAATATGTGAATGAGCTGACCACTCGTTTAAAAACTGGCTGGAAACTTGCCAATGAAAATTTGAAACAAGCCAGGAAGAAACATGCTGCCTATTATAACAGGAAGGCGAAAGACAGAAATTTGGCTGTGGGAGAGAAAGTACTGCTTCTTTTGCCCGGGAGTCAGAATAAGTTACAAATTGGATGGCAGGGTCCATATACAGTTTTAGAGAAGGTATCTAGAACAAATTATAAGATAGATAAGAAGGGGAAAGAAAAAATCTATCATGTGAATCTCCTGAAGAAATATTTGGAAAGAGAACATCAGGAGGAGACACACTTGTTGACCTTGTCCATCGCCATGGAGATGAAAAAGGAACCACTTTCATCATTTGAGTATCCATTACACCCCTGTGAGACAGCAGCACAGGTGAAAATCAGTACACATTTAACGAAAACTCAGAAAGAGAGAGTGCAACAGGTTCTAAATAATCATGCAGAGGTGTTAACAGACCGACCAGGGCATACAAACCTATTGGAATATGATATGAAACTGATAGACCCCACACCTGTCTGTATGAAACCATATTCGATTCCGTTTGCTAAGGAGAAAGCTTTGAAGGAAGAGATAGACTATCTGTTGAAGGAAGGAATTATTTCGCACAGTGAATCTTCGTATAGTTCCGGTGTTGTACTCTTAAGGAAGCCCTCTGGAGAACATAGACTCTGTATAGATTACAGGAGACTGAATGCTATTACAGAAGGACAGGTGGATCCATTGCCGGATACAAATCAGCTGTTTGCCAGACTAAATAAAGCTAAATATTTCTCAAAAGTGGATCTGAGTAAAGGATACTATCAGATTCCAGTAAAGCCTGAGGTTAGACCATACCTAGCTTTTAGTACCTCAGAAGGACACTATGAGTTTAATAGATTGCCATTTGGATTGAAGAATGCGCCTAGTGTCTTCTCTAGAATGATGAGAAAATTATTGGACCCTCTGAATAATCCATGTATAACAAATTTCATGGATGATATCCTGATAGCAACAGAAACATTTGAGGAACACATTGACTCTCTGAACATGCTGTTTAATCGACTTAGGGAGGCAAATTTAACAGCCCGACCAACCAAATGTTGCGTTGGATGTAAAGAATTGGAATTTTTGGGACACACAGTTTATCAGGGAAACATGACCCCTGACCCAAAGAATTTAGAGAAACTACAGAAAGCCCCGAGACCACAAACCAAGAAGGACGTGAGATCCTTTGTCTCATTATGTGGTTTCTACCAGAAGTATATCAAAAACTTTAATTCCATATGTGCACCGTTAACTGATTTGACACGTAAAGGACATCCAGATCGCATTACATGGACACCACAATGTGAAATGACTTACCAAGAATTGAAGGAAAAGCTCACAAGTAAACCCATTTTGAAATTACCTGACTTAAGTCAAGAATTCATAGTAAGGACGGATGCAAGTAATATTGGGTTAGGTGCAACTCTACTACAGAAATCAGATGCATTGGATGGGGAATTAAGCCCAGTGGCATATGCTAGCAGAAAATTGAATAAAGCTGAAATCAATTACTCAACTAGCGAAAAAGAATGTCTTGCAGTAATATGGGCAATAAAGAAATTCAATATTTATCTGTATGGGAAGGCCTTTAAGTTGCAAACAGACCACAAACCTTTATCGTTTCTGGCACAGGCTAGGCATGAGAACTCCAGGTTACTCCGATGGTCTTTACTTTTGGCTCCATATAATTTTAGCATTGAGTATATATCTGGAAAAACCAATTTGGGAGCGGATTTTTTAAGCCGCCATCCGTGTGATGAGAATCACCGTAAACCCCAGAAATAATAATAAATTTCTCTATGTGTATATAGAATAAAGGACTGACATATAATGTCTGTTTTAAGAGGGGAGGTGTCGTGAAATATTCTAATCCACATATATAAATTATCAGGTAAATATAAAGCCTAACAAATAAATTCTAATAAAGAAAAGAGCAATGGTAAAATAACAGTGCTGTCACAAAGAATGTACTCGAAATCCCCTTTGTTTTATGCTTCGTCTGCAAATTGTAACGTTTCCACGTTAAATATAAGCCACTGCATAAATACAAGCGTTTCCACAACACATTAAAACGGGTATTGCATTTCTGAGAAAAACATTGAGAGGCACACTGCGTAATGACCTAAATTAATCCTAACATTAATTATACTGCGTTACCAAAACGAACGAACAGATGGACTCAAATAGAAAGAAGGGAGGGCTGAAAATCAGGAACGCATGCAAAATTGAACACGCGTCTCGCTATTAATGCCACCCCAACAAGCGTAACGCGATACACAATTACTACTATCACGCGTGTAAGGCCACATGCACTAACTTTATTTCAAATCGACAGTGATAAAATTCACAACCCTTCCCAGAGTTAGGTTTTTAAATCCTGAAAAACGCTTATTAGGAAAGATGACAATAGATGGGTTTACGTTTGAAAACATTACAGTACCCAGACAGCACATCTTCGAAACAGGAGGTAGAAGAAATTGCATATTTTGAACGCAGCCACTTAGCTCTTTTAAATTTGTATATTTGGGTTCCTTAGGGCTTACTGACAAAGAATATGTAAAACGTTACGCAAATAGTCTAGGAATTAACAAGTTATAACCAAAATAAAATAGTGGGGATGCCTGACAGCATGAAATCATTTCTGCTCATAAAATTTTTTTTATAACGTGTTTGAAAAAACCTTGCGTACGGAAATAGCCTACCATGTAAACTCCAAATTGATTGGAGCGCAACAAATATAAGACTAAACACGATTGGTCGGACTATAAATACTATCTTTGGTTGTTAGGGGAGACGTAGGAAGGTAAAATTTTTTCAAACACTTGTCGAAACGTGGCTCCATTGGCCAGACTCGCTGATATAATCACTTAGGAGCGTTAGTTCGAGACCACTAGTTCAAATAAGCTTGATAAAGCAACAGTGCGTTGAAGCCAGCTCATATTTTTGCTAAATAAAAGCCTGGAACATAAGCAGATGGGAATTTGTGCCAGTATTTGTGCCAGAATTCATTGCTAGTCAACGTATCTGTGTTTATTCGATGAATTGTGGGACCGTGGTCTTGATGGTATTGAGCAGCACCTGGTCAGAGCTTTGCTGAATCCAGAGTCGGACAGCATACTCCTTGGTCCATTTAGCTATCAGTGAGGTGTCTCCAGAGCCCAGGGGAGAAATCGAGCAGAGGAGTCTTTTCCTGCCGCCATCACGCAAGATAAGCTGATGTGGCCAGCTGAGCTCAACATTATGTACCCCCATCTTAAAATGACATTGTAAAAATAACATTAAGAGGGGAATTAAATTGTTTTAATATCAGGAACTGAGAACATCTCCAATACTAGTTCCAATAAAGACAAACTATTGAAGTCATGATGACAAATACCAACAGAGCTTGAACAAAACAAAACCAGTATTACCTCATATTACTACTACACAACTGACACACATAGGATACTTTTAATAATATATGTCACTACAATATTCATATTGAGAAATTCTGTACATATAACTTGTAATTAAAATTGATTGTGATTCCTGGTTCCCTTTGTATTTGAATCAGGACACATATTCATTCATGACAGCAATGAATACATATCGTTATTTGAAAAGTTATCAGTGACTCCTTTAAGATATCCTTGTAGAGTGTTTTATGTATGTGAGTGTCACAGTGTTGTCAAGTGTAGTGGAATAAATTAAATTGTTTATCTGTCTGTTGTTGTTTTGACTTACACTTCATCATACACATACCCTAGACATATAACGTAGTCATCACACTATTCCAGAATAATTCTGACTGAGGTATACATATGTGGCAGCAAGTAAGGTTATATATAATACACTACTCTTATTAGATATATATACCTTCACAGCTGATCTCAGTCAGTACACTAAGTCCCCTATAAATATTTATAACATCTCACTTCACCACAGACAATTTCTGTTTCTCTGTTACTCTGTGATATACAGCACTTCATCTTTTCTCTTGGTGTGCTGGGGCGCAAGAATGAGTAATTATAGTCATTTTCATACTGTCGCCTTTCTCTTCTTATGTATGGACTGGTTCGTTTCTGCCATCTGGGTAGGGTATGCTGTGGTGTAACATGACTGTGACTGATGTTACTGCCTTTTTCTGCCTTATAACTGTTTACTTTCCGTGTACTATGGTTATTTGTACTGCGATTTCGTGCATTATGTCCAGTGGGAGTGGTTGAGACAATTTGTGGATGGTCTCTATTGGTTTTGGTTTGTCTTATTGTTGACGTATCCACTTGCGCTACAACTGTGCCTCTTTTTATAGTGGTAGTTTTTCCTGACATATTCAATATCATGATGGGGAAATCTCTGGACTTCGAGACTTCAGCGATTCCCTCTGTAATTTGCAACAATGGGTCATCAATAATGCTTTCTTCTGCTAGGGGCTGTACTTGAATTGATTGCCCTGGTGTTATGTACTCAGAATTTTTTACTCTGCCTTTTGCTATGACCAGGGAGTTTGGAGCCACCGTTATGGGAGCTGTAATCCTTACTAAAGACGCTATGTGGATATCGTCCTGGAGATCTATGTACGTATTGTTGGCTTTGATTTTGTGGAGGTCATAGTATATTCGAACTTTGTGTTTGTTAAAAAAATCTCTCCCCAGGATAAGATTTCTAGACATTCCTTTAGTAATGACAAATGGGTGTTCAAAATTTGTTTCGCCTAAGGAAAATTTTAGCCATGCTGTCCCAACTGAATTTAGTCTTTGTCCCGTGACTGAAGCTAGGTGTGTTTTGGACGGTTGAAATCGTACTAAGTGTTGGATCCTCTTGAACAGCTGGAACCTAATAAGGCTGATGGATGCTCCTGTATCTACCAGTGCCCTATATTGTTGGCCCTGTATAGACATGATGCAGGAACTGGGGTCCGGATGTATTTTAGTTCCATCATGCAACATTTCTTCATATTGTATTTTACTGGATGGGCCCACTTGACAATTTCTGTTCTGTGTTGTTTCTTTTGTTTTGGACCAGTTTCTGTGATTGTTGCCCTCACTAACGGTCCTGTTTAGTGAGTGGCGCGGCCGTTTCCCTGACGCATGAGGGGTTGAGGTGCGCCTCTGGTATACTGATTTCTGGTGTAATCACGTGGGGGTGGTGCGGGTTGTTGTGGTTGGTAACCTCCTCTTCTGGGTGGTGCATGATTGTAATTTGCTCTACAGGACTTGTAACCATGTCCGAGCCTACCGCATGTAAAGCATCCGTTTGTATTGACATTATTGACGTCGTTTTGCCTCTGTGTGGGGGGTCTATAATTGCGGGGTCTATCATCACGTATTCGTGGGCGAGTCCATTGCCTCCTGGTATGGTCAACTTCCATAGGCTCATGCTCATCATAGTCCCTATATTCTGGTCGGGGTTCCCTACCTGCTCTTTGTTGGAACCTTCGGTGAAGATTTTCCTCCTGTATTGCTGCTTGGATTGTTTCAGCAATAGTCTTGGTGTCTTTTCTAATAAGATGCCTTCTGATATTTTCCGCTCTAAGGCCATCGGCAAATATCCCCACTAACTGTATTTCTACATCAGGTGTGGTAGGGATTTCTCCGCAAAATGCCTCTTCTGCCATATTGAGGAATCGATCTCCAAAAAGTTGTACCGATTCATCTCTTTCCTGTTTCATGCTTCTAAGGACTGACCAAGCATGCATTTTGTCTATGATTTCCCCATATCTCTGGGTGAGCTCTTTTTTTTAGGGACTCGTAGGTTTCTGTGGGGTACTGCTGGGACCTCCTTCTTAAAAAATCAGTCACGTACGAATCAGAACCTAACAGAGCGATTTTCTTTTTCTCTTCATCCGTTGTTGCCTCTGCTAGTGCCGCAAATTTGTCTATGTCGGCCAACCATCTCCTGAATTTCTTCTTATCTCCCTCGAATGGTTGTACTATGGACCTAACTTGGGATAATTTTGCATAATTGCTATTCTTTTCTAAGTTCTCAGTAAGGCGCTGTAGCGCTATCAATGTGGTTTCCTCCATATTTGGATTGACTGGGGGCTGCAACGGTTGTGCATTTACAGGTTGGTTCTGTGGTTGTTGTTGTTGTTGGTCCACACCAAGCTGTTGAAAATTTTCCATTAATTGATCCATCTTCGCTTCTGCTCTTTTTTAGAGGACTGGTCATACGGCACCAAATTGAGATGTGTGGCCGGGCAGGGTAGTGGGGGTTGCTGTTTAACTCGAGAGTATTAGATTTTGATTACTAGCTAGCCTGCTAGAGGTGATGATTTCTCTCTACAGACTTACAGGAATTTACCAGGTTCGGGGACAATCCTCTATGATGTTTTATTTTTAGAGCATATGGTTATTATTTGTGTTGCACCTGCAACGATTAGCTTTGGCATGATCCTTTAATAATTGGTATGATGGCTAACTGCAAACATATGATTCGTCAACAGCATTTGTGTTCAATGAAACAAATGTTTATTCAATTTCCAACAAGAACTGGGTTAAGTCAAATGGTAACCACACCAAATTTGCATAATAGCATGTTGACATTTAATAAACAAGCATAAAAAGTCAATGCATTATTTTAATGATGCAATATTCCTTATTGCATCTCGTAATCTTTTCAAGTTGCTAAAACATGGCGTGGCTCCTCTATCCTTCTAGTGTTCCTTCGTTTATTTGTTAATGTGGTCTAGATTTCACGTTTTTCTTATCTCTTCATTTCAATGAAGAGCCAAACTTTCTCTTATTCATTAGTATTCCTTAGTTTGACTTTCTCTCAGCTTAAGGACCTTCATTCTTGGTAAAAGGTTCAGATATATGCCTGGGTTTACAATTCTTTACCCAGTTTTCGAGCGTAGCTCCGTTTCAGTTATGACTGTGGGCTCTAACAGTTATTGCATTCAGTATTTAGCAATACTTACAGTTTTCATGAATTCACAAACAAATTATTCTACGTTTCGAAATTACACAGTTGCTTTAATTGTGCGAAGTCAATCTCCTCTATAGAATATCACTGAGCAAAGAGAATTACGTCTTGTCTCCACCGCTCTAAATTCATTACTCACTAAAAAAATGGCTTCGTCTCTTGTTCATTCCGGGGAAAGAAAGACTGAGGCTAACCATTGGTGGGAAAATCACGTGACCAATGCTTGGCGTTACGAAGCGAAGCTTAGCCTAAAATAATGCGTGGCTTTTCGAAGCTAACCTGGTTTAATTAAACATCTGCGCCAAGACTTTTTTTAATCTTCTGTTTCTATAAAAATTTATTTTATATGTTAATATAGCCTGTATCTGAAAACTTACGGTATACGCGGTTACAAGCTCTCTCATTACCGCGTACCCCTGCGTGACGAGGGCAGTTGATTCACACCAGATCTTGAAGATTCGAGGCTTCTGTAGAGGTTTTCCAGTCATGACGGAGTCATCCATTTTGGGCCTTCCGAAGCATGGACTGAGAGTCTAGCACAGTAACAGCCCTTTGTTAATGAAGCTTCAGTCAGCCACCTTATGGCAGCAGTAACTTCCCTTTGATGAAGTCTCAGTCAGCCACCTTATGGCAGCAGTAACTGCCCTTTGTTAATGAAGTCTCAGTCAGCCACCTTATGGCAGCAGTAACTGCCCTTTGTTAATGAAGTCTCAGTCAGCCACCTTATGGCAGCAGTAACTGCCCTTTGTTAATGAAGTCTCAGTTAGCCACCTTATGGCAGCAGTAACTGCCCTTTGTTAATGAAGTCTCAGTCAGCCATCTTAAGGCAGCAGTAACTGTCTCTACCTCCATTCTCATACTCGAAGTTGTTATCATGTAAGCCCCGCTTTATTCAGCGACGACCCTGCTCTTTAATCTGGCCGAGAAACCTCATTATGATTTCTCACCACGGAATACAGACCCATCAGTGTACACAATGGCATCATCATCCATTATCTTCAATCCTCCCTCTTGAAGGAAGCCTGCATATACACCAACTGCGATATTTTCTGTAGCAACTTGTTTTACGTGACATGGTCGCCACGCTCATACTCTGTCTACATTGCTAACAAGATATATGTGTGAGTTCACATCTCATATGGATATTTGTATTGTACAAGGTGGTACAAAAGTTGTTTCCTGTTTTTAAATGCACGTATCCATTGAATGTTAGAGAGAAAATAAACACCTATGCAGGCCACCAAGAACCACTTTTGTCAGTAGTGAAACGTCGAAAGCTTGCCTGGTTTGGGCATGTAACTCGTCATGACTCCCTTTCGAAAACGATCCTCCAGGGAACAGTCGAAGGTAAACGGAGAAGAGGAAGGCAAAGAAAATCCTGGACTGATAACATCAAAGAATGGGCAGGGCACGGTTTTTCCACACTTGTACGCATTGCTGAGGATAGAGAGCAGTGGAGGACCCTGTCTGCTGATGCTTCCACCATGGCACCCCTACGACCCATAACGGGTTACGGGTTGAGATGATGATCCATTAAATATACATGAAACAAATATGATAACAATATGCAATAACTGGCATTTGATAAATAAGTGTACATTTTTTCCTTATTCCCCAAATAAAACAAAATAAAATCTGTAAAGGTCAATAAAGTGACGTTACAAGAGATAGCTAAAATTGCAGTCTGCTATGAAAGCACGCGCTAAACAAATCAGATCTCAGGAAGAGTTGTAATGTTAATGTGATAGCATTATATGTAATAAAATGACAGTTAACTCCCTTTATCTTGACGTTTGTTTGAAATAAAAAAGTTGGACAGGGGTGAAAAAAATAACATTTAAAAAATATGAACTGAGTTTTCAATCACTCTATAGATATTCAAACATTGTAAGAAACCGGTACAAGAAATGTTGGTCTATTCGCTCACTTAGTATTCTGAAGGGTACGAATGTTAACAAAACATGAATCAATAAATAACAGGTAGCGACGCACATTGAACTCACAGGTGAACGATGCTCTTAAAGTCGCAGATCTGGTATGACCTGTAATGCCGTGTTTACAAAGTACACGAACTTCTCTTGCGCATTTTGTTGCTAGCATTTCAAACTCAATCTCCTTTACTATCAACTCTGTCTTTATTAAGACTATGGGTGTTCATGTAGGTTTGAACGCAGATGTCTTCTGTCTTACCATCTCTCTTTCTCTCATTGTTTTTTTTTTTTTTTTTTTGTTGATTCGTTTCTTTCTTTCTTGTTCTTTCTTTCTTTCTGTCTTTTTTCTTTTCTTCTTTTTCTTTCGTACTTTCCTTCTATATTTCTTTCCTTTTGCTTTTTTTGTTCTATCTTCCTTTATACTACCTGTCTGCCTGACTGTCAGTGTCTCCCTGTCTATCTGCCTCTTTGTACCTATCTGTCTTTGTACCTTTCTTCAGCATCTCTAGAACTGCTCCATTTACTCCTGAGAGGACTTTCTGCTTTTTAAAATTTATTTATTTATCATTTTTTGGTCCTGTGGAAACAAACTGTTGACGTCAGCTATTTTTATTATACTCTATGTTAATGAACCTCCTTCATTCTGTCCCTATCTTTAGCTTATTCTTTCTTACCTATCAATCTATCTTTCTTTGTTTCATCCCATTATGTGTGTAAGCATCGCTTCTGTTCTGTTCTTCACCTCAATCTGGATCCCATCTATTTCTCTCTCTGTGTCTCTACCTCCCTTTCTCTCTCTCTCTCTCTCTCTCTCTCTCTCTCTCTCTCTCTCTCTCTCTCTCTCTCTCTCTCTCTCTCTCTCTCTCTCTCTCTCTCTCTCTCTCTCTCTCTCTCTATTAAACTAGTGACATTACTTAAATCATTCCTGTCCGACAGACAGCAAGTAGTGTGGTACAATAACTTCTTGTCAAGCCCAACTATTGCTGACACCGGTGTTCCTCGGGGTTCTATTCTCGGCCCTCTACTTTTTTCCATTTACATAAATGACCTTCCACTACACATCGAGCACTCATCCTGCGACCTATTTGCCGATGACTGTACCATTTATACTAGTGATAAAAGTTGCAACACGCTAGAAATATTATTACAAAGCGACACAGACAATCTTATTAAGTGGAGCAATGAAAACTGCATGCAAATAAATATCACTAAAACAAAATGTATGATAATATCAACTAGACAAAAATTACAAAACTCACTGAAAACAACACTTCAGCTCTACATTGGAACCTCTTTAATTGAAAATGTAAATGAATATAAAACACTAGGACTCATAATTGACCAACATTTAAGTTGGAATTCGCATGTACAAGCACTGACCAAACAAACGGCACAAAAAGTTTACCAGTTAGCTAAAATAGATCTGGAAAAGGCGTTTGACAGGGTCCCTTGGAGCAAACTTTGGGACTGTTTGGCAAGGAAGAATATTCCAGCACCTCTGATTCATGCTATACAGAGCTTCTACAAGTCTTGCAGAAATTATGTGAGGACAGCAAACCATAAGTCAGAAGAGTTCAGGACCACCACTGGTGTAAGAAAAGGTGATATCCTATCACCTTACCTCTTCATACTCCTTATGGACGATGTCATCAAGGCATGTAAGGAGAGAACAAGAAAGTATTCAGTGGGGTACTGGAAGATGAGACAGGTCTATATTTCAGAGCTGGCATTTGCTGATGATGTTGCCCTGATTGCTAAATCAAAGGCACATCTCCAATCCAACCTGCAAGTATGAAAGGAAGAGCTGGAGAAGAGAGGGATGGTCATAAGCAGCTCTAAAACAAAATCCATGGTGATATCACGAGAAGAAAGAAGACATCAGATTAAGCTGGGAGAACAGGTCCTGGAGCAGGTCGACCACTTTAAATACCTCGGAGCTATTATAGACCGAAAGGGCGGCATCAAAGAAGAGTTGGCCACTCGAAAAGCAGCAGCTGGGAGACTTTTTCAGGCCATAAATCGAGGATTCCTCAGCAAGAGAGAGGTTGGTAAGAAAACGAAGATGGCTGTATACCGCTCCACCTATGTCCCAGTCTTGACATATGGATGCGAGTCATGGGCAATGACTACAACCCATAAAAGCCAGATCCAAACCTCAGAAATGAGATATCTGAGGAAGGTGGTTGAAGTAACAAGAAGAGACATGGTACGCAACCAGACGATACGTCAAGGCCTAAAATGCCACCCCCTACAGACCCAAGTAGAACAGTCCCAACTAAGATGGTTTGGCCATGTCTGCAGAATGGGAGAAGATCGGCTACCACGACAAGCATGGGAAACAAAGAGCCAAGGATCCAGACCCCGAGGACGACCCAGAGTCCGCTGGGAGGACAACATTAGACAATCTTTGAAGGACCGAGGACTAGAATGGAACCAGGCCAGGAGGAAGACAGCCGATAGAATAGTCTGGCGCTCTCTCTTCCAAACCTCTACACCTCACGGTAGAAGGGGAACGACTAAGTAAGTAAGTAAGTAAAATCAAACATTTCCTAGATGAGGAGACACGAAAAATGTTCTATACATCCCAGATACAAACACATCTAGACTATTGTTCCACAATTTGGGATGGCTGCACCATGTCCAACACTAAAAGACTCTATTCATTACAAAAACGTGCAGTGCGCCTAATTTCAGACAAAAACCTCACACAGTGTGTAGACGCATATACATATCTTGACATATTACAACTAAGAAAGTGCCTTCTCTTCAACAAAGCCAAATTTATTCACAAAATCTTGTCACAGAATGCTCCAACGTATCTGTGGCCTATTTTCAAATACAGCGGAAGACGCAGTCAACGCTTAAATAAATTACACATGCCCAAGCCTAGGCTCGACTTATTCAAGAAAAGTTTAGCTTTTTCTGCTGCTCATCTGTGGAATACTCTTCCACACGACTTAAAAAATACTCTTAGTCCATATTCATTCAATCACAGACTTTTCAAATATATCATGAGTGCAGATTATATGCCACCCTAATTTCGTTATGTTCTTAAATAATTACATAACATCATATGTAGGTTTTAAAGTTAATTTTGTCCTGTTTAGTATAAATTATGATACGCATCTGTAAATCTGTGTAACTGTTATGTACTGTTACAATGTTGGGATTTTATTTTATTGTACTTTTTTGTTATTTTATTATTTAAGTAATATTTAGGATACGTGTGTGTTACGCACGGATCATTATTATTTTTCGTTTGTATAAACATTTTTCGTATGTATGATCATTTTTTGACTGAAATGTATATTATATATATTTTACAGTCAAAGGGACAGAACCCGAGATATTGATACTGCTATTTTTTATGAGTTTACCTCCTCTTGTATAGAGACACGTTCGGTCTATAATTTCTTGAACGAAGCGTGACCATATCTCCTTATTTGGTAGTACCAGTCAACTATGGTAGATGTCTGAAAACCTGTCTTAACGCTTCTGTTCATGACCATAAAAGGCGCGACTGTGTAAGACTTTTATCTCGAATGTTCTTAGAATCGTCTAATGTGAACGGCGACTCAGATATTGTTGTTCTGCGCATGCCTCGACTTGGAGAGTTCGTTTGTGGTTCCGCCCAGCTCGGGGCAGTTAAGAAATGGTCTGAGTAGCGAGCAGACGCAACCTGCGTCTTGTGTTTTTCATTGTCGGACTTTGGTGTTTTTTTCTGGACTTTTGTGGTGGTTTAGTTTAGGCTTCGGCTTAAGCTAGCCTTTGTGACTTTTTTTTCGTGCTTAATTTGGTTTCAGTACCAAGAAAAGAAATATAAGAATGTCCGCACCTTTTGTACCTGTGATCATGATCAATGCAGAAGAAGATCTAGAAGGAGGTATGCTCCATAGGCCAGGGACACTGGTTATTACTATTACTGGGCCGCAGGCCAATAGGGCATCCTACTCCCTGATATCTAGTATTATGGCAGGACCGGCTGGCGTCGGAATGAGTGGCATAGCCACCTTGTATCGTTTTGAGGGGCCCTACAGATGGTACGCCACTCTGACAGCGGCGGCACAAATAAAACATTACCAAGGCCTGCATGGCAAGAGGTTCGAGTGGACCAACCCCCAGATGAGCATCTATATAGAGCATCTGGATAAAGAGAAGTCCAAAGGGACACTGAACTGGATGCCCCCCACTATAAAGCCAGAAGCGGTGAGGAGAATAGCGGCCGAAGTGTCGGGCGACAAAGATGTGGAGGTGAGCAGAATTAAAAATGCCCAGGATAAATGGCTCTTTTTATACCGGCCAACAGAACATCAAATACCGCACTTTGTGCACCTTAAGGCCGCAGAAGATAAAATACTGAAGGTATGGGTGTCTCTACCCGGTAGACGAACCCAATGCACTATTTGCGGACTGGACACACACTGGGTTAGCCAGTGCCCAAGAAGGCGGGCGGCCCCAACTAAGGCCAAACAGACCAAAGAAGAAGAGGCAGTCGGGAACAAAACGCCGGCTGAGCAGAACAGGAGGAGTGAGTTCCTCGCGTCAGAGAGCGATGCACTTGAGTGCCACACAGCAGAGAGCCCTGAAGCAGATACGAGTAAGGAAGTTGACTTTATAGATGTGCTCTCTAGGAAGGGAGAGAAGAATAGGAAAAGACTTTTGCGCCAGACAACAGGGCCTGTTAAACCCAAAGAGGTGAAGCGAAATAATAGTACTTCTCCAAGCAAGCGCTCACCGAGCAAAGAGGATCTCCCCCCATCACCCAAGGTGACTGCAGAAGAGTCCTGTCATGAGGAGGCAGCGTTGACACCTGTTGTTGACGAACGAAGATCCCAGCCAAATAGCCCTGACAAATCACCAACTCAGTCATTTGTGTCGGGGGCCTTTAGACCGGATCCGGAAGTGCCAGGGGCACTTCTAACACAAGACAGTATAAGCGGTAACTGGGCGACCATGACTGAAGACGAGGCCATGGAGTCGATGACCACCCTGTACATAGATGGGCAAGAGTTTGAAGATGTGAGTGACTAATGAGCCTACACCTACAAGTCTTTCTTCCCGGCACTGGGGCCCAGTGAAAGAAGTTACTTCCAGACTTCAAGCAGGTGAGACGAGTGAGGACGAATGGTGCAGGTGAAGGCACGCCTGAGCTGCACCCCGAAGCTACCCTCCCCTTTGAGCCTGTTAGAAGCTTGAAAGATAGACTACCAGTGCGTGGGAAGATGTGCCCCCTCAAGTGGACCCAAGTGAAACTGTCCATAAAAATAAAAATAAAAATGTATCTTATTACAGTAAAGTGTGCCAACACCCATAGTTTAGGAGTGGTGTTAAAATGTATTATTAAGAGTTGTGTTTATGTAAATAGTGTTTATGTAAATAGTTTTTTTTGATAGTTAGCTTGTCCACAATACACACACTTTAACATGCGCACAGTTTCATTTAAACAGTCAACTCCTCCCCCCCCCCCTTACTGGGGTGGAAATGTTAGGCGATGCAGTTTCATCTGCGTCCAGCCTAAATTATCAGTGCGGAACGGATAGTCAGCCCCAGGTCACTATTCCGTCAATTAGTCATGTAACTAGGTCAACAGGTCAGCCCCTATGCACCCCCTCGACAAGAAATGCAAACATGAATGTGTCGAGTGACCTAGTTACGACAGAAAGCGGTCAGCCGAAAGGCACCGCTATGCTGTGCAAACCATGTGCAATAAATGACCAGATTATCACTTTGCCCACTACAGTCTTTAAAACTTATGATAAATTACCAACTAGCGTTTTATTGAGTAACTCACCTGTAGCGAGTAGCCAGCCTCAGACCACTGCTCAGCTTTGTAACCCAAAAAAGACAGACGGTTCGCAAGGCCCCGTTTTGTCAAATAGTGTAGATATGGCAAGTGGCCACTCTGCCACTTTGCCATGTAGACAGTTTATAGAGAGTGGCCAACCTCAGCCTACCACTCCGACATGCAGTCTAGTGATAATATTTCTCAATATCAATGGTTTGAGGAAAAAACTAGACCATGTAATCAAACTTATTAAAAAAAATAAACCCGATTTTCTGTTTTTGCAACAGGCGGGGATTTTTTCTGACTATCATGCCGGTCAGATGGTATCTAGGTTAGGACTTAAACATGGCTGGTTCGCCTTGGGCACCAGTCATGGTAGCGGTGTAGCCACCCTACAAATCAATGAAGATTGGGAGACAGTACATTATAGAACAGACAATTGTGGCAGAATTGTCATAATTCAAATACAAAACAAGCACAACAAACATGACGCACACACACTCATTAATATTTACGCTCCAGCGACGAAAATTGACAGACTTAAGTTTTATGAAGGTTTACACGACATCCTAACGGAAAATTATAAAGGGACAAAAAAAATTTTAGGGGGGGATTTTAATTGTATTCTATCCGACCTTGACCGGTCTGGAGGCTTCACGAGAGCGCAGACACGAGAAAAGTCTTTACTTGTACGACAAGTTCAGGCTATGTTAGACGAACATGACCTTTCAGACGTATACAGAAAAGTAGAACCAAACAAACGAACCTTTACATACTATGACAAGGCGAACCCACATTTTAGACTAGCTTCAAGATTAGATAGAATTTACACCACTAGTGACTATAACATACACAAAATATACCATATAAAAAACACTCTTAAATTCACAGATCATCACGCAGTTTATACATCTTTAAGTACGGGACACACGCATAAACAAGTAAAGAGATCCCCACATTGGAAATTTAACAACAGCCTACTTAAAAACACTTACTACACAGAACAAATAACACAATTGATACAAGGTTACGCACAAGACATTCCCAATAATAACATTGCACAATATTGGGATATGTTAAAAAACACAATTAGAGATAGAACGCAGATTTTGGCGACACTTATTCACAAGAAGTTTAAAAAAGAGGAGGGGATTTTAGAAGAAGCAATTAGTTTAACCAAAAGTTTAGACAACACGAACCCTCACATCCAAATTTTAGAAGAGTGTTTAGATCAATATAGACAGTATACCTACCAGGGAGCATTACTTAGGACAAAATTACACACTATAACGCAGGAAATCCCTAGTAGGCAATATTTAGCAGTAGAGCAAAACATCCAACGCAGTAGACAGATTCATGAAATAACAGATATGAACGGACAGCAACAAACAGACAACACCAACATTAGTCACGCTTTCTTCCAATACTACAAAAAACTATATACTAGGGAAGAAACTGACGCAAATATACAACACAAGTTTCTACAATACACAAAACGTTTAAGTGATGAGGAAAGTGAAAGACTAGATCAACCCCTAACTTTAGATAATTTGCAAGGGGCACTTAGTACTTTTCAAAAAGATAAAGCACCTGGGCCTGATGGGCTAACAGCAGAATTTTACAGGTTTTTCTTCCCATGTTTAGGCCCTATCTTAATTAAAGTGTTCGAAGAGGCTTTTCAAAAAGGGGAACTCCCGGATAGTTTAAATCAGTCATATATTACCCTGATCCCTAAAGACAGTAATGACAAAAAGTCAATTAAGAATTTTAGGCCTATCTCCCTTTTAAATGTTGATTATAAAATTCTAGCCAAGGCATTAACTCTGAAGCTTAAACCACAAATGCACGCAATAATACATTCAGATCAACAATGTAGTGTGCATGGTAGAAACATTAGCAGACACACACATTTCATTAGAGACCTGATTACATACACACATGATAGGCAGTGCCAGAGTGCCATATTATCTTTAGACCAGGAAAAGGCATTTGATAGAGTATCACATGCCTTCCTACATAAATGTCTTAAAGCTAATAATATAGGGAAATACTTTAGATCATGGATAAAAATCCTATATAAAAAACCTGAAAGTAAAATATTGATTAATCACAGTTTAACCGAAACATTCAAATTAACGAGAAGTGTTAGACAAGGTTGCCCTCTGTCGGCCTTGTTATATGTAATAACGTTAGAACCTGTGTTGGAAAGAATAAGACAAGACACAAATATCACAGGGACTTTCGTCCCCGGTGCAGGGGAAAGAAAATTGTTGGCCTACGCCGATGATACGATATTCCTTCCAACAACAAAGGACTCTATTAAAAATATCTTAGAGGTTTTCACAGAGTTTGGACGCGCTAGCGAATCCAAACTAAATATTCAAAAATCTAGCATAATGGGAATAGGTAAATGGGGTAATAGGTCAGATTTCCCTTTCCAATTAACGGTAGTGAAAAAAATTAAAATTTACGGAATTAACTTCTCTTTTAATCCTCAAGACCCCAATAAAGAAACATGGACAAAATTGATAGAGAAAATCCAAAATATTCTAGAAAGTTACAAATATAAAACGGCTACCATTTTCGGGAGAAGTATTATAGTTAATTGTTTTATTATGCCACAAATAATATACATAGCAAACGTACAGATGGTACCTAAAAAGATTATAAAGGAAATAAATAAACTAATTAGGGCCTTTATTTTTAGGAACACTTGGCACAGTATTAAACACGCTACGTTAATACAACCTAAAAATAAAGGGGGGATAGCCTTACAAGACATCAACACTAAAATTAAAGCTTTAAGAATTAAATATATAGGGGAAGTAATAAAGAGCCCGGGTCTATACCCGCTGGCACACTATTATATCGGGTTAAGGCTATCAAGTTTTTGTAAATTAAATAATAATCAACCCCATTTTTTTGGGACACCACCTCCTTTTTATGCAATATGTCTGAAAAATTTAGAGGGGAACAAACACTTAATAAAGCAAGACACCAAACTTATATACAAACTTCTAGTTGCAGCACAGGAAACACCTATAAACACAAGAAGAGGGTACAACCTCTTTATAACTGATTACACACAGAGTTTTACAAACATCCACGCAATAGACATTAAACCACAAGCAAAAGAAGTCACCTTCAGATTACTACATAGTTTAACACCAATTTCGAACAAATCATTAACAAAAACAAACAGACCAGCACCCAAATGTAAATTATGCAATGACAACATTACAGAGACAGAAGACCACTTGTTTTACACATGTAAGACAGTGGCCCCCACTTTAAACAAGTTAAGGAAATTAATAGCCCCACACTCACAACAGACACTTAATTTATATAAAGCAGTCACGATGAACACGTTACCACAAATGACGAGACGAATAGAACTCAAGCTACTGACATTGTTAGCTCACTTTAGATATCTTGTATGGACATGTAGGAACAGAGCTGTATACGACAATGGACATTATGACAGTACAATATTTACACAAATATACGAACGCATGACACAAAACATAACAGAATAGATTTGAAACTCTTTTGTTGTTGTACAAATAAATATGTAATAACCTTTTTTGACCCTACGGCCGTTACACAAAGCAAGTAGCTTTGTAAATACTTTGTGTCTATAAACATCATGCAATGTAAATACTCCTTAATATATGTCCTCATTAATCATTCCATGGTAGGGGGTCACCACCCCTTTGTTGATGTACCATTAATCGTTTAATCATTTCATCATTCATGTTCAACTGTTTTCGTATATTGACTTGTAATATATTGGAGGGGGGGGGGGTTATCTTCGTTAGGTGATATTTTTTATATATTTGGTATATTGTTTTGCTATTGACTTGTTGCAATGTTAGATGGGGGGAGGGAAGGGTGGGTGGGTTTTTTTTTGGGGAGGGGGGAGGGGGGAGGGGGGAGGTTTCATTATCATGTGATATTTGTAAAACATTTGTAAATAACATTGTTATATTGACCTGAATAAAGGTATTTAAAAATAAAAAAAAAGACCTGCGTCTTGTGATTTTCTGAGGGAAATACATTGTCTTTGTGAGTTAGTTAGCTAACTAGACTATTTCCCAGTATTATTCAAGCCTGCCTGGAGGCATATGTTCATGGTTGATTTTCCGAAATAAGGTAATTCCTCTTGTATCGAACTTTATGCTATCATCTAGAGGTTCGTCATTTTGTCGCCTTTTGCTCGCCTGTGTGATTCAAAATGGAGAGGTACTTTGACTAAGATTAAGTCACCGGTATCTTTATACCTGAACTAGTTATATATATATATATACATATGGGTCGCTCTAGACCAGCAAGACTATTGTCTGTGTTCCAGGATTCGTTATATCAGAGATCACGTCCAAGTCAGATGGTTAGACTTAGGAAGATTATAAAGGTCGAGCTGACCTGTAATCCATGTATGCTATTCACGTGCAGACAGTAAACGGACTTATTGTATACATCTGATCTGCTAGCATCAGGAAGGGAATATTTATTATTGTCTATGAACATTGTTGAGCTGCAGCTGACACTGTTGCAGAAGTTATATATATATTATTTATACAGCTTCACGAACCAGAACTTTAGGATATCGAACATACAGAAGCTATCTGTTTACAATACAACTATTGAGTAGTGAATCCTAGATGACTATCGGCTAATATGATTTGAATGCTGAACTCGTTGAACTATGTTGATGTCATAAATATCATGACTGTTTTTGTGGCGTGCAATAAATGGTAAAAATTATACAACGAAGTTACCATTTCTATGACTCTACACATTATGTTGCCTGTGTTGTACCCTGTGAACTACTCTACTGCAACATACACAGCAACCTTATAAACCAGATAAGACACCCACATCTTGCACTGTAATACCTGGTGTCGATAGGGGTGGTAATTTGACGTCATCCTAAATCCACCCTTATCAATTCAAGAATAAACCAACTTTTGGCCACCATGAATTGATAATGGTGCGCCAAAATGCCAGGTTGAACCAACGACTGACCACCATGAATTGATAAGGGTGGATTTAGGATGACGTCAAATTACCACCCCTATCGACACCAGGTATTACAGTGCAAGATGTGGGTGTCTTATCTGGTTTATAAGGTTGCTGTGTATGTTGCAGTAGAGTAGTTCACAGGGTACAACACAGGCAACATAATGTGTAGAGTCATAGAAATGGTAACTTCGTTGTATAATTTTTACCATTTATTGCACGCCACAAAAACAGTCATGATATTTATGACATCAACATAGTTCAACGAGTTCAGCATTCAAATCATATTAGCCGATAGTCATCTAGGATTCACTACTCAATAGTTGTATTGTAAACAGATAGCTTCTGTATGTTCGATATCCTAAAGTTCTGGTTCGTGAAGCTGTATAAATAATATATATATAACTTCTGCAACAGTGTCAGCTGCAGCTCAACAATGTTCATAGACAATAATAAATATTCCCTTCCTGATGCTAGCAGATCAGATGTATACAATAAGTCCGTTTACTGTCTGCACGTGAATAGCATACATGGATTACAGGTCAGCTCGACCTTTATAATCTTCCTAAGTCTAACAATCTGACTTGGACGTGATCTCTGATATAACGAATCCTGGAACACAGACAATAGTCTTGCTGGTCTAGAGCGACCCATATGTATATATATATATATAACTAGTTCAGGTATAAAGATACCGGTGACTTAATCTTAGTCAAAGTACCTCTCCATTTTGAATCACACAGGCGAGCAAAAGGCGACAAAATGACGAACCTCTAGATGATAGCATAAAGTTCGATACAAGAGGAATTACCTTATTTCGGAAAATCAACCATGAACATATGCCTCCAGGCAGGCTTGAATAATACTGGGAAATAGTCTAGTTAGCTAACTAACTCACAAAGACAATGTATTTCCCTCAGAAAATCACAAGACGCAGGTCGCGTCTGCTCGCTACTCAGACCATTTCTTAACTGCCCCGAGCTGGGCGGAACCACAAACGAACTCTCCACGTCGAGGCATGCTCAGAACAACAATATCTGAGTCGCCGTTCACATTAGACGATTCTAAGAACATTCGAGATAAAAGTCTTACACAGTCGCGCCTTTTATGGTCATGAACAGAAGCGTTAAGACAGGTTTTCAGACATCTACCATAGTTGACTGGTACTACCAAATAAGGAGATATGGTCACGCTTCGTTCAAGAAATTATAGACCGAACGTGTCTCTATACAAGAGGAGGTAAACTCATAAAAAATAGCAGTATCAATATCTCGGGTTCTGTCCCTTTGACTGTAAAATATATATAATATACATTTCAGTCAAAAAATGATCATACATACGAAAAATGTTTATACAAACGAAAAATAATAATGATCCGTGCGTAACAGTGTGAGAATAAATGGATTCAGTATGGAAGATGAGAGAAAGGAAGGGCAGAATGTTAGACGGGCCTGCGTGCCCAATTCTAAACCCTTTGAAAATAAAGTTCGTTCGTTCATTCGTTCGTTCGTTCGTTCGTTCTCTCTCTCTCTCTCTCTCTCTCTCTCTCTCTCTCTCTCTCTCTCTCTCTCTCTCATTGTTCTTCCTATTATTATTATTAGTCTTCGTTAACGTCTTATTTTTACCTTCTTTTGTTCTAATACTTCATGTTTTTGTTTATTTTTTAGTTTGTTGTTGTTTTGTTGTTGTTTTGTTGTTTTTCTTTTTCTTTTTTGACAAGTTGTTATATGCTCATTATTATGATGTTCCTCTCGTCTCTTTATTTTCTACAATAAAGATAGTCAGTCTTTTTCACAGAACTGAGGCCTTTTTTGTCTGAAATTATTTTCTTATTTTTGCGTTTCGTCTTTTTTAAGTATAGGAGAGTTTTATTCTTGTTTTGTATGTTCAACATTATGTTCGCAAAGTTATAATATGTTTGTTGTTTGTTTCTTTTTTTGTTTTTGTTTTTGCGTTTTGTGCTTGGAATTGTTGATTGACAGCTTACAGCTTTTTAATTTGACACAAAATTTGACACAAAGACTTATGTCTTTCATTCATTCATCACTTGTTAACTCCCCAAAGTGCATATGTCTTCAACAACCTTATGTCAAAACTTCCTGACACGTGCCATCAGTATAAGATCTTTCCATATCTTCTGCATTTCTGTTATGTTTGTCTCCTGTTGTCTTCTCCCTGTGTTTTTTGGTCTTCCTCTGTCTCTGTTATCCTGAAGATTCCACAACAAGGACAGCCAGGTAATGGTTGCAGCAGGTTTCTTCTATGTGTGTCCTATCCATCTCCAGCGTCTTCATCTCATCTCTTGTTCTATTGGCACTTGTCTGGTTCTTGTCATCTCTTGTTCTATCGGCACTTGTCTGGTTCTTGTCATCTCTTGTTCTATTGGCACTTGTCTGGTTCTTGTCATCTCTTGTTCTATTGGCATTTGTCTGGTTCTTGTCATCTCTTGTTCTATTGGTACCTGTCTGGTTCTTGTCATCTCTTGTTCTATTGGTACTTGTCTGGTTCTTGTCATCTCTTGTTCTATTGGCACTTGTCTGGTTCTTGTCATCTCTTGTTCTATTGGCACTTGTCGGGTTCTTGTCATCAGTTCCACATTAATGACCTTGTCATACTACTCCAATCATTCTATTCTACGCATGCACCCATTTATGAAAGTCTGCAACTTTCTGGTCGCTGTTTTTATTGTTCTCCATGTTTCAGAGCCATACAATAGGACTGACTTGACATTTGAGTTGATGATTCTTAATTTAGTGTTAAACCTGATTTCTTTTGATCTAGCACACAGAATAGTAGCACTGTGACATGTTAGGTGATTAGGGACGGCTGAGCCGGGATTCAGTTACACTATCCGGGAAACGGACGGCTAAAAACTTCAAGAACACCATTTCTTTAGGGTTTGTGCCCCACAGGGCGCTGAAAAGTAGTGATGATCAGGGTTGGGGAGTCTGAGTAGTCAGAGTCGTGAAGTTTGTAGTTTTTTAGTTGAGTGAGAGTCGGTACAAAAATTTCTAGTCTCCGACTACGAATATTATGCCAAACGACTACTTTAAAAAAACAAAACTGTGGTCAGTCAGAAAATTTTTTGACCGAATCAACAACTCTGATGATGATGATGATAAGTTTGTATTCCTTGCCTTCTCTGCACCTCTTGCTGTAAGCTCCGGATGACAAAAGTTTTCATCGAAACTTTTTCAGCATTGTATTCGTCCAAAATAAAACATACATGTTCGATTCTCACTTGCCTGAGTTTAAAGACAGGTATTCTAGGAGATCGATTAAAAAAAAACCTTAAAAATTGTGATGTTATTTTTACCAAAATTTTTACTCGGAAAATTAGCATAGACTTTTGCAGTTTAACAGATTAGTCTGTTTACTGGTTGTTTTTGTAATTCAGTTTGAATATATGTAAGTTTAATAAATTTTTTTTTTTTTTGGTAATAAAATATATTATTTCTAGGCAAAAATTTTAATTGTGCTTCACCGGACAATCAAAGGGGTCCATAGCCTTTACCGGACAAGCCAAGTGGTCCATAGCCTTTACCGGACAAGCCAAGTGGTCCATAGCCTTTACCGGACAATCAAAGGGGTTCATAGCCTTTACCGGACAATCAAAGGGGTCCGTAACCTTTATCGGACAAGCCAAGTGGTCCATAGCCTTTATCGGACAATCAAAGGGGTCCGTAACCTTTACCGGACAAGCCAAGTGGTCCATAGCCTTTACCGGACAATCAAAGGGGTCCATAGCCTTTACCGGACAATCAAAGGGGTCCGTAACCTTTACCGGACAAGCCAAGTGGTCCATAGCCTTTACCGGACAATCAAAGGGGTCCATAGCCTTTACCTGACAATCAAAGGGGTCCATAACCTTTACCGGACAAGCCAAGTGGTCTATAGCCTTTACCGGACAATCAAAGGGGTCCATAGCCTTTACCGGACAATCAAAGGGGTCCATAGCCTTTACCTGACAATCAAAGGGGTCCATAGCCCCGGACACTGGAAGGGGTCCATGACACATAACCATGGTTACGAACCCCTGTTCTAGTCTATAAACAAAATATCTAACTCATAGGATATATGTGTATGTGGGAAGACAAACAAACAAACAGAAGAATATATCTTCCAAGAATATCGGCTCCATAAGAAAGCCAGATTGACAGCTTTGCCTTGATCAGCTCTACTTTCTGGGAGACAATGAAGGACGCCTGAGATAGAGTCCAACTCAATGATAGAGTTAGATGTGGCTGTGTCTAAGGGGACGAGAAATAATATCAAGCCGTATTACCACCTTCACTGTGCTTTAAAAGCTAAACATGGACATTAAATGCAACATAGAAGCTGGAAATTTCAAACCCTGAATTAATCTGCATGAGAAAGGTGCTTGACAATACAATGAGACATATCAACAGTAATAACACAATGTGAGATAGTGTCAGAATTAAGACTTGAGTTGAAGATAGATAAAAAAAAAAAAAGAAGAAATTTCAAACCCTGAATTAATCTGCCTGAGAAAGGTGCTTGACAATACAATGAGACATATCAACAGTAACAACACAATGTGATATAGTGTCAGAACTAAGACTTGAATTGAAGATAGATCAACAAAAAATTTAATGGTTTGGACTTGTGTGATGCGTAAATGTGGGGAGAAATGCAGTAAACTTTATTAGACACTACGTCGCCTCAATACTGTTTTGTCATCTCCACTTTTGGCCAAAATTAACACGAGGTTATAAATTGATGTCATATAGTTTAATCTATCATCCTACACAATATCCTCAAGTTAACTGTTTGGATCAACATGCAAAATTTCAATTTAAGGGGTGGAGCTACAGCACATTTTAAGTCAAAACAGCACAAACATTAACATTAGGATTAGTCTTTATTTGGATAATTTATATTTCCCTGAATCTAAATCTGTGAACCTTTTTTGTCAGAATACATTCTAAGTAGGTATATTTTGATTTTGTAAATATTAATGTCTTCAGAAATTGTGCTTTTCCTATGAAGAAAATCAAGATTTTCTCAGAACCTCGTTTTAATGTTGCGAATGTTTTTATAACTTGTACATTTTTTAGTCAATCAATATGAGATTTGGCACAAATACTTTCAATAGGACAATAAACCTTATGTTAGATCCGAATTTTGATGTCTTATACAAATTATGATTTATTGCAAATAAAGTTGCACAATTTTGAAAGAAAATGGTTACTATTTTTAGACACAAATTTAAAGTTCTATATCTCAAAATCTGCGTAAATTATGAAAATTCCAATATGAACAAAGTTTTAAAAGATAATGATAAACTTTCTATTCAAATTTGGTATTGATAGATCAATAAATAAAAAAAAGCCTTAGCAAATCGAAATAGAACAATAGAATCCAATATGGCTGCCGTTTCCATGGCAACCAATGATGCAATACCTACAAACGTAGCATTATTCGCATTTATGATTGATGTAGGTTAATTATGTCCATTTTCATTGAAATTCTATGATGACAAACCAAAATAGCTTTTCACTGTAGCTCCAGCCCTTAATGTGATATATCCTTCTATTCAACCACTAACCCCAAAAAACCCCGCACGACCAGGTGAGTAGATCCACTCCAAATCCCGAAGGTTTGAGGCCTCTATGTATGTTCTCACTTCCTTTTTTAGCTATCCATTTTGAACCTTCCAAGCATGGATAAACACGTTATCGTACTACACTGAAATAACTCGCCATCTTTTTACAGTGGAGAAAGTAATCTTGCTTGAATGGATAAACACGTTATCTTACTACACTGAAATAACTCGCCATCTTTTTACAGTGGAGAAAGTAATCTTGCTTGAATGGATAAACACGTTATCTTACTACACTGAAATAACTCGCCATCTTTTTACAGTGGAGAAAGTAATCTTGCTTGAATGGATAAACACGTCATTTCGTTTATCTGCAGAGCCTAATCATCTATTTTCATTGACAAGAAAGCGACACTTCGTAAACCCAAAGAAAACAAAACTCGTTATTATAAAACAGGTTGTAAATTAGCAAACAGCTCTCAACTGACATTCATTACCTCAATCGCTCATCTACTTTCACCACAACGAAGCCTCCCCTCACATAATGGAAAAAATCTTCAGTCTGCATAGTTAAGTTAGTTGCTTATCCTTTACAGGACGTGGCAATCAACCCCAGCTTTTATTGGCTGTTTGTGATTTTTCTAGGCAATTTTTTTCATTCAGTAGTTTGCCATTGCTTTCTGAACGGTACGGCGCTTATACCATTGTTAAAAATCCACACAAAGCGATCTGCTACCAAACCGCCTGCAGCAGGTTTTGAACCTGGTATATCTGGATTATGAAACTGCGTTCATATCCATTAGGCCACAGACGCCGACCAGTCTGCTTAACCAAAGTAAATTAAAACCTATTCCTCAGTGGCTAGACTAGTTTTTTTTTTTTTTTTTTTTTGGTTTTCCTCGCTTAGCAGTCAAAGCGAATCACCAAAAGATCAGTAAACAAACTGGAGATGTTTACCAATAGATGTTAGTTTGGGTAGCTCAAATGGCTAACAATGATGTCCAGAAAGATACAGTTTTTACCAAATTTTTTTGGGTGTGTTATGAAAAGGGGAAAGTTAGAACACTTTCTGTCAACAGGCAACACTTGATGAGTAAAGACACAGACGACAACTGTAACACAACGTCCTTTTCTTTTGTCCATTTTTCTGTCCATCCTATGCTTCATTTCTCTACGTCAGTTATCTCTTAGTCTAGGGACTTTCCTCTGAGATAATGCCTGCTTCCACAAGCTTGGCATGTTTATCTTTTTGATTGTGGTCAGTCAGCGCCTAGTCAGGCGTTTAACAATAAGGTCAGGGACTAAAATCAACATTGACAGACGTTTGTTCGTCCGTCTCTTGTTCACACCAGAAAGACGATTGACTTATTTTGATAGATACAAACTAAGCTGTCTGTCACAGAAACTAGGATTACGTATTTGCTTCCGGTCAGCTTGGTTGTCGATGGTCGCTTAAAGAAAACGTGTTATTGTCCTGAGGAGTGGAACTGCATTATTTACCATCCTATGTCTGGCCTGATTATTACAATGTAGAGGAATTAGGGCAAGGCATAAATGATGGCACTTCTCTAAATGAATGTGCTGTGACGAAATCAGTTGTGCACTTTTCATAACTGTCGCTCTCTCCGACAGTATCAAGTAATTTCTTCATTTTCGTCACCGATCATGCTATTACTTGGCATATTTTATGCACTTAAATTTTTGCTCTGACCACTCCCTAGACTTTTTTACGTTTCGCCAGGTGAGTCGTAGTATGACAAGGCTAATTTTAGACAGGTCAGCGGATAATAGTCTAGCCACCTTTGATAGAGACGGTAACTTTTGACACACAGGTGGTCTCGCACCATCGACAGAAAGAAATCCGTCTGGGAGATGTACGCGTAAACACAGGGGATATATGTAATCGCTTCCGTTGGACAATCTCTGTATAAATATTACAGATAACCTGTTAGATGAGACAATATGGGCGGAAGGTATTAGTCAGTAAATTAGTTCACTGATGCGTTTGTGAGTTTGTACAAATACAATCGGAAGTATTACTGCCATATGTGAAAGAGGTCACGAGTTTAAATTTTAAATTTGATATTTTAAAACATACGGGAAATAGTAAGGATTTAACACCCCGACCCACATAGCTCTAACGAGCTTACCTTTGGTTTAATTTTGGATTAGGAGGGACTAGATTCTTGTTATTCCGGTCTAGCGGAAGTATAGACAAGTCGTTGAGTTCCGATGTACCGTGATAATGGCGGGTACGCATTTTTCAAAAGGCTGGTAGATTCTTAAGGAAATATGATTCATGAAGTGGTTTTCTTCTAAAGGAGATGGTATCTCTACTATAGTTTATGTTGAGACTCTCCTAAGGTACGGTACAATGTATAATTCGGACTCCATGTATTGCCAAATTTTGTACTCATGTCGATCTAGGGACTTGAACTGAGAAATGGAAATATAATCTTGCGAAATCGGAGACACAGATCAGACTGCATCGCAACGTCAAATTAGCAACTCCCAGGAGCCAGAGAGATATCGGACTAGTATTCCAGAATTTAAAGTGACAGATCAAAGTATTTGGGCGTGTTGATAACTTAAAATTTTAAATACAAAGGCTGGAAACTTAAGGAATTAGAGCACCCGTCATAAGAGGAATACTAAAATCTCTCAGACCAAGTGTTCGAAGCATCTAATCAAAGTTGCCGTGGCCATTCTATTGTGCCAGGTGAT
The DNA here is from genome assembly GCA_024509875.1 of Oreohelix idahoensis. NCBI lineage: Eukaryota > Metazoa > Mollusca > Gastropoda > Stylommatophora > Oreohelicidae > Oreohelix > Oreohelix idahoensis. Next base: position 33,839 of record JAMPIV010000347.1, read on the forward strand.
TGTCTATCCCAATGAGGTCAGATGTGATCATATAATTTAAAATGTGAATTGTGACATGTCTGTACTTGCTAAGTGGTTATACCAGTCATAGGAGGCTGGTAACCTTAACATATGAAAATAGAAATATTCATTTAAAACCCCACTAACGAGCTTACCTTTGGTTTAATTTGAGAGCCGGTAGACTTTGCTTCATTGGCAAGTTGTCTAAAAGTACGCTGGGGACTTGCTGAGAAATGGAAATATAATCTTGCTAGACACAGATCACAACGTCAAAACAACTCCCAGCAGAGGTGACCCCAGACTCCGAATGGAGCAGTGAGAAGTAATGATTACATCACATGTACCTAAAGTGTATAGTATCGTTTTGTGAGATATGTGTACCTTGTTAATTGTAATTCAGGCAAGCCATTGTAACTAGGAGAATAACGGTGATTTCTAATCATATTCCTTAGTTATACGGTGTATACTCAGGGAGATTAATTATTCAGAGAGGCTAACATTGGTCAGTGGACAACGAGACAATGCGGCTGTTAATTTGCAGCCCACAATTGTACTTAGCAGAGGCATTTGCTCTTTTATTTTTCCTAAAGTTCGTGGTTCGAAGCTACAAGGCGGTTCTTAGGACCAGACCAGTCTATAGTAAAAATCTTGGCCACTATCTTTGTGATTCAAGAGCTGTGTTCGACACCAACTTCTTAAAGTGGACATGTTGTGAAGACACCCACATTGACATTAGGCGTGAAGTTCATCTAGACGTCTCTAGGAAAGAGTCCTCGTCACAAAAAACCTGACAACGACCCAGTGCAGTACTCAGCAAGCTAAGTCTTTTGTAACAGGCACGCAACGGACACTAATAACCATCAGTCCCCAATTAAGTCTCAGTGAAGATAAAAATTTTTAAAACCTCTTAAAATCAACTTTATCCATATTTATTTAAATTTGTTAAGGACTAATTGATTAAATTTGTTATATGTTATTTTACAAATTCATAGTTGATTCAGTTTTTAAAGCTAAGAGAGCGCATATATGATCGAAAATCTTTATATATATATATATATATATATATATATATATATATATATATATATATATATATATATATATATATATATATATATATATATATATATGTGCGTGTGTGTGTGTATGTGTGTGTGACAGTGCGAAGACGATGTGTGAAGAAGAATGGTATTACGGGTGGGGTTCGTGTGTAATGTTGTCGTCACTTTCTCTGGCCTACTTTCACACGCGTCCCGCAGTCACAGAAAAACTCTTGATGACAGGGGTCCCACTTTTATTAATGAAACCCTATCAGGTAGCATATGAATCATACAGAAAACAATGTTGTCTACAATTTTACTTTGTAGGTAATTCCTATACAACACCATATAACCAAGCTATTTAGGTATTCTCTACGTAACACCATATAATCCAGCACAGACTGCTGGACTCTCTGAAATAAAATGAAACAAAATAAACTAGCATCGTTCTAATGGACAAACTTCATCTGCATAATAATACATACACATGTGTGAAAATATGCTTTTAGATGCGCTTAAATGACCATGTGTGTGTGTGTATGTGTTGTGTGTGTTCATGCAGTCTGTGTATGTGTGTAATCATACAATAAACATATTTGAGTCAACAATAATGCCTTCATACTCATACTAAATACTAACTACATCATCACGCGAGAGAAAACTTAAATGAAGCACTTCTATCTATGATGAAATATTATACACAACTCACTGGTCTAAATGACCACATTTGATCAGTATCTTAGAGGCCTAGTTGCTCTAAAGAACAAGCAGATATAAATATATATATATGCTCTATTCTTACAGCTCTATACTAAACGTAATAGGCATAGTGTCGTAAATTTTTGATAGGTAATTATGATCTATTCTAGTCCCGTCTGAATAGAACTGAAAAAGATGGTACTCAGTGAGAGATAATGTAAAGAAATAGATTTCACGAGTGAATTGGTGAAAGGTAGAGTCTGTCCCTGGATTTAAGAAGATACTCTATTCCAGCCTATCGTTTACGACTGAAATTTGTTGATCAGACAGTTTCCTTTCTGTATATATATATATATATATATATATATATATATATATATATATATATATATATATATATATATATATATATATATATATATATATATATATATATATATATATATATATATATATATACAAACCACTCACCTACACACACACAGATAAGTGACGACAATTAGACGCACAAACGTGAAACTATATTAATGGAGTAGAGATATTGGGCAGAGCTGACCGACACAGGAAATTAAGTTTTTATGTTAAGTTTATTTATCATAAAGAAAACTTCACAACAGCTATTATTAAAATATCAAATATAAAATCATAGGTTACAGAATTAATAAAGAAATAGACACATAAGTGCAATCCCCTCTGTTGAGACAAGATCCTACAAGAAGAATTTAATTAACCCCGAAAAGGTCAAAAGATCAGCACTATGGTATAGGATTTGACTATACTGTAAAGAACAGAGTTTCTGGTTAATCTATTCTGAAATGAACGGTATGAGCAAACATAAGAAGTAGAAAAAAAAACAAAGTGAGTACATTAGTTATACAATATAAGAATTATTCATCCCTGCTTTCTCTCGCTCTGACAAACATGTGATCACATTTCATTCTCGCTTACCAAATAAGTGTTGACAACAGCTTGAACATATCTCCATGCTCCAGGTAACAGATTCAGTGTCGGTTCTTTTGGCAAAGTAAGCCCCAGTTCCTCAAATGACTGATTAATCCTCTTATTTAGTGAACGCTTACTTTGTTATTTATTATTATTGACTCTGTTCATGTCACAGCAATTAGTCCAAGTATGAAACACAACTTCGAGATCAAATGTCACAGTGTACAGTAGCTTGAAATATTCGATAGTTAAATAGAATGTCATGTAGATAAAACTTTTCTGGGTAAATCCTCGCTACAACACAAGTGGTAATCGGGAAATGTTAAATTTAATATTCTTCGCCACAGTGGGCTGAATGTAGATGAAAATACAAAAGAAATCTGGGTAGCTAAATGTCCAGTTAAATTTTATTCTTAGTGTCATATAATGGTACGCTCTCTCTCTCTCTCTCTAGGTGAGACAAGAGGCCAACCAGGTCAACCTCGAAGACCCGATAATTACAATAAGAATGTTTTTTCTTGTATTTGTTGGACTAGACTTAGACCCTTTCTCAGATTAAGGCCGCTGGTAGATTTTGGGTTTGTGACCCGTACTAGATATAGGAAGAAAAATACAAACATTTTAACCACAATCTCAATTCAATCCTAACCCGCGTAAAGGTAAAATTTATTATTATCGTTAAAAAAAACCCGTGAAATAAGCGCTAGTCATTTATAAAAGTACTCATAATGAATTAGAAATAAATATATATTTCGTCAGTACTCATAATCAATAGTGCCTTTACTAGTCGATTAAAATATATCTTACTGGTTAATAGCAATTAATTAAATCAACGCTACAGCCGGAACAATTTAGCTATAATTTATTTTATTTCTGCTAGCCAATTAAACACAGTAAATCCTAGTGAAATATAAATGACGAACTTTTAACAATTAAATCACTCAACACAGAAAATCTTAGTGAAATATAATGCCGGACTTAACAATTAAATCACTCAAAATTCTAGTATTATATTTACCGCAACACAGAAATATGACTATCTCCAATCAGAAAAAACCCACTGGTATAATGGATCTAGAATTCGAAGCTAGACGTCTGAAAATTCTGTGGGTACTAGATAAACTGAGTTTGAAGGATGCGGTATATATATCAATTTGGTAGAAAATCGCTAACGAGTGCGAGATATCACGCCTTTGGGAAAATCTGTGGTCAAATTCTGAATGAAAGCTAAATTTGCCACTTTCGCCGACCGCTAGACGTTGGCCCGCGAGCAAATCGTCTCTTTGGTCTCGTCGTTCCGTAGCTTAATTACATTCCGAACAAACGGAAGTGGGGGGGGGGGGTAACTTTTGATTATCTCCCCCTTGATTTTCTCAGATTAATTCCCCCTGACAAATGTCTACTGAAAGTACGTCTTAACCTATCGCCCTTGATTTTCTTCATTAGCTTATCTCCCCCTTTTCTCTCGCTACGTGCAATCCATCAAAGGTACAACTTTTGAATAATCGCCCTTGGTTCTACCAATATACAACCCGTTCCCTCTCTCTACACGCGTTCATAGTCTGTATGTAAACATTCCTAGTGTCTATAAGACATAGAGAAACGAAAAAAATAGGCGTGGCTACAATTATGAGTTCGACAGACATCGAAGCGCATGCCTTCTTCGTTAACAAAACATGAATATTAATAAGCGAGCAAGGTGGAAAACAGGTGGACGCAAAAACGTGTTGATATATGTAATATATTTACATAACTCTGTCACATATAGGCTACTCACGGAGCTAGAGGGTACGCTAATCTTTCTCTTCCAAAGATCACTGATGTAAAATTAACCACACTTACGGCTCACAAAAATGCAATATAACTATTTCTTAACAGTACACAAATAATAATAATAGTAATACGTATGCACTTGTATACAGCGCAATGCGGCACTAGAATTCCTCTAATAAAATCACTTGGTACTTTACACATTTAACACACAGTCTCAAGGTTGAAAATAGCTTACTTACTTACTTACTTAGTCGTTCCTCTTCTACCGTGAGGTGTAGAGGTTTGGAAGAGAGAGCGCCAGACTATCCTATCGGCTGTCTTTTTCCTGGCCTGGTTCCATTCTAGTCCTCGGTCCTTCAAAGATTGTCTAATATTGTCCTCCCAGCGGACTCTGGGTCGTCCTGGAGGTCTGGATCCCTGGCTCTTTGTTTCCCATGCTTGGTTGAAAATAGCGATGAGATATACGTGAAATTACACTAGACAACACATACATCGCAAATCAGCTTGTATCAAACTACAGCTAGACAAACGCTAAAAAGCATTAGCCTCTAAACCTGAAACGTCTAATATTACTTAATGTTAAGTATTATAAAATGTTCTCATAGGTAAGCATACCTCAATGCCGTTAGCTCTCTTAGCACAGACGCAACTATGCAACAGCCTGAACCTCACTTGGTTATCGTACGAGGGCGCGTTTTGCACAAGAAGACGATCTGGCTACTTCTCAGTTCTGACTAAAGCCTTCAACTCTTTTAGTTTAAATCTTACCTATACTCCCCGGTACCTTATGATAGCCACGTCAAAATGTCAGGCAAAGCTCCGCTCATCCCTCTAGGGAGCAAATCAGGAGTCATATGCTCAGTTTGGATGACATGAGATCACAATTTAGTAAAGATTATCTTCCTAAACGTACACAATTCAAGGTCCGCCCACTAGTGGTTACATTCCCACGATATCTCTTGCCTGGAGTCACACCTCTCACGGTTTTGTGCTCAACTAGGTTTATTCCTCTGGTGTCAGACAGCGCTGAGATGTCTAAAACCAAGGGCCGTCTCTCATTATATCTTCTGCGTCTCATACGTTTGTCTTCCTTTCAGATGGCAAAGGTGTTTCGTTTAGATCGCCCATTCCCGTGTGAGAATGCCAACATGAGCACAAATATACACCGTAGACTAGATCGACAACTATTACTCAGTCTAAAATTACACCTTTCTGGCCACACGGTCACATATATACGAGTATATATATATATATATATATATATATATATATATATATATATATATATATATATATGTATATATATATATATATATATATATATATATATATATATATATATATATATATATATATACATACATACAGGGTGTCCATAAATGATTGTACCCTTTTCAAAAAATTTTATCCCCGCCCCATGATGTGGTACGAGGATGCTTTCTATCACACAAGATAATCTCTGCAAGTTTTTAAGCATGCCTTACAAAGACTCAAAATGTGCACCCTTCGTGACGCGACAGATATCTAGTAGATAGTCCATTTCTTCCCACACTCGAATCAGCATGTCTCCTGTAACAGCAGCAAAGGCTCCAATGATCCGCTCTCTCAGCTCCACCAGATCTCGAGGCAACGGTGGGACAAAGACTCTGTCCTTGATGAAGCACCACACATATCTCACTCACTCTCTCTGTCACTCAATTGTTGTCTTTCTTATCATGGGGATTGCGGAACAAGGACTGTCACAGTTTTCCTCCATGTCTGTTCGCTAGCTTCCACTGGCGTGGGTGTCTGGTTCGAGTCACCAGTTCCACTTTGGAGACCTTGTCATACCATGTCAATTCTATTCTACGCAAGCACCTATTTGTGAAAGTCTGTAACTTGTTGGTTGTTATTTGTTATGTTCTCCATGTCTCATGGCCATACAGTAGGAATGATAACATTTGAGTTCATTTTCGTATATTTCCTCATGCAACGGAAGGTCCTCTTGCTCTTTTTTTTTCGTATTTGGATATCACTAACTGTTCGTCGACATCTTGGGCCTGGTATAGTGAAGTCTCTAACACTTAACTCCCCTACCGCAGTATCTGCTATGGAACTACCTTTACCTTTTTTAGTAGCATTTAAGAAAGTCTATCATTCTGTTATTTACCTGTTGAGTGCTCATTGTCTATCATTCTGTTATTTACCTGTTGAGTGCTCATTGTCTATCATTCTGTTATTTACCTGTTGAGTGCTCATTGTCTATCATTCTGTTATTTACCTGTTGATTCTGTCTATCATTCTGTTATTTACCTGTTGAGTGATTGCTCTGTTATTTTGTGAGTGCTCATTGTCTATCATTCTGTTATTTACCTGTTGAGTGCTCATTGTCTATCATTCTGTTATTTACCTGTTGAGTGCTCATTGTCTATCATTCTGTTATTTACCTGTTGAGTGCTCATTGTCTATCATTCTGTTATTTACCTGTTGAGTGCTCATTGTCTATCATTCTGTTATTTACCTGTTGAGTGCTCATTGTCTATCATTCTGTTATTTACCTGTTGAGTGCTCATTGTCTATCATTCTATCATTACCTGTTGAGTGCTATTGTATCATTCTGTTATTTACCTGTTGAGTGCTCATTGTCTATCATTCTGTTATTTACCTGTTGAGTGCTCATTGTCTATCATTCTGTTATTTACCTGTTGAGTGCTCATTGTCTATTCTGTTATTCTGTTGTGCTCATTACTATCATTCTGTTAGTGCTCATTGTCTATCATTCTGTTATTTTACCTGTTGAGTGCTCATTGTCTATCATTCTGTTATTTACCTGTTGAGTGCTCATTGTCTATCATTCTGTTATTTACCTGTTGAGTGCTCATTGTCTATCATTCTGTTATTTACCTGTTGAGTGCTCATTGTCTATCATTCTGTTATTTCATTGTCTATCATTCTGTTATTTACCTGTTGAGTGCTCATTGTCTATCATTCTGTTATTTACCTGTTGAGTGCTCATTGTCTATCATTCTGTTATTTACCTGTTGAGTGCTCATTGTCTATCATTCTGTTATTTACCTTTGGAGTGCTCATTGTCTATCATTCTGTTATTTACCTGTTGAGTGCTCATTGTCTATCATTCTGTTATTTACCTGTTGAGTGCTCATTGTCTATCATTCTGTTATTTACCTGTTGAGTGCTCATTGTCTATCATTCTGTTATTTACCTTTGGAGTGCTCATTGTCTATCATTCTGTTATTTATTGTTCTCAGTGGTCCTTTGAGTGCTCATTGTCTATCATTCTGTTATTTACCTGTTGAGTGCTCATTGTCTATCATTCTGTTATTTACCTGTTGAGTGCTCATTGTCTATCATTCTGTTATTTACCTGTTGAGTGCTCATTGTCTATCATTCTGTTATTTACCTGTTGAGTGCTCATTGTCTATCATTCTGTTATTTACCTGTTGAGTGCTCATTGTCTATCATTCTGTTATTTACCTGTTGAGTGCTCATTGTCTAATATTCATTTCTGGAGTTATTTACCTGTTATTTACCTGTTGAGTGCTCATTGTCTATCACCTGTTTGCTCATTGTCTATCATTCTGTTATTTACCTGTTGAGTGCTCATTGTCTATCATTCTGTTATTTACCTGTTGAGTGCTCATTGTCTATCATTCTGTTATTTACCTTTGGAGTGCTCATTGTCTATCATTCTGTTATTTACCTGTTGAGTGCTCATTGTCTATCATTCTGTTATTTACCTGTTGAGTGCTCATTGTCTATCATTCTGTTATTTACCTTTGGAGTGCTCATTGTCTATCATTCTGTTATTTACCTGTTGAGTGCTCATTGTCTATCATTCTGTTATTTACCTGTTGAGTGCTCATTGTCTATCATTCTGTTATTTACCTTTGGAGTGCTCATTGTCTATCATTCTGTTGAGTGCTCATTGTCCTTATTTACCTGTTGAGTGCTCATTGTCTATCATTCTGTTATTTACCTGTTGAGTGCTCATTGTCTATCATTCTGTCTATTTACCTGTTGTTGATGCTCATTGTCTATTATTCTGTTATTTACCTTTGGAGTTGCCTATCATTCTGTTATTTACCTGTTGAGTGCTCATTGTCTATCATTCTGTTATTTTACCTGTTGAGTGCTCATTGTCTATTCATTCTGTAGAAGTGTTATTTACCTTTGGAGTGCTCATTGTCTATCATTCTGTTATTTACCTGTTGAGTGCTCATTGTCTATCATTCTGTTATTTACCTTTGGAGTGCTCATTGTCTATCATTCTGTTATTTACCTGTTGAGTGCTCATTGTCTATCATTCTGTTATTTACCTTTGGAGTGCTCATTGTCTATCATTCTGTTATTTACCTTTGGAGTGCTCATTGTCTATCATTCTGTTATTTACCTGTTGAGTGCTCATTGTCTATCATTCTGTTATTTACCTTTGGAGTGCTCATTGTCTATCATTCTGTTATTTACCTGTTGAGTGCTCATTGTCTATCATTCTGTTATTTACCTGTTGAGTGCTCATTGACCTGTTGAGTGCTCATTGTCTATCATTCTGTTATTTACCTTTGAGTTCACCTATCATTCTGAGTGCTCATTGTCTATCATTCTGTTATTTACCTGTTGAGTGCTCATTGTCTATCATTCTGTTATTTACCTTTGGAGTGCTCATTGTCTATCATTCTGTTATTTACCTGTTGAGTGCTCATTGTCTATCATTCTGTTATTTACCTGTTGAGTGCTCATTGTCTATCATTCTGTTATTTACCTTTGGAGTGCTCATTGTCTATCATTCTGTTATTTACCTTTGGAGTGCTCATTGTCTATCATTCTGTTATTTACCTTTGGAGTGCTCATTGTCTATCATTCTGTTATTTACCTTTGGAGTGCTCATTGTCTATCATTCTGTTATTTACCTTTGGAGTGCTCATTGTCTATCATTCTGTTATTTACCTTTGGAGTGCTCATTGTCTATCATTCTGTTATTTACCTTTGGAGTGCTCATTGTCTATCATTCACCTTTGGAGTGCTCTATCATTTCTGTAATTTAAACCTATCATTCTCATTCTGTTATTTACCTTTGGAGTGCTCATTGTCTATCATTCTGTTATTTACCTGTTGAGTGCTCATTGTCTATCATTCTGTTATTTACCTTTGGAGTGCTCATTGTCTATCATTCTGTTATTTACCTGTTGAGTGCTCATTGTCTATCATTCTGTTATTTACCTGTTGAGTGCTCATTGTCTATCATTCTGTTATTTACCTTTGGAGTGCTCATTGTCTATCATTCTGTTATTTACCTGTTGAGTGCTCATTGTCTATCATTCTGTTATTTACCTTTGGAGTGCTCATTGTCTATCATTCTGTTATTTACCTTTGGAGTGCTCATTGTCTATCATTCGGGACCCAAAGACGCAGCAATAGAGAACGCAGTCAGCGACTCATAGCTTGACTTCTTGCGTCAGGACCAGCGAACCAGAGCTGTTCAAGACCGTGCTCCACCTCTACGTGGTGGTCCTGGAAACAGTCTGCAGCAGTGCAGTCTGGCTGAGCGAGCACGGATCGAAGAGGGAAGGCAAACCCGGTCCCAAAAATGCCGTGCAGAAGTCGGATGTGTCGACCGAAAGGTGCAGATATCACAGCTTAGGCGTAAACAGACACAACGCAACCACCGTCCTTTTCAGGACGAACGAGGAAGAAGAAGAAGTCTATCATTCTGTTATTTACCTTTGGAGTGCTCATTGTCTATCATTCTGTTATTTACTTTTGGAGTGCTCATTGTCTATCATTCTGTTATTTACCTTTGGAGTGCTCATTATCAACTTGTCGAAACAATGACTACTAACATTTGAAAACAACCCACCTACACAACTTCCTTGTCAAGGAATGTCGGTGTGTTAATCAAGGTCAGACAGACCCAACCAAACAATTATATGGATGTTGACTTGTGAGTTAAAGGCCTTTTCCTTTAGGGCCGCAATAAATGAGCTATTGTCAATCTATACATACTGTTGACTCATACTGGCAAACTAGTAATACAAAGGGTCATATTTTTTCTAGCGCGACCAGAAATACCTGAATAACCTCGTAGCGAGTGTGCTCTAGAGTATCTTCAAATATTAATGGCATCGACTGCTCTCTTACGAGCTTTTGACAGCACCGTCAATCAATTCTTATTGTTAGTTTGCCTCCTTTCCTGCTTCTTGATTATCTAATGTACATATATGTGGCTTTTGTTAGTATTTGTTTTCTTTTTATTATGATCAGATGTGCAAGACGTTTCATTCATTGTAGCTCTATATTAACTACATCATGTAGTTTCATATTTTCTCTTATTATACGAGTTTCTTCTTTTTAAAATCGTATGACTTCTTGTATTAACTTCCTGAGGTAACACATTTCGTAATTCATTGTAACCTAATGTGATAAATAAATATGTTTCCATTTCCAAATGCAGCCTTGGTATCTAATAATAATTACAAGGTGGTCGCCAAAGTTGGTGGTTTTAATTTTTCCTGGATGAATCCTGTGTCACCACATATACAAGTAGTTACTGAAACAAGACGTTCTCGGGACGTTCACAGTTACAAAAATAAAAAGTAGTTCCTGTATTGTCTAGCCTCTGGTTGCTCAGACAAAAAAAAATGTTACGATATGTAAAAGAATTGATAATTGATGGTTGATCCTATCGGCTGACTTTATGATGAGTGCCGATTTTGAAACAGCACAACTGTCTGAATAAATCCAGTGCTGTGTCTGTCAAAGGTCAGGAATATATGTTCTTTCGTATGCCCAGTGGGTTGGGAAATTTTGGTAAAATAATTCTGAGTAAGGTACCGTCCAGTTACAATTAATCTTATTGATTATATTTGGTCTCTCTCTGAATGAAGAAAGAGGACCGAACAGGTCCAAAAATCGAAGACCCAATAATAATAAGAATGTTACTGGTGATATTAGACCGATGGCAGCTGGTTTTTGATGGAGTGCTAGATAAGGAAGAAAAGAACATTTTAAAAAACTGCTACTATCCTGTCCGTAAGTTTTCCGCTTTGGCATGTCGGGAAAGAAGGGTATGTGCCCTCCCCCGTATTGCCTGCGAGAAAGTGAACTAGCTATTTGTCAGCGTCTGTTGTTTAGTCACATAACAATTACTCTAGTCACTATTTTAATTTCACACAATGAAATATAATGTGAATTCTATTCGGTCACTGATCTGTCACACTTATTAATCTCAGTCAGCTAAGCCTTCTTGTGTAAGAAAAAAATTGGGGTATTTGAAATTACATTACTCTGAACGACTGGCAAGAAATATCTATGCGTTAGGTTATTTCACTAGTTTTAAACGTTAGGGAATTTATATTTAATAAAATGGTAAACCTAACACATTTTTAACACTTAAGCACAATTTCTATTACCACAAATCAGAAAATTAAATCCCCACGGGACAATTTAACACATCCAGCTAAGAAATGGTTCTAGTCCTACGTGCTTAGATTATCCAAGAAATTTCTGAGCGACTCTAATACTGAGTTTGAGAAAGCGCTGTATATATAGATTTGAGTGTTATTATCGCGAGATTGGGAATTTTCACACTTCTCGTAAATAGCAGAAATCAGGGAAACTAATTCCCCCCCCCCCCCCTTCCCCGATCAAAATTCCTCAGTCACTCTGTTAGTCGTTGCAAATCGACAACAAAGGCTTACTCGTGTTCCCGTTTTCCTCCCGAGATTTTTGTTCGCTTCTGATATCAAACAATTATCTCCCTGTATGTATAAACATCAAACAGTTACGCCGGGAAAATTTCTGCCCGCGTTTCCCCTTTAAAGAAACCGCTTATCTCCCGCGTGCTTCTATCTGTCAACGATGATGATGGCAAATTAGCTCGCGGGAGAATTCAGGTAAGCGAATCATGGCTCGCCGACTGTTATCTGGCAGGTCGCGGACTAGCTAATATGTCTGTTTGTAAACACTCATTAGCGCATGTAAGACAGGAAAAATAGGCGTGGCTTCAAAAGTGAGTCAACAGACAGCGAATTGCGTGATTTCGCCTTCGCAAAACATAAACGCTAATTGAGGCAGCAAAGGTGGTCGGATTTCTGAGGCTATATTTACATTTCCACGTCACATGTTATTGCAATGTTTGTATGAAAATTATTACTTACACTGTCCTTTCTATATGTTTGGAAAGAGAAAGACGTATTTGAGACGTCGTTTTGTCTTACGTTCTATAAACGTTTTAGTACAACGACGTGTTAGAGACGACGTATTGTCTAACGTTCTATGAACGTTTTAGTACAAAGACGTCTTTGAGACGTCGTATTGTTTTACGTTCTATGAACGTTTTACTACAAAGTCATGTTTCTTCTTCTTCTTCTTCGTTCATCCTGAAAAGGACGTTGGTTGCGTTGTGTCCGTTTACAGCGAAGCTGCGATATTTGCGCCTTTCGACCGACACATACGACTTCAGCACGGCATTTTTGAGACCGGGTTAGCCTTCCCTCTTCGATCTCTACTCACTCAGCCAGACGGCAGTGATGCAGCCTGTTTCCAGGACCACCACGTGGAGGTGGAGTAGGGTCTTGGTCGTATGAATGGTTACAGATTCAGTGTGGGTGCTTTGCTCTTGGTGTTCAGAGATATGTCTGTTTATTCACATGTCTGTCTGTTTATTCCACTATATTTCTGTTTATCAGAACGAATGTCTGTTTAAGTCTGTTTTGTTTAATGTTCTATGAAAGTTTTTAGTACAAAGTCGTGCTTGAGACGTTGTTATGCTTAATGTTCTGTGAACGTTTTAGGTAAAAGGCAATTTTTAAGGCAGGGTTCGGCAACCTGTTAAACCCGTCTACCCGTAGATCCTAGGCGAAAATCTGGTAGAACTTTGTATTTCGGGGGAGGAATAAAAAAAGAAAGAATTTTCAATCAAGCAAAATTTCGGACTAGCCCTCTCCCGTAGGCATTTAAAACCCCTGGGTATCTTCTGGATTAAAGGTATCTTATCTGCGCTCCCAGTGACGACCCAGGAGATAGCTTAATACAGTTAACATTATTCGTGACTGCATACACGATTTATTCATTGAAACAAAGTTACCATTCGGTAAAATACAGATTAGTTTGATTTTATCAAAGCAGATCGGGAGATAATTTAATGTTTCTAAAGTAGATCTCCTAGCTCCGAGGTTGCCGACCTCTGTTGTAAGGCATTACCTTTTCCATATATTTTTTTTAAATAATACATTATTCTGTAAAATAAATATTAAAAAAGCGGGACGAGGGAAAGACAGATGGGTTTCAGCACACTTCCAATGTAATGTTTTAAAATCATAATAGAATTCCTTAACCCAGACACCTTTTAGAACGTTAAAAACCTTGTGTTGAAATTCCGGCATATTCAACAGCCAGGTGCTCGTAGGGCCATTCTATAAACACTTTATGTTTGTTATAGGCAGCCCTTTTGAGGCGTCCGAAAATAAACAGAAGAAAATTGTTTTCACCAGATGTCCACTGTTTTCTTTTCTCATTTGTTCTTTTAAACAGAGCAAATGTGTTTTCTCATTGCGTTTTTTTTTTTTTGGCAGCGTTTCTTCATCTATAGTGTTGAAGTACCCAGAGTTATCTATAGTGTTGAAGTACCCAGAGTTACCTTCGGTGTTAAATAAAGGCTATGGTAGTCCCATAGTAGATACAGCCCTGGTGGAGTGAAATGTTAAAGACTTCCCTTTACTAGGTCAAGCTTTTTGATTGGGGGAGACCAGTTCCTTTCCTCGCTGACTTTGCCTTCTCTAACTCAAGAGCAGAGTTAGGTACCAGGTTACAGCTGGGTAGGCTGGAGCATAACGGTGCCAGGTTTTGATACATGTGTAAATTTGGCCTCAGACGCAAACCCCCGAATGTATAACTATTATGTTCTTCAATTTAGTGTGCTCAGAAACAAATAAAGACTTTAAAAAGACAGTAGGGCCCCGCTTTTCAGCATTCCGTCTTTCGGCGTTCCTCTAATACGGCGGTTTTCGATTATATACATGTTCATTATGCTCTACGCTTGGTCTGCTCTTTCGGCGTTTTCAGCATGACTCGCTCAGCAGCTGAGTCCCAGAATGTCTTCGGGCGCCATTTTATTCTTGGTAATTCAGTCTGTTTGCTGAATTTGTGCACTCAGCGTCTCTCTGTGTTTGAAAATTTTCCAAACTGTTAAAGTTGATTAAATTGCATTATATATAATATTTTTGTCTTAATTGCAATGGCATCTAAGTGTAGAAGTGCTAAAACGAGTCGTAAAGGTCTTACTTTAAATGTTCATTCATGTACACTCATTTTACTTCATATCGGTTTTTTTTTAAACCTAGTTCTATTGCGAACTTAATATATGAAAGTGTAAATATGTTATTAGCAATATATGCATTTGCACGTTAAAAAAGTCTATGTTTTGCTTTTCGGCTAATTCAGCTTTTTGACAGCGATCTGTAACTAACCCGCTGTATGAGCGGGCCCTCCTGTGCACTGTTTTTACATATAATTTTAGCTAGTTAATGTATTATGTGACGTGATTTTGTAGTGGGGGTCAGGATGCTAGGTGGTATTTCTCATGGGGTGCACCTTTTCTGAAACTTTGAGAAGAAAAAAATACATCGGTTTGTACACCAGTTGAGTTCCGGTGGTCTTTGAGTAGACAAAGGAAGTAGGTGTCTACCGCTCCCTCAGGCATGTCGTAAGAAATGACTGCATGAGACTATGCCTGGCAACCTCATCATAGCATTTTAATTGCTCAGAAACCGCAACGACACGCGTACAATAATTATTTGGTACAGGCTTTCAGCGCTGGGTCAATGCTCCATAGGACGCGATAGGGAACATTATTATTAAATGATGATAAGCTTCAGGCCAGGAGGAAGACAGCCGATAGGATAGTCTGGCGCTCTCTCTTCCAAACCTCTACACCTCACGGTAGAAGGGGAACGAGTAAGTAAGTAAAATGATAAGCTTCACAGCATAAGCAGTAAAGAAGAGGGATCCTTTTATAACACGCTTTGTCGTTTTTCTTCCAGGGCATTCTTAAACTTTTATGCTTTTAGTCAATGTCGACAGATACGTCCGAGAAAAGGTAGTTCGAAACAAAATAGATTTCACAGATACGCGAGTGGTATAGAGATTTCACAGGTGAGGGAAAGATATGTCTCTGGAGTGATTAGGTTATCTCCTCCAGCCTATCCGTACGACTGTACTTTTATTACCAGACAGCCTTTGCCTCCCTATCAAGAATAGATAAGTTACTCTACACACACACAGCTATGTGACAACAAGACACACAAACGTGAAAAACTACGGATAAATGGGTATGGGTCTGACCAACACACAAAGGTAAGTTTCTTTGTAGTTTATTATCATTTAAACTCGACAACATCAAAATATCTAAAGAAAAAAAAGATCAAAGAGTCATTTACATGCATATGAAATAAAGCAGAAAAAGTGCACCCTCCCCGAATGGAGAAAAAAAAACCCAAAATTATTAACCCAAAGGTTGAAGGTTAGCACTCTGTTACAGAATGAACAGTATTGGTACTCTATGAGACCCAGTAAAGTAAACAAAATTTAGACAAATCAGATATATGGATAGTTTCCAGCAAACAAGGAAAATACTCACACACTCTCTCAAACAGTGGCCACTCTCACACTCTTACCTAATTGCCTGGTATGGTAGGTCTGTAATATCCCTTGGTAATAGAATTAGTCCATGAATATATTATCTATTTCACTTAATATTCTGTCACCCCAGTTGTCGCAGATCCAAATTGGCCCCAGTTCATCCCAGAACTAACTAGTGAGGTGAACGCCTAATATGGTGCTTCTCCTGGATATAAGTGTTACTACAAATAGTGAAAACTGTGAGAGTTCTTGAGGTTCACCCTTTCACGGGGAAAATACTTCCAGTATTGGGAAACATCTGGTTGCTAAAAAAAATTGTTACATGTGATGATGATGGTTCTTCTATCGGCCAACTCTGTGTTAGAGCGCCGATTCTGCACAGCGTATGTATCTAGGGAGATACTCCACTGGAATTACGACTGTCAGGAGTCGGGAACGAAAATAATGTTATATGTACCACTGTGGCTGGTAAAAATATAAATCTGGATTTGGTAAGTCCAGTGGTTAAATTTTATTGTTCTCAAATACCATTTGGCGAGTGAACGTTTCTAAATGAAATTGGTAACGCACAAGCCAAGTACAGGAGAAAAGTAACAAACAGAAGAAGACCGCTGGACGCCCTTGTGATCAGGTCTGCGAAGAATACAAGAAAACATTTATGGAAAAAATGCTACTACTATATATACACACAGACGGGGACAAGACGATCTCTTCTCCACTCCGTCAGTCCTGACTAGGTTTAAAAGGCACACGGTGTTTCCTTACGCCTACACGCTAGCAGACGTCGCTGGCGCTGAGTTCGGTCGGGCTGAGTTATGTTAACTCGCCCGCCCCTGCTCGCGCCGGCGGTCAGCGTACAATGTTAATTATTATTTAATTTCTCCATACGCGCTCCCTAAACAATGATCGCCTGTCATTAAATAGCTATTAAATTGTCGGCGTCTGTTAGTTTTGTCGTATGGTATTAAAATAATAGACACTATAATAACAAATATACACAATGAAATATAACGTGTATTTCTATACTCCCACTATCAGTCGCTTTAATGCCTATAAGTCCGGTCAGCTAAACCGTCGGGTTTATCTCTCTCCTGTAGAGATTAAGTGTCGCGTCTGCCTACACTGTTAACCTAATTACCGTCTAAGGTATGTGGGTAGCGGGTGGCGTGATTTAACGTTTTAAATGAATATCTGGTATGAAATCGCTACGCGTTACTTTATTTCACTCGTTTTACTAGCGAGAAAAATCTAAGTGAAGAATAAATGTTAAAGCTATCACTTTTTAAATCATTAGCACTATTATCCTTTTACCAGAAATTCAGAATGAAACTCTCCACGAATACTAATACACCATATCCACAAGAATTGGGTTCTAGGACTGCGCGCTAGAATTTTCAAAATTCTGACTCTTCTGATAGTTGGATTAAGAAAACATCAGTATATATATCATTAAATTGCTCTGATCTCTAATGTTGTTAATTTCACGCTACTGTGAGAACGAAGAATTCAGAAACTACCACTCAAGATGAAAGCTTACGATTCGGCTACCAGAATCTCTCGTCTGGCGCTGTTCACTGACATCAGAGGCTTTACTTACGTCTAACGGGTTACTCTTTAAAATGCCCGTGTCTTGAGATCAAAGAGCACAGGGGATTATAAACTTCCCTTGAGTAAAACTTCAAACGGGTTTGTGTTTCGTATTTCTCACGTGCTGTCTGTCTGAATGGTATTGTGATTGACAGATGAAGCTCGCGAGAGTGTACGAGGTAAACAAACCTGATTTGCTTTTCTGTTATGACTGACAGGTCACGAAGTTTGTAAACATTGTGTTAGCTCGTGTTAGAAGAAAAGAGGCGTGACGAAAGAGTAAAGCTGTGTAAGTAAAGACAGACAGGATAATGCATGTTTTTGTCTAGCAAATCACAGAGCAGCTATGAGGTTACAATAGGCTGTCAGATTACTGTAGACTGTTTTTCCATTACACGTCACAGCTACTAAGCTGTAAGTTGGTACTTGACTCTGGTCTTGAGTTAGGGAATGCAAAGGCAGTAAGGAAGAAAACTTGTCACCCCATCTTGACAGGCTAGACTTGGTATTGTGAAGCCTCTAACATTTCATTCCCCTACGACAGTATCTACTGCTTGACTACCTTTACCTGTTTTGTGTTAAATGTTTACAGTTTAATTTATTAAAATGTCACAACTCTTTCAATATGGCATCGCTTCCTTCTGTGACCCCTCACCCACATCTTGCCCTTGTATCCTCTTTCCTAAGCATGTAAAACTCGAAATTATAACGCAGAGCCACACAATTACTCTGTCTGTTAACTGGAATTACAAAAAAAGATGTATAATGTAACGAGAAACCCATATCCTATCTATAAATGATCTACAGCCGTGTAGACTAGTGAGTTATACGTTTACAAAACCCGGTTTCATGTTGAAGGAATTAGCTTCATGTCTGTGGTCAGCGTTTTTATGCATATCTTCAAGATACAAGCTCTGCAGGACTTCACAGCTTCTCTGTGGGGAGGCGGATTTATGATATGCTTCCACGCGGAATAATGTGGTTTATTGCCTGGAAACGCTAGTGTCTCAGCTTGGGGTTGTGAAACATGAAGGTTAACTAACTTTGATTGTTGCTGGTGTTGAGAAATGGGAGAACCTTTTTTTTTGTTTTATTTTTTAAGAAATAATTATTGAAACTTGTTGAAGACACGAAAACAAGAAAGAATGAAGAATCGAAGAGAAGGAATTTTACAGGTGAGAAATTGTCTTCACATTTCTGCTTCCTGCTTTACACGGTTCTTCGTGAAGTCAAGCTAAATGTAGTCCCATAACAGATACTGCCATAGTAGACTGAAGTGTTTGAGACTTCACTATATTAAGTCCAGCTTCATGAGGTGGGGTGACCAGTTTCTATCCTCGCTGACTCTGCCTTCCCTAACTTAAGTTCAGAGTGAGGTACCTATTTATAGATGGATAGAATGGAGCGTGACACTACAAGGTTTTGAACCCGTAACTTTGCCACGAGAGGCAAGTGCTCTAACAACTCTGCCAATCTGACATTCTTTGCGAGGTACCGTTACCAAGTACTGTAGAAGCTTTAACACACATTCTTTCTGTTAAATAAAAAAAAATAGAGGAATAAACAGACGTATCTCTGAACACCAAGAGCAAAGCACCCATATTCAATCTGTAACCATTCATACAAAATATTCCCGTCTGGCAAGTGTACATTCTTTACAGTAGTTAGAGCGCTTGTTTCTCGAGGTAAAGAGGCGAGGTTCGAAACCAGATCGTCTGACATTCCAGTTTCCGTAGCTGTAGAATATGGTACCTTTTTCTACTTTCACCTTTTAGCTCCCCAAGGGGCATAAGTCTTCAACAAACGTACCACGTGTTCCTGTCACGTGCCATCAGGTCAAGGTCTTTCTATCTTCATCCCCGTCATGCCTGTATCCAATTCTCGTTTCCATGTGTTCTTTGGTCCTTCCTCAACCTCTCTTACCGTGTGGATTCCAGAATAGGGAATGTCTGGTCATGATAAGA
Organism: Oreohelix idahoensis; assembly: GCA_024509875.1. Lineage (NCBI taxonomy): Eukaryota > Metazoa > Mollusca > Gastropoda > Stylommatophora > Oreohelicidae > Oreohelix > Oreohelix idahoensis. Next base: position 53,478 of record JAMPIV010000347.1, read on the forward strand.
GCAGGTTTTCTCAAGGTGTGTCTGATCCATCTCCAGCGCCTTCTTCTTATTTCTTGTTCCAGTTGGCGCTTGACTAGGTTGTGTCATCAGTTTCACATTAGTGATCTTGTCATACCACTTCAGTTCTATTATTCTACCCAATCATCAATTTATGAGGGAAGGCAAAGGCAGCGAGCAAATGAACTGGTCATCCCACCTGATAAAGCTGACACTTAGCACACTTGAAGTCTTTAACACATCCATCCTGTAATGCAGTATTTACTATGCAAGTATCCTTACTCAACCTTAAGGATGGGCGTCCATTAGGGTTATGATTCCCCAGTGTGTCTAGTTGATTTCTTACAGTTGCACTGCCTACACTTGCAATCGAATCCGCTCCACTTTGTTCGCAAATTATAAATTCTCTTCACTGTCAGTTTTAACATGACAGATTATAGTCATGAAGTACATGAAGAAAGACACAATCATGATAGGAAATTCTTTACAGAGCGATACAACAGGAGATCATCTGATCATCAGAAGTGGTGCTCCCCCCCCCCCCCCCCCCCCCCCCCCCCCCCCCGGGTCGATCAAGTGTATCGGCCTCTTAATCTCCTTTACATTCGACGGGGGACGGGCCCACTTGAGTCCTTACCCCCAAATGTCAGCCTCATGTTGTCTTGTGCAGAGAATTGAACGCACTCCACCTTGGTTGCAGCTTTCAACGTCTCTCCTGTTTTCTGGCAGTTGAAGGCAATGGTGAAAGTAACAATTATGTTGTAAATATAATACTGACTAGAGTTCCATATCCCGTTAAGGTTGTTCCACAGCCAGCACGATGCACTTTCCGCAGTTTCACTGAGCTCTTAAGTGCGCTTGTTCTTGACTGCACTTTCAGTAATTTTAATGAATATGATCGTTAAGCGAAAAAAGTTATAAACAATGCTTTAGGGCAGTGTTTCCCAAACTGTGGTACCCGAAAGGGGCTCATGTATACGGCAGATATTGATTTCTTAATTATTTTACTATTTTAATTAGTTTCTTTTACAATTTATATTTTTTTCAATATAAAGTATACATTGGATTAACTGTTATTATTATTATTATTATATATATATATATATATATATATATATATATATATATATATATATATATATATATATATATATATATATATATATATATATATATATATATGTATATAATGGTTCGATCCCCAGATGAGGTGGGAATTTTTTAGGCCACAAACGGCTCCTGGGTCGACCCAGCCCCAAATGGGTACCATAGCAACTCTGGGAAGGTTAAGACGGCCGGCGTGATGCCGACCACATCACCCCTAGTGTACCGACGGTCAAGATAATATGGGCCTAACACCATATTCCCAATATGCCTCAATGGGCGTGTAAAGGGTTCCTTTATCTTTACCTTTTTATATATATGTATATATATATATATATATATATGTATATATATATATATGTGTGTGTGTGTGTGTGTGTGTGTGTGTGTGTGTGTGAGAGAGAGAGATGGGGCCATAATAAACGCCCCAAAATCTTCCTGAAGTTCATATTTGTGTTTTCGCTTCTTCAAAAGGGCCACAATAAAGCCTAGAAATAGTTGTGTTTTATATTTGTGTTATCGCTCCTTCTAGAGCATCCATCGCGTGTGTTATTTGCGTGGTCCAATTACTACGCGCGCGCACTACACCGTGAGTGATTATTCCTAGCGGCCTATATAAAGAAGTGCGCTGGCCAGCAGAGGCCTTTTTCTTCGTCAGTCGCCCCAAAGAAACCAGAGTAAGAAACCAGAGTCGATCTGAAGATGCCTTGAACACGTTAGTTAATTTAGGTAGAAGGTGATTCCTCAACATTTCGGTCTATAGTGTTAGAAAGAATATAGGGATGTAGGTCTGCCACCTATTTGGTATCGTGTTTAATGAAATAGATAAATAAATGTGCTTCATAAGGAGATTTCTTTTAGGACATTAAATTTAGTTTTGAAATGATAGATTAGTGAGAATAATGTGTGGATAGGTTTTACTACGCGTGTTAAGTCCAGATTGCGGCTGTAAGGATATAGTAGGAACCTATTCCATTCATGAGACCGGGCAGAAAGGCAAATATAGTAGGAACCTATTTCATACATGGAACTGGACAGAGATGATTTCAGGGACTGAAATTTAGATAATATTAGCTAATGCCAAACTGGCAGCCGGCGGCCACATGTTAAATGTGCGTAAAGATGACGCATGTGAGCGGCAATAACATTTTTAGTTACCACGTGCTATAGGCCTAATGATGTTAAGCTATTTATTATTTGAGAGCGCAGTGGGCTAATTATAACATTTGTTAGTTTTGTTAAGTCAAGAGTAATTTTATTTTATTCTTTGATGTAAGTGTAATTTAGTGTATTTCACGATAATTGACTATAATTCTACTGTATATCTGTAGTGGGTTACTTTGAGGTGAGGATAGTCATTTAGATTTCTGGTGAGCGCAATGCCACTCCATTGTGCGTAAGGCCCTTTGAGACAGAGGTCCTTCTCTGTTTGCTCCTTGCGGAGCATGGAAACACCAATGCAGCTGGTGTCCATCACAAGCCCACAAGAAGCATTTTTATGCGATTGCAGTAGTTGTTTCGGTAACGATGCGTTTCATATGATGAGATTCCCAGTCTCATCAGTGGTCATATACGACACGCTTGTTGCCAGGTGCACAAGTCGTCACTTACGACATGCTTCCGAGTGCAGGAACATATATTCATGTGGATCGGTTGCGAGGTAGTAGCTTTTTCTCATTAATGAGAGTATTCGTTGTACATAGCGTTTAATAATGTTTTAGTATTATTTAATTATTGTTATGTGTAGAATGGTTTATGAGAGCACGTGGGTTCACTTGGAGATATATATTTCTCTTCTCGCTCCTTATGAAGCATGGAGCCACCGATGTGGCTGGCCTTCTTATGAAGTATGGAGCCACCAATGTGGCTGACCTCCTTATGGAGCATGGGGCCCCCAATGTGGCTGGCCTCCGCATGAAGCATTCATATGCTCTTGCAGTAGTGGGTTCGGTAGCAATCTATGTTAAATGGTGAGATTGCCAGCCTCATGCACAACATCATACTAGTCTCATTAGACGACATGCATGGACTGAGTGTGTGTGCATGATAGTGGGATGTTTCAGGTAGCTTGGAAGAACGGACTGTTTGGCAGATGAGAGCACGGTGTTTCTCATTAATTACACTGACTAACAAAAAAAAAACTTTTTTTTTCTTTCTCTAACATTTCTATGTTTTTCTGGTCAATTTTAATGCGCTGTTTTTAAATCTGCAAACCGTTTTTCTCTATCAGGTCGGGATCTCTAGAAATACGCAATTGAAGTTTTTTTAACAACGCATACAGTATTACAACATCATTCGTACAAGAAGTATAACAGTTATGTAGGCTTGAATTTCTTTGCAGTCGACTTTCGTCGGGGAATGGCATGGCGTACATCGCGATGAAGCATCCAACAATAATCGGCAAGCATGGTCACACTCCACCGTCCTTGATAACGTGACTCCATTACGGCGATATCTTGATGGAATCGTTCTCCATGTTCATCGCTGACTTCGCCAAGGTTGTCAGGGAAAAAGTCAAGATGTGAATCGAGCAAATGGATTTTGAGGGACATGTTACAGCCCATAATTCTGTATGCATCTATGCACTGCTTAACAATATGCAACATAGTCAACAGATTTGTGATTTCCCAGAAAGTTATCGACGATCGATTTGAATGCCATCCATGCGCGAAGTTCACTACCATGTAACAAGTTCTCGAATTGTTTGTCTGCAATAACTTTCCTAATCTGAGGTCCTACAAAGATACCTTCCTTTATCTTTGCATCGCTAAATTGCGGAAACTTTTCTCGAAGATAAGTGAAAGCTTTGCTCGTTTTATCTAACGCTTTTACAAAATTCTTCATGAGCCCCAACTTTATATGTAACAGTGGTAAAATGAAGCTGTCTTTGTTAACTAATGGCTCGTGTATTACATTTTTATGCCCGAGCTGCATACGATCCCGGATAGGCCACACCTTTCTTGCATAATGTTCCTGTCTGTTGCGGCTGTCCCATTCACATCGGAAGCAACAAAATTTAGTATACCCAGTCTGCATGCCCGTGAGAATGCAATGACCTTAGGTCTCCACAAATCCGCCATTGGTAGTCATTGTACTTTATTTTTTTCCAACGTATAGCCATATTGTCATAAGTTTCTTTCATATGAACAGAGTAGGTGACTGGAATTGATGAAAATAAATTTCTGTTATGCAATAACACAGCTTTTAGACTAGTCTTGGAAGAATCGATGAAAAGTCGCCATTCGTTGACTATGTGCTTATGACCGAGGTGCACCATTAGACCGTTTACATCTTTGCAATAGCAAATGTCATCATCCATCTCAAAGTATTGAACAAGTTCTCTGTGTCTATGACGAAATTTAGATATCGGAGTATTGGGCGCTAAAAGATTCCATTCTTTGAGTCGCGAACCGAGTAATTCCGCTTGTCCTTTGGTAAGAGCGAGATCACGTAATAAATCTGAAAGTCCTGAATGGTTAATTAAGTAAACACTATCATTCACCGGTATGTAATCTGAGTCAGAATTAGTTTCTAATGCAGGTAAACTATCACTTTCTGATGGTTCATTCACGTCCAACGGATTATGTTCTGGTGGTATGTGGATCGGACACGTGATTGGATCATGAGGCACTGGTTTCGAAACCAATTCAATATTTGAATAAACCACAGACTTTCTAGTTTTAAAAGTGAAACCATGGATATTTGTCAAGCAGAAGTACAATCAGTAGTGTGATTTGTATGTTCACGCCATATTACTGGCACTCCAAAAGGCATCGACTTATGCTTCAGCGATTTTCGTAACCAACCTGCCAATGTATCGAACAAACTGCATTTGGCTTCCAAGATTTATTTGCATCATCAACTTTCGAATCGAAATAAAGTTCATATGCTTTCTTTAGTAATGGTGTAAAGTTTTTCTGGTCAACACGATCGGTAAAATATCTGCACACGTAACAGAACAGATCAGCCGAATTTCTACAACTTCTAGAAGCCATATTTTGCTCAGAATTATTTCAAAATACAGTAACTATTTGAAAAATCGCGTAACATATGTCATGCATCTTTTAGCAGTATAAAAAGTAGAATTATGTTGCTTTTTATTAATTTTTAATAAGTTATATAGTAAAAATGAAACGGAGCAAATAACGGTTTCCCAAAAATATATTTATTCACAAATATCTTAAGAACCCGACGTGATAGAGATAAACGGATTTCAAATTTGAAATCAGCGCAAGAAACTGACCTAAGAACACTTATTCTTATATAAGAAAGAAAAATGTTGTTTGTCAGTGTTATTTATTATGATTTTAACTAGTCAGTGCTTTGTTTGTGTTTCAGGTTAGCAATTGAGCACTGGCTGGGTTTTTTGTTTTGTTTGGTTTGTTTGCTTACTTGTTTAATGTTTGTTCATTAGTTTGCTTTGTGGGTTTGGGTCACTGACAGGATTGTATGAATAAATACAGCCCCTGCCATAGAATCAAGAGTTTTATTGTTGTTCAGGTAGTTGCGAGTGTGCAAGAAAGTGATCACATATCACAACAACATAATCGTTATCTCGCCCACCCTATCACACACACACACACACACACACACACACACACACACACACACACACACATATATATATATATATATATATATATATATATATATATATATATATATATATATATATATATATATATATATATATAAAACATATACAGAACATTACACATATATGTATAACACATGTCCCCGTGGAGTTCCCGGGAGTCTCTGAAGAGACAATGAAAGAATAGCTGCTTTCTCAGGCATGTCGTACAAGGCGACTAATACAAGGTTGGGCATGCCTCTAGTGACCTCATCATAGAAAACAAAGTGCCACAGAAGCCACAGCCACAAAAGTATGTGCCTGCTTAGTGCAGGTTTCTTGTAACTGGACCAGCTGTAGTAATGTCTCCATGTTCCGTAGGGATCGCAAAGGAAAGTGAAAATGATGATGATGATGATGATGATATACTATATATGACGTAGGGTAGATTAATAATATTAAAACAATCCTCAAATTATCGCCAGAGACCGGTACGCCAGGAAGACAAAGCTCACCTTAATGGGGTACACGATTATTGTCATTTCGGGAAACACTATTTTATAGTAAGGGCAGATTTATTGAGAGGTAGTCAGAAAGTTACCAACGGGCTGATCACCCGTTTGCCAGTCACTTCGATTACGGAAACAACAGCAAATGGATTGATTTGCCGTTGCCCTAAAGACGCCAATAGGCGTGATGGGAAACAATGGCAAAGAAAACCTATCTGCTGTTGCCCTAAGACGCCACTAGGCGTAATGGCCACTGACTGCTTTGACGGTCGGTGGCTAAGGACGGAAGAAGAAGAAGAAGAAGTCAGAAAGTTAAAGCTACTCCTATAGCAGATACTGCCGTAGGAGAATGAAATGTTACAGACTACACTATACTAGGTCCCAGATTTATGACAAAGGAAGACCGGTTCGCGTCTTCGCTGCATTGCCTTCTGTAGTGGTGTTTGATGGTATTGTATGATGGTGTTATTACTAAATGTAAATTGTATGAGGCCAGCTGTGAAGGCTCCTGAGATAAAATGTAGTGGTGAATTGTCAGAAGGCCTTTCTTGCTACCACTACGACCTCACACTTAATTTTTTTTTTTAATGAATGTGGCTACGTAAAGTGTCTAGGGTTATGATAGGTAGTGTGGTGTAATGGATTATAAATATACCCACAGATATTAACAAGACTAATAATATTAATAAATGTTAAAATACACTGAACTAACTCACGTGTGTAAAATTTTTTGATATAAGAATATTACATTTATTTTGTTCTGTGTCAATTTTTTAGGTTGACCAGAACTTAAAAGGATTTAGAGATTATGAAAAGAAATGCATAGAATATTATATCATAAATGCAATAGTGTACATATATATGTACTATACTAGTTAGTTTTATTAAAATGTTCTAGTATTCATCTACTTGGGAGGATAGTACTGTTTGTGCTGTTGGGGTGGCCTCATCACACCTGTCTATATTGACTACACAGTGTCCAGAAAATGGTGGGAATCTTTATGGGGTTCTTAGTAACTAAAGGGCGTTGGTGAAAGTCCAGCAGACCAGAGGCTCACTCATCTGGTAGTTGTCGCTCTGGTGCTGAAATCAGGTGGTCCCACCTCTCCGTGCTGGCGGGCAATAATGGTGGTCTCTGTCACAAATACTGCACAGATACACTCGAGTAAAGTCACCAACTGAATAGACCCTGCTTTGTTGACGACAGAAACTCGCAGCTCTGCAATCAAAGTATGGGCCATGTGTCAAAATCTATTCTCTACCCACGTCTGGACACAACAGTGACACAACAACCACATCATACAGACAGGTCAGATCTCTCTGACCAAACAGCACATTTACCATGGTGGTTTTACATCAGCTAGATCCTCCGAGACCATAGATCCTGAAAAATGTTTATTAGTTTTCGGCCCTAAAAGAGGATAGGTAATATGTATCATTATTCTCAACACTTGATCTGTCTTGCATAATCCTTGCTGGAGTTTATGTACATTGTTGGTCCCTAGACCCTGACTAGGGCGGGGGGCCTAGAGCAAATCCCTACTTGTTTGTAAGGCTAGATTTCGATATGGCAGTATCAAATCACTCGAACATGAAACAATATTCAAAATATATAAGGAAATAATTTCAATCTTACCAGATTATGAATAAATAACACAGAATTGCTAGCAAAACTCAGCTGAGCTGCTGGCTATAGTATGGCGTCCCTAAATTTATTTCACTTGCTTTCATATGGAATCACCACACTTTAAAATCTGTGTCTATCACTGAACAACTATTGAAGAATGGCCCCACTTTCGCGTCTGAGCGCTAATGATATGATTGTCTGTGGCCAATCACTGCCTCGGTTTATTTTAAATTTCAAATTTCCTACCATAAAGTCATTTCAGTCATGCTTCAGTCAAGTATGGATGTTTATCTGTTAGTCTGTCCGTCTCTACTTGTGTTTCTAAAAAAAATGTGCTTGTTTTTTGAACCAACCTTTCTCTCCCCTCCAAAATTTTGTCGTTAAAAGTTATATTTAGACACAGCCACCACAATATCCCCTTTCCTCCATACCACGTAGATTTGAACACCTGCGTCCAAGGTCGTGTTTTTGTGTGCAAATTGCGACACTTTTTTATTCAACACAGTCTGTCGATGATGTGAACTACACTGTCTTTTGTCATTATCTTCAATATTATCTATCCGTTTGTAAAATTAAGACCATCTTAGTTCACTGCTCAGAATAGGCCATCCGGCCAGCTAATTTTTATATTCCTAACATTAATATTAAGAAAAAATTACTTTTTAATTTTTGTAATATTCCTAACATCTGCGTTTTACCGCTCCATTCAAATCAAAAGCTTGGTATCTCAAAAGCGTCCAATAAATGACTGTGGCGTAACATATCTAGGGTCCCTTCTGTGGAGTTGCTTACTTTTTATGTCAACTTGGGAAACGTGACTTTTCTCCGTTTCCCCCCCAATTGCGTCTCCTTAGCCTTTCCAGTCATATTTTTTTTCTTTTTGATCCGCCGTTCCCCTCCTGTCTAGCAAGTCAATTATTATGGAGGATGATGACCCGCGGTCTAGGCGATCATGTACATCAGCAGCCTACGCATTATGTTTTTATCCTTAAATGTTATCTTTGGAGGGATTTTACCGTTGTATCTCTGTCAATTTCACTACACATCTCCCCACTTGAAAACATGCCTATGGCAAGTTCCAAAACCAGCGATACACATAGGTAAAATTACTCCTCCACGTCTGCCACTACTCTAATTTTGATCACAGGGGTGCCGACTGAGGAAATCTGCACCGACATTCAATTTGCCTGGGATATATTGGATACTAAACTGATAAGGTTGAAGCAATAAAGACCACCTCAGCAATCTTGCGTTTTCATGCTTAGCCTGAGACAAGAACACGAGAGGCTGATGGTCCGTCTCCACCACAAATGTCCTACCATACAGATAGATTTGAAACTTCTTTATTGCCCAGATTAATGCTAAACATTCCTTTTCGCTTGTGGAGTATCCTTGTTCCGCCTTATTCAATTTGCGGCTTGCATAAGCGACTGGTTTAAGTTCCCCATCAGGTGAAGATGATCTTTGCAACAAAGCCCCTCCGAGTCCTACATTACTTGCATCGGTTCTTAAGACAAAGTCCTGTGTCAAATCAGGCAGTTTGAGAATAGGCTTGCTAGTGAGTTTTTTCCTTTAACTCTTGAAATGCTAGTTCACATTGTGCAGTCCAAATAATTTTATCTGGAAGTCCCTTGCGAGTCAAATCAGTCAGAGGAGCACATATAGCGTTAAAATTCTTGATGTATTTCTGATAAAATCCGCATAACGACACAAATGATCGCACGTCCTTTTTTGTTTGCGGCCTAGGTGCTCTCTGCAGTTTTTTCCAAGTTCTTAGGATCAGGGGTCATATTACCCTGATATACAGTGTGTCCCAAGAATTCCAACTCTTTGCATCCAATACAACATTTTGTGGGCCTAGCAGTTAAGTTTGCCTCCCGAAGTCTATCAAACAACATCTCCAGAGCTTCAATGTGTTCTTCAAATGTCTCGGTGGCGACGAGAATATCATCCATGAAATTTGTGATACATGGGTTATTCAGGGGTTCCAACAATTTGCGCATCATCCTTGAAAACACACTCGGAGCATTTTTCAGTCCGAATGGTAGCATATTGAATTCATAATGTCCATCCGAAGTGCTAAAAGCCAAATAAGGTCTCACTTCAGGCTTCACTGGGATCTGGTAATAGCCTTTACTAAGATCCACCTTTGAAAAGTATTTTGCCTTGTTCAGTCTGGCAAATAGCTGTTTTGTGTCTGGTAATGGATCCACTTGTCCTTCTGTGACAGCATTCAGTTTCCTGTAATCTATGCACAATCTGTGTTCCCCAGACGGTTTTCTCAACAAAACGACACTAGAACTAAAAGATGATTCACTGTGCGAAATAATCCCCTCCTTCAACAAATACTCTATTTCTTCCTTCAATGCCTTCTCCTTCGCGAACGGAATAGAATAGGCTCTCATACAGATTGGGTTTGAGTCTACCAGTTTCATGTCATACTGTAGCAAATTTGTATGTCCTGGTTTATCTGTTAATACATCTGTATGTTCCTCCAGAACCTGTTGAACTCTCTCCCTCTGGTTTTTAGTCAGGTGCTTACTGACTTTTACCTGTGCTGCTGTTTCACAAGGATGTAATGGGTATTCATGTGAGGTGAGTGGTTCTTTTTGCATCTGGGTTGCAATAGCCAAGGTCAATAAGGGGGTGCTTTCCTGGAGTGGTCTGTCCAGATACGTCTTTAACAGGTTTACATGATAAACTTTTTCCTTCCCCTTTTTGTCAATTTTATAGTTTGTTCTAGACACCTTCTCTAGAACCGTATATGGACCTTGCCAACCAATTTGTAATTTATTCTGGCTTCCGGGTAGTAGAAGCAGCACCTTCTCTCCGACTGCCAGTTCCCTGTCCTTTGCCTTCCTATTAAAATATGCTGCATGTTTCTTCCTGGCTTGTTTCAAATTATCATTTGCCAGTTTCCATCCAGCTTTCAAACGAGTGGTCAGTTCGTTCACATATTGATACGATGAGGTAACAGTCTCTTCCGCCTTCTCATCCGTCCAGGTCCTTAATAAAGCTTCTAAAGGACCTTTTATTGGCCTCCCAAATAGCAGAGTTGCGGGAGCCATCCCGGTTGAACTATGTGGTACCTCCCGGTAAGCAAACAATGCGGCGGGCAGGAATTGATCCCACAGATCCGGTTTTTCGTGTGCCAGCTTTCTCAGGATAGAAATGAGAGTCCCGTTGAACCTCTCTACCTGGCCGTTCCCTTGTGGATGGTACGGACTACAATGAAAGTGTCTGGCTTGAAATAGCTTAAAAACTTCTTCCGTTAGTTTCCCCTTGAACTGAGATCCATTATCCGTCAAGATTTGATGCGGGAAGCCTAATCGGGTAAATATTGTAAGTAGTGCCTCTGCTACATGTTTTGAATCAATTGATGGCAGGGCTACCGCCTCTCCCCACATAGAACAAGTGTCCACCAGAGTAAGGATGTAACTGTTCCTCCTCTTGGTCCGAGTGAGAGGTCCTACAATATCCACTGCAACCCTCTCAAAAGGTGTTCCCACTATGGGCATTTCCCCTAGAGTTGCAGGAGCAGTCCAGTGCTTTGGAGCTACCCTTTGACATTCTGGGCAGGATTTGACATATCTTTTTATATCCTCCGTTATCCCTGGCCAGAAGTAATGACAAGCTATACGCTGTCCTGTGGCGCTGATCCCCATGTGACCACTGAAGGGAATCGCATGCCCGAGTTCCATCACTTTATCTCTATATGAAATGGGAAGAACCAGCTGGTTGTGACCATTTGTTCCAGTTCCGGCCTTCCTGTATAAGAGTTTGTTCTTCATGAAATATTCCCCCTTGCTCGGAGGTGTGTGGCATTTGGGCAATTTTTTAAAACAGGGCTTGAGTGTCCTATCCTCAGCCTGCGCCTTCCTCATCTCCTCTGGATGAGCATTTATAGGTTCACCTTCTTCCTCCTTCTTCTGTGACCTGGTCTGCACTGTCGCCATGATCACCAGGTTTCTCGGATTCCCCAAGAAGACGTATCTACACCCCAATATCAGAGGGTAGATTGGTTCATCTATCACTGCTGCTCTGATTTCTCCTTCCACATAGCGAGTTTTCACCGTTATCCTTGCGATGGGAAGTGTCATGAGTGGTATGTCCTTAGTCGCCCCTTGTATTTCCACTGTTTCTGTGGTATACTGACTTGGGTCCACTAGGCTAGACTTCACAACTGAATCATAATCCAAACCTGTATCATAAAGGCACCTTATGGTGACCCCATTACAAATAACATCCTCACAAACTGGGGGGTGATAAGGTTCCTGTTGTCCCTTAGGATTAACCTTTAATCTTTGCGTCCCCGACTTCATTGCAGCAATGTTTGAAGGTTTCCTTCTACAAAATTCGGTGTTATGGTTATCCTTCTTGCACCATTTACACCATCTTTTTTCCTTGGTTCAACGGTTTTCTTTCATTGAACTTTTGGTCATTGAACTGTGAGTTTCTGTCGCGATAGTCATTTCTTGGCCGCTCAAAGTTTGTCCTACCTTTATTTCCCTGCTCTCTATTATCAAATTTGTTAAATTGCTGTGGAGCTTTAAAATTGTCTATGTGCTTCTTCTTAGCACCACTTACCTCTGCCTGGGCTGCCTGATACCTCTCAGCAACATTTAAAATTTCCCCCAACTTCTCTGCACCTTGTTCCATGAGAAATTTTCTCATGTCTGGAGCCATGGACTCTCTCAATTGCTCAATCATGATCATTTCTTTAAGATCTTGGGTCTTCCCCAGAGCAGTCCATTTCTCCAAATAGGTTTCCCGTCTGCAAGAGAATTGGTGGTATGTCTCCCCAGACAACAGTTTAGCATTTCTAAATTTCTTACGATAAAATTCACCATTCTTCTCGTACCTTAATAACAAAGCCTGCTTTAACATGTCATAATTGTCTTGGTCTTCCCTGTTCATTTTAGCAAATACTTCATAAGAAGTACCCCTCAATCCCTGTGATAGCTTTAAACTCCACCTCTCTCTCTCTAACCCATATGTAGTAGCTAATAACTCAAAACGTCCTAGGTACCCCTCTATGTCATCGTCTTTTTCAACAAAATGGTCTAAATGAAACCCCATAGCTGAGTTTGAGGCTCCCAGACTAGGCGTAGCATCTGAGGCAAAAGGGCTGGCACCATTTTCAGGAGCCGGGCCTTGTAATTCCAGCTCCCTTAGTCGTAATTCGTGCTCCCTCTGCAACCTTCTATCTTCTGCCTCCCTTTCGGCAGTCAACCTTTTCTCTTCTGCCTCCCTTTGCTGTCGTTTTTCTTCTGCCTCAATCTGCAGCCTCTTAATGTCTCTATCAGCCTCTAACCTCTTCTCTTCAACCAACCTCCTTTCTTCCCCTTCAATATATTTATCACATTCAGTCGTTACGTATTGAATTAAAATTTGACCATCCATTCCCATCTCCTTCGCGGTGAGCACAGCAGCTGATCTAAATTTTGCCAGCTCCGCCATACTTTTTAGACAATATAATAATATACAAGCTAAATTTCTAACCAGTAAATACACTAAGTACTTCTTATGACTATAGTCTAACTAATTCTAACTAACCAGTTAACTAATTAATTATTACTGGCTGTGAAGATTCACCAACTTTTATCTGCAGGGACACTTTTAATTTTAAGGGAAATTTTACAATTTATTTCCCTACTTTTATTTCTCCCACCAGGAGATCCTAATATTACTGTTGGGCTAATTATCCCTGGACAAGACCCCAATATTGTAGTGGTGTTTGATGGTATTGTATGATGGTGTTATTACTAAATGTAAATTGTATGAGGCCAGCTGTGAAGGCTCCTGAGATAAAATGTAGTGGTGAATTGTCAGAAGGCCTTTCTTGCTACCACTACGACCTCACACTTAATTTTTTTTTAATGAATGTGGCTACGTAAAGTGTCTAGGGTTATGATAGGTAGTGTGGTGTAATGGATTATAAATATACCCACAGATATTAACAAGACTAATAATATTAATAAATGTTAAAATACACTGAACTAACTCACGTGTGTAAAATTTTTTTGATATAAGTATATTACATTTATTTTGTTCTGTGTCAATTTTTTAGGTTGACCAGAACTTAAAAGGATTTAGAGATTATGAAAAGAAATGCATAGAATATTATATCATAAATGCAATAGTGTACATATATATGTACTATACTAGTTAGTTTTATTAAAATGTTCTAGTATTCATCTACTTGGGAGGATAGTACTGTTTGTGCTGTTGGGGGTGGCCTCATCACACCTGTCTATATTGACTACACAGTGTCCAGAAAATGGTGGGAATCTTTATGGGGTTCTTAGTAACTAAAGGGCGTTGGTGAAAGTCCAGCAGACCAGAGGCTCACTCATCTGGTAGTTGTCGCTCTGGTGCTGAAATCAGGTGGTCCCACCTCTCCGTGCTGGCGGGCAATAATGGTGGTCTCTGTCACAAATACTGCACAGATACACTCGAGTAAAGTCACCAACTGAATAGACCCTGCTTTGTTGACGACAGAAACTCGCAGCTCTGCAATCAAAGTATGGGCCATGTGTCAAAATCTATTCTCTACCCACGTCTGGACACAACAGTGACACAACAACCACATCATACAGACAGGTCAGATCTCTCTGACCAAACAGCACATTTACCATGGTGGTTTTACATCAGCTAGATCCTCCGAGACCATAGATCCTGAAAAATGTTTATTAGTTTTCGGCCCTAAAAGAGGATAGGTAATATGTATCATTATTCTCAACACTTGATCTGTCTTGCATAATCCTTGCTGGAGTTTATGTACATTGTTGGTCCCTAGACCCTGACTAGGGCGGGGGGTCTAGAGCAAATCCCTACTTGTTTGTAAGGCTAGATTTCGATATGGCAGTATCAAATCACTCGAACATGAAACAATATTCAAAATATATAAGGAAATAATTTCAATCTTACCAGATTATGAATAAATAACACAGAATTGCTAGCAAAACTCAGCTGAGCTGCTGGCTATAGTATGGCGTTCCTAAATTTATTTCACTTGCTTTCATATGGAATCACCACACTTTAAAATCTGTGTCTATCACTGAACAACTATTGAAGAATGGCCCCACTTTCGCGTCTGAGCGCTAATGATATGATTGTCTGTGGCCAATCACTGCCTCGGTTTATTTTAAATTTCAAATTTCCTACCATAAAGTCATTTCAGTCATGCTTCAGTCAAGTATGGATGTTTATCTGTTAGTCTGTCCGTCTCTACTTGTGTTTCTAAAAAAAATGTGCTTGTTTTTTGAACCAACCTTTCTCTCCCCTCCAAAATTTTGTCGTTAAAAGTTATATTTAGACACAGCCACCACAATATCCCCTTTCCTCCATACCACGTAGATTTGAACACCTGCGTCCAAGGTCGTGTTTTTTGTGTGCAAATTGCGACACTTTTTTATTCAACACAGTCTGTCGATGATGTGAACTACACTGTCTTTTGTCATTATCTTCAATATTATCTATCCGTTTGTAAAATTAAGACCATCTTAGTTCACTGCTCAGAATAGGCCATCCGGCCAGCTAATTTTTATATTCCTAACATTAATATTAAGAAAAAATTACTTTTTAATTTTTGTAATATTCCTAACATCTGCGTTTTACCGCTCCATTCAAATCAAAAGCTTGGTATCTCAAAAGCGTCCAATAAATGACTGTGGCGTAACATATCTAGGGTCCCTTCTGTGGAGTTGCTTACTTTTTATGTCAACTTGGGAAACGTGACTTTTCTCCGTTTCCCCCCCAATTGCGTCTCCTTAGCCTTTCCAGTCATATTTTTTTTTCTTTTTGATCCGCCGTTCCCCTCCTGTCTAGCAAGTCAATTATTATGGAGGATGATGACCCGCGGTCTAGGCGATCATGTACATCAGCAGCCTACGCATTATGTTTTTATCCTTAAATGTTATCTTTGGAGGGATTTTACCGTTGTATCTCTGTCAATTTCACTACACCTTCCCTAACTCAAGAAAAGAGTCGGTATCCATTTGAACCTGGGTAAGATGATGGCTCTACCAGGATTTGAAGCAAGTAACTTTACCATGACGAGCTAGCGCATAGGAAACGAGAGAGAGAGAGAGAGAGAGAGAGAGAGAGAGAGAGAGAGAGAGAGAGAGAGAGAGAGAGAGAGAGAGAGAGAGCAAGAGACAGAGAGAGAGACCATTCACGACAGTCACCATCCATAGATTCCATTTATAATTCCTGTAACAGTCCACATGTGATGGATGCGACAGACTTTGCTGCCTGCCTATGCAACAACTCCGCACCTTCCTTATCTGCAGAAGTAAACGAATCATCATGATCGTTATTATCATAACTTATCAGCTCCACATGGAACAACGGCCTTCAACAAATCCTTGCTAAGTTCCAAACCCTGTGTCTTGCATTTACGTTCTTCCAATGGCTTCTTTTAATCACTCTTTAAGTCTATCTCAAGCTCCTTTCTCTATATCGTTTTTTTTCCTCTGTACTTTACAGCCCTCCAAAGTCTCCAGTTACCTTCTCATTCCATCTCTCTTTACCGTCCTCTGTTTCTTTTACATTCCATGTATCCCGTTTTATAGTTTCTCCTTTCTGAGAGTGTAATGTTATTCCTTATCCATTTTTTCTTCTTTCCTGAATTGAATCTTTCAGGGTTTATTATCTCAGTCTCTCTGCTTGATTTAATTCACTCTTTTGCTGTTTCTTCCACTATTGCTGCCTATTATTTCTTCCATGTCTTTCAATTATATTTGCGTCTTTCTTTTGCGTAATACCTTTTGTTTTACCTCCATTACTTTTCCTCTCCTCGCGCTTCGCCCTCCCCCTCTCTCCCTCCCCCCCTCTCTCTCTCATCCTGTTACCCACGCTCTCTCTCTCTCATTGTATTGCAGGGCAGAAATGTAAAAAGGTAATAATGCCTATTTCTTTATCTTGATGAAATAAAGATTTCGTTTGTTCATTCTTCGCTCTCTCTCTCTCTCTCTCTCTCTCTCTCTCTCTCTCTCTCTCTCTCTTTCTTTCTCTAACGCTCTGCTACAACTCCTTTATTTCATACTAATTTATAACTTATGCCTTCTTCTTCTGCTCTCCTTTCTCTCTCTCACAAATTCTCATTTCTCTTCTGTCTGCACAGCTGCTATTTCTAAATGCCCCCATTCCTCCTACCCGACTTCTTTCCTTACTACTAAATCTAGCATTGTTGTGAGCATTTCGAGCCATTCGGCCATTTTGTCAAACTTCATCTGTCAGAAAGTTCCAGAAAGTGCTTGCTAACTGTTGGCCAGCAGAAGTTTGGCATTACTCGAGAACAGGTGTGTAAGGTGCTTGTTGTTTGTCTAGGAATCAACACAAACAGAGGTGCAGGGTGAGGTGACATCCGTCTTGTGTTGGAACAACTGCAGCCAGGGGCAGTTTAACGCTCTTGGAGTGAAAGAAAGAGAGGGCGAATAAGTAGCATTTCCTGAAAAAAGGGGTAAATGTTTTGGTTCTTCGGAGTTACATTTATGGTAGGGCAGGAGTTAAAAGGGTGTTTATGTTCTCCGACAGCGATGATGGTGCTTCTGTGTTTTATGATGGTACGTACGCAGAAAAACAGAAAGTGTTCGATTGGTAGAGTTGTTAGAGCGCTGGTATCTCGCGCAAAGGTGCCAGGTTGCATTACTTGTATCCTCACGCTCCAGTCTACCCAGCTGTAAATGGGTACCTAACTTTGCTCTTGAGTTAGGGAAGGAAAAAGCAGCGAGGAAGGAAACTGGTTACTCCACCTTTCGATGCTGGACGTAATATATTGAAGTCTCTAACACTTCCCTCCCCTACTGTAGTATCTGCTATGTGACTGTCGTTACCTATTTACATACATACGCACTCACACACACATATATATGTGTATGTGCGTATACATTAGGGTTGAGGCAAAAATCACTTGACAGTGACCGATGCTGAACGTCCATTGAAAAGTTTGGGATAACATATCTATGTATTAATTGATTTTTATAATAGTTTCACTATTTATTTTATTTTTAAATTAAATTTGTGGCTTTTGCCTGTATTTTTTATTTTTATTTCATCTAGCATTAATAAATTGATTTAACTGTAAATTGACTTCTGCCTCACCGTATATATATATATATATATATATATATATATATATATATATATATATATATATATATATATATATATATATATATATATATATATATATATATATATATATATATATATATATATATATATGCCAAATTTTAACATTACTTCAAAAATGTAAACAAAAAAAAGTTTTTAAAAACGCTTCTATCTTACACACTTAACGTTTAAACAATTAAAGTGAATTTTACTAAGCTAGCTACAGAGTTTTCACTGGCAATGGGGAATAATCCTGGGGATACCGCCCTTTAAACATCAACAACAGCAAAAACCGATGGGAGACGACTATTCCGAAATTTCGTTAGCTTTGCAATTCTTCACCTTTTATCCTTCCGTCTAGCGACCTACCAAATCTGCACCTATGATCGAGATCTAACTTATACCCAGTCTTGTTTTAGATGGTCAATTAACTCCATACAACTAAGACGTGTATTATCTCAAACAAAGAATTCTACATCATTCGTCTTCTCAGCCGACATGTCTTGAACATCAGCATTAACTCTTTAAGTTTCAAGTTTATAACAAATTTGGTAATAGTATACAGTACTATACACAATTGTATAGGAAATTTAACGAGGATTAATAAAATTGAAACAAAACAAAGGAAAAGCATATTTGAAATATACCGGCCCCGAAAACTGTCCTCCTGTCATAAGTATCTTGGAAAATCGACCCTCAATACCGGCTTCTCGTCCTTTAAGAGTTAAAAAAAAAGATCAATTTCTTCGTTTTCAGCGTTTTTTTAGAGCACGGTTTTGTAACTTTTCCGTGCCAATGACCCCTTTGATTGTTCAATGAAGGTCATGGCCCCTTTTGATTGTCCAATGATGGCTATGGACCCCTTTGATTGTCCAATGAATGCTATGGACCCTTTTGACTGGTCAGTGAAGGCTTTGTATCTCTTGTATTGTCATGGACCCCTTCTTGAAAATAAAAATGTACATAAAAGCATAATTTTAAAACTTTAAATTTTATTTTAATGTGCAAGGCACTCTAGCATCCATTGACAGGCCACGAAGAGCCCCATGGATCACAGATTAAGAAACCCGCTTCCGAGATCTGTGAGACTCATTTTGAAATTTCGTGGTAGCCATCCTTTTCAAATATTTTTGTGGTTCAATCACGCTTGGCATTGCGACGAATATGAGGTTGTGCCTGGGGCTGGCAACGTCATCATTCAAACTAATTGCCACAGAAACAACTGCTGCAAGTGCGTTTAACTCTTTGACTCCGGAACAACTCTCAGAGTGTTGGTCAGATTTGACACCCGTGCTATAACAAATCTCTGAGCGTTGTTTTTAGTCTATCACGAATTAAAATTACGGCACAGGGTGGAAAATAATTGTGGAGTCAAAGAGTTAATGCTTTGTGCAAGCTACCTGCAACGAGGCCAGCTGCCGTGATGGCTCTATGGCCGATCGGGTGAAAAAAGAGAGAAAAGTGACGCTCGGCACTATAGACATCCTGTACAGATGAACAAACTCAGAACAAATATTATTGTTCTCAAAAGTCTTAAGACTGTCGCTAAACCAGATGACAGTACTTGTCTCCTTGTATGTGCTTTTCTCAATATGTATGTTCATTTACGAGTAAGCTTAAATAATCTGAAAGTATTATTTATTTTCTCTTTTATTTGCAGGTGTTTTACCGTATGCTATAAAGTCTATCCCTGGAATAATTCCAAGTCAGTACGGGTAAGTACTCACTACTGTACACAACCCACTCTGTGAATTCACAAATATTGGCTGTCAAATCTAACAGATTTTTTCTTCAAGTTTTAAGATACAGTAAAGACAGGAACTACCGATGAGTATAACTGTGGCACTGGTAAAATTACTGCTGAACATCTGCTTCAAAGCTGCCCAACATACGCGGAACAGCGAAAGCACTTATGGCCGACGCCTGAACCATTCGTGGAAAAGCTCTACGGAGATGCAAATAGCCTTAAGCTGACTACTGCTTTCTTTGACAATATTCAAGTAGACGTCTGAGAGTGGACGTCTGAGAGTGGACGTCTGAGAGTGTACGTCTGAGAGTGGACGTCTGAGAGTGTACGAAGAATAAGAAAAAATAGTATTTTCACAGCACGTGTCTAAAATAGGGAAATAGCAGTTTTAACTAACACTGTTCTTTTTCATATTCACTTTTAAAGAATGTCCTTAATTTCATTTCATACACAAATCAAAGTTTGTACCGGGAATTTCAGAATGTGTTTGTGTGTATATACTGATCCTCGCCGCTTTCTTGTATACACTATGCTGACAAATAGAATGAAATCATTCATAGTGTATTTAGCTGTAGGTCAAGAAATCGTTAATGACATTTAACAGTATATTATTTATCCCATATCTACCCATTTGAATATCATTTTCTTCTTTATCTGTTTTGTATTTCGACATTTCTTTCTTCGCGCTCTGTTTCCTCCTTCTTCTCCTCCTAATTGTCTTAATCTTCATTATCTTGTTCATATGCGAATTCCTATTCTTAAAATTCCCCTTTTCACCTTTTTCTCCCCTTCTTTTTCAGCACTTACTGCTCTTCACACGATCAGATCCGTCTATAGTTACCGAAGTTTGGTGCCTTGTATATCATTTGTTTTGATTTTTTTTCCTTCTCGGGTCGCTGGGCCAATTAAAAATGTTGTTTTGTCTTTTTGTCACCCTCTCTGTAGTCTATCCAGCTGTAAACAGATACCTTTCTCTGCACTTGAGTTAGAGAAGGCAAAGGCAGTGAGTAAGAGACCTGGTCACCACACTTCTTAAAGCTGGACCTAGCATAATCTAATCTCTATCACTTCACTTCTCTACTACAGTACCTTTATTTTACCTTTCCACCAATTCTTACCTGTTGTGTCACCTTGTTCTGTCTTCTTATCAGACCAATCCTCCAGGAAGTGATCAATCTGTGAACTTGGCCTCCTTCAGGACATATTTATTAGACTCTTAAGCTTTTCACTGGATTATTTGCTGCGCCCTTGTTGAGTTTATATTGCTAGGGTGTAAAGGCAAGCTAGGTTTCCCGGCGATTTTTAATAAAACACATTGTGGCACCATCAGGTGGTTGTGTGTGTGTGTGTGTGTTTTTTGTTTTTTTGTTTTTTTTGTTTTGTTTTTTTATCCCTAAATCTAGCCACTCGGGACAGGTCAAGCGACTATCAGTGCTGCAAGTGCCGGTAGTCCTTTTCAGTACTGGTCCTTTTCAGAGCTTCGCAACGCTAGATAACAGACACTAGTGGCACTTCACAGAACAATCAGTTCAGCATCCTATCTGATAGACAGTAGTAGTCCTTTTCAATACTGGTCCTTTTCAGGGCTTCCCCATCCTATCTGATACCGACTAGTAGTCCTTCTCAGTACTGATCCTTTTCAGGGCTTCGCCATGCCAGTTGATAGACACTAGTAGTCCTTTTCAATACTAGTCCTTTTCAGGGCTACGGCGTGCTAGCTGATAGATAGTAGCAGTTCTTTTCATGGCTTAGTATTTATGAACACTGTTCTAGAGTTTTCTTTCGTGTAATCCCGGGTGTCGCAGATGAGACAAAGAAAGAATATGCATACTGCCCCTTCAGGCGTGTCGTGCAAGGCTATTAGTATGAGGTTGTGTGTGGGGCTGGCAACGTCAACAAGTAAAACAAATTGCTAGAGAAAACACCACAGCGGGAGTATTTGAATGTTTGGTGCGGGCTTCCTGCGGAAATACCGGCTTAGGTGGTGGTTCTATGATCCGTAGGGAGCGAAGAGGAAAATGATGATGATGTACCAGAATTGACAAGAGTTCACTTATGTTTTGAATGGTAATAGCGCTGTTTAACTAACACGGTTACATCAACGGAATGCAGTCTAGGTTGAAAGAAACGTGTCTCGCCAAAAGAAAATAAGCAAAAATCTCAAGAAAGGTCAACGGCCTGATTCCGGGATCATTAACATCTTCGAGTTGTGTACAGGAGAATGATTGTTAAAGCATATGGTCTGTGTACATTGCGAAGCTTGAGTCTCAGAATCAGCGACAGCCAACCTTAACTAGCCTATCTTAAGAGAAAGATTTGACATATGCAATCACATTGAGCATTATACAAATGAGAAACAATAAAAGCAGAGAGATAACTATACGAAAATACAGACGGTGATAACGGAGACTAACTTAAGTACATTAATATAATCACTCGTCCACTTCCTGTGGAGCATAGGGTTTCAATTAATTCCCGCCAAGCCATCCTGACCTGTACCAATTGTTCAACTTCTGTCCAAGTCTACTTCATCTATTTTATGCTTTTCTCCACTTCCATTCTCATAGTTCATTCTCCTAGCTGATTCTCCTAGTTGATGGAAGTGGATTCCATTCTCCTAGTTGTTTTTGTTTCCCTCTTTTTCATTTATCTACGGGATTCCAAAACTAATGTCGCATTGTTTTGCTATCATCTGGTTCTCTCAATGATTCTAAACTTGGTAGCGTCACACTTTAATCTACCCAGCTGTAAACGGGAAAGTGCCTCTACTCTTAAATTAAGGAAGGTTAAAGAGGCGAGGAAGGGAACTGAATACCCCTCATTTCATGAAAAGTTGTACCTAGTATGGGGAAGGCTCTAACACGTCACTCTCCTATGGGACTACCTTCACCATCTTATCCTACACCAACATCATTTCCTAACCTCTTGTTCCACTTTTAATCTTCTGGATCATTCCATCAGTTCCACATTAGTCATCTGGTCATACCATTTTAGCCCTTCTAATCTGAGCAATGGCCGAACACCATCACCAACCAAGAACTGCTAACACAGAGCCACCAAGAGGACATGCGAGCCATCATAGCTGGTAGACGCTGGAATTGGGTTGGCCGCATCCTCAGAAGAGACCCTCACACCATCACCAGAACTGCCATGCTATGGACTACAGAAGGAAAGCGGAAGCAAGGACTGCCAAAAGCCACTTGGCGGAGAACAGTGTAGGCGGAGATGCTGAGCATGAACCAGAGCTGGGGCACCACACTACGGATGGCTGTCGACCGAGCAAAGTGGAGACAGTTTGTTGATGCCCTACAAGGCGCCACCAGGTGTGACGGTCACTGATTGCTTTGCCAGTCAGTGACTAAGGACCAAAGAAGAAGCAGAAGAATGTGGGCCAAGCTCCACCTAGTTGATGAGTGTCTCTGAAGAGACAAAAAAGAATAGGAGTACTGCACTCTCAAGCATGCCGTACCAGGTGACTAATTAAAGCTTGTGCGTTGGACTGGCAGCTTCATCATATAAAACAAACTGCCACAGAAATCACCAATGTAAGAGCACCCTTTGTGCTGGCTCCCTGCAAGAAGTCCAGTTTCAGTGGTGCCTCCATGCTCTATTGGCAGCGAAAAGGAAAATGATGATGATGTTAATGATTATGATGATAGTGGTGGTGGTAGTGATGAGGATGATGGTGTTGTAATAAAATTGTAATCCTGCCATACTGCGCATGAATCCTTTATGAAAGTCTGTTACTTTTTAAGCTGACAACTCGTGCACTTTTAAGCGTTTCTTACCATACGTCACTGGATTTGACGTCAGATGTAAATAAGTGCTCGAGTCACAAATGCTGTGTTTTGATTGGCTGTTTCTGGTAACTCTGGTGCAGGGTTTCGTCTAAATGAAGCATTACCGTCCTTGATTAGCGATTTGAATATTTATTTACCATTCCCGATTCCGCAGGCTTCTGTACTCCGGATATCTGTTGTGTTTTTAATTAGTCAGCATTTATCTATCTATCTATCTATCTATCTATCTATCTATCTATCTATCTATCTATCTATCTATCTATCTATCTATCTATCTATCTATCTATCTATCTATCTATCTATCTATCTATCTGTCTGTCTGTCTGTCTGTCTGTCTGTCTGATTGCCTGTCTGTCTGCCTGCCTACCTGCGTGGCTGGCTGTCTGTCTGTCTGTCTGTCTGTCTGATTGCCTGTCTGTCTGCCTGCCTCCCTGCGTGGCAGGCTGGCTGTCTGCCTGTCTGTCTGTCTGTATATATCTGTCTATCTCTCGGCCTATCTGTGCATCTGTCTGTCCAACTCGCACATACAAACAAACAGAAACACTCTATAACTTTATATCTCTTCATGTTATTGTTATTGTAGTTTCTTACTCTTTATTTCCTCACATATGTTTTGTATTTCTTTCCCCGCGGAAACTCAAACAGCCTTTTAAGCCTGACACATTCTCTGGTTGTCATGGCCACCACCAGCCCACGTTAGGTAGGAATTATGTGTCAGGGAGAGAAATCTGAGACAGAAAAATACTTGACTACGATAAACATACATGTGGCTGTAAAAGTTCTTGTTGTCCATATTTCAGAGTCATACAATAAGATTGTCTTAGCCTGTGGGTTGAAGATTCCTGGTTTTGTGTTCAGTTTGGTGTCTCTTGGGCGTTTAATTAGCAGAGTGGTAGAGTGGTTAGAGCGCCCGCCCTCTCGCAGCAAACTTATAGGGTTCCGGGTTTGAAAACTTGTAGCGTCACGCTTCAGCCTACTCAGCTGTAAATGTACACGTGACTAGTTAGGGAAGGCAAAGCAACGAGACAGGAAACTGGCCACTTCACCTCTTAAAAGCTGCGCCCTAGTTTAGTGTCTGTAAACATTTCATTCCCCTACGGCAGTGTCTAAAAGGGTTTCCCCAGGATGCACAATCAAAGTAAATGTAACAGTTTTAAAACCAGTCAATAAAGTCAAATACCTGGGCACATTAATAACAATGGATGGAAGATGCATCTTAGAAATGAAGAGCAGAATAGCTCAGGCAAAAGCAGCATTCTATAAAATGAAGAGTATTTTATGCAACAATTCTTTGTCGTTAGAAGTAAGAAAGAGCGTTCTTCAGTGTTATATAGAACCTATCCTGACATATGGGAGTGAGTCATGGACAATTAGGAAACACGTAGGGAAGGCGCTGGAGGCTACAGAGATGTGGTTTTACAGAAGAATGTTAAAAATACCATGGACAGCCAGAGAGTAAAGAGGACGAAAGAGGCCAGTGCGCAAAGGAAACTTATTTCACAAGTTAGAAAAAAGCAATCCACTTTTATGGGCATGTTATGAGTAGAGAAAAGCTGGAATATATCGTAACAACAGGTAAGATTGAAGGCAAACGAGATAGGGGAAGACAAAGAGAGCAAATACCGGACAATTTGACATCGTGACATGGAAATAAGTAATCAACAGATAAATTGCACTGGAGACAGGAAGTTGTGGAGAGACATGATCTCCTACTCCACTGGGCATGGTACAGAAGACTATGATTGTTATGTCTGCTATAGGACTAACTTTTCCATCATTTATTTTCATGACCATGCATTTTCCGATTGTGAAAATATCTATTTATGGTTATTGGCTTCGGGAGTAAACCCTGAGGATAAATCCTGAGTCGGAGTCCCTAAGGCAGTCTAATGTTGATTCAACATTATTCTGGCAACTCCTGCGACATGGCTGGTACCAAACTGTATCGGCTACTGCCGTTCATTTGGATCTACCGGCTGCGTGGAGTAGGGGAACATGCTGCATGGGCAACAGCTTGATCTCCATATAAATGTGCACAAGCTCGCGCCCTAGAAAGGACACTCCAGCTTCACCCTATAGGTGTTCGCAAAACACGGGAAGTAGCAGTTACCGGTTGTAAGCTCGAAAGATATCTTCTACGGACAACTAGCAGATGGCAAAAGAATAGTTGGGCGACCGCAGCTGAGTTTCAAAGATGTGGGCGACCGCAGCTGAGGGTCAAAGATGTGGGCGACCGCAGCTGAGGTTCAAAGATGTGGGTGACCGCAGCTGAGGTTCAAAGATGTGTGCAAGAGAGATATGAGGGTACTGGACATAAATCCAGCAACGTGGGAGGATGAAGCTGCCTATCGCAGCAAGTGACGATACTATTTACGGCGCCACCTCAGATTGGGCGAAAAGAAGCTCACACACAACAAGCAGAAGAGAGGAGAAAACGTCGAAAGGAGCATCAGGAAAATAAACAGCTGAGGGATGTCACCTCAGGGGCGTATTCCCATTGTCAGTTATGACTGAAGGGGCTATTATTATTATTATTATTTTTATTTTCCGATGTAATGAAATCTCCTCTTGCTTGAATTTTTTATATCTTTATATCACCGTCCGTTCCTTTAACTTTGACCTACATTGCTGTCAAAATACATATGTGGATTCACCTCTTAAAGTTATGTTTCTCTAAGCGCCGACTTGTTATCATTCCATACATTTATTACCATAATCTTAGACTTTTCTATTGCTTTCTTCTGAACCAATTCCATAACTGTATTCTCAAGTATTCGCGTTTGCCAAGAAAGAAAAAATAATGAAAGCAAGACAGAAAGAACGAATGCAAGACAGACAGACAGACAGACAGACAGACAGACAGACAGAACCAAAGAAAGAAAGACAGACAGACACACAGACAAACAAACAGACAGACATGAATGAAAGACAGACAGACGGATAAACAGGAAAAAAAGAAAGAACAAAAGAAATAAAGAAAAAAGAAAGAAAGAAAGACAGGCAAACAGACAGATAAACAGGGATAATAGAAAGAAAGACAGACAGACAGACAGAAAAAAAGAAAGAAACAAACTAAAAAACAAAGAAACAAGGAACCAAAGAAAGAAACAAAGAAAGAAAAAAAGAAAGATACATAGACAAACAGACAGACAGACAGATAGGAGTGAAGGGGAGAAAGAAAGAAAGCAGTAAAGAAAGACAGAAAGAAAGAATGAATGAAAGAAAGAATGAAAGAAAGAAAGAAGGAAAGAAAGAAAGAAATGAAGAAAGAAGTAAACAACGAAAGAAATAAAGAAAGAAGCTAATAAACACACAAAGAAGAAAGAAAGACAGAAAGACTGAAAGAAAGAAAGAAAGAAAGAAAGAAAGAAAGAAAGAAAGAAAGAAAGAAAGAAAGAAAGAAAGAAAGACTAAAAGAAAGAAAGAAGGAAAGAAAGAAAGACAGACAGACAGAAAGAAAGACAGAAAAAAAAAGACACAATGAAAGACAGAAACAACGAAAGAAAGAAAGAAGCAAACAAACAAACAAACAAAGAAGAAAGAAAGAAAGAAAGAAAGAAAGAAAGAAAGAAAGAAAGAGAAAGAAAGAAAGAAAGAAAGAAAGAGAAAGAAAGAAAGAAAGAAAGAAAGAAAGAAAGAAAGAAAGAAAGAAAGAAAGAAAGAAAGAAAGAAAGAAAGAACAATTCACAAATAAACTCTACAACAGCAAATTAACATACCTAAAACACGTTTTGTTTTCAATAATTTTTCAACATCTGTGTCACGAGCGATAGATTTTTCTCTCGTTCTCTCTTTTCTCTTCTTCGACTTATTTTTTAACCGTGTAAATGTTTATTGCTGATGATGTTGCCCTGATTGCTAAATCAGAGGCACATCTCCAATCCAACCTGCAAGTCTGGAAGGAAGAGCTGGAGAAGAGAGGGATGGTCATAAGCAGCTCTAAAACAAAATCCATGGTGATATCACGAGAAGAAAGAAAACATCAGATTAAGTTGGGAGAACAGGTCCTGGAGCAGGTCGACCACTTTAAATATCTCGGAGCTATTATGACCGAAAGGGAGGCATCAAAGAAGAGTTGGCCACTCGAAAAGCAGCGGCTGGGAGACTTTTTCAGGCCATAAATCGTGGATTCCTCAGCAAGAAAGAGGTTGGTAAGAAAACGAAGATGGCTGTATACCGCTCCACCTATGTCCCAGTTTTGACATATGGATGCGAGTCATGGGCAATGACTACAACCCACAAAAGCCAGATCCAAACCTCAGAAATGAGGTATCTGAGGAAAGTGGTTGAAGTAACAAGAAGAGACATGGTCCGCAATCAGACAATCCGTCAAGGCCTGAAATCCCATCCGCTGCAGACCCAAATAGAACAGTCCCAACTAAGATGGTGTAGTGGATTTTGATGGTATTGTATGGTGGTGTTATCACCTAGTGTGATGCGTGAGGTCAGCTGTGAAGGCTCCTGAGATAATTGTAACTGTGAATATACAGAAGGCCCTTTCGTGCTACCACTTTATGACCTCACACATATCTTTTTTTTACTAATGAATGTGGCTACGTTAAAATCTAGGGTACTGAATGCAATGTGTTGTATGGACATATACACACACCCACAGATATTAATTAAGTCTAATACTATCAATAAAATTTATAACACAATGAACTAAATTCAGCTGGTTAAATTTAGAATAGAAAATCTTTTTTTTAAATTTATTTGTTCTGAACCAAGGTTTTATTTTGGCCAGAACTTATGCAAAGATTTTGAAATTTATGAATGAATGGCATGAATAAATGGCATGTTAAATGAAAGATGTTTACATATGCAATCTTCAAGATTAATTATAGTATTACTGTTCGTAATGTTAATTTTCCTGGGAAAACTATGAATGGATGTGCTGTTGGGGTGGCTTCATCCCTCCCTGTTTATGCCTACACAGTATTGTCCATTAATGATGGAAGGAAATGGGATGCTTCAGTAGTAAATTCTCTTGGGTGCTAGTTTTATGAAGTTGGTGTAAGTTCAGCAGGCCAGCTAGCCTACTTAACGTTGCCCGATTTGTTCTGGTGCTGGAATATGATGGCCCCACCTCTCCGTGCTTGAGCAATACACAGATGTTCTGTCGAAATGTACCCTGCACGGGTCCTCACTTCAATTATTAATCAGCATTTGACACCACCTTAGTGTCAAGATCGAACTCACAGCTCAGATTATGAATAAAGAACACAGAAATGCTAGCAAAACTCAGCTGAGCTGCTGGCTATAGTATGGCGTCCCTGAACTTATTTCAATTTATTTCATTTGGAAATCACCACACTTGAAATTTACTGTGTCTATCACTGGACAACTATTGAGGAATGGCAAAAAAGCTCGTCTGAGCGCGGATCATATGATTGTCTGTGGCCAATCAATGCCTTTTTTTTTTTAAATTCAAATTTCCTACACTAAAGTCATTTCAGTCATGCTTCAGTCAAGTATGGATTTTTTATCTGTTAGTCCCTGTCCGTCTCTACTTGCGTTTTTCCAATAATGTACTTGATTTTTTAACCATCCCTTCTCTCCCCTCCAAAATTTTGTCGATAATAAAAGTTATATTTTTAGACACAGCTTCCACCAATATCCCTTCTCTTCCATGCTAAGTAGATTTGAAAACACCTGCGTCTCAAGGTCGCGATTTTTTGTGCAAATAGCGACACTGTTTGATTCAATGCAGTCTTTCGCTGTTGTGAACAACACTGTCTTTGTCATTATTTTCATTATTATCTATCCGTCTGTAAAATTAAAAACATATTAAACATATTATTTCACTGCTCAGAATGGGCCATCCGGCCAGCTAATTTTTTTATATTCCTAACATTAATATTAAGAAAAAGTTACTTTTTTAAATTTTGTTAATATTTCAAGCATCTGCGTTTAGCCGCTGAATTCAAATCAAAGGCTTGGTATCGCAAAAGCGCCCGTTTCCGTACCTCGTGTCAATTTGGGGACGTGAATTTTTTCCTCCGTTCCCCCCCCCCCCCCTACCCCCCCCCCCCCAATTGCGTCTCCTTAGCCTTGCTAGTCTCACGCAATTTTTTTCAGTCATATTTTTTTTTTTTTGATCCGCCGTTCTCATCCCTCCAAAAGGTAACCGTTTTGATTTCCCGTCTTCCAAGTCAATTTTTATGGAGGGTGATGACCCGCGGTCAGGGCGATCATGTACTATCAGCAGCTTACGCGTTATGTTTTTATCCCTACATTTTATCCTTTGGAGATATTTTTACGTTGTATCACTTGTTAATTTTATGACAGATGGTTTGGCCATGTCTGCAGAATGGGAGAAGATCGGCTACCACGACAAGCATGGGAAACAAAGAGCCAGGGATCCAGACCTCCAGGACGACCCAGAGTTCGCTGGGAGGACAACATTAGACAATCTTTGAAGGACCGAGGACTAGAATGGAACCAGGCCAGGAAGAAGACAGCTGATAGAATGGTCTGGCGCTCTCTCTTCCAAACCTCTACACCTCACTGTAGAAGGGGAACGACTAAGTAAGTAAGTAAGTAAGTAAATGTTTATTCATTAAATCTCCCCTACACACACATTCCAGTTGCTGTCACCCGAAAATTGGATGATAGTATCATTTTCGCTCACATGTGCAAATCGTTTGCCCAGAACAGGTCGCCGATGTCTCACATTCATTAATGGGATGTAATAGATATGGTGACTATCTTCGCGGTAGTAGAGAATGTAAACAGTTTTCACACGGTAAAGTAAGGTATCTCCCTGAGACAGAATTCAGATGACAAGAGTAGCCCACGAGTTAATTAATCTAAGATGTTAATGGTCAGGAAAATGGGTGTGTGGGCTCACATAAATCTGTCTCTAATAAAATGGGATTTCACTGCTTTTTAGTACTGTATTTAAGATTTTAACTAACCAGACCTCGGCACTGCAATCTAAACTTTAGCCATGAAAGAACCTATCTCGCATGAAAGCAGCCTAGCGCGTAAGACTTCCTTTTGACAAAAGCATAGCTTTTTTTTGCAAAAGTACAACTGAGTGGGTGAGTGAGATATAAATTTATAATTATTACATTTTATTACATGCTTGTAATATTATTTTAAATGGTTATTATTCACGAGTATAACTGATCTTTTTAGTATTATAAATGCATTTTATATCTAACTAGTAAGACTGAATGTTGTGTGCATTCGATAGATACATATCTAACCTTGAGTGGCATAACAGACTAGTATCTAGTGGGATGAATTATCCTCCCATGATATCATTGTTGACTATAATCTTATGGATGAGTTATCTCCCCGGTTTTTTTTTTTTTTTTTTTTTCTTGGCCATTGAATGGAATTTAAAGCATCTATATATCTAGAACATGGTTGCTAACTTTTGAGTGTGCTGGGTAAATATCTTAATGCTCTAATTTTGTAAAAGAATAACTCACTTCCAAGGTGTATTGAGATAGAGAATTAAGTGCAGCTGATGCATTTCTAATAATAATAATAATATTACAGAAGTGTGAATGGCTTTGTAAGATTGTACATTTCATTTCTCGACAGTGAGTGGAGCCAGAAACATCGAATACTGATTGTAACAAGAGATATGATTTATTGTAATACTTTGGTGAACATGGTTGAAATTAAGCAGACACAGTGTAATGAAGGACTATTAGTGATGGTGGCTAACTGTTGACGTAGAAGATGTCTTTTATGATATATCTGATTTATTGACTTAAGCAAGACTGTAAATAACATTATAGCGTACGTATTGTTTGTCTCACGCGTATCAACTGTAGAGCCAGCAGTACAAAAGACACATATTGGTCAGCACTGTGAACACAAAGACTTGATAACACTGACTAACAAAAAAAAACTTTTTTTTTCTTTCTCTAACATTTCTATGTTTTTCTGGTCAATTTTAATGCGCTGTTTTTAAATCTGCAAACCGTTTTTCTCTATCAGGTCGGGATCTCTAGAATACGCAATTGAAGTTTTTTAACAACGCATACAGTATTACAACATCATTCGTACAAGAAGTATAACAGTTATGTAGGCTTGAATTTCTTTGCAGTCGACTTTCGTCGGTGAATGGCATGTGGTACATCGCGATGAAGCATCCAACAATAATCGGCAAGCATGGTCACACTCCACCGTCCTTGATAGCGTGATTCCATTACGGCGATATCTTGATGGAATCGTTCTCCATGTTCATCGCTGACTTCGCCATGTTTGTCAGGGAAAAAGTCAAGATGCGAATCAAGCAAATGGATTTTGAGGGACATGTTACAGCCCATAATTCTGTATGCATCTATTGCACTGCTTAACAAATATGCACATAGTCCGACAGATTTAGATGATTTCACAGAAAGTTATCGACGATCGATTTGAATGCCATCCATGCGCGAAGTTCACTACCATGTAACAAGTTCTCGAATTGTTTGTCTGCAATAACTTTCCTAATCTGAGGTCCTACAAAGATACCTTCCTTTATCTTGCATCGCTAACTTGCGGAAACTTTTCTCGAAGATAAGTGAAAGCTTTGCTCGTTTTATCTAACGCTTTTACGAAATTCTTCATGAGCCCCAACTTTATATGTAACGGTGGTAAAATGATGCTGTCTTTGTTAACTAATGGCTCGTGTATTACATTTTTATGCCCGAGCTGCATACGGATCCCCTGATAGGCCACACCCTTTCTTGCATAATGTTCCTGTCTGTTGCGGCTGTCCCATTCACATAGGAAGCAACAAAATTTAGTATACCCAGTCTGCATGCCCGTGAGAATTGCAATGACCTTTAGGTCTCCACAAATCCGCCATTGGTAGTCATTGTACTTTATTTATGCCAAAAGTATAGCCATATTGTCATAAGTTTCTTTCAGATGAACAGAGTAGGCGACTGGAATTGATGAAAATAAATTTCTGTTATGCAATAACACGGCTTTTAGACTAGTCTTTGAAGAATCGATGAAAAATCGCCATTCGTTGACTATGTGCTCATGACCGTTTACATCTTTGCAATAGCAAATGCCATCATCCATCTCAAAGTATTGAACAAGTTCTCTGTGTCTATGACGAAATTTAGATATCGGAGTATTGGGCGCTAAAAGATTCCATTCTTTGAGTCGCGAACCGAGTAATTCCGCTTGTCCTTTGGTAGAGCGAGATCACGTATTAGATCTGAAAGTTCTGAATGGTTAATTAAGTGAACACCATCATTCACCGGTATATAATCCGAGTCAGAATTAGTTTCTAAAGCAGGTAAACTATCACTTTCTGATGGTTCATTCACGTCCAACGGATATTGTTATGGTGGAACTGGGATCGGACACGTGATTGGATCATGAGGCACTGGTTTCGATACCGATTCTACAACTTCTAGAAGCCATATTTCGCTCAGAATTATTTCAAAATACAGTAACTATTTGAAAAATAGCGTAACATATGTCATGCATCTTTTAGCAGTATAAAAAGTAGAATTATTTTGCATTTTATTAATTTTTAATAAGTTATATAGTAAAAATGAAACGGAGCAAATAACGGTTTCCCAAAAATATATTTATTCACAAATATCTTAAGAACCCGACGTGATAGAGATAAACGGATTTCAGATTTGAAATCAGCGCAAGAAACTGACCTAAGAACACTTATTCTTATATAAGAAAGAAAAATGTTGTTTGTCAGTGTAATTAATCTCTCCCAAATGGAGGATTACCGAAGTCGTATTGTACCTTCCCCCACTTCTTTAGGGTAGTCTACACCAGGAGCTTCCGTCTTCATCGATGACGAGAAACCTGTATCAGGGGAAGAGAACTTCATACCCCTGAGATAGATCTACATCTAACCCACAACCCTTTTCTTACACCTGGAGAAATCAGGGAGTGACCGCAATTGCAGTCATAGATACAGATAAGTTACACTACCAAGAACTAACCACTACATTCAATCGAACTTCAGAAAAGTCCTTAATGATGAATTATCAACATTTTTGTAAACCACTTAACTAAACACAACTTCATCAATGTCTTTAATGATGAGATATAAATAGTGTTTGTTTACTAAACTCAAGAACTAAAATTCTATAAGATTGTGACGAATTGTCATTAACTTTATAGAAACGAATGCATTTTTGATTATCTTAAATTCTACACATATACATACGGATACATATTCTATACATATGACAAATTTTTTATTTTCATCAGTAAAGTTTCATTGTAATTTCCTAAAATCAAGATTAGTTTACTGACTTTTCTTTGGTGTTACAGTGATGTCTAATACTGTAAGATTATGTCATATTTGTATTTAATTAATGGGGGCTTTTTCTAATAATTCAGTATCTTAGGGAAAAGTGTGGCCTGGATAACTACTAGATCTTAGTCTACTCAGAAGTTTCTCAACATGCTAAGAGACAGTTAATTTCCAGTATCACAATAAATAGATCTGCCAGTGATTCTCACTCTATTTTCTTCCTGCGGAATGTATATTTACATTTCCGCAGATTTTCCTCGAGCTAAATTTCAGTGAGATTATCTTGGGCAGTCTTGGTACTTATTTATACTTTCACCTTTTCCATCTATCACCACTGTCGTGAAATATTCTAATCCACATATATAAATTATCAAGTAAATATAAAGCCTAATAAATACATATAATAAAGAAAGGAAGAAGAATGGTAAAGAACAGTGCTGTCACAATGACAGTACTCGAAATCCCCTTTGTTTTATGCTTCGTCTGCAAATTGTAACGTTTCCACGTTAAATATAAGCCACTGCATAAATACAAGCGTTTCCACAACACATTAAAACGGGTATTGCATTTCTAAGAAAAACATTGAGAGGCACACTGCGTAATGACCTAAATTAATCCTAACATTAATTATACTACGTTACCAAAACGAACGAACAGATGGACTCAAATAGATAGAAAGAAGGGAGGGCTGAAAATCAGGAACGCATGCAAAATTAAACACGCGTCTCGCTATTAATGCCACCCCAACAAGCGTAACGCGATACACAATTACTACTATCACGCGTGTAAGGCCACATGCACTAACTTTTTCGGACGGACAGTGATAAAAACACTAACCTTCCCAGAGTTAGGTTTTAAAATCCGGAAAAACGCTTATTAGAAAAGATAACATTAGATGGGTTTACGTTGAAAACATTACAGTACCCAGACAGCACATCTTCGAAACAGGAGGTAGAAGAAATTGCATATTTTGAACGCAGCCACTTAGCTCTTTTAAATTTGTATATTTGGGTTCCTTAGGGCTTGCTGACAAAGAATATGTAAAACGTTACGCAAATAGTCTAGGAATTAACAAGTTATAGCTAAAATAAAATGATGGTGCTGTCAGACAACACCCAAAATCAGAATCGCTCAGTGGTACATTTTTTTACACCCCCATTGTACGGGAAAAGGGCCCCAAGTTACATTTGATGTGATTGGCTGGAATGATATGTAAGGCTAAACACGATTAGTCGGACTATAAATGCTATCCTTGGTTGTTAGGGGAGACGTAGGAAGGTAAAATTTTTTCAAACACTTGTCGAAACGTGGCTCCATTGGCCAGACTCGCTGATATGATCACTTAGGAGCGTTAGTTCGAGACCACTAGTTCAAATAAGCTTGATAAAGCAACAGTGCGTTGAAGCCAGCTCATATTTTTGCTAAATAAAAGCCTGGAACATAAGCAGATGGGAATTTGTGCCAGTATTTGTGCCAGAATTCATTGCTAATCAACGTATCTGTGTTTGTTTCCATGAATTGTGGTAAGCTTGAAACATTCTGTATCTTTTAATGAAAATTGAATGTGAATTGTTAATTTATGCCTGTATATATGTGTAGTTCAGTAGCAAACATGATGTAAAGCCTATAATGCTCCAGCCTGAACAGAAGGTGTCGGAGGAAAGTAAAACTGCATGAAATGGCCAAACAGTACACTGACACCTAGATTATTGATTAGAAGAAATAATGCTGGAAGTGCAGAGGCGTAGTAACCATTAAGGAGGTTAATACTGGTATAAAGTATTTCAGATGAAGCTGACAGTTGGCCTAACGCTCTGAACTCAATGTTTGTGATGTATTGTGCTCAGTGTAGAACTAGAGTATCAATTAGTTATGAAGTAGAAGGTACATCCTTCTTGTTTTCAGGGACCGTGGTCTTGACGTTATTGAGCAGCACCTGGTCAGAGCTTTGCTGAATCCAGAGTCGGACAGCATACTCCTTGGTCCATTTAGCTATCAGTGAGGTGTCTC
The DNA here is from genome assembly GCA_024509875.1 of Oreohelix idahoensis. Taxonomy (NCBI): domain Eukaryota; kingdom Metazoa; phylum Mollusca; class Gastropoda; order Stylommatophora; family Oreohelicidae; genus Oreohelix; species Oreohelix idahoensis. The sequence goes on from JAMPIV010000347.1 coordinate 89,207, forward strand.
CAGAGCACAGGGGAGAAATCGAGCAGAGGAGTCTTTTCCTGCCGCCATCACGCAAGATAAGCTGATCTGGCCAGCTGAGCTCAACATTATGTACCCCCATCTTAAAATGACATTGTAAAAATAACATTAAGAGGGGAATTAAATTGTTTTAATATCAGGAACTGAGAACATCTCCAATACTAGTTCCAATAAAGACAAACTATTGAAGTCATGATGACAAATACCAACAGAGCTTGAACAAAACAAAACCAGTATTACCTCATATTACTACTACACAACTGACACACATAGGATACTTTTAATAATATATGTCACTACAATATTCATATTGATAAATTCTGTACATATAACTTGTAATTAAAATTGATTGTGATTCCTGGTTCCCTTTGTATTTGAATCAGGACACATATTCATTCATGACAGCAATGAATACATATTGTTATTTGAAAAGTTATCAGTGACTCCTTTAAGATATCCTTGTAGAGTGTTTTATGTATGTGAGTGTCACAGTGTTGTCAAGTGTAGTGGAATAAATTAAATTATTTATCTGTCTGTTGTTGTTTTGACTTACACTTCATCATACACATACCCTAGACATATAACGTAGTCATCACACTATTCCAGAATAATTCTGACTGAGGTATACATATGTGGCAGCAAGTAAGGTTATATATAATACACTACTCTTATTAGATATATATACCTTCACAGCTGATCTCAGTCAGTACACTAAGTCCCCTTATAAATATTTATAACATCCCACTTCACCACATATATTGGGGTCTCGCTCTTGGGATTTTGAATCTTTCCCTATTACAAATATTGGGGGTAATTCACTTCAGGGAATAATAAGAATTAAAAGGTATCCTTGGGTGGAATTAAATAAGGTTGAGCTCACGGTGCCTGTGTTGTCCATTAGATATATATTTAGAGATTGAATTGTTGGTTAGACATTGTATAAATTTACCTGATAGACAATGGCGGACCTGGCCAAATTTCGATCTGCTGCTGTTCAGACTGCAAAACAGTTAGGATTAGATGGGCAAGTTATGGTTGCCTATGTCACTACGGAATGTGACAAATTTATTGAACGCGAAGAAAGAAGGTTTGAAGCCGAAAGAAAGTTAGAGGCTGAAAGGGAAATTAAGAAGTTACAATTTGAGGCTGAGGCTGAGACTAAGAGGTTGCAGATTGAGGCTGACAAAGAGGCTAAAGCATTGGAAGCCGAGGAAAGAAGACAGGCTGCAGAAAGAGAAGAGAAGAAATTAGCTGCAGAAAGGGAAGAGAAGAAATTAGCTGCAGAAAGGGAAGCAGAAGAAAGAAGATTGACTGCAGAAAGGGAAGAGAAGAAATTAGCTGCAGAAAGGGAAGCAGAAGAAAGAAGATTGACTGCAGAAAGGGAAGAGAAGAAATTAGCTGCAGAAAGGGAAGCAGAAGATAAAAGATTACAAAGGGAACATGAGTTACGACTAAGGGAGTTTGAGTTTCAAGGCCATGCTCCTGAAAATGGTGCCAGTCCCTTTGCCTCTGATGCCACTGCTAGCCAGGGAGCCTCAACCTCAGCTATGAATTTTCATTTAGATCATTTTGTTGAGAAAGACGATGATATAGAGAGCTATCTAAATAGGTATGAACTATTAGCTACCACATATGGGTTAGAGAGAGAAAGGTGGAGCTTAAAGTTATCTCAGGGACTTCGTGGGGCAGCTTATGAAGTTTTTGCAAAAATGAGCAGAGGTGATCAGGAAAATTATGACATGCTAAAGCAGGCTCTTTTGTTAAGATATGAAAAGAATGCAGAATTTTTATAGAAAAAAAATTTAGGAATGCTAAACTACTGTCAGGTGAAACCTATCACCAGTTCTCTGCACGAATAGAGACATACTTGGAGAAATGGACTTCTCTGGGGAAAACCCAAGATCTTAAGGAAATGGTCCTTATAGAGCAATTAAGAGAGTCCATGGCTCCAGACCTGAGAAAGTTTCTCATGGAACAAGGTGCAGAGAGGCTGGGTGAGTTGCTAAATGTTGCTGAAAGGTATCAAGCAGCTCAAGCAGAGGTAACAGGTAATAAAAAGAAACAAGTGGATAACTTTAGGGCACCACAGAACTTTAATAAATTTGATCCTAGGGATCAAAATAAAGGTAAGCACCAGTTTGATAGGCCACGGTATGAAAATAAAAATAAATTCCCACAATTCGATGAAAGGAAATATGATGAAAGAAAATCTTTCAACCAAGGAAAAAGGTGGTGTAAGAATTGTCAGATGGACAATCATGACACTGACCGTTGCAGAAGGAAACCTGTGTATATGGCAACCCTTCAGGTCAGGTCGACCTCAAGACAGGAGGAGGATATTATGTTGGATACCACTCCAGAAGAAATGAGGAAGGCACAGGCTGGGGATAAAACACTCAAGCCTTGTTTCAGAAAATTGTCAACTTGTCATACAACTCCAGGCAAGGGAGATTTTTACATGAAAAACAAGTTGATGTATAGGAAGACTGGAGCTAGATCCAAAGGTCAGGGACAGCTGGTACTTCCTAAAAGATATAGGGCAGACTTAATAAGGAGCCTACATGTGAAACCAGATGGGGACCATGAGAAAATAGGTACCATCATTCAAAAGGTGGCTCACAATTATTATTGGCCCAAAGCAAGATGGGACATTGAGAATTTTGTAGAAAGGTGTAGCATAGCACATGAGGGAACACCCACAAGTGGGAACATGGATCAGGACCTGGACACGCCACGGGGCAAAATTAGGCCTGATAATAAAAAGAAAAATAGATTTGATAAAGTGGACCAAATGGAATGGGAAGCCCCTTTTCACGGACAAGCTTCACTTAACTGTTTTACAATGGCCACTATGCGGAGAGTGCAAAAAGATGTCTTACCCCAGGATAAGCCGAAAATCCCTCAATCGGACTTAAACAAACTGGAGGAAGAGGATGTAGAGAGGAAATCTCTCATCAAGAATTTTAAATGGGGAGAAAGCCCCAAGAAAAGAAAAATTGGTAGCGGTCGTTTTGTGCATGATAATTCTGGGAGGAAAAATCATCACTATAGAGCTTCGAGTGGAAGAGACCATACCGGTGCATGGACAAATAGGTCCACAAAATTAAAGGTCCATATGTAGCTTTGTTAAGAACGTGGACTGATGAAAAGGCAGAGGAAAACATTACATCTTCATACCAATAAGTGAATGAGCTGACCACTCGTTTAAAAACTGGCTGGAAACTTGCCAATGAAAATTTGAAACAAGCCAGGAAGAAACATGCTGCCTATTATAACAGGAAGGCGAAAGACAGAGATTTGGCTGTGGGAGAGAAGGTACTGCTTCTTCTCCCCGGGAGTCAGAATAAGTTACAAATTGGATGGCAGGGTCCATATACAGTTCTAGAGAAGGTGTCTAGAACAAATTATAAGATAGATAAGAAGGGGAAAGAAAAAATCTATCATGTGAATCTCCTGAAGAAATATTTGGAAAGAGAACATCAGGTGGAGACACACTTGTTGACCTTGTCCATCGCCATGGAGATGAAAAAGGAACCACTTTCATCATTTGAGTATCCATTACACCCCTGTGAGACAGCAGCACAGGTGAAAATCAGTACACATTTAACGAAAACTCAGAAAGAGAGAGTGCAACAGGTTCTAAATAATCATGCAGAGGTGTTAACAGACCGACCAGGGCATACAAACCTATTGGAATATGATATGAAACTGATAGACCCCACACCTGTCTGTATGAAACCATATTCGATTCCGTTTGCTAAGGAGAAAGCTTTGAAGGAAGAGATAGACTATCTGTTGAAGGAAGGAATTATTTCGCACAGTGAATCTTCGTATAGTTCCGGTGTTGTACTCTTAAGGAAGCCCTCTGGAGAACATAGACTCTGTATAGATTACAGGAGACTGAATGCTATTACAGAAGGACAGGTGGATCCATTGCCGGATACAAATCAGCTGTTTGCCAGACTAAATAAAGCTAAATATTTCTCAAAAGTGGATCTGAGTAAAGGATATTATCAGATTCCAGTAAAGCCTGAGGTTAGACCATACCTAGCTTTTAGTACCTCAGAAGGACACTATGAGTTTAATAGATTGCCATTTGGATTGAAGAATGCGCCTAGTGTCTTCTCTAGAAGGATGAGAAAATTGTTGGATGTAAACATTTCGGAGGAACGTAATGAATCCCTGAGTTGCCTCTTTGATTGAGGATATTCCGAATGTTTCATACAGGATAATAAGAAGATTATGGGATCCACTACGAAAACTCTGCTATCACCAGGTATATGTTATCTCCTCATAACGTACATTTTGAGGGAAATATAATGTTCTCTGGACATGTCATTGCGCAGACTCAGAGAAGAGAAATGGTGAATACGGGTTGCGAAGCAGCATTAAGACAAGCACTCACACTTGCGGCTGTTCAGTAACATAACCGAAATATATTATTGGTTGTAGAAGTCTGAGGGAGATTTCATGAGTAGTGCCTACTCTGAATGGACCCAACTACATAAAACCATGATAGCACCACAGCAGAGTAAAGTCAAGTTGACTTACATTTATCTATGTGTATATAGCATAAAGGACTGACATGGGATGTCTGTTTTAAGAGGGGAGGTGTCGTGAAATATTCTAATCCACATATATAAATTATCAAGTAAATATAAAGCCTAATAAATACATATAATAAAGGAAGGAAGAAGAATGGTAAAGAACAGTGCTGTCACAATGACAGTACTCGAAATCCCCTTTGTTTTATGCTTCGTCTGCAAATTGTAACGTTTCCACGTTAAATATAAGCCACTGCATAAATACAAGCGTTTCCACAACACATTAAAACGGGTATTGCATTTCTGAGAAAAACATTGGGAGGCACACTGCGTAATGACCTAAATTAATCCTAACATTAATTATACTACGTTACCAAAACGAACGAACAGATGGACTCAAATAGATAGAAAGAAGGGAGGGCTAAAAATCAGGAACGCATGCAAAATTAAACACGCGTCTCGCTATTAATGCCACCCCAACAAGCGTAACGCGATACACAATTACTACTATCACGCGTGTAAGGCCACATGCACTAACTTTTTTTTTCGGACGGACAGTGATAAAAACACTAACCTTCCCAGAGTTAGGTTTTAAAAAACCTGGAAAACGCTTATTAGAAAAGATAACATTAGATGGGTTTACGTTTGAAAACATTACAGTACCCAGACAGCACATCTTCGAAACAGGAGGTAGAAGAAATTGCATATTTTGAACGCAGCCACTTAGCTCTTTTAAATTTGTATATTTGGGTTCCTTAGGGCTGGCTGACAAAGAATATGTAAAACGTTACGCAAATAGTCTAGGAATTAACAAGTTATAGCCAAAATAAAATGATGGTGCTGTCAGACAACACCCAAAATCAGAATCGCTCGTGGTAGATTTTTTTAAACCACCATTGTACGGGAAATGGGCCACAAGTTACATTTGAACTGATTGGCTGGAATGATATGTAAGGCTAAACACGATTAGTCGGACTATAAATGCTATCCTTGGTTGTTAGGGGAGACGTAGGAAGGTAAAATTTTTTTTTCAAACACTTGTCGAAACGTGGCTCCATTGGCCAGACTCGCTGATATAATCACTTAGGAGCGTTAGTTCGAGACCACTAGTTCAAATAAGCTTGATAAAGCAACAGTGCGTTGAAGCCAGCTCATATTTTTGCTAAATAAAAGCCTGGAACATAAGCAGATGGGAATTTGTGCCAGTAATTGTGCCAGAATTCATTGCTAGTCAACGTATCTGTGTTTATTTCCATGAATTGTGGTAAGCTTGAAACATTCAGTATCTTTTAATGAAAATTGAATGTGAATTGTTAATTTATGCCTGTATATATGTGTAGTTCAGTAGCAAACATGATGTAAAGCCTATAATGCTCCAGCCTGAACAGAAGGTGTCGGAGGAAGTAAAACTGCATGGAATGGCCAAACAGTACACTGACACCTAGATTATTGATTAGACAGAAATAATGCTGGAAGTGCAGAGGCGTAGTAACCATTAAGGAGGTTAATACTGGTATAAAGTATTTCAGATGAAGCTGACAGTTGGCCTAACGCTCTGAACTCAATGTTTGTGATGTATTGTGCTCAGTGTAGAACTAGAGTATCAATTAGTTATGAAGTAGAAGGTACATCCTTCTTGTTTTCAGGGACCGTGGTCTTGATGTTATTGAGCAGCACCTGGTCAGAGCTTTGCTGAATCCAGAGTCGGACAGCATACTCCTTGGTCCATTTAGCTATCAGTGAGGTGTCTCCAGAGCACAGGGGAGAAATCGAGCAGAGGAGTCTTTTCCTGCCGCCATCACGCAAGATAAGCTGATCTGGCCAGCTGAGCTCAACATTATGTACCCCCATCTTAAAATGACATTGTAAAAATAACATTAAGAGGGGAATAAAATTGTTTTAATATCAGGAACTGAGAACATCTCCAATACTAGTTCCAATAAAGACAAACTATTGAAGTCATGATGACAAATACCAACAGAGCTTGAACAAAACAAAACCAGTATTACCTCATATTACTACTACACAACTGACACACATAGGATACTTTTAATAATATATGTCACTACAATATTCATATTGATAAATTCTGTACATATAACTTGTAATTAAAATTGATTGTGATTCCTGGTTCCCTTTGTATTTGAATCAGGACACATATTCATTCATGACAGCAATGAATACATATTGTTATTTGAAAAGTTATCAGTGACTCCTTTAAGATATCCTTGTAGAGTGTTTTATGTATGTGAGTGTCACAGTGTTGTCAAGTGTAGTGGAATAAATTAAATTATTTATCTGTCTGTTGTTGTTTTGACTTACACTTCATCATACACATACCCTAGACATATAACGTAGTCATCACACTATTCCAGAATAATTCTGACTGAGGTATACATATGTGGCAGCAAGTAAGGTTATATATAATACACTACTCTTATTAGATATATATACCTTCACAGCTGATCTCAGTCAGTACACTAAGTCCCTTATAAATATTTATAACATCCCACTTCACCACATCAACATCAATATAACCAGCCACAATCTGTCCTTTCATGTTATAAATAATTAACTAAACGACTTCACCCTGTCTAATCAATATTTTCAACATGTATTGCCTAACGCACCTTACACATACTCCCACGTTTTTCTCCACACATGTAATCTTCACTTTTGATATCTAATCCAGGTAATCCTATTACCCACTCAACTCAATTTACCGTTGCAATTATCGCGTCGTTCTTTCTTTTCTAATATTCATTATTTCTTTCCTCTCCTAAATTTTCTACTGTAATTATCTACTTCATTTCATTATCTGCATATACAGTAGAACCTCGATAATGTGGACGTTAATAATCAGAATAAGTCGATGAAGTTGAGGGGAACTGCGGTAAGACGTGGAGTACAATGGATGGGTGTGGAAAAAAAAATCGAAAAAAGGTGATTCGTCTTACGAGGACAAAAGACAAAGAAAATAACCAACGTTACGGCCACAAGGCCTTCGTCAGGGAAAGGAAAGAAAGTGAAGGCTAGATAGGACACATAAAAACCTAAATAAATGTAAAAATTAAACCTAGGTACTTCCCTGAAGGCATCGAAATCCTACCACTTTAGCTGCCCGCGAACGGACGAGCTTGCCCGAGCTCTCCGAGCTCTTCGGTTTTTTCTTGACCAGTGCACTTGTCCTTCTATATCCACTGACACTCTTCTCCGTCTTGCTGAACTGGTCCTTCAACTTAATTCCTTTGAATTCAATGGTCAGTTTTTTTACCAAATTAGTGGTGTTGTCATGGGAACGAAGATGGGTCCTAGCTATGCCTGCCTGTTCATGGGCCACTTGGAGCATCAGATATGGCAACAATACTCCGGTCCTTTCCCCGGGTTTTACCGCAGATATATCGATGATGCATAGGTCTCACAGATATGTCCGAGACTGATTTATCCCGCTTCATCGATTTTGTCAACCACTTCCACCCAACCATCAAGTTCACCTCCCTCATCTCCACAGTATCTGTCAACTTTCTTGACATTACTATTACTATCACGTCTTCCAGCCTTAATACCTCAGAATACCACAAGCCGACAGATGCCCACAGCTACCTTCTGTATACCTCTTCTCATCCTCGGGCTTGTCGTGACTCCCTTCCATTCTCCCAACTTCTCCGCCTCCGCGGTTTGTGCTTAGACGACGATGACTTCCATTTCCGAGCCAATGAGATGCTGGATTTCTTCCGTAGCAGACTTTATCCGGAACATGTACTCACCTCTGCTCTCCAACGTGTGCTCCCCATTTCTCGTCAGGAGGCCTCAAACCTCACTATAAACCCACTTCGGATAGAGTAAAATTAATCTTGACCTATCACCCTCACTGTACTTCAGTCAAACAGATCTTTTGCCGCCACCTCCCTATCCTCCAAGCAGAGTCTGTGACCCAAGAAGTTTTCGGTGAAGCACCTTTGGTGGCATATAGACGCGACAAGAACTTGAAGGATCTTCTTGTTCACAGCCGTCTTCCAAAGGAGAATGCCACTCACTTTGGCACACTACCCTTTGGTCGGACACGATGCAACACGTGCAAGTATGTCATCTCAACTCACAAGGTGTCTTTTCCTGAGGCTACGTACACCATCACCAGTAGCTTCACGTGTGAGTCGCGCAATGTCATTTATACGATCATATGTAAACGTTGCTGCATAACCTATATTGGCCAAACAAGCAAACGACTTGGGGACAGATTTAGCCAGCACTTGAATGACATCTCTCAGCAAAAATCCACACCAGTTGCCATACACTTTAATGGTCCTGACCACCATGGTCCCATCGACATCCAGGTCACGGCGATCAGACCCTGCTCCTCTGACACTGCTAGCCGAGAACAGCTTGAGAAACGTCTTATCCACCGCATGGGGTGTCTAAAACCAGCTGGTCTTAACACTCTGCACACCTTTGTCTGAGGCCATCCTTTGCTCTCTTGTTCTATTTTGACTCTTTCCACTCTTATCCTATTTTTCTATTTTTCTGCCGCCTTCTAAAAATATGTATGAATATATATATATAATACACTGTTTTTAATATGTCATGATTTTTTAATTCATATTTATTTATCTCCAACTCATTCTGTCCTCTTCTATTTCCAGTCCCCACTAATATTACGTTTGGGTAGTTTGGTTCAGTTTCGTTTTTTAGTTTCTTAGTATGTATTGTGTACATCCGGTGTTGGCAGTCATTTCCTTTTCCGGACAAGTTCGTCCGTTCGCGGGCAGCTAAAGTGGTAGGATTTCGATGCCTTCAGGGAAGTACCTAGGTTTAATTTTTACATTTATTTAGGTTCTTATGTGTCCTATCTAGCCTTCACTTTCTTTCCTTTCCCTGACGAAGGCCTTGTGGCCGTAACGTTGGCTATTTTCTTTGTCTTTTGTCCTCGTAAGACGAATCACCTTTTTTCGATTTTTTTTTTCACACCCATCCATTGTAATCAGAATAAGCCAGCGTTTTTTAATACTGGCGGCTGAAAGCGAGCAGTATGTCTGAGCTAAGTCAAAATTTGTCCTTAATGGTCAGAGTTGTAGGTGGTAAAAAGTGTGCCTACCCACCACAAAGATATTTATAGAAGCTATGATTCCTGTTTACACATATTGGGCTCCTCGCCTGTGCTACAGAGTTTGTGCACTGTGCTGAGATCCTCTTTGTGGGATCTAAGGGATGAGATCGGAGCACTGATGGAGTTGTCCGTGTGCAATAAAGATAGTCCTTAAAACCAAAAACCAAAACCAAAAAGTCTGTATTTTTAACTCTCACTCAACGGGTCAGTTATTTAGATAGCATTTTCTTCTTCTTCTAAACAGAAGCAGACATTTTCAACAAATGAATCGAAGCTTGAGATTTTAAGCAGACTTTGAAAACAAAAACAAACGAGTTTTCGTTACCCAAATTGTACCACGTTGAAAAGTCAGCCATAAGAGATATTAAAAATTACCAACAAAAACTTTAAAGTCCGCATCGATAACAAGATTCAAGCCGAAAGGAGTCTGGGTTGCCGACTAACCTTTTTTCGTCTAGGAAAATCTCCAGCATTGGCACCTGAAACGTTCGCACTCCACACGAACAAAGGTTAAACTGCACAAATAGCAGCAGAAATGAGAATTACAGGATTGATATCCTGGGTCTGTAATCCCCAAGGAAAGAGAGGCAGAGGTCGACCATAAAACGCATGGAGATAAGAACTGGTGACAAAAGTGAAAGTGTGAGGACAACTTGGAAGGAATTTGAGCTGATGGTACGTAACAAGAGAACTTGGCATGTGTTTGTTGAAGACCTACGCTCCTTGGGGAGCTAAAGGGTATTGATTGGTTGATCCAAACATGATTCAGATGATGGGCCTACACGTGCAGTGGTATTCACCGCGCTAGAGACTGCGATGGATTCGTGGGAGCAACAAATTGAATGCTTTCCAAATCAACTATTATTGCTCACAAGAATGGCAGATGTGGCAGTAAAGAAACGAAGTTCAAAAAATGGTACTGTCGAAAGTTCCATTTGTCCAGTTGCTAGTGAATAAAGTTACATTAAGTATAACTGAGTGAGTCTACCCAGTTTTAAATGAGTATCTGCCTTTGCTCTTGAATTAAGGAAGGCAAAAGCAACAAGGAAGGGAACTGGACTTCACCACCTCTCGAAGCTGGACCTACTTTAATAAAGTTTATAACACTTCACTCATCTACTGCATTATTTGCTATGGGACTACCTGTCACTTACAAATCTGTGTTTTCTTTTATTTCTTTGTCTTTTTTTTTTTTTTTTTTTTAATCACCGAATCTTTTTTTTTAGTCTCTACAACAGTTTTTTATTCGTTCGAAAATCCGAAAAAAATCCGAACTACTCCTGGTCTAAAACAGATCGATCGTCGAAGTTCTACCGCACTTCTTTTATTCTCTGTATATATTAAAATTTAACCTACTTTGGCGACTCTCTTTATTAGCTTCCATACTACATACAGCTTGCCTCGCCTGAATTTTTTAAATCTCTTATTACAAACTGTACTCTTCTGACGTTCTATGCCACATTATTTGATCTCTCTCTCTCTCTCTCTCTCTCTCTCTCTCTCTCTCTCTCTCTCTCTCTCTCTCTCTCTCTCTCTCTCTCTCTCTCTCTCTCTCTCTCTCTCTCTCTCTCTCTTTCTCTGACTGAATTAGCTAGTCCTTCTTCACGTTTCGCTTTTTTAAATTAATAAATTCACTGCTGGAATCTCGAGATTTTCCCAAATTAACACAAGCCTGTAACGATCGCCTGAAACCACTTATTAATAACGCGTGCTTTCGGCGGGGAATGTCTAGAATTTCAGTGTAATGAAACAAATATAATAGAAATCAGCACACGGCTCATTGAACCACTAGTGTACGAACATGTATCAGTACCTATAATTATAAACATACGTGTGGAGAGAAGTGTTGTAAATTGTATGAAAAGACGTAAAGCGAAGGCAGAATTTCATTACGGCTCATCAAGCCAAGGGCAAGCGCGCTTCACAGAAAAAAACTAATAAGTTGCGCACCCAGGGAAGAGATGCGACGAAAGATAAAAGACGAGCATTAATCCTCAATAATCTTTTATGTTTGGACACATAACGCAGACGTTAAAAACAACAAATGTTCTTTATGATTAAGAAAAATTATTATGGGTAATATTGAGAAAGAAATTTAATCGGTCTTAATTAAACGCAACCGCAACCGACATATATTGAATCACAGGTTTTCTACAGTATTAATTAACAATGTCCTGGTTTTATGTTAAGACACAGGGATGCCTGGTTAATCACTTTATGTTTATACGTAGGGCTATCAGGTAACTTATTTTATGTTTAGGACCTGGGTTATCACGTTTCTGGTTTTATGTTGAGACAATGGGCTATCGGGTTCCGATTTTATGTTTAGATAATGGCTATCAGGTTCTTGATTGTATGTTGAGACAATGGGCTATCAGGTTCCTGGTTTTATGTTAATTAAGATAAGCAACACAGAACGGCAGTGTATGCATGGATGTACTACGTAAAATAAGCTGGACCCGTCACGTAGTACAGATCAATTATTAGAACTGTCTCACGTAAAGAAATTACATTTCACCTGCGTAATGTTTGTTTAACAACAGAATATATAAATAGTATTGGAGACAGCAAGTTGTGGAGAGACGTGATCGTCAACGCCACCAGGCATGGTACTTGAAGAAGTAAAAATGTTTGTTTGTTTTTTGTCTTTTGTGTTTTATTTTTCAAGAAAGTTGTGATATAATCTCCAACAATGGGAGATGACACTCTTTAAGGCTTATCGCGTTTCGTTGTTCATTCCAAGTGTATCGTTAATTGTCAGGGGGAGATGCAATGTTCATTCTTGAACAATACTGCTGCTTTGACTAGTAGTAGTAGTATCAGTCGTTACTGACTATAGGAACGTGCCCCGGAAACGATGTTTCGACTTTGACTAGTTCAGACCATATTTCGTTTTGCTAGTCTATTTGTGTCCGTTGCCCTGTCTGGTATAACCTAAAGTCAGAAAGCTTACTGCATGTCAAGACTAATAGAAGAATTTGAAAGTGTAGTGTTCAAATAAGATTGTGAGCATTTGAAACGGTCTTGCTTTTGAGATAATACATAATTATATACGTGTTACCATTCAGCTCGATAATGAGCAAAGGCCTTCAAACAATTCATTCAAAGCCTTTATATCATGTGCCAGCCTTTAAATGTCTTCCAGTGTTCTCTTTATCTCTTCCTTTAATTTCTCTAGTTCATTTCTCCACGTGTTCTTACATCTCCCTCTACTACTATTTTTGCTGGAGATTTCAGAAAAAGAACTGCCTTGTAATGCTATCAACAGGTTTCCTTATTGTGTAACCTTTCCAACACTAGCGCCTTCTTCTCAAATCTTTTTCTTTCTTCTAAGGCGCGTTTAGGGATGGGAAGACAGCTCGTTTCACAAAGTCACAGCAAGATATAGCACCACGAAAGATATCATAATATTTCAAACCGACACATTACATTAACGTTTTCATGTTCCTCTTTTTTTTTCTTCTTCACATGACAACTTCCATGACATTTGAACTATTGACCGAGTCTTGTAAAAATGCACCTGTCTGTAACTAGTTCTTAAAACGATCTACATTTTCTTCACTGATTGCTTTCAGATGTTTAGTTTCCGAGATCGTAGAGAGTGCTATATTTTACAGAGATATCTATCTATCTATCTATCTATCTATCTATCTATCTATCTATCTATCTATCTATCTATCTATCTATCTATCTATCTATCTATCTATCTATCTATCTATCTATCTATCTATCTATCTATCTATCTATCTATCTATCTATCTTTCTATCTATCTATGTCTGTCTATTCGTCTGTCTGAGTTCCTCAGGAACTACCGTTAGTTTTGACATAGCATAATTACATAAATTAATAAATAATAATATTTAAAAAAAACAAACAAACAGATTAGAACCCCATGTAATCTGTTTCAGTATATTATATGAACGTCCTTGTGGCAGGGGTAAAGTTACAGGGTTCAAGACCTGCTAGCTACACTCTCCAGTCTACCCAGCCGTATGTGTATGTGTGATATGAACAAGAGATCATATGATGGTATGTGTATATGAACAAGAGATCATATGATGGTATGTGTATATGAACAAAGAGATCATATGTGATGGATCATATATGTGTATATGAACAAGAGATCATTGTATGATGGTATATGTGTATATGAACAAGAGATCATATGATGGTATGTGTATATGAACAAGAGATCATATGATGGTATGTGTATATGAACAAGAGATCATATGATGGTATGTGTATATGAACAAGAGATCATATGATGGTATGTGTATATGAACAAGAGATCATATGATGGTATGTGTATATGAACAAGAGATCATATGATGGTATGTGTATATGAACAAGAGATCATATGATGGTATGTATATATGAACAAGAGATCATATGATGGTATGTGTATATGAACAAGAGATCATATGATGGTATGTGTATATGAACAAGAGATCATATGATGGTATGTGTATATGAACAAGAGATCATATGATGGTATGTGTATATGAACAAGAGATCATATACACATACCATCATATGATGGTATGTGTATATGAACAAGAGATCATATGATGGTATGTGTATATGAACAAGAGATCATATGATGGTATGTGTATATGAACAAGAGATCATATGATGGTATGTGTATATGAACAAGAGATCATATGATGGTATGTGTATATGAACAAGAGATCATGGTATGTGATGGTAGATGTGTATATGAACAAGAGATCATATGATGGTATGTGTATATGAACAAGAGATCATATGATGGTATGTGTATATGAACAAGAGATCATATGATGGTATGTGTATATGAACAAGAGATCATATGATGGTATGTGTATATGAACAAGAGATCATATGATGGTATGTGTATATGAACAAGAGATCATATGATGGTATGTGTATATGAACAAGAGATCATATGATGGTATGTGTATATGAACAAGAGATCATATGATGGTATGAGTATATGAACAAGAGATCATGTAGCGTAGTCCTGAACCAATATCTAAGGGCAATTAACGAGAGCCTACCTTGTCTACCTATATCGAAATATGTCAACAAATGTTTTCGACCAATCGCTGCACGAGCTGTAAACCGGTCTCGGGAACCGTAGGCTTGCAGGATTGCTAGATGGAATCTGTGCAAACGGTAATGTGTATTTGTGACCTCAGGTCAAAGGATAAGGTATGTCCCTCGGAACAGCGAGCACAGTAATATAACAGGAATCTTAAACTTTCATTAGATACATGGATTTAAGTTGTAGAAGCATGGACACAGGAGTTATGAGTGATTACATGCAGTAATAACTTGGAGCGAAGGCTGGTTTCCCCGGGTTCAACTGTGATTGCAAACACTACAAGGGAGGCAGAAAAAGGTTAGCTTGTTTAAATGGTAGCGCCAAATTGGCCGGTTTAAACAAGACCTGGATGGAAGGAATCGGTTGGGAAACACCGGAAGAATAAATTATCGGAGTTTTGTCAGATCGACAGATCGGGCAGAAAGTGGTTGTTTTACTGAAATTTTGGTAAACATAAACTGACCCAGCCAGCCAATGAAATCGCTTGTCTTCCGTTTGTCCGCGACCTGTAATTAAAAGGGAAACAAATCTGGAATATTTCTCTTGAACCGCCAGAACCAAATTCGTCAGAGGACAGAATCAGATTCTACCCCAGCTCCTTCGCCATTTGCCAGTGAAGCAGACTGCATGGGTTTATTAAAAGCCTGTTGAATCTGAGATTGTGGGTAAGAGAATTAAGTCATAATATGTATAATATTTATTACTAGTGTTTAAGGGAAGTGATTGTGTGTGTAAAATCTCATTGTGTGATTCATAGAAGGAAAGCTGCTTTGTGCTGTATAAATTATGTTCGACATTTAAACTAAGGCCGGACGGAATGAAGGTCAGTGCGACATTTTCAAAAGCTACATAACAAAGAAATACTTTGAAGATAAATTCAAGTACCATCATTAACATTGGTTCTAGAGGATTAGTTGCACTAAGACTTTTCATAACAAGGGAGCCTTAACAACTAGGAAAAGACTTTATTTTTAGTGATTGACTTTTATTTGGTGTAGATACATGCAACATCATCAGTGTGATTTTATTTTTAGGGTTTGTGTTTACACAAACAAAACTAAACAGATGACTGTACATAAATAAAATTAATAAATTGTAGTGCACTGTTTTTATTACTTTATGTCAGCTTTGAATTACTTTGAATTAAATTAAATCCCCTAGATACTATAACAGCCCATAGGTATAATTCTGAGAGGGGCACCATAGAATTCTGGTACTGAATATTACTATCTCGGCCAGAAATTCTTTACAGCCTGACTTTATACCTATGAACTCTATACACCATTGCTCTTTTCTGAGAATGGGGTATTTCTTTTAAGACCAGACTCTTCTCTGGCAACTATCCTAGTATCACCTGATACACCTGGTTGTCTTATTCATCATAAATTAAGAAACCTCTCGCGACAGATCATATGATGGTATGAGTATATGAACAAGAGATCATATGATGGTATGAGTATATGAACAAGAGATGAGAAGAAGACGCTAGAGGTGGATAGGAAACACAGTGAGAAAAACCTGTTGATAGCATTACAAGGCAGTCCTTGTTCTGGAATCTTCAGGGTAAGAGAGATAAATGGAAATCAAGGAATGCGCGGAGAAGAGAACTGGAGACAAACATAAAGGGAATGAAGAAGACATAGAAAGACCTTGAGCAGATGGCACGTGACAGGAAGACTTGGTAAAGGTTTGTTGATGGCACGTGACAGGAAGACTTGGTAAAAGTTTCTTGATGGCACGTGACAGGAAGATTTGGTAAAAGTTTGTTGATGGCACGTGACAGGAAGACTTGGTAAAAGTTTGTTGATTACGCATGCTCCGGGGGAGATGACAGGTTATAACAATGGTAAATAGATGTCTTGTTTGTATTGTGTAGCAGCAACGATACATTGGTTGAACAGAACTGGTACGAGAAGAGCTAAAGCCAAAAAATTCTGGAGATGTACAGTCGAGGATTGCTGGAAGATATTGTGACAACAGGAAAGATTGAAATAAAGAGATACAGAGGACAAGAGGGAGAGAAGATATTGGAAGATTACTTCTCAATACTAGTAAAACAAAATCCCTAGCGGAGAGAAGTCATCAGTTCGAATTTTTAGCTCCCATCTAACCCGATAAAGAGAAGATCGTGGACAGTTTTGCACCAAGGCATACAATGAAAGTCAACAATAATTATAGCCTTCTTCAGTCATTTGGGAATGATGCGCCCTTGAGGTGATAGACATAGCTTTTATTTATTTTTTTTTTTTGCCTGTTCTTTCTTATGGCGTATTGTTTTCTGTTGTGCTTGTTGTAATACCTTCTTTTCTGTTGTGCTTGTTGTAATATCTTCTTTTCTGTTGTGCTTGTTGTAATACCTTCTTTTCTGTTGTGCTTGTTGTAATACCTTCTTTTCGCCCAATCTGACGTGGCGCCATAGGGAGTATAGCCTCTTGGTGAGATCGGCAGCTTCATCCTCCCAGGTTGCTGGATTTACGTCCAGTTCCATCATGTCTCTGTGATACACAGAAGCCAACAGCAGAACTGATAAACAACTCTTGCGACAGGAAGCTGTGGAGAAACATGATCACTCTCGCCAGCCAGATTGGTACTTGAAGAAGAAAATGTACAGCCGTCTACCCTATATAACAGAGCACTTGATAGCGACGGATTTTACCTTCAGATTGTCACAAGCGACAAGCTCCATCTGGCTGACGTGCAAAGGAAAGGGTTAGATTGAGAGACCCAAGACCAAAGAAAATTGACCTTATCATTACATCCACCCAGTCTGTTTTTCAACACACCATTTTCGCGTGTTAGGTGAGAAAATATTCCACTTTCTATTAGTGGGGTAAGTAGGCTAAAGATACAAGCTCGAGAAAATGCCAGGACAGCTCAAAGAAGCAGGAAATTTGTTTTCGTAGACTTGGAAAAGCAAAAAACGAAGAAGACACGAGAGCGACCTATTGTGTAACACAAGACAAAAGCAATACATTATTCAGGCTCAAAATCTATTTTCTGTTGTAGGCGTTTCACGGCAAACTATTGTTTACTGATTTAGAGTAAAATAGGTTGTATTCCTGGAGTGAACGAAAGTAGATGGTGAACGTCTTACTAGGACAAATAAAGAAATGGCCAAAGGAACACAATGTTTTCTTCAGGTGCTGACGTTAGCTCAAGTTTAGTTTTCTCAATGCTGATGTTAGTAAACATGAATTTCGTTTTATTCATGCTGTTGTTGATCTAAAATGAGTTTCTGCGTGTACATTTTAAAAACAAAAAAAGAATTTTTCGTGACAGCATTAGTCTAACACAAATTTTTGTTATACTAGTTTTCCATAGTCTACAGTAAGTTTTATTCTTGCTAATTTTAATGCTAAAATGGATTTTCCCCATCTTGGTGTTAATACAAAATGGGTAATTCCCAGTAAGTGTTTGGGGCTTTCGTGCTGGTATTAGTCTAACATAGTATTCTCTATATATGTTTAAATCTAAAATGTTCTTGTTGGGAACAAAAGTTATCTAGTGATGAAATCAATGGCAAGGTTCACTGCCAAAATTACGAGTAAAAACGACAAGACTTAAGCCGTTACAGGACATATTAGTGTCGAATACATATACACTCATGGTCTTTGTAATAAAACCTTATAGAAAAGAGTTAATAACTGCCTACATATACTTCTGCGCGGAAAATAATTCAGAGACCTAGAGAGAACGTGAGAAAGAAAGAGATAACTTACAGAAATGAGAAGATCTGGGAAAGACTTAGGCTGACTCGACATAGCATGTCAAAGAGAAAATTTCTCAGTTTCGTATGTTTGAAAAGAAACCCATAGAGCAGAAGGGGAAAATGTTTTAGGTACGACAATGAACTTTGGATAGACTGTGATGACTTTGAATGTCGCAACTCTTTTTAAAGTGAAGTACAGTAAACATCGAAACAAAGTTTCAAAATAGTACATAATATAATATCCTCTTTGGTGTGAAAGAAATAAGTTTAACTATCCGTAACATGACACGATTCTAGACATGTTAAGATCTCTCCATTGCATGACGAGCCACGAGCATTAGGGAACTGTTGTTTAAACAATGCTCATACAACAGAACTCTGATCGATCATCCGAATATCCAATTAACCGAATCACTCCAAAACAAAAAAAAAAACCTAAACAAACCCAGAAACAAAGTGGAAATCCAGCAATTAATTTCTGGAAATAGGAGATATCAGATAAGAAAAAGCTGAAAGCAATAATTTATGACGTTATGAATACTGAGTGAATTCTTTAGTTCGTCTGTGTATTACAACGTGAGGACATTAGCTCTGGCAAAGAAACAGTTTTAAAAAAAAGGTTTAAGCTGGGAAAGACGAATTAGAAGAAACAAAATACAAATGGAGTTTATGAGAAAGAAAACATAACAGATCAACTCGACAGATGTGACCGTATTGTCTCCCCTGCTTTGCAGTAGTGGTCAAACAATGGCCAAAACTCAAGAGTATCTAATATGGGCTTCAAAGGTGTGTACCTTCTCATTAGATTACTCTTGGCAGAGATGTAGATAGATGGTTAATGACACTTCTATCACAAAGGTAGTCTTCACAAGATATTCAAATAAGCGAAAACAATGCTGCTTTGGCTGAGCACGTCAATTCTAGAATCTGCCGACTACTTTTGTGAAGAATTAAGCAATGAGTAATTTTAGCTCATTAAGCCCCCACCTCTGATTTACTCAGTGGAATTCTTATTATTCTGGTATAGCTCAGTTTAGAGTGTGTGTAGTAAATTGATTGAGACAAACATGCAGTACATTTAAAAGGATTAAATCGAAGTTAAATTTGTAAAATTACAAATAACAAAAATTTAATAATCATTTAAGTTTTAACAGTTTGAAAATAATTGAACAGTTTAGAAGAAAAGTTTCATCATTGATGGATAATAGAGACGATGAAAAAAAGTTCACTTTGGCAGTGGTTAATTTTGCACTTAGCTGCCAATAGTGGTTTCTGCTCCCGCTGATGGGTTCTGTTTGCACTGCTCTCGCTCGTCGCTGGTCAAGGTTGTAGGGTGTAGCTCGTTTCCCACAAATGTCAAGGAGAATATACAGAGTTGGTCCCTCGTCTTAAGGCTTAGGCCACTGTTCCATTCTTGTTCCAGAGATAGTACTTTCTGCTGGTACCACTAATAACTATGATAAAGAATAGAAACGAACCGCTCTCCTGAGTATTGCGTTTCCCGACATATACTTATGTGTCCCCTTTCTTCTATTCTACCATCCCATTTATCTCAGAATTTACCCTCGATGAGAATTAAATTTAATCCCTCTGGATAAAACTTTCTTTTTTTACATTTAAAATGAATAGCTTTAGCTTTACATGACATTTAAATGTGTGTGGGTATGTGTGCGTGTATGAGTGTGTTAGTTCACATGTTAGTAATGTAAAATGACAACTTACGCCAATCCTGGCTCACAGACTTGTTTGCTCAGATGGATAAAAGAGACTTGAATCGGCCTCTTATTCACATGTGTGGGATGTAGTTTCTTTAATAAGATAATTCCATCTCTGCTTCCGTGTGTTTCAGTTTCCTCAGATATTCCGGTTTTCCATATTTAAAATGTTAGAGATTTCCTGGGCTGAATTGTAAGTCCTGATGAATATTCCAATAAAAGGTGTCAGGTCTGATAAATGGAAATTCTGAATTCTAACTACTGCCAAGTCTGGTGTCTTTGGCAAGCGTGAATCTCCCAGTAAATTTTCACAGTGAAAAAACACTGAAACGTGTCAGGTTATATTCACGATCCGACCCCGCTCGGTTTGTTATAGAGCTCAAATGATCAGCCAATCTAATTTGAATATTTTGCATGGCTCATCTTGTGCAAAATTTCAAACATTACCTTTTCTGAAAATAGGCTGTAAACATCCGATTACTTTGTGTACCAACTCACAAACGCATCGGTAACCTCACACGACAATGTGTGTAAGATGTAACAAATTATTACTTTCATGTAAAGCAATCTCTTTGTAACAAGGTGTACCGGAAACGATAATGTCATGCTTGACTGTCCAGAATGTGTCGCACAGACGATTAATCTCTTATCTGTCGCGCCCCCGGCCTAATCTTAGCAAAGCTTTGCCGCACCCTGGCATACGCGATGTATTATCACCAACAAGGGGTTTCAGATGTTTGAACAGACAAACTCTCTGCTACATAGCAAACAGAAAGAAAAGGGTGCGACTCGGAAAAAATCGCAATAAAATCAGTTTAAAAAGTAACATACTGCCGTAGTGAAAGAGAGATCGGAAAGAGAACGCACTAAAATCTATCTTGTGCCAACAGATAATGTCAACACCGATTTTACGTGAGAGTGTTATAATATTTAAAAAAAAGACTTATTGATATCATGCCTTTACGTGGTTACGAGTTTCTTCCCCTTTAAACCTAAATTCCGATTATCCGAACAATCCCAGTCAAGAATTAATTCGGATCACTGGGGTTCTGCGTTACTTTCCTCTCGTTAGGTCGAGTTTGTCGGCGTCTGTGGCCTAATGGATATGAACGCAGTTTCATAATCCAGATATACCAGGTTCGAAACCTGCTGCGGGCGGTTTGGTAGCAGATCGCTTTGTGTGGATTTTTAACAATGGTATAAGCGCCATACCGTTCAGAAAGCAATGGCAAACTACTGAATGAAAAAAATTGCCTAGAAAAATCACAAACGACCAATAAAAGCTGGGGTTGATTGCCACGTCCTGTAAAGGATAAGCAACTAACTTTTAGGTCGAGTTTACATTATGTCTAAAGTGTTTCACCTGTGATGTGTCTTAAACCGGTTTGCTGTTTTCTGATCTTTATTAAAAATTAGTGTTCGCCGTTATAGCAATTTAGGTCTAAAGTCAGTTTTCTCTTCCTCTTTGCTGGTGTTAGATTACAATGGGTTTTGATCAGTTATGATGTGATGGGTTTTCTCTATGATGGCATTAGACTTAAATGGGTTTTAGCCATGTTGGTAATAACTAAAATTGGTATTTCTTCATGTTGATGTTAAGCTAATGAGTTTTCTTTATTTTGATGTTAAAATAAAATGGTTAGACTAATATGGGTTTTCTTCATGTTGGTGTTAGACTAAAATGGGTTTTCTCCATGTTAGTGTTAGACTAAAATGGGTTTTCTCCATGTTAGTGTTAGACGAAAATGGGTTTCCTTCATGTTAGTGTTAGACTAAAATGGGTTTTCTTCATGTTAGTATTAGAATAAAATTGGTTTTCTTCATGTTAGTGTTAGAATAAAATGGGTTTTCTTCATGTTGATGTTAGACTAAAATGCGTTTTCCCCATGTTGGTGTTAGACTAAAATGGGTTTTCTTCATGTTGATGTTATGAGCTTTCTCCATGTTGGTGTTAGACTAAAATGAGTATTCTCCATGTTAGTGTTAGAATAAAATGTGTTTTCTTCATGTTATGAGTTTTCTTCAAGTTGATGTTATGAGTTTTCTCCAAGTTGGTGTTAGACTAAAATGAGTTTTCTCCATGTTCTTGTTAGACTGAAATGGGTTTTCTTCATGATGGTGTTAAGCTAAAATGGATTTTCTTCATGTTGATGATATGAGTTTTCTCCATGGTGGTGTGAGACTAAAATGGGGTTTCTCCATGTTGGCGTTAGACTAAAATGGGTGTTGTTCATGTTGGTGTTAGACTAAAATGGGCGTTGTTCATGTTGGCGTTAGACTAAAATGGGTTTTCTCCATGTTGGCGTTAGACTAAAATGGGTGTTGTTCATGTTGGCGTTAGACTAAAATGGGTGTTGTTCATATTGGCGTTAGACTAAAATGGGGTTTCTCCATGTTGGCGTTAGACTAAAATGGGTGTTGTTCATGTTGGCGTTAGACTAAAATGGGCGTTATTCATGTTGGCGTTAGACTAAAATGGGTTTTCTCCATGTTGATGTTAGACTAAAATGGGTTTTATCCATGTTGATGTTAGACTAAAATGGGTTTTATCCATGTTGATGTTAGACTAAACTTGGGGGAAGGTGTTGTTAATATCGGTATTAGAGTAAAATAAATATTGTTCATGTTGGTATTTGTGTAATAAGAGTGTTTATATTAATATTTCTTCTTGATCATATTTACACTGATAAGATATACGAGGCACAGAAGCCTTTTCCAAGGCATGCCGTGTATTCCTACAGCAGTAGGATTTATGTAGCAACGTTTTTGGCTTGACAAGATAGCTAGCTCCTGCACAACCCATGGCAGGCGTCCTCTACGAATTACTTGGGAGAAGCGCAGTGTACCTGTTATTTGTTCGTCATTTTCGAGCATGCGCACTTCCTTTATTTTTTTTTAAATATTTAAGTTTTACCCTTCTCAGTTTGTCTAACTTGGGATTATCCCACTTTTTTATTTCTCCTCATCATTACAATCATCTGTGGAACATTGGCCCCTTCATCAAGTTCACGTTAATTTGATTTTCACTGCCCGTTATTTTGAGAAATGTGCGAATAGAGTACGTAAAAAAGATGAATTAGTTTCATATAAAAACACTCTTTTACAACACAGTACTTTTAATATTCTTCTCTTTCTGTTACTTCTCTGCGTTATTTATGCTGAAGAAAGTGATGAGCCGAAACGTTAGTCCGTCATAGTCTGATCTTCTGCACCTGCAAATAATGCCGCACGCGCCATTTTCCCTTTTATTTACGCAGATGAATGCGTGCAAGGAGCGTTCGTAAATCTACGCGTCTGCTAGTCAAACGACGCGCGAGCGTCAGTTTCAGTGCAAATCTGCGAAATTCCATTTTGTTTTCGAATAGATCAACTGGAACAGCTTGGAAATTGGAGACCAAACAATGAAGGGGAACTTCTATTTCCAACATAAAAAATAGACACAAACAGTATTCGTGGCCGATGTGGCAACGGTTCAGATATGTTAGGATCGTCAACAACACAATCATAACAGCTTGTTGAAGGGAAAAGAAAGGAGTAGAGACAGAATGAGAGAAACAGGGAAAGACAGAAAGCGTGACACAAATAAAAATGAAGAAGAAATAAAGAACTATAGGAAGGATGCAAGAAGGAAACAAACAACAGAGTTGGAAGCGCCGTTTATTGTGTTAAATACGGTTAACGCGGTTGAAAACTATGAAATCCCAGTATGGTAATGTTTGTAAAACACTAGCATACTTCTTTTTTTTTAACTACCCAGTTTTAGTATTCAAGTTAAGTTGGTTTCGGTGCAATGAATGGGCCTTTTGTTCCCGAAAGTATTAACTGAAAAGTCCTTGAGGAATTGTAAGTATATGAATTTTGTGAGTTCATTTATAGATGCCACGGAGCCATTAAGTACTTTATTTAAAATCGGCAAAATATGACGTATTAGAGTTTGTCTAATTTTGACGTAAAGTCGCCATTTCAAATTTTATCTTGAAGACAGTAAACATTTTTTTAAAAATTAAAAATACCAAGTTGGTACTTATGTCAGTATTACAATGGAAGTAATATCATAAATCACCAAAACCTTTACCAGTTTTTCTATTCTTCATCACCATCACATCCATCAGTTTCATATGGAGCATGTGCTTTCATGAAGTTTACTCAGGGTTGTGGAGTCGGCCACAAAAAATTGTCGGACTCCGACTATTGAAATTTTAGAAGTCAAACTCCCGATCCCGACCCCGACTCCCGACCCCGACAATTTGTTTACTAGACATATGACATACAATTCACAATCGGTCTGGACATTTTTTACCCCACTCCGACTCCCACTAAAAAAACGACCGACTCCACGACTCCGGCTCCCAACTTCAACTCCATCTCCCCAGCCCTGAGATCACGCAGTTCATGCCTGTCCTGTAACATCCGCTTCACGCCTGTCCTGTAACATCCGCTTCACGCCTGTCCTGTAACATCCGCTTCACACCTGTCCTGTAACATCCGCTTCACACCTGTCCTGTAACATCCGCTTCACGCCTGTCCTGTAACATCCGCTTCATGCCTTTTCGCGTCATCTTTATTTTAAATCTTTTCCCCAGTTCCCTTCTCCATTGTAAATTTGTGTAACTGTTATTGTACTGTTACAATGTTGGGATTTTTATTTTATTTTATTATTTAAGTAATATTTAAGATACATGTGAGAATAAATGGATTCAGTATGGAAGATGAGAGAAAGGAAGGGCAGAATGTTAGACGGGTCTGCGTGCCCAATTCTAAACCCTTTGAAAATAAAGTTCGTTCGTTCGTTCTAACGCCTCCCCCTGAGCTGATGGAAAGAACCAGACACATACCGCTGCTACAAGAGGTGAAGGAAAAAACAGGACTTTGGCGTTGGTTAGGACATACACACAGAGGAAACCAACTGATTTCATTATTAACTGATTTTGTTTCGCTTACTTAGTCCTGTTTAACTTTTGCTAGTTATCTGCTGACAAGTAACCCGCCAAAACATGACGGGGGGAAATAGTTATATGCTCTTTCTGTTGTATGTTCTGATGAAGGCGCTTATACTCCTGTCGTTTTTTTTTTTTTTTTTTTTTTTTTTTTTTTTTTTTTTCTTTTTTGCGTACGCCCGCTATTACTCTAGGCGAAATCTCAGGTTAGTATGTCTAACCTGATACTGATTTTTACGTGAGTATCCCTTGTTTTTCTTGTACAGAGACAGGTGTCCCTCGCCATTCAGGCAGATACTCGCCGATTTCAGAGGTACCCATTAGAGCTGGGTCGGCTCAGGAGCCACGAGTCCCTGGTCGACGACACTGCTTCAAATGCCCTCGCCAGGGCTCGAGTCAATCCAGTCCAAATCCCGGTCGACGAAAATCTTCAAATGTCCTCGCCCGGGCTTGATCCTGGGTCACCCGGTCGCTAGCGCAGTTTGGTAACCACTACACCAGCGCGGCTCCCTCTCCTGTAGTCATTTCAATTCTTTGCATTTCATGTCAGCGTCATTTGATGTTTGTATTCAAACTTGTTATCATTGTTCAGCCTCGCATTCACGGTGAAGTGCGCGCTTTTTCCGTCTTTTCCCGAAAACACCCTGAAAAAATTGAATTGTCCGCTAACTCTTTTAATGTGTGTTAATTTGGCTATCACAGTGCATGGCACGTCCTTTCCGTATTTTCTTGAAAATTTGACGAGATTTTTTTATTGTTTGTTATAGATGTTTCATTAAGACAATTTGTAATATGTAAATACTGTTTAGCTAAGTTAATAAAAAACCGCTTGAAAGTGTGTAATTGTCAACTGTGGTCGACGTGAGCACCATACACAGACAACGCTTGGTGTAAAGGAGGACACACAGAATTAAGATCTGCTCTATGAACTGAACGAACGAAAGAAATCTTGAGTTTCACCGCGGTAAGGTAAATAGACGTTATGCTATTAGACTGAAAACACTGTTATTAAATATCACAGAAGACAACAATGATTATCGTGGAACAGACGCACTAAAATTAAATTTGCATACAAATTATGATAATTTTATTCTACAACAGTGAATACTTAATATTAATATTACATTCATTAACGTAGTTCAGACATAGAGATAGAAAGAGAGAGAGAGAGAGAGAGAGAGAGAGAGAGAGAGAGACGAATGAAATAGTGAGAGGCGAATAAATGAAGGAGTAATGTTCTAGCATTAAGAACCTCCATATCTTTACTACCGTGTGCCAAAAGAAAATAAGAACATTTCTTCCAGATCCTTCCAAGCGGCCATGTACTCCAGAGGTTCGCATCCTTTTTATTCTTTTTTTATTCTTTTGCTCATGGCACCCCCCCCCCCCCCCCCCCCCCCTTTTAGAGCCTCATTTACCTCTGTGACCCCCCCCCCCCCCCTTGATAGTCACTGTTAACTAGACAAAGGTACTTTACCGTCTTACTGTGGTCCCCTAGACATATGGCTTGAGAACCACTGATTTAGTCCACACTGGAATCACTTTTAGTGACATCGAATATTTCTAAATACGGGTCGCATCATTTGTAATTCATTTTTTAATGCATTTAATTTAGTTGTCACTTTTTTTTCTCTTCTGTTTTTCTATCCGTTTGTCTCCGACGAAAGCTTTCTGGCCTTAATTAGGCATTTCCTTCTTTGTCCTAATATAGACACATGCCGTTTATTCCTTTACCCCCTCATGTGCATGAATAAGAAGGGGAAGAAAATGATGATGATGGTGGCGGTAGTATTAGTGGTAGTATTAGTGGTAGTATTAGTGGTAGTATTAGTGGTAGTATTAGTGGTAGTATTAGTGGTAGTGTTAGTGGTAGTATTAGTGGTAGTATTAGTGGTAGTATTAGTGGTAGTATTAGTGGTAGAGATCAAGACACAAGTAATCAGTGGCTCCAGGCAAGTCCGCCTGTATTAAAAAAGCCCGACACTAAACTAATTCTAACAACAAATGTTACACCACTATAAAAGGCACTCTGTTGTCAGGCAAACTTTCTATACTGCATGCACAATGATGTCATTGTTTTTGACTTCGTGTTTATAAATACAGTGCAGCCCGGATAAGCAGAACTCGCTAAAGCCGAATTTCGGTTAAGTAAAAGCAATATTCCGGCGTGATACTGATCATATCACCCCTAGTGTGCCGATGGTCAAGAAAATATGGGCCTAACAACATATTCCCAATATGCCTCAATAGGCGTGCAACGGGATCCGAAGCAATATTGCAGGTCCCGGCAAGAAGTCTTCTGTCGTAGGAACTCCTGATAAGTAGAATTTCGGATAAGCCGAAGTATTTTAGATGGTCCAAGCGGTTTCCGCTTAAACGGACTGCACTGTACAGTGGACTTGCTACACAGTGGACTTGCTACGCTACACAGTGGACTTGCTACACAGTGGACTTGCTACACACATTTGGCGGTGAATTTTCAATGCTGCGTATATGTTTTTGATTCTTCTATCTCTATCATCATGTGTGTATGTTCTTATTGTGCACTTTCTTTGAGAATGTTATGAGATGAGAAACGCTGGATCATAGTGTGACAACAGGAAATATTGAAAGAAGTAAAGATTAAAAGAGAAGACTTACTTACTTAGTCATTCCTCTTCTGCCTGGAGTGTAGAGGTTTGCCAGAGAGAGCGCCATACTATTCTATCGGCTGTCTTCCTCCTGGTCTGGATTATGATGACATAGAAAAACAGCGGACAACAACTGGTGTTTGCGCACAGCCAGATTGCTTTATGGGCTATGCATGAAGTCTAATCTAGAGTCATCCTTATATGACCACCAACTATTCACAATGCAACAATATATTTACGTGGAAGTGAACCTATGTCTGAGAGGCTAATTACATCCTCATTGACTTTTGAAATCATCCCCACACTTCCAGAGATTGCACCTGTGGTGAAACTTGTTGAGAACCCAGCACTGCACACTAAGCTTGGAGAAGGCGTAATTCTTTGGCTTTGTCATGGTTGACTGCATGCAGAAGGATCTCACTATGGACCCAGTGATATGCAGGGGAAGCTGAGAAGTGGCTCTGTGCATGACGTGACAATTCTTTGGTGGAACCCAGATCCAGCACAGTATTTTAGCTCTGCATGTTTGGAAAGCACCTTTGGATGGTGGGAAAAGCAAAGTATACCGCTCACTTCTTCCTCCAAGCTTGGGACCAGGTTTGATGATTCTTTAAATGCAAACCAACCTGGAGAAACTGGAGCACATGATTCCAACTCAACACATTTCTGAATGGCAGAAAAGCCTCAGGAAAAGCTTAAACCTACAGTGTAAATAATACCAAAGACTCTTCAACGTGGTATTGGCTGCAAAAGAACGAGAGATCTTAGCAGCCCTAGTTAAACAACAACTTAATGGGCTGCAGTAAGTAGGGTCGGGTAAGCACAATAAATTAATATTAGACAAACATAAAGGTATGTTCTCAGGCGCTCGTAAGAAATAAAGAAGTAGAACACTATCCTCCCAGCCAGCCAGGCATCCCCAAAAAAAGATACTTTACTGACCGGTCATTAGTGCGAAACACAAGACAACACCGGAAGTTTACAATGGACACCTCAGCCTATTAATGACGCAATCACTTCTGTTGTTCCCCTATTCTACAGTACGTGTCAGTCCACACAAAACAAAGACCTTGATACTGTGGCCAGTAAATGATAGAAGACTTAAGAACAGTAGTATAGAACAGAGGGTAGGTTTCTGGTATTGTATAAACATTAATGACACATAAGGAAGGGAAACCCGAGGCCTGTAAACACTAAATTAATATTAGACAAACATAAAGGTATGTTTTCAGGCGCTCGTAAGAAATAAAGAAGTTTAAAAAAAATGGCCAGCGTTTGCTTGGAGTGATCAACCAATAAACCTCCAGCTCTGGCTACCTCATTGTCATATCTCTTCTAGCAATCAAGGAAGAGCTTCCTCTGCGAACTTCAAGTTGCCAGATTGTATCGCAGCCGTTACCATATATCCTTGGTCTTAAGTTCATTCTCCAGTGGTATTTCCTTTCAACATACTGTGCCTCCTGTCTGCCTTTCTATTGCATATTCGTTGTAAATATCCCCGGGGTCTAGTTCCCTAGAGTAAACTCTTCTTTATCTTTGTTCTGTTACTATTGATTCCTTAAACGAAATATTTCGTTCCGGTTTTTCTGCCTCTTTATTTTAGTATTACGAAGTGTTTCTTTCCCTTTTTGTTAAAGTGTTGGTAACTGCAAAATCTCTCGTCCCTTCTACTGTGTTTGTTCCAGAAACAAACTGCATAGACCTTGAAAAGGTGGCACAAACTATTACTAGCTAGCTCTTCATAAATTTCATTACTTAATGAATGTATTTAATGGTTATCTTCTGTACCTACGCTATTCTTTCTGCGTAGTCCGTTGAACATATATTTAAAGTTGAGTCAGTCTCCTTCTCGTGGCGCATTTTAGTCTAAATCCTGCGTGGCTTTAAGAGCCGCTTTAAGAGCCGCTGTAAGAGCCGCTTTAAGAACCGCTTTAAGAGCCGCTGCAAGAGTCCATGAATATTGAGGTGCAGGATGCCTGCAGCTAGACCAGGTGCTGTGGTGGATCAATGTTCCATAAGGTGTGTAAAGGAAAGTAATTGTGATATGTTAATGTGAATACAGTGAGCATAATGTATTAATATAGCGTCCGATTGGCTTAGTGGTTAAGGTGTTTGCCTGTCGTGTCTGAGGTACCAGGTACGGGAATCGAAACTTGGTAGTGTCCGCTCTACTATGCCCAGCTGTAAATGGTTACCTAAATATGCTCTTGAGTTAGGAAGACAAAAGCTGATAGGAAGAGAATTTTGTAAACAAAATAGATACTTGTTAGTGCTTAAGGAAAAGTCATTATTGAGTTACTTCCCTTGAAAGTTGTGTCGTCTCTTTCGATCGAACTCCGCGGATGAATCCAGTTTTACTGCGATTTATTCTTTGTTTGGGTAGTAATAGATTGTTCTTGCTTCAGAATATCTATGGCCTGAATTTATGTGTATTGTTTGTCTGAGTAGGACGAGTCTGTCTTATATCTGTATATCTTTACATATCTAAGTCGAACTATATGTTCTTTTGTCTCTAGAGAGGTCAAAGGCTGTTCGGCGGATGTGTCGCTAGAGGTGTGTTTTGGCTTCGCCCTGATGATGGGCTGTGTTTTTCTATGTCGGCTTGTAGCCGGAAAAAGTGATCTCTATATTTATGGGGAAAGTGATAGTCGTCTAGACCTATCATGTATGCTTTACCCCAGTGTTCATTCTTATTGCCAAGGAATGGCAGAATCATATTTCTGATACCCAGGTAATAAAAGATACTCTTTTGAACTCTCGTACGAAGCCACCGTTTTTCGATAGGTACGATTTTGTACATCTGAGAGGATGCATTTAACTAGATGGAAAACGACTCTGATTCCTAGCAGCACTATATCCTGTAGAATGCAGTCAATTGTATCATGATAGAATCTACAGAGCAATGAAACATTTAATGAATGACTAACTTTAAGACAGATTCATTATCTGTATCCAAACGTGAGTGACAGCTCACGAGAGAAGCCATCTTGTAACCAAACATTTAGTGACTTTCAAGAAGAGAAAAGGGATGCCCGTATTATCGCTTGATTAGTCCAGAGATCACTGCTACACATGAGAACCCATTGCTAGCGGTTCAATTTGATTATATGGAAAAATCTGTGCTAGACATTATGTTAAGGAATCTTCGCTAGACGAGGTTAGGTCTAGAAGCCATCTTGGACATTGTTTATAATCTGACGTGCTTTGTCAGTAAACTCAGATGATATATATATGGGCAATACTGAGTGCTTGGCTACTGACAGTCCATTATACTATTATTCTACATGAGTGCCCATGTAACATTGCAAGACCATTTATCCACTGTACCATGATGTATTATGCCAACCTGTGATTTGTCACTATCTGTGCTGTCGAGTGTGTACGTCCAAATTAAACTGTAGTAAAGGTACACAGTCGTTGGTGTCGATGACTTCCAGCCATACATGAGTGTGAGAAAAGAACATTTGTCAACACCACGAACTCTTCTTATCATTCGCATGTTATACACTCAATCTATGTCTACACACCACTGCGTAGGTCAAGTTGACATTCCATACTCAAACCACGAGCAACACAACAACACAGTATTTAACTCTGGTGATGTTCGAGTGAGCTTCAGATTTTTTCAGCATGTCTCTTGCTCAGGGCAAGGGTCTTGTATTAAGAGTTTATCAACTGATGATGATGACGTCCATCCACCTTACGAGAATTTATCAACTGATGATGATGACGTCTGTCTTCCAAAAAGAGAATTTATCAACTGGTGGACCAGCTTTCTGGGTTTGACCTCGCAGAAGTTGAGAAGTCAACAGATTACCGATACCAGACCGTTTCCTGTGGCTGATACGACACACTTGCAGTATTGGTTTGCTCTTTGTCAACACTTCGTCACGTGACCTGTCAAGTGAATGCAGTATGTAGGTCAGCGTTGTTGACATTTTTACATTAGACATTACAGAGTTTCACAGAACAGTTGGATCAATTCTTGTCAATATTAACAGGAAGACAGTATTATTGAACTAAGAAGTCCTATTTTCATCGATGGATCTTCTTGTTTTCTATATATGAACTTTAATATTTAAGGCCAGAATGTTTAATTGAATAAAGTGGCAGTTTGTTTATTTTCATAAAAATAACTTTGCCATTACTGTAAAACTGAGCCTATTTTGCAACACATACTATCATACACATAATTTATATATTTATGTTTACATGTTATTTGTTTGTATAGTATGTTAGTTTCTATGTCAGCGGGTTGTGTTTAGGTTGGGCGGAGTCCTCACAACAGAATATCCCACGTCATAGAGGGTCCGTTGTGGGCGTTTTCTATAGGTGCAATTTTCTTGATTGAAAATTTGCTGCGACAACTGTTGCTTTTGTGTTAGCTGTGAAGACTGTAATTATTGTTATTTTTGTAATATTTCTTTGTTCTTTAGTTTTGTTTTGATTTGTTTGTAATTTGTTGGTCTACCCTTTTCTATCTTTCAGTTCTATTCACAATTTATATTCATATACTGTGACGTCATTTGTGTTGTTATCCCTTGCAGATTCAGTGATTATCTTCATTGATTTCCCTATTTGATTTATTTGATTTCTGCAAACGTTTTCGTATTGTCAGTCCTATTTGTACTTTATGTATTCTGTTGGTTGACATATGTTTTATATAGGTATATTTCATAAGACACTATTGCCTGTGCACTGCACTTGGATTATGGTATAAACCAGTACTTGATTATTATTACTGTTATACAAGACCTTATTAAGGCTTGTGACCCACAGATATTGGGATAGTGTACTGATTAATCAAGTCATTAAGAACTTGTGGTATTATTATTGTTTCAAGTGATTAGTATTATTGTTAGACATCATGTCTACATTAGAATACTTCATTACACAAGGGAAATCCCTTGATAAAACTGGTCAACAATTAGAAGAATGGGCGGTTGCTCAATATGACAAAGCATTAGCTGCAGAAGAGAGAAAAGCTGCTGCAGAAGAGAGAAAAGCTGCTGCAGAAGAGAGAAAAGCTCTGGCTGAAGAGAAAAGATTAGAAAGAGAAGCTGAGGCTGCTGCTGAACAAAAGAAATTGCAGATGCAGGTGGAGCAAAGGAGATTTGAAGCTGAACAAAAAAAATTAGAAAGAGAAGCTGCTGCTGAACAAAAAAGATTAGACAGTGATGCTGAACAAAAAAGATTAGACAGGGATGCTGAACAAAAAAGATTAGACAGGGAAGCTGAACAAAAAAGATTAGACAATGATGCTGAACAAAAAAGATTAGACAGAGAAGCTGAAGAAAAAAAAGCAATAAGAGAACATGAATTTGAGTTAGAGAAATTGAGATTGACAAGTATGAGTAATGTTAATCAGGCATCTAGTGGTAATGGTAAACCTTCTACTTACAAGGTTAAGGTTCCACCGTTCAATCAGTCCAGTGACGATATTACATTCTGGCTGGATAGATTTGAACGTTCTTGTCGTACACATAATGTGGATAAATCACAATACGCTAATCAATTAGCAGAAAACTTGAAAGGTGAATCTTTGACTAGATTATGCCTTGTAGGAGAAGCAGATAAGGATAATTATGATGTCATTAGGGCGGCTTTGATAAAAAAAATACCAGCTAAGTGAGGAAGGCTATCGACTTTTGTTTAAGACGATGGTGCCTGAGACAGGTGTAGAATTCTCAGAATTCACTGCAAAGGCACGTCTCACAGTTGATCGTTGGATTGAGCTTTCCAAAACAGAAAAAACGTATGAAGGACTTATGGATTTGTTGCTCAGAGATAAGATTATGTCATGTGTTAACAAACCATTCCTTGAATTTATACATGAGCGTAAACCCAAATCTCTAAAGGAAATGGAAGAATATTGTTCCCAATATGTCACTGCACACCCCGACGTGACTTTTGGCAACACTAAGATTAAGGAGAGTATGCCAGTTGCTTCAGCAACACCATACAATCCCAATTATTCACACAGATTTCAGGGACCTCAAAACAGATTTGATAAAAAAGGTAACCATAATAGTTATCAAAACCAAGGTAACCAATCATTTCAGGGTTCTTCTTCAAAGAACTGGAGACGAGCTGATAGCTCGCGACACAGGGGTGGTCATAATTATAGGAATTTCCGTAGAGGAAGTAATTATAGAAACTATCCGGGTTATCCGTCTTGGAGTCAACAAGATCATAATTACAGAGATACTCATTATAATGAATATGATAATGGTAACCAAGGGAACTATGACTCAAACCCAAATAGGGGTTACAATAGAGGTAACAATAACTACAGAGGTGATAATAACCGAGGTAGATCTCAAAACAAAAGACATAAACCACATTTTCAGGCAAACTCTGCACAACAAGAGTCCCATGAAGCCTATAAACAGAGTAAAGATAATAATGATGCTAGTAATATGGCATGTGCCGCTTTTGATTTTGGGAGAGCATCTCAGTGCCCCCAATGCAAAACATTATTTGAGCCAACCACAGTGTCTACTTTAAGCTGTGGCCATCCTCTTCCTGCTCTTCCTGCATCAGTCGCGCATGATGGAAGAGGTTCTCTTGTCTTACATAAGGGTTTAGTAAATAACAATCCAGTCTCTGTGCTATTTGATTCTGATGCACCACAATTGGTGTTAGGCAGTCACTCGTAGATCCTTCCCGTGCCACTGGACAAGTAGTCAAATGTGTAACATTTGGCGGCACATTAGAGAAATACTCTACTGCTATCATTAGGATTGCTACTCCTTTCTTTACAGGAGATGTACACGCATGTCTTCTTCCGAATCCGATCGCTGACCTCATCATCGGTCGCATTCATGGAGTCAAAGAATGCACTCCGCAACAAATTTCCGCGTGGGAAAGGCAAAACATGCAGATTGCTAACGCTGTAGTCACTAGAGCTCAGGCTCTTAATATGCCTCAAACTTCATCTACTGAAGATAATGAAGTGCATAACCAAGATGATCCCTTGGTAATTTCTCGTGACTCGTTTATAAAACAGCAAGAAGATGATCCCACTCTGAAGAAATTCTTCATTCTTGCAACTAAAGGTGATCCGAATAAAGACACAAGTCGTAAATCGTGGATTACAAAGAAGAATGGCGTACTTGTACGTATGGTTCAAGACTCCATTACGTCAAGTCATTCTCAAATCCTGGTTCCCAAGAATTTGAGAGTTAAAATTTTGCAGCACGCTCACGACTCTCAGTGTGCTGGACACATGGGTTTTTCCCGTACTAAGTCAAGAGTCCTTGCGGCTTTCTTTTGGCCATTGGTAAACAAGGACATACGGATTTATTGTCGATCTTGTAAAGTATGTCAGGAAGTTAAATCCAAAGGTCCACGGCATGCTGCACCCATTCAGGCGGCGGACATTCCTATTCGGCCGTTTCAAAAAATGGCCATAGACATTATTGGTCCATTTAAGATCAAGTCTGCCAGAGGACATCAGTTTATCTTGACGTGTGTTGATATGTGCACACGTTGGCCAGAGGCTATTCCTCTGAAGAGCATTACTACTGCTGACATTGCAGATGCTCTTTGGCTTATATTTTCTCGTCTGGGGTTCCCCGGAGAGATATTGTCAGACCATGGCACCCAACTAATATCAGATACCATGTCTCAAGTAATGTCTACGCTGCAGATAGATAGATCTTTAAGTAGTATCTACCATCCAATGTCTAATGGTATGGTCGAACGCCTTAATAGAACACTTAAAAACTTACTAGGGAAGATAACTGAGGATCATCCTCAAGACTGGGACAGAGTTTTACCTGCGGCCCTCTTCGCTTACAGAGAGGTACCCAATGAACATACAGGATTTTCTCCCTTTGAACTCGTCTTTGGCGCGCGTCCGCGTGGCCCTATGTCGTTGCTTCATGATCTCATAACAGCTGACAATATTGACGATGACACAAAGTCATCCTACGAATATGTCATCGCGTTGAGACAAAAGATTATCGAAGCATGCAAATTAGCAACTTCTTCTTCTGAATTTGCGAAACAGAAGGCAAGGCAATTTGCCAATAAGAAGAGATGCTTACGACAACTTTGTCCTGGTGACAAAGCATTTGTATTACTACCTTGTAGGGAAAACAGACTACTTATTTCTTGGAAAGGTCCGTACGATATAATATCGAAAATTTCCGATGTCGACTATATTGTCAATATTGATGGGAAGCATAAAACCTTCCACATCAATATGCTTACTGAATTCCATGAACGTCCGGATTATTTGCAACCCATTTTCCAAGCAACGGACAATTCTCCAGTACAACATGGTCATTACTCATCACTGTCCGTGATACAGGATGAGGAAACAAGTTTTTCAGATGTAAATCTTCCTCTTCCAATGATCCCACTTCATTCTAGTGAATCATGGAAGAACGTTACTGTCTCTCCTGATTTGTCTCTAGGAGAACAGCGACAAGTTTCAACTATGTTGCAAACATTTCAGGATGTACTCACTGACATCCCTGGACAAACGCATGTCATTGAACATGACATTGTTCTAACTGACCATACTCCTATTAGGGTTAGACCTTATCCTATACCTATACATTTTCAAGCACAGGTTGAGAAAGAGTTGGATGAGATGATAGATTTGAAAATAATCGAACCATCCACCTCTGCATATTCTTCGCCGATGGTTATTGTTCGTAAAAAAGACAATAACATACGTCTTTGCGTTGACTATCGAAAATTGAATCAAGTAACGAAGTTCGATGCCGAACCTATGCCTTTACTGGAAGAGCTACTTACTCGACTCTCCAAATCTCATTTTTTCACTAAACTTGATTTGTCTAAAGGATATTGGCAAGTTCCTTTATCTGAACGCGCCAAACCTCTCACGGCTTTTTCAACACCTAGAGGTTTGTTCCAATGGAATTTTATGCCTTTCGGTCTTATGAACGCACCAGCTACATTCGTACGCATGATGCGCCGAATCCTATCTTATCGGTCAGATGTCATTGCATATCTAGACGACATCTGTCTTTTCAGCGATACTTGGGAAGATCACTATTCAGGGTTAGATGAATTGCTGTCTACTTTGCGCGAGCACAACCTGACAGCGAAACCCTCTAAAGCCTATATTGGTTTTAGCGAAATTTCTTTCCTAGGCCACCGAGTTGGTCATGGTTTCCTAAAGACAGAGGACCATAATACTAGTAAGATACTTAACATCTCGATCCCTAAGACTAAAAAACAGGTGAGAAGTCTGTTAGGTCTTATTCAGTTTTATGGCAGATTCATTCAGAATCTATCCTCTATCATGGCACCTCTTTCAACACTTCTAAAAAAAGGTTCGCCTAATATGGTCCACTGGTCTCAGGTATGCCAATGCTTTCTGGATAGGATTAAAACATTGTTTTCAACACCACCTATTTTAGTGCTACCTACTAAAGATAAGACATTCGTTCTTCGTAGTGACGCTTCATCCACTGGGATTGGAGCGGCACTAATGCAAGAGTACTCTGGAACTCTGCATCCTGTAATGTATATTTCCAGAAAACTTAATGCGGCAGAAAGGAATTATTCGGTTTTAGACCGTGAGCTATTAGCTATGGTTTGGTCGATCCTCAAACTACAGAGATTCCTTCTAGGCGCACATTTCATAGTAGAAACCGACCAAAAAGCTCTTACTGCTATACAGAGTAAGAATTTGAAGAGCTCGAGGTCTACTCGATATGCAATTGCTCTTCAACCTTTTCATTTCTCTGTGCGAGCTATTCGTGGATCAGATAATGTGATGGCAGACATTCTGTCAAGATGCCCACATGATTCCACATAACTATTAGGGCTTAGACTTCTTGATATGTCTAGTTCTATAGTAGTTCCTTTTCTATATCATGATAGATACACATTTGTAATTTAATAATATAATGATTGTATCACTACATAGCGGTTCATTGATGTTTATTCACCGCTGTGCTTTGATGATTTTTCTTCATAAATCATAAATTTAAGATATCTAATACGAAATTATGGTATGAATTTTTTAGGCATCGTGTAATTGCCAGAATTGTATTATACTTTGATGACACCTTCCTGGAAAAATATACTTGTAGAGAAATAATTTCTCTCAGTTTATGAGACACATTCTCACCAGTCGCTCCATAAGTCGACTTAGCCTCATATTAGGCGTTATATTTATTCCTGATATTTTCATCTACGCATTATTCATGCGTTGTGAGCCTATTGTACGTTGCTCCTAGATGTATTTCAAAAAAAAAAAAAATGTTCCATTTTTTTTTTCCCGGGAGGTGTGGTAAGACTGTTACGTGCAGTCTTTGATATCTTACAATATTATACATTGGTATACTTGTTATGTTCGCAAATATTTTGTAAACAAAATAGATACTTGTTAGTGCTTAAGGAAAAGTCATTATTGAGTTACTTCCCTTGAAAGTTGTGTCGTCTCTTTCGATCGAACTCCGCGGATGAATCCAGTTTTACTGCGATTTATTCTTTGTTTGGGTAGTAATAGATTGTTCTTGCTTCAGAATATCTATGGCCTGAATTTATGTGTATTGTTTGTCTGAGTAGGACGAGTCTGTCTTATATCTGTATATCTTTACATATCTAAGTCGAACTATATGTTCTTTTTGTGCATAGAAAGGTCAAAGGGCTGTTCGGCGGATGTGTCGCTAGAGAGGGGTGTTTTGGCTTCGCCCTGATGATGGGCTGTGTTTTTCTATGTCGGCTTGTAGCCGGAAAAAGTGATCTCTATATTTATGGGGAAAGTGATAGTCGTCTAGACCTATCATGTATGCTTTACCCCAGTGTTCATTCTTATTGCCAAGGAATGGCAGAATCATATTTCTGATACCCAGGTAATAAAAGATACTCTTTTGAACTCTCGTACGAAGCCACCGTTTTTCGATAGGTACGATTTTGTACATCTGAGAGGATGCATTTAACTAGATGGAAAACGACTCTGATTCCTAGCAGCACTATATCCTGTAGAATGCAGTCAATTGTATCATGATAGAATCTACAGAGCAATGAAACATTTAATGAATGACTAACTTTAAGACAGATTCATTATCTGTATCCAAACGTGAGTGACAGCTCACGAGAGAAGCCATCTTGTAACCAAACATTTAGTGACTTTCAAGAAGAGAAAAGGGATGCCCGTATTATCGCTTGATTAGTCCAGAGATCACTGCTACACATGAGAACCCATTGCTAGCGGTTCAATTTGATTATATGGAAAATTCTGTGCTAGACATTATGTTAAGGAATCTTCGCTAAACGAGGTTAGGTCTAGAAGCCATCTTGGACATTGTTTATAATCTGACGTGCTTTGTCAGTAAACTCATATGATATATATATATGGGCAATACTGAGTGCTTGGCTACTGACAGTCCATTATACTATTATTCTACATGAGTGCCCATGTAACATTGCAAGACCATTTATCCACTGTACCATGATGTATTATGCCAACCTGTGATTTGTCACTATCTGTGCTGTCGAGTGTGTACGTCCAAATTAAACTGTAGTAAAGGTACACAGTCGTTGGTGTCGATGACTTCCAGCCATACATGAGTGTG
Source organism: Oreohelix idahoensis (assembly GCA_024509875.1). Lineage (NCBI taxonomy): Eukaryota > Metazoa > Mollusca > Gastropoda > Stylommatophora > Oreohelicidae > Oreohelix > Oreohelix idahoensis. The sequence continues at coordinate 128,512 of JAMPIV010000347.1, forward strand.
AGAAAAGAACATTTGTCAACACCACGAACTCTTCTTATCATTCGCATGTTATACACTCAATCTATGTCTACACACCACTGCGTAGGTCAAGTTGACATTCCATACTCAAACCACGAGCAACACAACAACACAGTATTTAACTCTGGGGATGTTCGAGTGAGCTTCAGATTTTTTCAGCATGTCTCTTGCTCAGGGCAAGGGTCTTGTATTAAGAGTTTATCAACTGATGATGATGACGTCCATCCACCTTACGAGAATTTATCAACTGATGATGATGACGTCTGTCTTCCAAAAAGAGAATTTATCAGTCACCCCACCTAGAAAAAGCTGGACATAGCTCAGTGAAGTCTTTAACACCTTACTTCCCAACGGCAGTAACTTCTCTGGGACTGCTTTTACTTTTTAAAGTAGTAATGCTCGTGTGACTTCGATAGAGGATGGCTTGTCGTGACAGAGACATTTGTATCTCGCTAGAGTAGAGATTCCCATGATATTGTGCATAACAAACCAGCCTGTGCTACATTCGTAAACTTTTACTTCATTAAGTCCTCGATCGGTCGTTGGTGATCATAACTTTCATTTCTATTGTGCTGCTTATCCAATCTGTTTCACTGTAGGTGCCATACGTAAAAATGTGTATCCTCCGTGTCCTTCTTACCCCCATCCATTTATCAATTTTCCCCTGCGGGCTATATTCCAGCTTTCCTCTTCTCGTTACATGCCCTAAGAAAGTGCATTGCTTCAATAAATGAGCACTGAAGATTATCTGTTATTAGATTAGTACTGTATTTCCAGAAAATCTATTATTTATTTATTTGTTTATAAACAAGGACAGAATTCAAAGTCCACAATGATACTAAAACATATTTAAACTGCGTGGGATTTCTACGCCTGTATGACCACTGACATTTAGGAGTGCCATATCCCTCACGTGAATTTTGCCTGGAAATGTTAAAGGTCAAGTGATCTTCCTGGGCCTTTTTTTTTCAGACCAAATTTCCCTTTCAACCTGTCTGGAAGCTCGTCTGCTCTTACCTTAGGATCTGTACTTGTTATTTATGTCCCACGTGACCTTTCTCTTTGTGTTCTAATACCCCATTTGGACATTTAAAAATTTGTTTTAAAAAGGAAAAAAGCGAAAAATATACTTCCAGGGCTTTTCCTCTTCTCAAAGAAGTTACACACCCTGACAGAGAAGAGTACGGAACATTGGTTCAATAAATGAAAACAAAGAAACGGAGATTCAGAGAAATAATATTGATTAGAAGTTGATTAGAACCTACTTGTTTTTATTTTGCAGCAAAAGCTATTTTACCCCATTATTCCCCCCCCCCCCCCCCCCCCCCCCCGAGGGTCTCTGAAAAGACAAATAGAATAGCCATACTACACCCTCAGACAATGTCGTGCAAGTCGTACAATGCAACTAATATGAGATTGTGCAAAGGTTTTGCAACCTTATCATGTACAACAAATTGCACCAGAAACCAATGCTGAACGAACGAACGAACGAACGAACGAACGAACTTTATTTTCAAAGGGTTAAGAATTGGGCACGCAGGCCCGTCTGACATTCTGCCCTTCCTCTCTCTCTCATCATGTATACTGTATCCTTTCATCCTCACATTTACTTTAAGCATTATTAAGGCATTTATCATTATAAAAGTAACATAACATCAAACATTTGCAATAATCATCATAATTAAAGTATGTTTTTAAAATAAATAAAGATAGATAGATAGATAGATAGATAGATAGATAGATAGATAGATAGATAGATAGATAGATAGATAGACAGATAGACAGACAGACAGACAGATAGATAGATAGATAGATAGACAGACAGACAGACAGACAGACAGACAGACAGACAGACAGACAGATAGATAGATAGATAGATAGATAGATAGATAGACAGACAGATAGACAGACAGATAGATAGATAGATAGATAGATAGATAGATAGATAGATAGATAGATAGATAGATAGATAGATAGATAGATAGATAGATAGATAGATAGATAGATAGATAGATAGATAGATAGACAGACAGACAGATAGACAGACAGATAGATAGATAGATAGATAGATAGATAGATAGATAGATAGATAGATAGATAGATAGATAGATAGATAGATAGATAGACAGATAGATAGATAGATAGATAGATAGATAGATAGATAGATAGATAGATAGATAGATAGATAGATAACGAACGAACGAACGAACAAACTATATTTTCAAAGGATTAAGAATTGGGCACGCAGGCCTGTCTTACATTCTGCCCTTCTTCTCTCTGTCATCTTACATACCGTATCCTTTCAATAGCACATGTATTTTTAGCATTATTTAAGCATACAACATTATCGAGGTAAAATAATTTATTAATTAAAATAGATTAACAAAAATTAATACCTTAAAAAAAAAAAAACAAAAAAAAAAAAAACAAAAAAAAAAACTAACAAACACAATCAAAACAATTCATACAGTAAATAAGACATAATTAGAAACGTAATCAGATAATGGTGGCATATAATAAGAACTCGTGACAATTTGGAAATCTGCTGAAATAGCTGGGACTTCATGTGTTGTCAGCGCATGCGAAAAATGTTCCCACAGGTGAGCAACTTTGAGTCCCAAGCAGATACTGCCACAGGGAGTGAATTGTTGACGCCTCCACTACACGAGATCCAGTTTTATGACCTATGCTCCTTAGGGAGGTAAAGGGTATTGACTGAAAGATGAGAATCAAGAGAGCATATGAATGCCTGGAGCAGTCTTCTTGTGCTAGCAGTTTCACTGGTAGTTCCATTGTCCATAAGAAGCGCAAAAGGAAAAAGAACAAGACGCTAACTTTCCATCAACGTATCGGATCAGGTAAAGCTGCCATAATTCTGTTGGCCTTTGTAATCCGCCACGCGCACAACCACACAAAATACGCTTGTCCATTTTGCTATTCTTAGACAAGAAAGATAACCCATTAAGCATACAATCATTCTCTCCAGGAATGATTACAAGCATTCCGCTGAGAGCAGAGATTTGGAACTAAACAAGTTTTTTTTTTTTTTTTTTAGAGCCTTATTATACTAGATAGAATCAAGAAGGTATGGGCTTTAATCAATGGGTGCATCCATTTAACAGAAGGATTGAAATGGTATGACAAGATCACCATTATGGAGATGATGAAAATATCATCATTATGAAACTGATGACTACGTCATCATTATGGAACTGATAACAAGTTTACAATAATCGAACTGATGACAAGATCACCATTATGGACCTGACGACGAGATCACCATTATGAAGCCGATGACAAGGTCACCATTATGGAACTGATGACAAGAACCAGAAAAATACTAGTGTAGCTGGAGATGCGCCGGCGATGGATAGGACACATATTAAAGAAACATGTTGATAGCAATGCAAGGCAGTGTTGTAGTAGAAGCCCCCGAGTATGAGAGGTAGAGGGAAACAGATAAAAAACATGGAATAATACAAATGGAGAAGGAAATGAATGGCGTAATTAATACACTGCAAGGGTTAAAGCGGAAGGCACGGGAAAGAAGGACTTTGCATGTATTTGTTGAAACTCCATGCTTCTTCCGGAGCTAAAGGGTAGTGATGAAGATGAAGTATTCAGTCAATACCATTTTTCTCCAAAAGGAGCATAGGCATACAGCAAACACCTGCCTAGCCCACCTGTCGAGTGCCGTAATCTCACTTCTTCTTCATTTTCTATCTCCAGTTATCTTCTCCATGTGTTTAGGTCTGCTCCTGCCTTACCTGGGGATTTTAGAACAAGGACTGCCTTGTAATGCTATCAACAGGTTTCCTCAATGTGTGTCCTATCCACCTTCAGCGTCTTCTTCTCTTGTCTCGTTCTACTGGCACGTGTCTGGTTCTTGTCATCAGTTCCACATGGAGGATTTTATCGTACCATTTCAATCCTTCTATTCTATGCAAGCCTCCATTAATGAAAGTTTGTAGCTTTTTGGTTGTTGTTGTTTGTTGTTCTCCATGTTTCAGAGTCAGAAGAAGTAGTATTAGAAGATACCTTAATGCCATGATCGATCTACTTAAGTTATTTTCACGTCATTTCCAATCCCATGTCTACCGCCATTTCCTTGGCATGTGGTTTTACGTTCGCCATTATTTCTTCCACACTTGAGATTCCAGCACCCAAGACCATCTTGTGATATTATCAGTGTGTCAAATCCATCCTCAAACATATTGTCCCCAGCTCTTGTTCTATTGATCGTAATCATCATCATCATCAACCTTTAATTCTCCAAGGAGCAGTTGATTTCAACAAACTTACACCAAGTGTTTCTATCCCTCACCATCAGCTCAAGATCTCTCTATTGGTATTTCTCTGGTCCCCGTCAATTCAATATTGGTGATTATCTTCTAGATACTAGTTATCGTCAACCTGTATTTCGTCGCATCGTTCAATAAATAAATATATTTGTAAAAGATATGAAGAATTAATGATTACCGGCCATCTGTGGTTATACTCTGTGGGTATACTCTGTGGTTATACTCTGTGGTTATACTATGTGGTTATACTCTGTGGTTATACTCTGTGGTTATACTATGTGGTTATACTCTGTGGTTATACTATGTGGTTATACTATGTGGTTATACTCTGTGGTTATACTATGTGGTTATACTCTGTGGTTATACTCTGTGGTTATACTCTGTTACTTATTTTATGTTTTTAAGTCATTACTGAATGTTTGTGTTTGCTTTAATACTTCATCTGTAAATATAATATAATTTAATTAGTCTAAACACATACTTGTAATGTAAAGTTCACATAAACGTTGGTCACTACTATAGCTGTATTAAAAACTAAATACCGGCTGACCTATCTGTTAGAACAAACACATTGATTTAATGTGCACATAACCATTTACCATCCGACGCCCGCCCCTTCAAACATGTATCATCGAAGTTCATTATCTTGCTTTATTTAAAACCTTACCTTAAATGGAGTTACTTCCACCTTATTTTCCATTGTTTTAATTATTAACTAAAACTGGCTTGGTCAATGCTGATCACAACTACATAGATTAAAATGTACTAAGACAAGGTAGGGTATGCAAAGTTTCAGCTCGCTACGGTGTGTGAAACATAGAGATTCTGAGCGTCAAAGATTTGAACTGCGCCAAATATTCAACGCTCAAATAATCTTAAATAAAAGTGGTTAAAAATTAATCTAACAGACTTCGCAAGTCTAATCGCCCTAGTTCTAGAATACAACTATTAATTTCTGATTATTATTCTAGTGCTATTTTTTTATGAACGACACATCTGGCCGTACGTGTGTATGTTTTTTATTTCAGTTGTGCTCATTTGTTTATCTCGTTCTTGTGTTTACTCATCGCAGTTAATTCTCTCTTTTTATTATTTGGAATTACATCACTTTGCTCAGTACTTCTTACCTCTCCCCCCCCCCCCTTTTTTCCCTTTTTTTATCTTTTCTTTATGAATTCATAGTCATTCTAGACGTGTACATAGTAGTGTGGTCAGACTGTTTAGAGAAGAGGTGGGTTGCAGGTAGAGCTCAATGTTTCTAAAGTAGATCCTCACAGTTACTGAGTTGCCTTCCGTAGGGGTCTAAAATGAGCATCAAGGTCATTCAAGTCACTAACCTTTTCGACCGCGTTGTTTATTTTTCGTTTATTTTCTGTCACATTTCGGAGAATATTTCTAACCAATGTCTTAACTATCCAGATAACGCGAAGTTCCACACAGTGCCATGTTGGAATACTGAGTCTTCATTTACGACATCCAGGGTAGATCTGACAGGCTGAGGGCTCAAAGGTTTACAGTTGACCTTTAGGGAATGTTGTTTTGCCGTGATTTATTGACAGCCTCGATAGGGACTGAAATGTTTGTGACACGAGTGTGCTCTTTTGCTACCATTAGATTTGTACATTTTGCTGGTTGTTTGTTGGGTTTTTTTTTTCTTATCCTAACAACGTCTCTTTTCCTGTTTTCCCCATTCCCTTGCCTCGTTGAAATAAGTTTAGAATATGTCACGTCTAGTTCATGTTAACCAACAACAACAACAATCAATGGTATTGAGATGGTATGAGACGGCCACCAACGACGTGGAACTGATGACAAGAACCAGACAACGGTCAGGGGAACAAGAGAGGAGAAGAAAACGCTGGCCAGGGATTGGATACACATTGAGCAAATTAGTTGAAAGTATTACCAGACAGTCTTCATTCTGGAATCGCCAGGACAAGAGAGATAAAGGCAGAACGAAGAACTCATGGAGAAGAGAACTAAAGACGGAAATGCAAATGATGAGAATGGCATGGAAAGATCTCGAGTTGACGGCACGTGACAAGAGGACTTGGCATGTGCTTGTTGAAGGTAGGCCTATATGCTCCTTGGGGAGCTAAAGGGATTGATTTATCGATGTATAATTCACTTCAGTATAAGAAATAGAACCACGGAGATTGTTAAACAGACGGACAGTCATAGAGATGAATGGGTGGACAGACGGACAGTCATAGAGATGAATGGATGGACAGACGGACAGTCATAGAGATGAATGGATGGACAGACGGACAGTCATAGAGATGAATGGATGGACAGACGGACAGTCATAGAGATGAATGGATGGACAGACGGACAGTCATAGAGATGAATGGATGGACAGACGGACAGTCATAGAGATGAATGGATGGACAGACGGACAGTCATAGAGATGAATGGATGGACAGACGGACAGTCATAGAGATGAATGGATGGACAGACGGACAGTCATAGAGATGAATGGATGGACAGACGGATGAATAGAGTACAAGATTGACTGATAAAGGCAAAAAACAAAACAGGAAGAACAGATACGAAAAAAATAAAAATCAAAGTAAACAAGTAGAATTTTTAAAAATAGATAACAGATATTTAAAAATGCTAAATTGGAAGAATATTAATTTAAATCGTCTTCAAATTTTTTTCTGCGCCGAAGTAGTTCATGTGTTCCTGCTGCGGTGATTTGTGTATCCGTTTATTGTGCAACAGTACAACAGATTAAAACACCAGGGCACGATAATAATATCAGATGACAAGATACACCTCAGAGTTGACGAGTAGAAGTGCTTCAGTAAAACAGAGTTAAAGAAAATGAAAAGTATTTTAAATGCCAAAAAAAAAATGTCTATGGAAGTAAAATAGAGTTATATACAGCCAATCCTGTTAAACTGAAACGAGTCACGGACAAGCAATTAAATCCCTGGATGCCACAGATATGATTTTTAATGAAAGACTGTTAAGAACATCAGTGACAGCTAAAAAAAAATACAATGTCCTGAAAAATGTCAGTTCATAAAGGAAGATTATTACTAATATTAGAAGGAAGCAATATATTTGATTTGGACATAGCGCGAGAAGAGGAAAGGAACATAAGAAGGGCACAGGTAGCCCTATAGCATAAACTGCCGTAGGACAGTGGAGTCTAAGAAACTACACCGTACTAGGTCCAGCTTTTTTATGATGTGGGGTGACAAGTTCCTTTCCTCGCTGCCTTTTCCCTCCCTAATTAAAGAGCGGAGTCAAGTACCCATTTACAGCTGGGTAGACTGGAGCATCAGGCTACCAGGCTTCGATCCCGCAGCCCGGTAACTTTGCCGCTGTAACCGCTGATTCTAACAGACGCTAAAAGACAGACAAGTGGAAAAAGAAACAACAAAAATACGTATCGTTACATAGATGACACACTTACGTTACATAGATGACACACTTACGTTACATAGATGACACACTGAGGAAACCGACTGATAACACTTACAAGGCAGCCCTTGTTCAGGAATACCCCATGTTCGAGAATAGAGGAAGACAAACAAAACAAGACAAGGGGAATTGAAAATAAACTTAAAATAGATCATGAAGACATGCATGGGAAAAAACAAGAAAGGTCGGCACAAGACATACAAGCTTGAAGTTAATTTTGTTGGATATCTGTACCACTGTGACAACAGGAAAGAATGAAGCAAACGGATACAGACGACGAAAAAGAAACAATATGCTGGCCAGTTTGAAAAAAAAAACCCTGATAAACTGCACTGGAGGATTGGAAGTTGTGCTGATAGGTGATCGCCTTTGCCAGCTGGCATGGTATTTGTCGCATAGAGATTTATGATCAATAAATTTTCTATATTCTTTTCTTTTTCCACCCGTGTCCTCTACTGTATTATCGCTCTTTTATCCTTTTCCTTGTTTTTTTCGCATTCGTTCGTTTGCGAAAAAAAAATTTACTTTCCCATTCTGACTTTACCGTTTCTTTTTCTCATACTAGAACACATTAATTGCATAATCGTGTCAGTCCCCTGGATGTGAGCGTAGAGTGTGAGATTCGTCTCGATAGACATGGGATGGCATACATATCTGGCGCTCTACGGTTAAGTTTCTCGGTGTCAGGCAAGGCAGTAGACAAAATAGTGTGAGAAATGTGTTCTCGAGAGACCGAATGGCAGACATTCGTCTGGTTTTTCCATGACACTCACGGCTCTACGGTCAGTCCAGCGTCTGAGTTGGTGGGAAGTGTTAATAGAGAGATATAGGAGAGGGGAAGACGGGGGTGTTCTGAAATAGCGCGCATCCTTGGTCTGTTTAAGTTATAAACCAGAGTTTTAGATTTCATTCACTTAGTAACTCCGCAGTCTAGACGAGAACGACCTCGTTCGATTCCTAAGAATCTCTGTTGATAGTAGATGGCAATTAGTTGGTCGAAGTGGTTTAAGTTCTTAGTAGTTCTGTGTTGAGGTAAATATTATATTAGATATCTAGTATTATTTGTGAGTGATTAAGTGTTAGATCGCTTATTTCATTTTAACTAGTTTCTTTTGTGCAGAGTGATTAATTATAAGTCTTTTATATTCTCTAAGTGACGTGTTTTAGTGGAAAGCGGAATAAATTATAATTTCTAGCTTAACTCATGCAGCTATAAATAAATTTAATTTAACTGCTAAATACTCAGTCGAGAATATTTTTTTTTAAAAACTAACTTATAACTGCACTGATTCATCATTGAGTATTGACGAAATACTAATGTATTTCTAATTCATGATGACTGATTTTATGAACATATTTTATTTCACGAGAGTGTTAAATGAGGTATGTATAAGTATTTGCTATGTTGTTTTTCTTTATTCAGTGAAAACTGGGGTGACCCAACTTTGCCAGCGTTTGAGTACACGAGAAATATCTGTGAAGAACTAAAACATTTTCCTTGAAGACTTGGTGTATAATCTTTACAAGAACTTTAAAGGTTAAATGAAGTAACGGGCCCATCGAGCCTGATTTAACTCTTCCAGAGAAAAACCTCGAGTACATTTCAGCCCTTGTGGCAAGTAAAACATTCCAAATCATTGACCTTCCGACATTTTGACGAACCGTGGGTGTGAACAATAATTATCTATTGAAAGAATTTACCAACCGGTCATCTTCCTAAATACGGGAAACCTCGTGATTCTGACACTGTGTGCCCGCTAAAAAAAAAAAAAACTAATTCTTACCTGAACGGGGTGAAATGACACTAACTTAAATCTGTAAAGAAAACTATCGAATGAAGTGGACGCTCCCTGGACCCCGTGAATGAAACCACGATCTGCAGAGCTGGGAATCCGCTTCAGCAAAAGATAGACAGATTTAAACGGTGCGTCATACAGTGCGCCAGACGGCGAACACCAGCAAGCTATTAGGTAAGAACGTGAGCCAGGGTACCCTGATTAAAGAACCGAGTGAAAGCAGACTGAGTGAGTTTTTTTTTTTTTAACCATTTATTCACCCATTTTGTAATTCCATTTATGCAAATTGTTGCTAATGCAGGTATATTTGTCCTTAGGATAGAGCATACTACTATCAAAGTCTGTTCATACCTTTAAAGGGGAAAATCATTAGACTACCGCAGATGTATCCGTGACTAGTTGGGGCTATCATCTCTTTTTCCTTCTAACAGGACTGGGCTATCCCTCGAGGGAAAAGATCATAACTGTGGGTCTATCATTCCTGTAGAAATTCCTTGACTTTATGACTATTTGTATATGTTTGATGTAATTTTATATGTTGTGATGGAAGTTTATTTTGATCATTAAACTTCACAATTAAACTTAATCAGCGTGTTGGTCAGCTCGTTCCAAATATATCTATCTAATCATTGTTATAGTTTTTCCACGTCTGTGTGTCTAACTGTCGTAAATTTTGCGTGTGCACGTGAGTGGTAATATATATATATATTAATATATGTAGTCAATAGACTGTCTGACTCCTCTAAATCTGTTGTAGAAGATAGGCTGAGAGAGAGAGAAGATTCTCGGTTTTTTTCAGGGACAGCCTCTATTGATTGCTACTATCTCACTCGTGGAAATCTATTTCTATTATCATCTCTCACTGAACTATCACTTATTCTAATCTATTCAGAAGGGACCAACCCAAGTCTTAATTACCCTATCAAAAATCTACGACAGTATTTAAAAAAGAAAAAGATTTAGATTTCAGATTATGATGAAAAAAAAAATTGTACTAATAATCAAATCATCAAAATACATAATTGCCGCCGTAAGTACTTGGTCGGTCGGTCGGACGGTCGGTCAATCACATTTTTGCACACCGTCATTTGCGCACTTATTTCTATTTTCGAGGAAGTGCATTAACTTTCAACCACAGCTAAGGGGGTGCAACTGTGGTTGAAAGTTAGACAATAATTGTATTGTTTCCCCTTATATGTACTCTCGCGAAAATAGAAAAAAAGTGCGCAAATGAAGGTGTGCATGAACAGTCTGATTATGGAAAGAAGCCAACAACAAGATTGATAAACAGTACATGAACTGGAGTTTCGTCAAACTTCAAACGTTTTTCTCAGAAGCAGTAAGTCGACCAAGGCTTCTCAGAGGCGGTAAGTCGACCAGGGCAAGATTTTAAAAGATGCACGAACAATTACAAGACATGCTGTCATAAAAGAAATGTTAGTTATTTAGTCAATTTACGGTCCATTAGACCATTATCACTGCTCTACATGTCATTTAGGTTTGGTTACTCGTGTCTTCATATTTAATACATCTATATAATTTTCATTACAAATGTCTAATGACGGTCGTCTGCAATGAAATGACCACAGTAGTGATAGTACCGTCTGTAATACATGTAACAGAAACAACACACTATAATTAACAACCGGCCAATTTTGGAGGGTTGTTGCTAGTAATAAATAAATTCGGTGCTCTGTCACGGAAACAGTCCACACTAAATTAATATGAGACAAACATAAAGGTATGTTATCAGGCACTCGTAGGAAATAAAGAAGTAGAACACTAGACAACAGAAAAGCAACAGACATGAGTGGCTTACCCAGGATTCGAATCCTGGACCTTCCGTGCGACAACCCCGCCTTGCTATACAGCGTAACAACAGGACAAACTGAAGGAAAAAGAGATACAGGACGGCAAAGGGGGAAGTACTGAACAGCTGACATCATGGTATGGACAAAAAATAAACAACAGAATTGATTAACAGATCTGTAGGCATGAAGTTATGGAGAGACATGATCACTGATGCCAGCAAGTATGGTATTTGAAGAAGAAGAAATAGAAGCTCTGTTACGAGGTCACACACGCTTGGTAGATCTATCTATCTATCTATCTATCTATCTATCTATCTATCTATCTATCTATCTATCTATCTATCTATCTATCTATCTATCTATCTATCTATCTATCTATCTATCTATCTATCTATCTATCTATCTATCTATCTATCTATCTATTGGGGTAAAGTGGGATGATATAAATATTTATAGGGGACTTAGTGTACCGACTGAGATCAGCTATGAAGGTATCTGTATCTAATAAGTGTGGTGTATTACAGATGACCTTACTTTGCTACCACATTTAGACCTCAGTCAGACTTATTCTGGAATATTGTGATGACTACGTTGAATGTCTAGGGTTATGATAGTGTTGAAGTGTATGTTCACAACAACCAACAGACAGATAAACAATTTAATTTAATCCACAATACTTTACAACACTGTGACACTCACATACATAGAACACTCTATAAGACTATCTTAATAAGTCAAGTGTTAACTTTTAAAATATGTATTAATTCCTTTCAATAATAAATATCCTGATTCAACTACAAAGTGAACCAGGAATCACAATCAAATGTAATCACAAGTTGTATGTACACAATTTATAGATAGGATCTTTGTATTGCCATATATTATTATTACAATATGTGTGTAAGTAGTGATGTAGTACTATGAGGTAATACAGGCTTTTCAAGCTAGGTTGTTGTTTGTCATCATGACTTCAAGTGTTTGTTTCTGGTGGAAATAATATTGGAAAGGTTCACAGTTTCTTTTATTTGAAACAAATATCTGTCCCTCTTGATTTAATGTACAGTCAATTTTAGAGGGGGTATACACAAGATTGAGCTGCTCTGGCCAACGAAATCTTAACTTCTGTGTGGGCGGCAGGAAAACTGACTCCTCTGCTCGCTTGCTTCACCGTTTTCTTGAGAAACAACACTGGTCGATATCTTGACCAAGGAGTATGCTACCAGCCTCTGGATTCAGCAAAACTCAGACCAGGTGCTGCTTCAATACTTTAGTACCACGGTTCCACAATTCAAGGAAATATTAAACAAGTACGTTGACTGGCGATGAGTTATGGCACAATTCCGATCTGCCTCTGTCCCAGGCTTTTATTAGAAAAATATGAGCTGGTTCTCAACGCACTTGCTTCTACAAAGTTTATTTTCAAAAAGTGGCACTGAACTGACGCTCCTAATTGACTATATTAAATGGTCTAGCCAATGAGACCATGTTTACAAAAGCTTTTGAAAAAATGTACCCTTCCTACCGTTTCCATTAACAACCAAAAATAGTATCTGCAATCGACTAATCATGTTTCGCCTTACATATTATTCTAGCCAATCAAATCGGATCTAACGTGGTGGCCTCATTTCCTCTAAAGCAGTGTCCAAACACGCCATTATGAGCAAATATGATCCTGTGTTGTCAGACAACACCACTATAATATTTTGGCTATAATTTGTTAATTATTAGACTATTTGCTTAACACCTAACATATTCTTTGTCAGCAAGTCCTAAGGCACCCAAATATATAAGTTTAATGGAGCTAAGTGGCTGCGTTCAAAATATGTATTTTCTTCTACCACCCGTTCACTTCTATACGATGGGGTGTCTTCTGTACTGTCAGGCTAATGTCAGGATTTCAGACATAAAACAGTATTGTGTCATGTTTCCTAATAAGCATTAACCATGTTTTTTAAAACCTTACCTCGTATTGGTAGTGTTTTTTATTACTGTTTATTTGAAAAAAAGCAAGCCTGCATGCCTTTCGCGTGGGGTGGCATTAATTTTCAATCGCGAGACGACGTGGTAGTATTGCATGCGTTCCTCCGTACATCTCTCTCTCTCTCTCTCTCTCTCTCTCTCTCTCTCTCTCTCTCTCTCTCTTCTAAGCCCGTCTGTCTTTTCGTTTACGTAGTGCATAAAATGACATTAATGTAATATTAATCTAGGTCATTACGCAGTGTGTCTATCACAAGGTTTTCTAAGAAACACAGTACCCGTTTTATTTTTAGAAACGCGTGTATTTTATGCAGTAGGCTTTACTAGCAAACGTGAAAGCGTTACAATTATGCAGACGAAGTAGAAAAAGGGGATTTCTTGTTTAGCTAGTATGACGTTCTATAATACAGGCGTACCGCACTGTGCTTTTATCATTCTTCTTTCCTTTTATTGAATTAATTCGTTAGGCTTTACATTTACTTTTTAATTTATAGATGTGGATTAGAATTTCTCACGACATCTATCTATCTATCTATCTATCTATCTATCTATCTATCTATCTATCTATCTATCTATCTATCTATCTATCTATCTATCTATCTATCTATCTATCTATCTATCTATCTATCTATCTATCTATCTGTCTGTCTGTCTGTCTGTCTGTCTGTCTGTCTGTCTGTCTGTCTGTCTGTCTGTCTGTCTGTCTGTCTGTCTGTCTGTCTGTCTGTCTGTCTGTCTGTCTGTCTATCTATCTATCTATCTATTTAATCTCTCTTTCTGTTTTTGTATCTAATTATAAATCTGCATTGTCCATCTCTGTTTTATTTGTTTTCTCTTACTATCAGTCTTCCTAATTGTATTCATCTACGAAGATACATTATTTGCTTCTAATTTCTATTATTATTCTTTTTCCCCCCACTTCTATTATACTTACTTAAATCCTTCAATTACACAATTTATTTTTAAGCCATCATCTCCTACGTCTGTTTATATTATTATCCATCATCGTATAAATGTGTATATCTATATCAGAAATGTTTCTGCGTATTCACCTCACGTTTCTGCCCACGGCGGTTGTACTAGTTCTAGTAATGTTACGTATGTTTCATGTTTCGCACTTAGCTCTGGCTTTCTGGACAAAGAACTTGAGGACGCAAGCTAGGCAATTTTTTGTTTTTGTTTTTGTCCAAGTAAGACGTATCATCATATTTTTATTTACCCCACATTAACTGTTATATCTACACAAAAGCTCTTGAATAAATTAACTATCTTCATTTTTTTATGTGAGCCATATGTATTGGGTGTTCGCTCTCTCCAAAATACAGTTATTCTCTTACATAATCATTCTGCAGCTTCCTCATTGACCATTTTCTTCTCTCACACGCGAATGCTTGATTTTTATCTTCCCATTTATTTGTGCCAAAAATTAAGACTTCCATAACTACCACAGCACCCGTATCTGATATTATTTCTTCTTCGTTTTATATAAAGACATCTAGGTCAGCGCTCAAACGCACATCCCTGCCATACTCTATTTCCATTTCTTGCGTGCCTCAGTCATGCGTGTTTGATTACGCAGAAAGTGTACGTCGTTCTAGCTACTCATCCAATACATCCCAAACATCGGGGCTGTCTGGTACAGAATACGTCCTTTTCAATTTGCCCGTCGCTTTGCATTACGTCTCTGCGGGCAGGTATTCATTTCCATTGTCTTAACAATCTGCTTTGATCTATTCTTACTGTATTCTTTTGTTTTCCTTGTTTATTTGTCATCTTTTCTCTACAGAATAGTTTCTAGCCAGGTTTTGTTCTTCGCCTGGGAGTTTTGCCGTCTTGTGGCGAGGTAGGTTTCTTTCAACTTAGACTTAAGTCCGTCGGTTATGTCTGAACGCAGTTCGCCATTCAAAAAAAATTGAACTCTGCTAACTTAAGCATTGTGCTCATAAATGCTAAATCCTGAGAAGCACTACTAACTTCTTTCAGCTAGCAAGAAGAAGCCTTGAAAATCAGGGCTTTGGAATAGAACCCGGAACTGGAGCTTGGAGCACTGGAGTGCAGGTTTTTACCCGAAACAGAAGCAGACACAATTTTGACTGCTCCAGTTTCTGTTTCCTTTTTCAATCCAAAATAAATGATTTAACTATACATTATTACATTTATAGAAATAAAATAACATATTTAATTGGTATATTTTGGTCCAAACTCTGGTCAAACTTTTTAATGGAAAAACAAAATTGTACACCCATTTGAAGACAGATCAGCTTAGCACCGGAAGTTTGTAAATTAGAAATGTCATTTTGTTAAAACACGTCAGTTATTTAAAAACAAATCAGTTTCTTTCCCTCAAGTTTTAAGTTTAGAGATTATTTATCATAAAATAAGGTAATTAACCAGCCTTCAGGCTTATGTGGTAATATATCACAAGCAGGTACATTATGAAACCTGTTTTTTGTTGTTGTTGTTGTTGTTCATTATTTGCTATAAGCCATAACAAGAAACGTTTGATAGTGGTGACAGTACAAGTAAAGTAAGCCATGACATCAACAATTTCAAACCTGCCCACATGATTGATTGCCGATTTACGGAAATAGATCACAAGGATATTTTTACATTTGAATGTGAAATGCTCAAGGTTGAGCTTTGTGACGGTATTGCCTTCCCTGCTTTATAGTGGTGGTCCAACAGTTGCCAAAACTCAAGAGTATCTAATATGGGTTTCAAAGGTATCTACATTCGCACAAGATTACACTTGGCAGAGATGTAGATAGAAGGGTGATGACACTTCTATTAAAAAGGGAGTCTTCACAAAATATTAAGAATAAGCGAGTGTCATGGGATTGCCTCCCCTTGCTTTGAAGCAGTGGTCCACTAATGGTCACAACGCAAGCGTATCTAAAAGTAGGTCGTCCAAGGTATCTATCTTCGCGCAAGATTGCTCTTGGCAAAGATATAGATACAAGGGGATTGACATAAGTCTTGGGCCTGACCATAAAGGACATGTAACAGAGAGCTGAAATTTTGTATAGTGTTTATTCCTTTTCAATATAGCCACCGTCTGAATTGACACACTTCTGCCATCTTTGCTTGACCTTGAAAAGACCTTGGGAGTAGAACACCCTATTTTTCAAACTAAACCAGTCATCACATGCCAGTATAACCTCTTCATCGCTGTCAAAATGATTTCATTTTAGCTGTTTTTTAAGATTTGGGAATAGAAAAAAGTCTGTTGGAGCCAAATCTGGAGAATATGGTGGGTGTAGAAGAATTTCAATATTCAAATCGTTGGCTGCTAGCTGCACAAGCCGTGCTTTGTGAGAGGGCGCGTTGTCTTGAAGCAAAGGAAGATTTTGAGTGCGCGTTATCCCTCGTTTCCTGGTCACAACCTTTCTTAGTTTGGTGAGAAGATCTGCATAGTTCTGTCCATTAACTGTCTTGCCACAAGGCAGATAATCTTTCAAAAGGACACCTTTGCCGTCCCAAAAAAACAGTCAGCATCACTTTTCCTGCAGATTTCTGCGCTCTCGGCTTGACAGGTGTTGAGGAGCCCGGGGTTTTCCATTGCATGCGGGCAATTTTGGATTCGGGGTCATAATGGTATACCCAAGTCTCATCTACTGTCACCATGGTCTCCATAAATTTTTGTGACTTACACTTTTTGAGCAACTGTTGACAGCAATTTACCCTCGTTTGTTTCTGTTCACGTGTTAACATTCGCGGAACCCAGCGTGCGCACACTTTTCTCATGTTCAGTCTGTTGTGTAAAATTCTATAAACTGTTCTTTCATTTAGTTTTACTCTACTAGCTATCTCCACAATTGTAATTTTTCGATCCTGGTCAATGATTTTCTTCACTCTTGTTGCATTTTCATCGTTGCACCCTGAGGCTGGTCTACCAGATCTTGGCAGATCAGCAACATTTGAGCGGTCGCACTTAAACTGTTGACACCGGTTTTTTACCGAAGTATATGAAGGACAAGAATCACAAAACACTGGTTCCATCTCCCTGTGTATTTCTGTAGGTGTTTTTCCCTGAAACATCAGAAATTTTATCACAGCTCTGGCCTCCTTCTTTTCCATTGTTTTGTCAAATCTTTGGAGCAGCAGATCCGGCCAATAGGGTACATTGCGCCGTGCACCGTAGCGGGAAAACCCATTGAAGAAACAAACGCGTACTTCACACATTCAGTGCAAATATGATGAACTTTAAATGTGCCAAGTTTCATCTTCCTCCTGTGACTCCTTCATGGTCAGGCCCAAGACTTATGTCAATCCCCTTGTAGAAGATGAATGACGTTTTTACCTTAGGGGAGCCTTCACAAGAAATTCCCAGAAGTCAAGGACAAACGCTGCTTAAGGCTGAGCAAATTTGTTAACGTACTATCTGATCCGTCGCCTTTTGTGAAGAGGTTATGCAATGATTCTGGCCCGTCAAGCCCCCAGTTGGAGTAATCCAACGAATGCCCTTTTATAATTAATGGCTCTATATTTATATATATGTATTTATCAAGAAGAACTGGCTCATTCGTTTGCTTTCGTACATATAAACTGAATCAACTATTATTGTTTAGTTTAAAATAACATACAAGAAATTTAATAGTCAATTAGTCTGTAACATGGGAAAATAAATATGGAAAATTATGTGAAAGTTATGTAAAATTTTTCCTCATTGAGGTTTTGGTAGGGCGTTAATAATAATGTACGTATTTTTGCTGTATATAAAACTTAGCTCCAGATGAGTCCTGCAGCTGTGGTTTTCGTCACTTCTTTTTGGTGATGAGTACACTTCTCCACATAATTCGTCCACTGTAGGCGGTTGGTGGTGATAATTTTCTCTCACACTAGTGGCGTAGGCACTTCAGTACTTAAGTCTGATGTCTTGTAACCACGAACTGTGACAAATTAGAAAGAAACAAATGCCTCAGTACATTTATTCTCGGCAAACTAACAGGCCCATTTTCATGCGCTCCACCCACGAATGTCAACCTCTCAGAAGAATTAAATTCCCGAGCACACAATGTAACTCAGGGAATATGATGAAAATTCACCAATATCCTTCTAGGTATTAAATAGGAAATTGAGTCTGGAGTGCATGAATAATGATTTGCCTGAATTACAATTAAAAAGGTATATAAATCTCACAAAATGATTCTATACACTTGAGGCACATGTGATGTAATTATCACTCATTACTCATCCTTAAACACGTCTGAGTTCTGGGTTCATCTCTGCTGTCAGGTTTCCTGCACGACTAGTCAGAAACAATCACCAGCTCTTGCAGTAGTGGTTCATCCATATACTATTTTCATACGTTGAGGTTGCCAGCCTCATATATATCCATTTAGCAAGAAACCTGTAAAATTTACATTAGTAAATAAATTGTTTACACTTACCCCAACATTTTGGGAATACACACTTCTCCTGGCGCAGATTAGAATGCACCCACAGCCTTGTATTTAGATGCTGTTCGAATCACTTAAGTCTGAGAAATTCCTCTTATGACGGATTAAACACTTGGTCTAGAAATCTATAATTCCTCTTATGACGAGTGAGACACTTGGTCTGGAAATCTATAATTCCTCGTATGACCCCTTGTGATAAAATTCCCAAGTTTCCAGTCTTGTATTAAAATTGCGGGTTTACTTTTACTTCCAAAGTTGCCCAATACTCGATCTGGTACTTATAGTTGTGGAATGATAAGTCCTATCCTCTTTCCTCTGGCTTGCAGAAAGTGTTTAGTTGCCGCTGCGAAGCAGTCTGTCTGTGGGCTATGACTCCGAGTTTGTTAAATTATATCTCACAATCCTTAGTTTCAAATCCCAGCTGTGTTTCCCCCAAAAGTTCCAATCAAATCATAGTAGATTCTGGCGAACCAATCCAATATATCTAGCACTGTTTGGGTGGGAAAGTTTATCATTACTCATCCTACGCGTATTTAAAATATTAATTTTAATATACACGCGTGGCCTCTTACAACAGTGATGTCAAATACTTACATAAGACTTCCGGCGCACCTCTGTTTATCAACTTTATCTGCGTGCCGCCGCCAGACAGATGTCTGGTCAAACCATATTGATTTCTTTCATCGTATCACAATACCGGCTTGTGTCAACATGAACAACAGCTTTCCAATGGGGTCAAATGTTTGACCGCCCCGTTTCCACAGGTGGTCAGACAGATTATGCGATAAAATATTATCGCTGGCCGGGTCACCAAACCTGGCGAATCGTAACAACAGTCTGGGAGTGGAGTGTGAAACAATAAGATACGCATTACTCCCGTAGCAAATACTGCCATAGGGGAGTGGCGTGTTAGAGAATTCACCTTGCTTTGTCCAGCATAGAGAAAAATACTGAAAATAACGAATGAAAAGGCATGATTTGTGTCAAATAACAAGCAAATAATGAAGAAATATGAAGAAAAGAAGTTTACTGCCGGAGGGCTGAAGGGGTGAGATATGACACTAAAGGACACGTACAGACGTGTTGTCACAGCGAGAACAATACTGCTTTGGCTGAGTATGTTAACTTTGTAATTCTGCCGACACTTTTGTGAAGGATTCAAGCACTTATTACTTTCAGCTCGTTTAAGCCCCCACCCCTGATTTACTCAATGGAATTCTATTATTCTAGTATAGCTCTGTTTAGAGTGTGTGTAGTAATTTGACTGAGGCAAACATGCAGTAACTTTAAAATGATTAAATCGAAGTTAGATTTGTAACATTACAAATAACAAAATTTAATAATCACTTTAGGTTTTAACAGTTGGAAATAATTTGAATAGTTATGGATCACGAAAAGTTATCATCACAGTCTTTAGGGAATGTGAGATATTACAAGAAGTTCAAGTCGCAGCATATATTTGAACTTAGCTGCCAATGACGGTTCTGCTCCTTCTTATGGGTTGGTTCTTTTCACTCTGCTCACACTCGTCTCTGATCAACGTTGGCGGGGGTATCTCGTTTCCCAGAAACGTCCAGGAGAGTCTACCACGTGGGTCCTTCGTCTTAACGATTAAGCCACGGTTCCCTTCTTGTTCCAGAGATAGTACTTTCTGCTGGTACCATCAATAACTATGATAAAGAATAGAACGAATCGCTCTTCTGAGTATGGCGTTTTCCACTCCATAGCTATGGGTTCCTATCTTCCCATACCACCATCTCAATTACTCAGACTTTACCGTCGATGAGAATTAAATTTAATCCCTCGGGATAAAACTTTCTTTACAGTTAAATAGAATAGCTTTCATAGTTACTTTATATTTAAATGAAAAGGTTAATAATACAGATAGAGTCTGTTTACATATACATCTCCATATAAAATGAATATGTTTTCATTTATGTTTTACACTGATTGAAAAGTTTGAAACTTCCATTACTTTAAAATGAATATTTTCACATAGACAATTACACTGGTTTAAAGCTTTAAAACTTATATTAATTTTAAAGTGACTATGTTTATAAGGACATTTAAACTGCTTTGAAAATGTAAGTATTATATATATATTTAGAGTACATCATTTCTTTCATCTTTCCCTCCCTGCTCCATAGGGAACCTGGAACTACTTTATGCTTTTAGTTCTCTTTACGAAACTATCAATAAAGCAATCACCAGCCCGTGCAGTGGTGGTTCATGAATCATCATTCTATACGCTGAGGTTGCCAGCCTCAACTGACTTTGACATCCAATAGCAAGTTTCACCCATTAAACTTCACATGGTAATATATACAAATATATGTTAGTTCACATGTTAGTAATAAAATATGAAATGTAAAACACATCTTACGCCAATCCTGACTCACAGACTTTTTGCTCAGATTAATAAAAGAGACTTGAATCGGCCTCTTACACGAGTCTGGGGTGTCGTTAATTTTAACTTCAATTCCATCTGACTCCGTGTATTTCTTCAGTTTCCTAGTCCCGGTGTTCCTTATTAAAATGTAGAGATTTCCCGTGCTTTGTAAGTCTTATTTTTTTCTCCAATAAAAGGTCCGGTTTAAAAAGGAATTATGAATCTAATCTTCATTCTGGCGAGGTCTGATGTTGTCTTTGCGAGCGTGAAACTCACAGTGAAATAAAACTGCGAAATGGTCAGACTATATTCCTATCTTCCCATGCATTGTTGCTATGAATCTAATCAGAAAGATCCAATCATTTCAAATCACGCAGATAGGGTGTGATGTTTTTAAAATAGTCCCACGTGAAATAAGGTGCGTGCCTGCAAAAGTCACGTATTACCATATATGGACAGCTATGCCTTGCATACACTCTCACAGGCAGATCGGTAGACACACATGACATAATGGGTAAGCTGTAATACTTATTACTTTATTAGAAAGTAATATTGTTATAACAAGTCGGCCCGGAAGCGATTATGTCACACTTGTCTGCCCATATGTGTCACACAGACAGTAATCTTGTTATCTGTCGTATGAGTAAGCAAAAACTCCGTGTCTGCCCATCTGGGTTACCAAACGAGTCGTCTTATCAGCGGGTCAATCTAAACACGCCGTCGACTATCTTATCTCAGCTGCTCACCGCAAACCAGGATGACCGGGTAACAAACAGGTGACATCACAGAGAGGAGTGTCGAATGATTTGATAAAATCAAATATCTGCTACTTAGCAGAATGATAACGAAGAAAGAAAGAAAAGTGCGATAATTGACAGCACATAATAAAAATCAGTACAACCAATGTACCGATACTGCCCGAGAGAAACAAAGATCGATAGGGGCAGCCCCGTTTTGTCACAGGCTTTTCGGAAAAGCAAAGAATAAATTAATGACATGTAAGGTGACAAAGAAATGAAAGGCGTGCTCAAACAGTGCAGCATCAAGACGACTGAAGCAAATGCCGTGAAAAAGACTGGAACCATACTACATAAGGGGATGATGATAATGATTTCTTTAGAAAATTATGACCTCCAAAATGAAGTCGATAAACTTTAAAGTCCCTAGAGGGTTTCTGCGATCCATAATTGTAATGAAGTATTATTCAAAAGGACGTTTTTTTGGAAGATTGTGAGGCGATGCCTATTTGTAAGCTAAAAGTTAAATTTGCCCACACCCTATACAGGCTGCGTAGAGTTCGTTCGAGCATGCCAATAACTCAAAACTACTGTAAATCCTTCTTGCAAGACAAACATTGTCAAACCCAAATGTCCTATATGCCACGAACATGCGCCGTAACAATCAGTGAGACTCTTCATATTTATTTGCAATTAAAGAGACAAAATTTACGTCTCATTAATAGTAACAACAATGAGATCAATACAACAGATATATAACAAAGATAACATACGGTCACAACAGCCTTTGATGAATAAGTACATTATTTTATAGCTCCACAAGGAGACGCTAAACGAAAATATGTATGTTGGTAATACCCGACAGCAAAACAAAACCCAAATGTATTTCCTTTAGTTTCAGTAGGTGTCAGTTCATTCATCTTTCATAATGTTTTGACATTTATCAGATACTGCTTTTCATCTGTCTAGCAGTAGTATCAGCATTAAACCACAGGTTTTTTTGTGTGTATATTTGGACTTGACCCTTAATGTAACCGGCGGACCTTGTGTCAGGATTGAACGGTGCGCCTCGCCAAAGACGAGTAATACATCTTATTTGACACACATACACATCTGTAAAGCTTTTCTTTCTTGCGACACTCTTGTTAATAGCTTTAAAACATCAACGGAATAAAGTTTCACTACTTTTTCATATGGAGCCGCGGTAGCACAGTGGTTAGTCCACTGGCTTCCTAACTCGGTGGTCCATGGTTCGATCCCCAGTTGAGGTAGGATTTTTTAGACCGCAAACGGCTCCAGGGTCGACCCAGCCTCATCAATTGGGTACCAGAGCAACTTCTGGGAAGGTTAAGGCGGCCGGCGTGATGTTGACCACATCACCCCTAGTGTGCCGATGGTTGAGAAGATATTGGCCTAACACCATATTCCCAGTATGCCTCAATGGTCGTGTAACGGGATCCTTGACCTTTTACTTCTTCATATAATGACAGTGACATGAATGAATGCGTGTGTGTGCTTTTTAAAAATATTTATAGATGTCATCTCTTAACAAATATATTTTCTTGACAATAATTTAGTTAGCAGTAACAAAATCGTGTCGTCTGGTCTCCGCTGATTGTGGAAAGTCATTTGAGGGGCTCCTCCTTGGTAAAAATATTGAGAAACACTTGTATTGATAACAGGTCTCCGTTTTAGTAACACTGTGTTGTGACGTCATATATAGCGACCTGAACCTGAAGAAAACGCATGTTGTATGCACGTGTTTCATTGTCTAAGCTTCTCCGTAAGGAGGGAGCTTAGGAATCTAGGGTCGTTCCTTGTTCTCTTTCCCATTTCTGAATGCTTGCACCTGTAGGTAGAAGGTCATGAAATTCTTAGCTAATCAAAATCCTCTGACTCCTGTAAATCCGGTCATGCTGTGCCCTAAAGGGCCCCGTGTAATTCCCTTGGGTCTTTGATAAGACAAAGAAAGAATATGGCTGTTGTTTCCTCTGGCATGTCGTAGAAGGCAACTAACATGAATTTCTGTATGCGGCTGGCAACCTCATCATGTATCGCTACAGGAACTACAGCTGCAAGAGCATGTGAATGTTTGGTTCAGGATTCCTACAGGGGAACTAGCTACAATAGTGGTTCTATGCTCCACAAGGAGCGGAAAGTATAATGGTGATGTACTCTTTAGTCCGGGTGGTAAATTATCTGACTTGTCTTCACAATGCTATTCTTATTTCGGTTTGTTCATTTACTACTTCATTCACTCAATCATTTATTCACTCATTTTTTTTTCATTTCCCCGTAGAGTACAAGCCATTCAACAAACTCACGGCAAACAACCTTCCTGACTGTGCCGTCAGTTCAAGTTCTTTCCATGTCTTCTCTACGTCTCATTCCCTTCTTCATGCCTTTTTTGGGTCTCCTTACATTAGGCGTATCCTGGCTGTTCCATTATAAGAACTACCTTGTAATGTTATCAATTAGTTTCACCACTGTGTCCTATCCAACGCCAACGTCTTCTTCTTCTCAGTTCGTATTCTCTAATACGGAGACACATTAGTGTGTACATAAATACGGATCAAGCTTCCAGCCCTTATATACTGTTCAAAAAAAGAAACGCATAGCTAATCGAGGGCACGTTTTTATGAGTTTGTAAGTAAAATTTGGTGCTAGGGTATATAAAAACCAGCCTCAAATGTTCTTTACAGTGTCAAATGCACGTGTTGACCTGAATTGCGTTCGTTTTTGTAATCGTTACAACGCTGTGGTCAATAGTGTTTATGACGCAATTTTTGACCACAGCTCATGTTGTGCGCACGTGAAAGCAACAAAATTTGGGGTGAACACTATTCACTGACTACGCAACTGAAACCCTATAAAAGGATAACGCTACACACAAAAAATTCAGTTCATTTTCAAGCAGACATTTATGGCGTCTCTATCGATAAATTTAAGGAACATTGCTATTGGCCGACTGCATGCAGGCGAAAGTCAAAGTCAGGTTGCCAGGCATCTAAACGTGCATCAGAGTACCATCAGTCGACATTGGCACCGGTTCCAAGCCACTGGCTCAGTTAAAGACCGGCATCGCAGTGGACGACCAGAGTGACAACAGCAGCGGAGGATCGCTTTATTCGGCTTCGTCACCTCAGAGACAGGTTTACAACAGCTTCCTCAACTGCCCAGTCATTGCCTGCAGGACGTCATGTGTCTGATCAAACTGTCCGGAATAGACTGCATGACGCTGGACTTTGGGCACAACGACCTCACCGAGGACCTGTCCTTACGCGCCGCCATCGCCAAAATCGACTTCTTTGGGCCAACCAGCATCGTCCCTGGGCAGCTGACAATCAATAGAGACGTGTCTGGTTTAGTGACGAATCTTTCTTTTTGTTGCAGCGTCATGATAGACGGCGTAGGGTCTACCGTAGGCGAAATGAACGTGTTGCCCAAAATTGCGTTGATGAAGCTCCGCCGCACGGTGGTGGAGGTGCAATGGTGTGGGGAATGATCAGTTACAAGGGAAGGAGTCAATTGGTGCACATTGAAGGAGGCTTGAATGCGCAACGATACGTCAATGAAATTCTTCGACCCCATATCCTTCCACTTTTGGCTGCCCAAAGGTCTGTGTTTCAACAGGACAACGCCAGACCCCATTGTGCACGGCTGACCACGCAGTTCCTGACTGCCAACAACATTCTCACCCTTCCCTGGCCATCCCTGTCTCCAGACATGAGTCCGATTGAGCTCCTGTGGGATGAGCTGCATAGACGTGTTTGTCGCCGAGACGTTGCTCCAGCCAATCGTCGTGATCTATTCCAGGCACTCCAGGAAGAGTGGGCAGCCATCCCACAGCCCAAATCAGACATATGATCGCATCCATGCCCAGGAGATACCAGTCGCTGATCGATGCAAGAGGAGGCCACACACCATACTAACGGGAAAGCCCGTACGCCACAAAACTCTCGTGACCCAGATGCAAAACAACTGTCAATTGATTGGTTGAACCCTAAGGTATTCTTGTGTGCAATTTGAACAATTAACTCATTAAATAAAAAAAGTTATTGAATGTCAAAATTATGGCTATGTGTGTGCCTTCAGTAGCTATGCGTTTCTTTTTTTGAACAGTATAGAAGAAAGGTGATCTATCAGACTGTAATAACTGGCGTGGTATATCTCTATTATCAGTACCTGGAAAATTATTATGTTGCATGATGTTAGAAAGACTTAAATTGCATGCTGACGAAAAGATCAGAGAAGAACAAGCGGGTTTCAGGCCGAAACGATCATGTATTGATCAAATATTCACACTAAGAACAATTATAGAAGAATCAGTAGAAAGGCAATCGCCACTTATTATCACCTTCGTCGATTTTCAAAAAGCCTTTGATAGTCTACACCGCCCATCATTGTGGAAGATACTTACAATCTATGGTTTTCTGACAATGCAAGATGTTGTGTTAGAACAAATAAAGGGAATACCCAGTAGAAACCAGGGGTTTAAACAGGGCTGTATTATGTCACCACTACTTTTTGGAATAGCTATTGATTGGGTTATGAGAAACTATACCCACAATGAACAATTGGGTATAAAATGGACAAATGGAAAATTCCTGGGGGACCTGGATTTCGCAGATGATGTAGCATTCTTAAGTTCAACACCAAGACAATCCCAAGAAGCAATAAATAATTTGTGTCATCTCTCGGTTAAAATAGGTCTCCAAATAAATGCCTCTAAAACTAAGCTATGAACTTTTCTAACGAGACCTTTGATATCATCTTGAACGGGGAAAAACTACAGAAAGTTGAAAGTTTCAATTATTTAGGCAGTAAAATGCCTCAGGATGGTGACACAACAAGAGAAATCCATACTAGAATTGCTTTGGCAGCTAGCGCCTTCAATAGATTATCTAACATTTGGAAATTACGATAATTGAATATACATACCAAGCTTCGTCTGTTTAATTCAAATGTTATCTCAGTGTTAACATACGGCTGTGAGAGTTGGAAAATAACAAAATCATCGGAGAACAAGCTGAATACATTCGAGAACAAATGTCTTAGAAAACTCATGAACATCAGTTGGAAAGAATTCAAGACTAATCGACAAATAAGAGAAGACTCTAGGCAGAAATATGTCTCCGACTATATAAGGAAAGACGATGGTCATATATCGGTCATGTCCTACGAATGCAAAACAACAGAATACCACTACAGGCGCTCACTTGGGTTCCTGAGGGTAAGCGGAAAAAAGGAAGACCAAAAGAAACACTCAGAAGAACAATAATAAGAGAAGGAAGAACGTTGGGCCTAAATAATGTGCAAGAGCTAAGAGGATGGCGTACAAGAATGCGCCGTGTTTGGTGCAACATGTCAGCACACAAAATTACTAAGCTTACTAAGCCAAAACATGTGCACTGGATCGCGGAACCAGTAATTGACTTCACTAGCCACTCTTCGCGGCATGAAAAATGACTATATGAACAGGAGTAAAATCAATGTCGTCATTAAACGGCAAACGTTTTTAGCGTCACAACTTATTCCAAGACAATAATAACACGAACAAAGTAACCCGCCAAACCATCACGTGACATAATTATGTTGTGTTCATTCTACAGCATGTCCTGACGACAGCACTTTTTCTCCTGTGGTCACTTCATTTTATTCCATTCCAACTTTTTTAGATCTTTGTTGTCAAACTTATTTTGACTTTTGGTCAACGGTCAACGCACCACGAAATTATTGAAATGCCTAAGTGTTCTTTTAATGGGTGTTCAAATTAGCTATCGCGGTCTAATGCGTGCCGTTTTCGTATTTTCCCGGAAAATACACATGAAAATATTGCAAGACATGCGCGTTCTATTAATGGGTGTTCAATTTAGTTTTAATAGTTCATTTGGCGTCTTGTCCATATATTTTCATGAAATCCTGTTGGGACTGTTTCATTGTTTGCTACCGATACTTAAGTACAACAATTATTATATAGGAAATTGTCAATGTGGTGACAATTTTTGAGACTATTGTAGTGGATTTGATGGTACTGTATGGTTGTGATGTTACCTAGTGTGATGCATGAGGTCAGCTGTGAAGGCTCCTGAGATAAACGTAGCTGTGAATTTACAGAAGGCCCTTCTTGCTACCACTTACGACCTCACACATATCTTTTTTTTTTTTTACTAATGAATGTGGCTACGTTAATACGTTAAAAATCTAGGGTACTGATATGTAATGTGTTGTGGTAGATTACATACACACACACAGATATTTAATAAGCCTAATAATATTAATAAAATTTATAACACACTGAACTAACTCAAGCTGTTTAAATTTTTGATATTAAATTTTCTTTAAGTTTATTTGTTCTGAATCAAGGTTTTATTTTGGTCAGAACATGTGAAAGGTTTTGAAATTATGAATGAAATGCATGAATATATGTCATAATAAACTAGAAAATGTGTACATATGTATTTCAAATGACTGGTTAATAGTAATTATCTTAAGATAGTCCCAGGAGAACTTATTTCTAGATATGCTGTTGGGGTGATATTATCACTCCCAGTCTATGACTACCAAACATTGTCCCTTCACTGATGGGAGTAATACAAGTTTTATTTCCCAAAAATGTTGTGGGTTCTAGTGATGGTAATATAGTTGGTGTGTTAGTTAGTAAATAAGTTGGTGAAGGTCCAGCAGGCCAGACGCTCACGTATCTTGACTGAGTAGTTCTGGTGCTGGAATCTGGTGGCCCCACCTCTCCGTGCTTGGGGGCAATATAAGGCTGCTCTGACAAAATACTAGACTGCACTGGTCCACACTTGTATATATATCAACACAGCATTTGACACCACTTTGGTGCCAAACAGAAACTCACAATTCTGCAACAAAAGTATTGGGTCATGTGTCAGAACTCTACCTCCTGAGCCACTTCTGCACACAACACTACACAACAACACCACATAGACGGGGTCAGATCTCTCTGACCATACAGCACATCTTACCAAGTTGGTTTCACATAGTACTAGTTCCCCAAGACTACATATTCTGAAATATGTTCATTAGCTTCCTGCTATTGAATAAGATAGGTGATATGTTCCACTGATCTCAACACTTGATCCGCCCTTCATAATCCTTGCTGGCGTTTATGTATTTTGTTTGTCTCTAGACCCTGAACTTGGGCTGGGGATCTAGAGCGAATCCTTACTTGTTGTAAGGGATAGATTTTGATATGGCAGTATCAAATCACTCGAAACATTAAACAATATTAAAATATACAAAGAAATACTTTCATTCTTACCAGAATTATGAATAGAGAACACAGTTATATTCTAGCAAAACTCAGCTGAGCTGCTGGCTCTAGTATGGCATCCATCTAAATATGGCAATTAGCTTCTGGGAAATACACCACTGAAGAATTACTGTGTCTACTACTGGACAATTTATGTTAAATGGCAAAAATGCGCGTCTGTGCGCCGATAATATGATTATCTGTGGCCAATCACCGACTTCTCCCCTTTCAAATTTCAAACCTCCAACCAAAAGTCAATTCAGTCATACATCAGTC
This sequence comes from Oreohelix idahoensis, assembly GCA_024509875.1. NCBI lineage: Eukaryota > Metazoa > Mollusca > Gastropoda > Stylommatophora > Oreohelicidae > Oreohelix > Oreohelix idahoensis. The sequence continues at coordinate 157,927 of JAMPIV010000347.1, forward strand.
AAGTATGTATTATTGTCTGTTGGTCCGTCTGTCTCTACTTGCTTTTTCATAAAAAAACACGCTTGGTTCTACATGCCTTTCTACACGAATCGGTCTCTAGAGTTATTTTTAGCCACAATTTTCCACTATTTCCCCCTCTCTTTCATTCCAACTAGAATTTAGCACTTGAGTCCCAAGGCCGCAATTTTTGAAAATTAGTGACATTTTTTTAACAGTGCAGTCGCTCGTCTGTTATGAACAACACAGTCTTTTGTCAATATCTTCATTATTATCTATCCGTCTGTATAAATGAAAGCATATTATTTCTCTGCTCAAGATGGGCTATCAGACTAGCTAGGTTTTATATTCCTAACATTATTATTAAGAAAAAGTTACTTTTTCAAGGTTAGTTGTTTTTTTGAAATATGTTCGAGCATCTTCTGTAATGCGTTTGCCGCTGAATTCAAATAAAAGGACTCAGTATCGTAAAAGCGTCCAAGAAATGACTGTTGCGTATAATATCTAAGGTCCCTTTTGTCCATTTCTTTACATTGTGTCAACTTGGGGACGTGAATTTTTTTCCTTTCCCCACCAATTGCGTCTTTTTAGCCTTGTTAGTTTCAAGCACGTGTTCAGTCATATTTTTTCTTTTTGATCTCCGTTCCCTCCCGTCTCCAAGGGTAAACGTTTTGTCTGTACGTCTAACAAGTTAGTTTCCATGGCGGGTAGTGAACCGCGGCATGGGCGATCATGTCTTCTAGTAGCTTACGCATTATTTTTATCCCTACATTTTATCTTTGGAGATATTTTAACGTTGTATCACGGTTAAATTTATCACAACTATATAAACTGGGCCTATAAATTATCGACTTGCTTTAGTCGCAGCATGGTACTCCGGAGGTAGTGACTTAAGTATATGCATCCACTAAGTCATCATGATTTAGTGTTGGTTTTCTACTTTTGTAAAGTGTTTAATAACATTGCTAGACAGTTCAATTCCTTTAAGGACACACTTTACGCAAACTTACTTCACAGTTGTCGTCTGCAGATACCATCTATAACTGTGCAGTTAACTACCTGACTTGATCTGTACCATCCCTACCACTAGTTCACCAGCTCTCTTCTCCAGCTCTGGGAACTATATTTCTGTTGTCTGTCTAACTTCCATCTTGTCACACCCTTCATTGTCTGTTTACAATTCTCTCCTTCGTGTGTTTTTCGGTCTAATTTTAACTCCTTTACTCTGTGGATTCCAAACGAGGAATGTTTTGTAGCGTGCAACTGATGACAAGAACCAGACATGTAATAACAGAACAAGAGGTGAGAACGAACGAACGAAATCTTTATTTCATCAGGGTAAAGAAATAGGCATAATTGCCTATTTACATTTCTGCCCTGCAATACAATTTTCAGCGTTTTACAAATAAAAATAGAAATATTAACAACTTCAGACAGGATCAATTAATATTATCATCACAATCAGAAACTGAGCATACACAAGTACATTTACTCATAGTCATTCACGCACATAGAGAGAGGGATAGAGAAGACTCTGGAGATGGATAGAACAACCATTAAGGAAACCTGTTGATAGCATTACAAGTAAGTCCTTGTTCCAGAATCCCCACGGTACGAGAGGTAGAGTTAGACCAACGCATACATGGAGAATATAACTGGAGACAGATATGAAGGGGATTAGGAAGACCTTGAGCTGATGGCACGTGACAGGAAGACTTGACAGAGGTTTGTTGATGGCCTATGCTCCTTAGGAAGCTGAAGGATGAAGATGGAATGATAACTCAAATTATTTTATTCTTCATTGTTATCTACATCTATTAGACCTCATATTCTACTTTGGCCCAGTTACAATTTGTTTGTTTGTTCTGCATTTATTTACCGTAATGCATCATTCTCCTGAAAACTTGTCTGCAATTCTTCCATTTGGCTCGGCCCCCCCTTTTTTTTTCTTTATTCCGTTCAGACTAAGTGCTATGATCATCCTGTCGGTATTAATTTAATTTTGAGAAGGAATGGAAATCATTGGTCGCCCACGGGAAGTCTGCAACGCCTGCGTAATGACGTAATTCCGTGTAACTGTGGCGTCATTACAAGTAAGAACATGGCGGATCGCGTGCGTAGATAAAATTCTAGAAGGTAAAATAAAACACAGACTTTTTTTACAGCAAGGACAGCTGAGGTAAACACAGATTTAATATTGGGCCGTATCCACTCGACACAATCCTTGTTTTACTTGTAGAATTATGACGGCGCGTGGGAAAAAAAGAAAGAACATTTAGAAATCGTGAGATTTAGATACATCTAATCCAGAAAACACTAAACACTCAGAAATAAACAAAGGAACTGATGAGATGGATATAAAAAAGAAAGAGATGATTTAGACTTGTATTAGATTATATACAAAAACAGACGACCTCTCATGACGTTGCAATGGAAGATTACGGTGTAATGGCATATTACGGTGCAATGAGGAAAGGAAGCAAATGGTTAAACATCTAGAAGAACCGTAAAACGTAGACACACAAAGGATGGAAAGACCTGATTTTATCTGGGTGGCTTTTACATCAGAGGTTCCCAACCTTGTCTATGCCCCGCACCTCTAGGAAATGTTTGATTAATGTTCACACCCCTACAAAAGTAATATCACATTTGAAGATGAATAAGTCAAATTGAGACTCTTGACCTTAGGCTTCTTTGTCGCACCCCCTGAAATGCCATCTCGCACCCCAGGTTGGTAACCCCTGTTTTACTTGATATGCTCACATTAATGCGTGAAGTTTAAATAACTTATCATCTCGTCACCTTTAAGAGTCTTATGGATCATAACAGTGGTGGTTTTAGAACGGGGTTGCCGCGTCGTGTGGTTCTCTGGTGTTTATCATGAGACAAATAAAGAACATGTCCAATGCTCCAAACAGGCATGTCGTAAAAGGCGACTATGTTGAGATTGTGCGTGGCACTGGCAATCTCATCTGTAAAAGAAGTTGCTACAAACATTGTCACTGCAAGAGCACAAAAGTCGTTGTTCGCTCCTTATGGAGCATAGAACCGTCATAGCAGATGGTCCGCCAGCGGAAGCCTACGCTGAACCCCAAACTCTTACTTCAGTTATTACTATAGTAATTTGTTTTACGTGATCAGCTTGACAGCCGCATACACCTCAGATACATATGCAGCTTCACGTGGCATTTAGTCAGATTAGTAGAGAAAGTACAATGGAGTTTTCACAGATTAAATCTTAAAGATAGTACAGCAAACTTTAAGAAAGTACAGTGGTGTTTTCATTGATTCATTAGTTAAAAAAAAAGGACAATGGTGTTTTCACCGATTAAATCTTAAAGAATGTACAGCAATCTTAAAGAAAGAACAGCAATTTTAAAGAAAATATAGCAATCTTAAAGAACGTACAGCAAACTTAAAGAACGTACAGCAAACTTAAAGAACGTACATCAAACTTAAACAACGTACAGCAATCTTAAAGAACGCACAGCAAACTTAAAGAATGTACAGCAAACTTAAAGAACGTACAGCAAACTTAAAGAACGTACAGCAACCTTAAAGAATGTACAGCAAACTTAAAGAAAGTACAACAATCTTAAAGAATGTACAGCAAACTTAAAGAAAGTACAACAATCTTAAAGAACATACAACAATCTTAAGAACGTACAGCAATCTTAATGAACGTACAGCAATCGTAAAGAAAGTACAGCAATCTTAAAGAAAGTACAGCAATCTTAAAGAAAATATAGCAATCTTAAAGAACGTACAGCAAACTTAAATAACGTACAGCAAACTTAAATAACGTACATCAAACTTAAAGAAAGTACAGCAAACTTAAAGGACGTACAGCAAACTTAAATAACGTACAGCAAACTTAAAGAACGCACAGCAAACTTAAAGAACGCACAGCAAAATTAAAGAACGTACAGCAAACTTAAAGAACGTACAGCAAACTTAAAGAACGTACAGCAAACGTAAAGAAAGTACCGCAATCTTAAAGAACGTACAGCAATCTTTAAGAACGTACAGCAATCTTAAAGAAAGTACAGCAATCTTAAAAAAGTACAACAATCTTAAAGAACGTACAGCAATCTTAAGAACGTACAGCAATCTTAATGAACGTACAGCAATCGTAAAGAAAGTACAGCAATCTTAAAGAAAGTACAGCAATCTTAAAGAAAATATAGCAATCTTAAAGAACGTACAGCAAACTTAAAGAACGTACAACAAACTTAAAGAACGTACAGCAAACTTAAACAACGTACAGCAATCTTAAAGAACGCACAGCAAACTTAAAGAACGTACAGAAAACTTAAAGAACGTACAGCAAACTTAAATAACGTACAGCAAACTTAAATAACGTGCAGCAAACTTAAAGAAAGTACAGCAAACTTAAAGAACGTACAGCAAACTTAAAGAACGCACAGCAAACTTAAAGAACGTACAGCAATCTTAAAGAACGTACAACAATCTTAAAGAACGTACAGCAAACTTAAAGAAAATATAACGGTATTTTCATGAGTTGACTGGTGAAGAAAATGCAATGATGGTAAAGAAAAAGACAACCATGTGTTCATTAATTTAAAACGTTCCCGCCACAGACATTTCGATCAAACTACACGTCAGCTGGCGTGGAGAAGACCACTTTAAATTCAGATCCTACACCTGCAAACAGAAAGACTTCTGGATATCAGAATTAAAAAGCCAGGAGCTCTATTCCAAGGAGCATATGTTGAAATCTGGAATAGACCTACAGCGCAGATTTTGTGAATTTATTTGTAAACGTGCATACCGCACAAAATAGTCCGCGATAATTACTGTTTACAGAGCGTGCAAAGCAAGCTGCCCTTAATTTTAAAATATTTACACATTTACAGGGCGTCTGGTTTCCTATTTTACCTTGATATAAACAATTCAATTTCAGTTCAAATATAACAATGGCATGGACGTCTTTGCGTGCCCCTTAAACAATGATTATAGTGTATAGCGAGTGGCAGTACGAGTAGTGGTTCTGATAGAGAACCATCCTGACGGATTTTTTTTTCCTCAAAGGTGTTATTTATGGCTTAAAAAAGAATTTAGGTTCAGCGACCACGAGTGGCATTTTGTAACTTTTGGGAAAATCCTCAAACGAGCATCTTTTTGTGTAGTCGTTTTAACTTATGTTGACCTTTGGCGTTTTCAGTTCTGTTTTGTATAGCTGAGATGACAGTCAGTTCTGTTGTGTATAGTTGAGATGACAGTCAGTTCTGTTGTGTATAGTTGAGATGACAGTCAGTTCTGTTGTGTATAGTTGAGATGACAGTCAGTTCTGTTGTATATAGTTGAGATGACAGTCAGTTCTGTTGTGTATAGTTGAGATGACAGTCAGTTCTGTTGTGTATAGTTGAGATGACAGTCAGTTCTGTTGTGTATAGTTGAGATGACAGTCAGTTCTGTTGTGTATAGTTGAGATGACAGTCAGATTTTTTTTGTCTAAAGTAACTAGAGGCCGCCAGTGGTCATTCTAGCGGTTCTATGAAAGTTGAGATGGAGCAGACGTTGTTTTCTACCGTCATCATCATAATTGTTATCTTCCTTTTCCTCATAGAGCGATTACTGCGACTGGTCCCCTTACAGGAAGCCTGCACAAAAGCACCCATGTACTGTTACAGCGGTGGATTCTGTAACAATTTCTTGTACATAATGAGGTCACTAGACCCCCATTAATTAGTCGGCCCCGAATCTATGCTTGATGAATCACTAGTCCTGTTCTTTGTTTGTCTCGTCGCGAGCTCCGAGCAACTACGCGCGGTTTTGTTTTTTACGTTCCTACTTTAAATGAGAAGTACATTCTTCCCGGTATCACCATCATCAGGTGGCGTGTATTAGTTGTATGTGATCAAGTCTGTCCAGCGGATGTCCATCTTTGATGTTATTTATTGTTATATTGTTATATTGTTGTATTGTTATATTGTTATATTGTTATATTGTTGTATTGTTATATTGTTATATTGTTGTATTGTTATATTGTTATATTGTTGTATTGTTGTATTGTTGTATTGTTATATTGTTATATTGTTGTATTGTTGTATTGTTGTATTGTTATATTGTTGTATTGTTGTATTGTTGTATTGTTGTATTGTTATATTGTTGTATTGTTATATTGTTATATTGTTATATTGTTGTATTGTTATATTGTTGTATTGTTGTATTGTTATATTGTTATATTGTTATTTTGTTGTATTGTTGTATTGTTGTATTGTTATATTGTTGTATTGTTATATTGTTATATTGTTATATTGTTGTATTGTTGTATTGTTATATTGTTATATTGTTGTATTGTTGTATTGTTATATTGTTATATTGTTATATTGTTATATTGTTGTATTGTTGTATTGTTGTATTGTTATATTGTTGTATTGTTATATTGTTATATTGTTATATTGTTGTATTGTTATATTGTTATATTGTTATATTGTTGTATTGTTGTATTGTTATATTGTTTATTGTTATATTGTTATATTGTTGTATTGTTATATTGTTATATTGTTGTATTGTTATATTGTTATATTGTTGTATTGTTGTATTGTTATATTGTTGTATTGTTGTATTGTTGTATTGTTATATTGTTATATTGTGTTCTGTGAGACTGTTCATGACCCCGCTGTCTTCCCCTACTTCTCACATCCTCTTGTTTCCTCTGTTGTCGGGAAGTTTTTTTTTTTTAAATTGTGCCTCTTTGTATCTCACGTTTCGGGAAGATAGATTTCTTATTTTTATCTCTTTCGCTCCCTACGGAGCATTGAGCCACCACTGTAGCTGCTCTCCGCGCAGGAAGAATGACCCTAGCATTCACGCGCTCTTGCAGTGGCGTTGTCTGTGGCAATGTGAATGACATTGTAAGGTGCTAGACCTACACACAACCTCACATAAGTCGCCTTGTATGACATCTGCGACGCAGTTGTCCTATTTGTGTCTATGTCCCCACAGAGACTACACGGGTACTTTTCTTCTTATTTGTGTCACGATATTGTGTTGTTGTTGTGGGTTTTTTTTTTTTATAATTAACTTTTCTCCAGTGTTATTAATGTATCTTACCCATACATGATACTTTAATGACCCTTCTGAGAAACCACACATTTCTTGCTTCGAATGGTTTTTACATATGCGTGCTTAATGTCCCAGAGTCACTTCTATACATTAAAGCCGTTTCTGTGTAATACATGAGGACTCCTTTCCTCAAATTCACTGACAAGAATTTATTGCATTCAATATTTATTTAATGGAAACTGTTTTTTTTTTTTTTAGCTAGTACGTCCCGCCCTTTGTCCCACCAGTATTTCAGTCAGCCCCAGAACAAAGTGCCATGTACTGTTGCGTTAACAGGGAGAATACAGCTCTGGTACAGGGTTTCTCAAACTGTGTGTCGCTGATACTTGAGACGATATTAGGTAGTACGCGGACGAACTTTCTTTTATTATTATTATAAAAATGTGGAACTGATGGACCGAACTATTCAAATATCAGTGAAACAGGAGGGTGAGAAGTTGGCGTTGGATGGGACACATATTAAGATAAGAAGATGATATCATTTGAAGGCAGCCCTTGTTTAGGAATTCACATGGGCAAGAGAAATAGAGGGGGAAAAACACACACACACACGGAGAAGAAAGCTGGTGACAGGCATGAAAATAATAAATAAGACATGATAAGACTTTTAACAGATGGAGCAGGACAGGACGTTTTGGCGCGTTTTTGTTGAGAACCTGTTTTTCATAGAGAACTGAAAAGTGCTGAGGAAGTTATCGCAAAAACTCCATGAAGGTGTTACGCTGCTGTTTGAAGTTTGGGAAGCACTCCACTGGAAGAACGACAATACAGTAAGTGTGCTGATCGTCAGAGAAAGTATTCACGACCTGATGTAGAGCTTTGGAGTGTAATGAACTTCGTTCTTGTGCTTGAAATTACAGGTATGTGCTTCTATGTTGTGTGTGGTCCCCGTAGGTTTATGTTGCAGAATTCATGAACCTTATAACGCAATCTGTGTTGATCAATCTCGTATTGAATACTGGACACGACACTATTGATACTTCGTCTTCGTACATTCTTAGACGCTAACTTGAATATCTTCAAAGAAAGCAGCGGTCAGCTTGAGGCTATTTGTATTTCCATAGAGTTTTTCCACGAATGTTACTGGTAACGGCCATATTTCCATTCAATATTCCTCATTTGTTGGACATCTTTGAAGCAGATGTTCAGCAGTCATTTTATCGGTGCCACAGTTACACTCATCGGTAGTTCATACCTTGTGATACGAGTTATTGAACAAATTATATTTCTAGAAGCAGAAATGTTGAGAACACATAAGTTCGTTCGTTCGTTCTAACAAGAGAAGACAAGAAGATGCTGGTGATGGGTAGAACACACACTAAAGAAACTGTTTGATATCATTACCAAGCAGTCATTGTTCTGCAATAAACCACGTTCCGAGAGGTAGAGGTTGTGGCAGGGAATAGAGTGATTGACTAGCAGAAGAGAAGGGGCAAGCTTTATCTATTTGTACTGTTAGTGAACCCACACACACACGTAGGGTCATTAGTATATTAAGCTAGCGGGCTCAGGTCAGTTTAACGTCCTGGCCTGGGAAGCAATTACTGCAGACTTTTTGCAGGTGGGAAAACTGTAGGAAAAGTTTACAGATTTATTTGAAAACACGGGATTCTCCTAGATTGAGTTAGTCTGATAACAAAAGAGTACACACTGCCGAAGAAAGCAAAGTCGTGTGGGACAAGGAACGTTTAACGAGTAACTAACTTTTCCCACGTAAAGTCTTTTCGAGATTCTGACCTCGAATTTTGATGTGCTGATACATAGTACTTAATGAGTGATGAGGATTGCAGATGAGTTATATGTCGAGAAGATGTTGAGAAACACTGTGGTATTTAAATTCACACAGAAAGAAACAGTAACGTTTATAACAGATTGTTTTGAAGAGATTCTCAAGATGTTTACTTTATTACAGAAAGTTTAGAAAGTCATTCTTAAATTACTCACCGGTGCAAACTGTGCACAGGAAGTAAAGATACGTGTCAAATATAGAAGCAATGGACTGGGATCTAAATGTATATCTCCTGCGATAGGCAGGTCTAACATACGAACCAGATAACCCAGAAGAATGTTTGATGCTGACTATTTGAGAACCCTTGAAGAGGTTAACGTTGATACTAATTATTTGAGAAACTTTGAAGAGAACTTTGTTGTACAGCTGTATATAACATATTATGAACAGAATGAGGAGAGTTTCATATATTCATTAACATGTCAACTTTTGAAATTGATGTTCGTCTTTTCCTAAATAAATAAATAACCTTGATGTGTGTCATCAGTTGTTGGTAAGTGAGGCTGACTGTGAACTTTACCTTTTTCATATATTTTAAAGATAATACTATCACTATTTCATCACGGGCCCAACAACATCTTACTTGTAGTGGAATTGCTTTCCGGTCTACAAAACCTGGATTGAATATATATACGCAAAACAACCCTGACTGTCACAAGGTAGACGAGGAACTCGTAGAGAAGACAACTGGGGACAAGAATGAAAATTATGAGGAAGACACAGAAAGACCTTGATCTGACGGCACGTGACAGGAGGATTAGGCACGTGTTTGTTGAAGGCGTATGCTCCTTGGAGAACTAAGTAGGACTGCAGGTGAGAAACGGACACATTGGGGGGGGGGGGGGGGAAGAGAGAATCAAGAACAAGGACTGCCTTGTAATGCTATCAACAGGTTTCCTCAGTGTGTACCCTATCCATCGCCAGCGTCTTCTTCTCATCTCTTCTTCCACTGACTGGTTCTTGTCATCAGTTCCACATTGTTGACCATGTCAATCCATTTCATTACTTCTATTCAACGCAAGCACCCATTTATGAACATCTATCAGCTTTTTGGTTGTTGTTTTTGTTGTTCTCCATGTTTCACAGCCGTACAACAAGACGGACTTGACATGTGAGTTTAAGATTCTTTTTTTTTTTTGTGTGGGGCGTTCGTATATCTATATTTATTCTCACCGCGTGATAACGGTTTCATTAACGTTGTTTTATATAAATTGCATGAAGAGAGAATGTTCTGGTGCACGTTTCCTGCGAGGTGGCCCCGCTAAGCAGGTGGCCCCATGCTTCATAAGAATCAACAACAACAAAATTATGATGCTGATGAATTCTCCATACTCACACAAACAACAGCTTGAATACACTTTTAATATTTGTTTCCCTCATCACTCGTTCTATCGCTTATAACAATCTCCTTTCAGAGAACTCCCCTTCTTTGTGGGCCGCACTCGTGTCTTTCAGCCTTCGAAAGATTTACACGCTTGTTAAACCGTAATCAAGGCAGCGGATCACGATAGAGGAAGCCATTATAGGGGACTGGCTTTCAGACTTTCCTAAAGTTCTGATTAATTTTATGGTTATTTAAAGCAGTGCTTCTAAAACTGTTTCAGTGTCATTCACCCTAGATGCTTTATCACAAAATTTCATTCACCCTAGAGTCTTTCAATTGCTATAATGCGTGTAACGGGATCCTTTCCTTTTTTTTTTGCTTTCCTCGAGTCTTTATCACAAAATTTCGTTGACTCACGACTAAATTTCTTTGGGTTTTTTTTTTTCGTTTGGTAATTTTCGTGTTTCTCTCCCTTGTGTATAATTTTATATAAAATTCATTTTGTCACATGAACACAAAAAAAAACATAAATTAACTAATTTCTTACGTGTTTATTTTATTCAAGTTTTTGAACTTCCCAAAAATATATAAAGAAAACTAGAAGTGATAAAAAATTAACACACAAAAATTATAATAATTTTACTAGTTTACATAAAGTAAAGTTAGTAAACAACAGTCTTAAAATTAGATATGTAGAAGCAATGTTTTCTTATTGTGTATGTTTACCACAAACAAATGACACGTTTTATTCTTTCTTCTTTGGCCGTGTCTGCAACAGTGGTGGTGTAACCAGGGTTACCTAATCAAACTCTCAAAATACTGAAGACGCTAGAATATAAAATGTATGATCCCACTAGGTCGTCTGGTCTCCCCTAAAAGGTTATATTACAGTAAATATGGGCAATATCTTGCTGCTTTGAAATTAGAAAATCATAAGTAGATAAAAACAGCAACTTTCTAGCCATTAAAAACAAAACAAATAAAAGCAACAACCACTTTAATGTCTTTTTTAAGCACAGAAAAAAACAATATCAATAAATGAGGTCATTCACCCTTCATGTTGCATTCATCACAAAAATAATTGCATTCACCCTTTGGTGAACCGCACGTAAAAATTCATATTAATCATTCATAATTTTCGTGTAAAGGAACAATCAAGAAGTTAACAGTCATTCATAACTGGTGCTTGCGTAGACTTGAATGATTGAAATAGTATGAGTAGATGGCCAATATGGAGCTGATTACAAAAACCAAACAGGTGCAAGCGGAACAGGAGATAAGAAGTACTCGCTGACAAGACATAGACTAAGAAAACATGTTGATAGCATTGTAAGGCATTCCTTGTTCTGGAATCTCCATGGTAAATGAGGAACAGGAAGACTCAATAAAAATAAAACACAGACACACGGAGAAGAAAAATGGCGACAGAAATTAATGGGATAAAGAGGACTTGGAAAGACATTGAGCGGATGACACAGGACAGGCGGGCTTGGCATATTTTTGCTGAGGCTCTAATCTCCTTGAGGAGCTGAAGGTACCAATGATGATGATGAATAGTTCCTTGAACAATTCTTATATAACATGAGACCACTACTGCATCCGGTCTGTTAGCAAGAAGCTTATGTGACAGTAATTTGTGTGGTCTTGCCGTGATGGTGTCTGTAACAATATGATGTTAAATGGTCAGGTTACAAGACCAAAAGTTAATGTTACATTAGTCGCCTCTTGGAACACGGCTGATGGGATCGAAGCGTACATGGTGTCTGACGGGACAGTGACCCTATTTTTTCTTCGTCTCTTCAAAGACTTCAAGGAACTACATGGCGCATAGAAAACTCACATGCACACATACATACTTACTCACTCACACACATATACACACATATATATGCTGGAAGAAATCGCATAAACTCTTTTTAATATTTTGTTTTCGCTGCATGCTTCTTACAGGGGTCCATGGTTTGATCTCCAGATGAGGTGGGATTTTTTAAGGCCGCAAACGGCTCCTGGGTCGACCCTGCCCCAACTGGGTACCAGAGCAACTATGGGAAGGTTAAGGCGGCCGGCGTAATGCTGACCACATCACCCCTAATGTGCCGATGGTCGAGAAAATATTGGCCTAACACCATATTCCCACTATGCCTCAATGGGCGTGTAACGGGATCCTTTACCCTTTACCTACCTTTTCTTAAAGAACGGGATGATCCAGGCACGTCATCAGAGAACCAAAACCGCTGCATTACGGCAGTGTTGGTTTAAGCATATGCCTTTTTTATATAAATTATTTATTTGATTTTACTTGCTTGTTTTAAGTTTATTTCAGAGCTTTAAATATAAAAGCAATTTATAACTCGTAAATTTTGGGTGCCTGGAACGTAAATCATTGACTTACGTTATATAGACCGGTTTCAATTTACGTCGATTTCCATGAACGCATACCCAGCGTAAATCGAGGGCTATCTATTTTTGCTTTTCCCCTAGTAGTTTTCTGTGTTCTGTGAGGACCCAAACAAAGATTAGGATTATTGCTCAGGTATATCGTACAAAGCGACAAATATGGGGTTGTGCATGAGACTGGCAACCTGCTACAGAAGCATATAAATGCCTTCCTGCATGGCGACCAGCCGGTATGGTGGTTCTATGATCCACACAGAGTGAAAAGGGATAAATAAGAAAACATGAAGTAGTTGTTTACAATGTTTCTTATGTCTTCAAGGGAGCTGCCTTCAAACGGCTGTGAAATATCGTGTTTTTTTATTTTTTAACTGCCATAGTGGAGCAGTCCTAGTTGCTATGGTTTGGCCATGTTTTCAAAATATCGGCTACCTCGACAAACATGGCAAACCAAGAGCCAAAGATCCAGACCTCCAGGACGACCCAAAGTTCGCTGGTAGGCCAACATCTGACAATCTCTGAAGGCTTGGACTTGAACTAGACCAAAAAGGAAGACATCCGATATGATATAGCTAACCTTGTGTTAGCATGTGTAGGCAAGACAATATGTGTGTGCCTCATCGTGTTGATATCGTGTCTGCAGGATTTCCTTTAGAAAGTGGTTACAGCAAAGTTAGATCGTCATAATTGTCTTTTCGCTCCTTGCGAAGCACGGAGCCACCATTGTAGCTGGCACGACTTCATGAAGCGTGCACACAATATTCATATGCTTTGCAGCGGCAGTTTTGCTGCAATTAGTTTCACATAATGAGTTTGCCAGTCTCATACACAAATTTAAATTAGTCGTTTGTTACTATACGCATACGGAAGCACTAGTGTTTGTATTTCTTTGTCTCTCAGAGACCCACGGCAAATTTTTTTCTGTCCCATGAGGTTTTTACATTCTTGTGGCAAGGCACGTAGCTTTCATGCTAGACTGTAGTCCGTTGGTTATATATGAGAGCGCAATAGCCAGTTTAAAAAAGTGAACTCTGCCATCCCTTGTACCACTAGCGGATCTAAGAATTATCCAAAGGAGCGGCGATTAATATTTAATCAGAATGTAGGTTTTCAAAGTCCCAAGAGAGGGGTGATCGCCCCTCCGCCACCGCCTTGGATCCGCCAAATCAGGCAGCTTGGAATAAAAAGGGCTAGCCCTGAAAAAGCAGCATCGCTTAGTAGTTTTTTTTCTGTTGGCTGACGTAACATGGAAAATACAACCTTTAGAGCAAAAGAACAAAACAAAAACAAAGAAAACTCCAAGTCAAGAGTTCCAGTCTCCTAAATAAAAGTTCTAATCTCCTAAATAAACAGTTCCAGTCTTCTAAATAAACAGTTCCAGTCTCCTAAATAAACAGTTCCAGTCTCCTAAATAAACAGTTCTAGTCTCCTAAATAAACAGTTCCAGTCTCCTAAATAAACAGTTCCAGTCTCCTAAATAAACAGTTCCAGTCTCCTAAATAAACAGTTCCAGTCTCCTAAATAAACAGTTCTAGTCTCCGAAATAAACAGTTCCAGTCTCCTAAATAAACAGTTCTAGTCTCCGAAATAAACAGTTCCAGTCTCCTAAATAAACAGTTCCAGTCTCCTAAATAAACAGTTCCAGTCTCCTAAATAAACAGTTCTAGTCTCCGAAATAAACAGTTCCAGTCTCCTAAATAAACAGTTCCAGTCTCCTAAATAAACAGTTCCAGTCTCCTAAATAAACAGTTCCAGTCTCCTAAATAAACAGTTCCAGTCTCCTAAATAAACAGTTCCAGTCTCCTAAATAAACAGTTCCAGTCTCCTAAATAAACAGTTCTAGTCTCCTAAATAAACAGTTCCAGTCTCCTAAATAAACAGTTCTAGTCTCCTAAATAAACAGTTCCAGTCTCCCAAATAAACAGTTCCAGTCTCCTAAATAAACAGTTCTAGTCAGTTACACAATTGTAGACAGGAGCGTGTATATGACAATTCAGGTGCAAGAAAGTTCTATTGGTGACTTCTATCCATGTCATGATGGGGAACTGTCCAGTACCTTCTGTCTTTGTCGTCGTATGTATCTTTTTTGCTTCAATCTTTCCTGTTGTCACGATATATACTTACTTAGTTGTTCCCCTTCTACCGTGAGGTGTAGAGGTTTGGAAGAGAGAGCTCCAGACTATTCTATCGGCTGTCTTCCTCCTGGCCTGGTTCCACTCTAGTCCTGACACGATATATCCCAGCTTTTATCATCTCTAAACATGCCTGAAGAAAACAGGTTGCTTCCTTTTTCCTTTCTGCATTGGCTCTTTCAGAACATCCGCAATACTCATTTTAGCTGTTCATGACATATAACTTTCTTCTGTAAAACTACACTTATGTGGCGTGTGGTGCTTTTTCTATTTGTTTAACAGTTGTCCACAACTTACCTCCATATGTCAGTATTGGTCTCATATAATACTGACGAACTCCCACTGAAGAAAACTGATCAAGAGAGTGATAAAAATGTAAAAGAAACACAACGTAGTCTCAGTACGTGCAATGGATCGGAAACCTGCCATTCTCACCCACCCATGTCGTTGCTTGTTACGAATTAAGATATTTAAAAAAAAGAACAGGAAGAATTACTCTGCTGTTTCCAACTTTGTTATCGCTCTTTGTGACCTCATTAGAACGCAGTCATATTGTCAACATATGTATTCAAAACGACCTCATTAGAACGCAGTCATATTGTCAACATATGTATTCAAAATTAGAAACATTGTGCTTCACGAGGACTGGATCACACCAAAAAAAAGTAAATTAACTTTATTAACTACAAACTAAGAAGCATGGAATGACACTAGCCTAGATCACAGACACACATACACAAACCATGCATAATGTTTCAAAATACAGCTCTGCAAGACGACACACGTAAAAGGGACCACAAAACTATCCTGACTCCATTTCCAGTTCACTAAAGATAAAAATATATTATTTATTCCGAAATTTGTACATTTTTATATAAGCAGATCCCATCACAGGTACGGTAGTTTTATAAATAAACGCAGATTCCTACGCATTATCCTTACCTCCATGGAGTAAACCAACTAGAATCCTGAGTATTATTTGAGTTTCTGTCCCTTGTGTGGCCGTATGACCGACCACCTGAGCATTTATTCGTGCTAGTGTCTAGTGATAATAAAATAATCAAACCACCATTCACTATTATGATAAATAAACAAGTAAGATTATTTTCTACAAATAAAATAAAAGAAAAGAAAATACACGTCACAACTAAGAGCAGGGTGTAGAGAGGTGATGTGGTAACTAGTTCAACTTTGACATAACCGACGCCTAAAATTTGGCGGGAGTTACTATCGTGATTTCAGTGACGTACACAGACAGCCCTGCTCCCTGTGTAATAAAATGATAGATTGACCAATAATAAGGAAATAGAAAAATGTATTAACCAATAGAAAGCAGCCAGCTAAACAACGCACTGTGAGGTCAGCTGCCGGCAAGGTTCGAGCGGCAGTGTTGGCAGAAGTCAGGCATGGCATACAGATGCGTTTTGTGAGTGAGTCTTAAACATTGGGTCAAGCAAATGTTATTTTGCTGGTTTCTTCATGTAAGTAAACCAAAGTCTTGTATCGCCTTTTTAATTTTCAGCCCAGCTCGTCTGATATTTTTATAAAAGGTCGCAATGACGCAAATTAACGAAGAATTGAAGGATTTCATGAACGAAATCCAAAACTGCTAAGATATTAAAAGGAAAACTACAGGTGATAACCTACACAAAAGAGATATGCAACCCTGGCAAAATTATCAATGATTAAACCAAGTATATTGACGATAAGATTGAATATTAATAGCCTCTATAGATTTAAAAGGTGATGGAAAATTTAAAGGGGCACAATGAACATTGTGGGATAGCTTGAATCAAATGATTGATCAGATTTTGTAACCATTTCTGTTGATACATTACATGCAATTTTCTGTTCTAAATAAAATGCAAGTTAACTTGATCCGGCTGTTGAATAATTCCTTACATGTTGGATAATGTAGGAAATTAGTATTTGCAAAAGGTACACCACTATCACTCTCCAAAACTTAACAACAATAGAGGAACGAACGGACTGGCACCCGACAACATAAACCAAGAAACTTTCATCTCTGGCGAACTTCAAGCCAGTCAAATATCTAACTTTGAATGAGAAAATAATCAAATAGAAGAAATACAATAACCCCACGGCTACATAATAGATTAATTGGAATTTGTAGGACTAGTTCTACACTGCACCCCTGCAATATATCTGATTAATTGATGCCGTAACTGGCGGCAACATATAAGATTAATTGGTGCCAGGTGACCAGTCCTCTTGAGGAGAACGGACAAAGTAGGATCATTGAGAACCTCTGACAGAAATTGCAAAAAAAAAATAAGATAATATGGACCAACAGCAACCCACCGTCCCATTGCATCCAAAATGACGTCTGCCAGACCGATTAGAAAGTCTACGTTAAATTATCAACCCTCAAGTCACACCTCATCAGAAAAGACTGGCTCTGAATTCGAACAATATGATCCTACACCTGCGCCACCCACAGATGCAATACAACGACTTATACGTGAAAGAGATTCCTCTGAAAGTGAAAATAACATTCCCCTGACTGAACTACGACAACGTCTTCAATATAGAGACTTAAAACAAATCTGGATATTTGGTGTCTCCAGTTATACTTAATTCTTATTGTCTATACGTTTGGACTCTCTCTCTCTCTCTCTCTCTCTCTCTCTCTCTCTCTCTGGATGAAACAAGAGGACCACACAGGTCAACATCGAAGACCCGATAAAGACTAAGAGTAGTTACTGGTTGTATTTTGACTTAGACCGCTGGCAGGCTGGTTGTGATCAGTACTAGATTTAGGAGAAAACAAAACATATAATCACAATATCAATATACTATCCGGGGACGCGTAAGGATAAGATCTCTTATCCACACTGTCATTTAATTAAATTAAAAGCACACAGGTCTTAGCCTATCTTATCAGTGATAATTTAATTATGACTACCTTACACATATCACTTGTCATTACTAGCTATTTGTTTCGCCACATGATATTACACTAGTCACTTACACAATTACACGTCATGAACTAGAAGTAAATTTATATTCCGTCAATAGTCAGTCGCCTAGTGTATTTATTAGTCAATTAAAACATCTCTTAGCGAGTGATTAAATTTTCATTACAGCTGGAAAAATTAGCTATATGTTATTTACTACGCTAGTCAATTAACACAGAAAATCTCAGTGAATTATAATGAGGAACTTAACACATTAAATCACTTAAAGGCTAATATATATTACCGCAAAACAGAAAAATGAAACTATCTGCACGAAATCTAAATAATCCACTTTGTACAATGGCTCTAGAATGTCGAGCTAGATATTTCAAAAAAATTCTGGAGCGACTAGATAAACTGACTTTGGGAGATGAGTATACATACAGAAAAGCCGTTATCTCACTAGCTGGTGCGAGAAATCACGCATTCGGCCATATCACGGGAATCAAGAAGCTTCATTCCCGAGATAAAGAATGTTTACGGTCCCTCTGTTCGACCTTGCCAATCGACAACAAAGGCTTCTGATCTCAGCGATTGTCTCCCTGTATGTACAACATCACAGGATTCGCTTCCCTTGTAGAGAACTTCAAAGCGGTCTAACTTCCACGTGTTGTGGGCACGTATAATCTGCCAGTCATCGTAATACTGACTGCTCCGCTGGCGTGAGAACTTCTGTTAGACAAGCCTTCTACGCTCACCTGAATGAGTGACAGTTTCGAACGTATGTAACCAACTCGCAAGCTCGTGAAAGCAGAAAAAAATAAGCGTGACTAAAATATGAGTCAAGACAGTGTGGCGGGGTTGTGGTACTTATGTAGAACTTTATTTATATAAATTTTCTTTCTCCTTTTTATTTAGTCCATGTCTAAGTGTGATCTAGTACTGGCTTATAGCTCGCCAGAGTTGGTTATTTCTTAGACCCTGTCTGAGTGATGTGGTTCGTTCGTTCCTTTTATAGGTGTTGTGCGATGGAGAGCATTAGTGGTTGAGAAATGTGAACTTTGACAATACATCTATGTTATCCAACTGACAATACATTTTCAACAGCCTGGTCCTTAAAAATGAATTTTATTTAACAGCAAACTGGTCAAATAGTGTCAACCAATGTTCAACAATTAGGCATTTTGTACATCAAACAAATCTTAGTTATTTTTCCTTTCATGAAGAATATATTTTCTATCCTTCACTTCAATCTAAGATGCTTCATAAAATTCTTTCCCAACATCAAGTTTTACCAAATCCTGGATAATTATAATTTCATATTTTCTTTCTTTTTCCGTAGTTTTCTTGATAGCCATCTTGTCTATACTCAGTTTCAAATCCTCTTCCCTCGTTATATCTATTGTATCCTCCATTTTGTTTCTCTTCTGCTATTATGTTTTCATTTAACGAAAATACGCTGAAATACAAAATGATAGGGCGATCGTACTACTTACTTGCATAGGTAACTGAATAACCTTTTCATATGTACAAATACACATACATGAATGTTTCTTAAAATCGTTGAATACCTCAACTTTGGAGCTGGACAGTCGTTGACACGTCCTTCTACACTGCTCACTTTTTCAAGACTGCCGGTTTAATATTTTCCTGCCGACAATTTCGTAGTGCTTTGAGCTGGCTACGTTTTCATTGGTTGGAAGCTTATTCTATTTGATAAATTATTGGTCAAACATCACGTTCTCATAGCGTGATTTACTTGTCCTTACTTACGTCACTACATTTCCATGCCAACTGCCGCCGATTTGTCACGTGGCTTTTTAACCAAAGTTGACACAGTAGCTTCACCTTGCTCTACCCTGCTCTTAGCTGTCTGGGGTATTTTTATATTTGTTAAAAATCGTGCTTGCTTTTTCTATAATAACTAATGATAGTTTTATTCTCATTATAACCAGCCTCCAGCATGAATAAATGCTGTTGGTGGTAGGTCATACGGCCATAACAGTCGATTTGCGTGGGTTTTTTCGTAGCAAAAATTATACACGCTGGAGGGGGAAGCGAAGGTGTACAGAAAAGAAGCGATATTTGCATATACATGTCACACTCCTGTAGGTTTTCGTTGTTTGTTGAGTTTTGTTATTTGAAATGTCTTTCTTGTCCCGTATTTTTTGCTTGTTTATTTGTTTTACTTTTTCCTAGCGTTACTTGCGTTGTTGATTTTCTCCATGTGACAGATAGATGTGCAGTTCTTATGTAAAACTAATTTTTTTTTAAAATTATATATGATTAAAGCCAGAAGGGAACAGAAAACTGAAAATTACTTTGGCAGATTTAGAATAAAAGCGAGGGCTCGTTTTTATTGTAACTGTGCATTGACTGAGTGGGGAAGAGGAGGGGGAGGGGGCGAAAAATATCAGATTAACAAGTGATATCACTTTTGCTGTTATTCCTTGCCAAGAAAATTCTAGTTAACCAGGTATTTTTCTGCCTTATTTTCCGTCAACACCTACGAAAAGACAATAAAATTACCAATTTTTGTAAGGTCGGGCAGTTCAAATTCAAGCGGCAAAAATTGTGTTGCGTATGTGTTAAATGTAATCAGACGGTAAATAGCAGTTGTAAGGGTTAACAAGAACATAACGCAACCTATCGCACCACATCCTGCAAGCACACATATAATGGCATGATTTTGGCAGAATGAGGTAGAATAATAATATTTTCGACGAAAAGTAATGCCTTGATGTCGACTTCAGTTAAGGAACAAAAGAATGAAGGAATGGAAGAATTAATATTCTAGGAACGGAGGATTAGACTTTTTAATTCCCCTAACAGCCAGTGGCGTATTCTCTATGTGTGCTGTGCGTGCTGCGCACACCTATGCCCGAAGGAAAATAAAAATTTAATGTATTATTCTATAAAATATTTCTCTTATAATGTTCTGCTTTCGGACCGCACGCATCAGGATAACGGATTTTCCCGCATAGAATCTACGAGTATATCTAGTTTCAGTTCCCCAGACGCGTTTTATAGTGAAGTTTTTTTGGTTGGTAGCAATCGCCCGAAGTTTCTCGGGTAATTCCGTCACTATGCGTGCTGCACCTTTCGGTTTTACGTTTAAAGACTGGTTTGTGTGGATCGGGGTCATGGCCAGATACGTCAATACAATACGAACATGCGTGCGGTGGTCTTGCAGCTCTCGAGTTGTAAAAATCGGCTGTGTCCGTCCAGTGTTTTTTGTGATTAATTTTTGTTAGTTGCCGGGAATGCAGATTATTACAGTGACAGTGAGTTTCAAGTTGTAAGTTAATTAGTATTTCGGAGATAATTGACATATACCCCTAATAACTATCGTTGCGTAAGTGAATATAGTTGGTTTTTAAATTAAGAGGGGAAGAAGTTAAATAGTAGGCGTACATATTCATTTTAAGTAGCAGCACGCCTAGCTCGCATTACCAGGATACGCCACTGCTAACAGCACTAGCGAGTCTAGACTCGACTGAACCGGAAATTAAAGAAAAAAAATACTAACGTTTACAAATAAAACCCTGTAACACCCCAAATCAGTGTGCGGTCAGGCGATCGAACCTCTTCACCCTGATTCGGTTGTGTTCGCTGTAAGAGCCTATTGATATAAGCACACGTCAGTGTTCTCAGCCTGAGTTGTGCAGAGCCTAAGTCTGCCTTCAAATTATGTATTAACAATTTTGGTTTTTGGTAGAATACAGTGTATGACTGTGACTGACGATTTAATGTACTTTCTATAGATAGATAGATGGGTAGCTAGACGGACGGACAGACAGACAGACAGACAGACAGACAGACAGACAGACAGACAGACAGACAGACAGACAGGCAGGCAGGCAGGCAGGCAGGCAGATAGATAGATAGATAGATAGATAGATAGATAGATAGATAGATAGATAGATAGATAGATAGATAGATAGATAGATAGATAGATAGATAGATAGATAGATAGATAGATAGATAGATAGATAGATAGATAGATGGGTGGCTAGACGGATAGACAGACAGATAGATAGATAGACAGACAGACATATAGACAGACAGATAGATAGATAGATAGACAGACAGACAGATAGATAGATAGATAGATAGATAGATAGATAGATAGATAGATAGATAGATAGATAGATAGATAGATAGATAGATAGATAGATAGATAGATAGATAGATAGATAGATAGATAGATAGATAGATAGATCAGATCCGATCGACAGCAGACAGACTATATCAGATCAGATCGACAGACAGATATATTAGATCAGATCAGGTCGACAGACAGACAAGATCAGATCAGGTCGACGGACTAGATCAGGTCAGATCAGATCAACAAACAGACAGACAGATTAGATCAGATCAAATCGACAGACAAACAGACAGACTAGATCGGATCTGTTCAGGATCAGATCGACAGAGAGACAGACTAGATCAGATCAGATCGACAGACAACAGAGGGACAGACAGACTAGATCAGTTCAGATCGATAGATCAGACAAGATCGACAGACCGACAGATCAGATCAGATAAATAAATAGATAGATGGGTGGCTAGACGGACGGACGGACGGACAGACAGACAGACAGACAGACAGACAGATAGATAGATAGATAGATAGATAGATAGATAGATAGATAGATAGATAGATAGATAGATAGATAGATAGATAGATAGATAGATAGATAGATAGATAGATAGATAGATAGATAGATAGATAGGTAGGTAGGTAGGTAGGTAGGTAGGTAGGTAGGTAGGTTCCGGGGTCCGAAAGAAAGGTAAAGACTTTTACCACTGAACCACACCAGGCAGGTCGTAAACAGAGACTTAGCATGTTTGGTAGAAGGTCCTGCCCAATCTGTTAATACTTAACGTATGTTTAAAAAAAAAAGACTTTATATGCTTTAAAAATTAGACTTTACGTAATGCGCAAAATTCTGAGGGAGGAAGAATATAAATTTCAAGGTAATTCAGGGTGGTGGCAAATGTGATGTGACAAATGTAGTCTCAAGCGACTAAAGTAGTACCGATAAACTCCTATAATATTTTTAAAATATGTTTGTAAATGTAGTAGATACATAATACTTTGTGTCCAATATGTTTGATAATTACATGCTGTTAATTAATGTCGTTAACTATTTAGTTTTTGTTTTGTATCAATTTTATTAAATCTTTATACAGCTTTAAGGACCTTTGGGAACGGATTAATTTCTCTTTTATTAATTCTTATGGGAAACCAATTTTTGTTTAGCACTTTTTCGATTAGCGCTCGATTTTTTAAGAACGAATTAACAGCACTAAGCGGGGTATTGCTGGAATTCAAGTCACGGTATGATAAATTATCAGTGTGCAGCAGATAACTTCTTTCAACATTATTTTGTAAAGACGTTCCAACGGAATTAGCGGCACTCCTCAAGGGGCCTCCCATTAAAATCAGATGAAAAGTTGAGAATCACTGATATACGTCACACGAACCAGACAAATACCACTTGAGATAACAGTTTGCTGGTTCTTGATTTGGTATTACCCATCGTGTTAGAGGCGCAACTCTGTGGATGTAAAATACATTTATTTTAAATAGTCAGAACTACATCAGACCTAGTTGCATTAGGTGTACCCATTGTGTGTCGCATGGTATTTGTGCAAACAAACAAAAATAGTAAAAGTAGATAGATCAGATCAGATCAGGTGATACTGCCTTAGGGGAGCGAAGTGATGGAGACTTAATTTATACTAGGTCTCAGCTTTATGAGGTGGGGTGGCCAGTTCCATTCTGTGCTGCCTTTGCTTTCTCTATCTCAAGAACAAAGCATGGTACCCATTGTTACCGCTGGATAGATTGGAGCGTTATATCGTATCCCGTTTTACATCTTCTTTCCCATTTTCTATACTTTTTTGGTCGTCTGTTACCAGTTCTTTCTGCTTTTCATTTTCTGTATCTATTTACCTCTGGTTTTGCTCGTTCCTGAGAGAAAGACTGAGAACGGAGTAGATGACGTCAATAAAGATAAGAAAGAAGAGAATGCTGATGCATTTTCATTTTTTTCCGCTTTCGAATTCCCATGTTACTGATACGCCTGTAAGATCCATTAGCACCACTAGCAAGTGCACTACATTCCTTACCATTGTACAATCTTGCCCTGTCTGTAACGGTTTTCAAATCTCAGCTCTTCTTCAAGCAAACCAATCCTGAAAACTCACTTTTTATTTTCAGGGGTAAAATGGTAAAACGATTGTATTGGCAACATGGTATCTCCAGCTGAATGTTGCCCACACAATAATTCAATTACCAGCACAAAGTGGTATTTCATTGCTTTTGAAACATGAGGCAATTGTCAAGGGGTAGGTGGTCTATGTAACAGCTTTTTTTTTTTGCCAGCGTGAGCAGTGAAGAATAATCTGTGATCTTAATTTCTTTGAAGTAATTTGAGTTTCTTTCGATTTCCATGTTTGATTTTACATTTAGATAAATATGATGTGAGAGCTTTTATAGTGCTTGATGTCTTGTTGTTGCCATGGAGATTGAGGTATGTGAACATCTTATGGTTAATATGTTGAAGGTTTGATGTGTGCGAGACCAAACTTCGGGATATTCAATTGTGTGAGAATTTGATGTTTTGAACATTCTTTTATATGTATGTATGTATGTATATACGTATGTGTATATATGTACTATATATGTATGTATATATATATATATATATATATATATATATATATATATATATATATATATATATATATATATATATATATATATGTACGTGTTTGTGTATGTCTCAAGATGGCGGCGTTGTAGGCCGCACTTTTGTGTTGTGCGTTTCAAAACATCACAAATTTAATGAAGGCTATTGTTAATGCTGATACCAAGTTTCGAGAAGCAATATTAATATTGCAAGTTGGAGCAATGCCTTATTATAATCATACATGCCCAGTGAGGTAAACAAGTATTAGTTCAACTTCACTTCGAAGTGAAATATAGAAATATGTCACGCCAACTCGATCAGACTTTTAACGTTGAAGCTCTCACGATAGTTAGTGAATATTCTTAACAGCTACTATAAAAAAACACCCTAAGAGATGATTACAGAAACTACGTGTATTTGTGAAAGATATAAATGAAAAAGTCTTTAAAATGGACCTTTTTATTTACAAAATAATATATGTTCGTTTATGAAGCCACCGGAAAGAAACTTTGGTTTCACTAGACATGGCGACCGGATACTGTCACCCCTCATCGTGATTGGAAAGATTCACTGACGCTCATTAACTTTGTGCGTTGCTGAAAGATATGCAGCAGAAAAGAAACTTCTCGACAGCTATGAGAGGTGTGTCAACTTATGCGTCCCGTAGAATTGTGAAGGTTCGGTTTCTGCTCATGTTCCAAAGGACGGTGACGGTAAGCTGGAGACTCATTTCTCTTTTAAAGTCGGCTTGTAAACTATGTACGAATTGTTTCCTGGCCCAGTTTGGAGTACTTACAAGTGATTTTCCGATATGATACGGTGTTTTTATATTTTTAGATAATAAAGATTCTGATATGTATGTATGTATGTATGTATGTATGTGGTAACAGCCCTCATTAACGCTGTATGAATTTATGTACATTTACTTTATGTAGATTCTAATGATTCTCCTATATGCCATGTTGTATTTTATTATATCATGTCAGTACATATCAATGTATTTTCTGGAGAATAAAGATTCTGATATGAATGTATGCATGTATGTATGTGTGATGATGTACATTGATACACCGATAGAATTATTAATTATAAGTATAAAAATAAGGTAGAAATGAAAATAGTGGAGTTATGAAGTTTCGTCTTCACCCACGCCGCAAGCGCGTTGATTTTAGCAGACAGTATTGTGAAAAAAATGGTACCATCGTTTTCTAGTGTCCTTGAAAAACTATTTATACCATGACACGAAAAGCCTACTCGTTCAGACGGAGTGAAAGAGGGGAGAGACAGAAAAATGATACATCTGCACGCGTGGTTTGAATACAAAAACTAGCGAAAACGCGATAGTGTCGTTAGCCGCTTGAAAATACGACACAAATTCAAAATATGTTCGGCAATTGGGTCACGCAAACAACCTTAGCTCTGATAAAACTGACGTATTTCTGACGTAATACGGGAGACTCGTTTTTAGTTTGAAAATAGCGGTAGAAAGAAGTGAACAGGTGGTAGTTTATAGATTTCAATATTATTGAAGACTAACATGGAAAAAAATTATGGAATTTTGAACCATTATACATAGGCTCATAAAACTTATATATTCGGGTGCCATAGTGTCTCCTGACCAAAAATATGTTTTCATTTACCCTATAGTCCAACTAACAGCCAAGATATGGTCATAATACTAGATAGTCACAGACAGTGACAAACACACTGATGTTCTGACATTCGCTATCGGTAACGTATTTTTGCACAGTTGTTGAAAAGAGGCATGAGAGGGTAGGGCAAAGTCCAAAAGAAGGGAACGTTAGGACTGAGGTAATATGATTTGGAGGGGAGTTTGAAAGGGGGAAAGAAATTATGGGATGGCTCAAACTGAATTTTTTTTTTTAGAGTTAGGCCAAAACCAAGTCTATTTTTGACGAATGCCAAGTTCGGACGGACAGACCGACAGAAGTACACTAACATTGGACCGAAATTGGACCTTAGATTTAAAAATTTGAATTGACAAACTTAGTAGTTAGATCTCATTGGTCGAAACCGTTTAGATTACTGGGAAAGTTGAAGACTCGGTGCCATTTTCACGAAGACTGTTCATAGAAGCAGGACGCTTGAGAGCTGAGAAGTGTGTCGTGCCTTGAATATAGATATAATTTATAAAAAGTATAAGGGCGCCATAGTCCAGCAAGCAGTACATCTGAGGTTGTGCTAATTCAACGTTCCTGTGTGTGTATTCTTTGAATTGTGGTAAGACCGAAATTATTAACATTATTTATACTATTAATTATGTTGTTTGACTTGGGTAATGAAGAAAACATTACGACTGTAAGTAAAGAAGTCATTAGTAGACTTATACAAGCCTATTTGTTGCTCCACCATGTTACCAAGCTAGCAGAAAGGTAGTAGTAAAATATTTGTAGGTTGTCACCAGGAATCACATCACCTATCACATTGTATGGAAAAAGATCATTGAGAATGGCAGAGGCGTTGCAGACATTAGGGAGAGGAATATGAAAACTTGTACAAAGTGTTACCTCATTTGATGGAGATGTGCTGAGTTGGTCAGAGAGATCTGATCCAGGTCTTTTAGATTAAATATTGTATTGTTTGTAAACTTGATGGATTAGGTATTATGCTAAGACAGAACATAATTTTCATATTACAGGGTTTTTGTCTGGCACTAGTCAGATGCCAGATTCCTGTGTGAAAAAGTTACTCCAGCAGAGATAGAGGTACTCGCGGCCTACCCTATTTCTTTTGGGACAAGATCAACAGTGGCTGTTGGCAAATCATACATCTATGTTCACTCCTCCAATGCCAGTTAAGTAAACAAGCCCTGGCACGAGGAGAATTTATCAACTTTTCCACTTCATAAACCCTGAAAAGAAAATGTAAATAAAGACTATCTGTCAAGAAGTAAAGTGAATCAAGAGAAAAGAAACAGTGTGACAAAGACAGGGCGTGATGTTAACACCCCAACCAGCCAGCTCATAACACTGTAGAAATAGCTAGAAAATTTTACAATACCATAAAACTACAATATATATATGATTAAGGACAAATTGTCCTCTTTTAGTTAATTAAGTATGCCTATTATTTATGTATATATTTAAATTGATCTCATGTGATTTGACAGTCCTAACCAAAAGAATCTTAGGTATAGGACTAATAAAGTTATAGAAAAAATTGTATATTACTAACTTTTAACAACCTGTGCTGGTTGATTTGATCACATAGATTAATATTGGTGTTTGTGTGTGTGTTTGTGTAATTAATTATCATCACACCACACTTGCATAACCCTAGACATTAAACATAGCTATCAGACATACTAGTCAAGAATAGGTCTGATTGAGGTCATAAGGTGGTAGCAGAAAGGTGTCCTGATTTACTCAACCCAAACTTTGTTATAATCAGGGACCTTCACAGCTGACCTCATTCAGTACAACAGAAACAAATACAACAACATTTTATAACATCAAAAACCACCACAGTATGTATGTATGTATGTATGTATGTATGTATGTATGTATGTATGTATGTATGTATGTATGTATGTATGTATGTATGTATGTATGTATGTATGTATGTATGTATGTATGTATGTATGTATGTATGTATGTATGTATGTATGTATGTATGTATGTATGTATGTATGTATGTATGTATGTATGTATGTATGTATGTATGTATGTATGTATGTATGTATGTATGTATGTATGTATGTATGTATGTATGTATGTATGTATGTATGTATGTATGTATGTATGTATGAATGAAGAATGCGCGCGTGAAGGAGTGAGTGTGAAAGTGGATGACAATGGCCATTACACTGTACATTTAGTTGTAGATGAAGATGTGAGTCTAACGTACAAGTCAGCAAATGCTTTTTATTCTGGATTTAAATCACATAAACTTAACCTAATTCTAAGTGAACTAAAAAGTAAATCGTCACAAGGGAGAATAGTGCGCGAAATGAAATGTGTAAACCATTCATTGTCATCTAGTTTTCTGTCTAATGTTAAATTAAGTGATAAAATACTTTCATTTGCTGTGAGATCGAGGTTACAGTTGCTGGAATGCGAAAGTCTTTTACATCTATACTACCCACAGACATACACGAAAATGTGCAAAATATGTAACCACCCATACGAAACAGTGTCACATTTATTGAATGGATGTACCAAATTTCAAACATTATACCAACAAAGGCACAATAGAGCTGTAGACATTATTTATGAGAAACTGAAATCCTCATACAATAATAAGAGTGACATAACAATAAATAAAGAGATAATAGTTAAACCATCACTTTTCGGCAGCAGTAACACCTCATTTAAATTAAGACACATGCCGTAAAACCTGATTTAACGATAATCAATCGACAGAACAAAACAGCTTTTATAGTAGAGGCAGCAATACCATATGACGCCCATTTAGATAAGTGTTACCAACATAAATTTGATAAGTACTATCCATTGACTGCAGAAATTAACGAACTAGGCTATCGTACGCATGTAATCGTACTGATAATTGGTAGTTTGGGTCATGTGCATGCAAAGTGTGTGAGTGGATTAATGTCGCTAGGGTTGCGGAAATTTGAAGCAAAGGTTTTATGTAAATATGTCAGTATTAGTGCAATTATAGGTTCTTACAGAATATGGAAACTTCGATGTAAAAAACACCCATTTTAAATTGCTGGGATGTTTTCCCTACCGTCTAATCTTAATTGTGCTCTGTCTACTATACCAAACGACTATTGTATTTGATGCTATATTTAATATCTCACTCTACTAGCTGTCAAAGTTTTTTTTATGGCAAACAAAAATTCTGATAAAACCCCTATGTAAAAACAACCATATTGCTCTACTTGAATGGTAATCCACACACATTTTGTAAATTTCAATAATTCTCATTTTTGGCAGGTTATATCATATCATTATATGCCAATGTCTTTTAGAAAGCTTAAAAAATTGTTATGTATGTGTAACACAAAGGTTCGATGTAAAAACACCCACATATAACTACTTGAGACGTCTTCAATACTTTATGTAAATTCTAATGATTGTCCTATATGCCATGTTGTATCTATTATATCATGTCTGTACATATTAATGTATTTTATGAAGAATAAAGATTCTGATATGTATGGATGGATGTATGTACGTATGTACGTATTACGTATTTACGCACGTACGTATGTACGTACATATGTATGTATGATTGCATGTATGTATGCATGAATGTATGTGTATATGTATGTATGTAAATTGCTGGAGATGTTTTCTACACTTTTATTAAGTCTAATCTCAATTGTGCGTTGTTTAATATACCAAATTATTATTGTATTTGATACTATATTTAGTATCTCACTTCACTAGCTGTCAATGTATTTTATGGCAAACAAAGAAGATTCTGATAAAACCTCTTTGTAAAAAACTCCCATATTGATCTACTTGAAAGGTATTCCACACAAATTCTGTAAATTTTAATAACACTCCTTTTTGGTATGTTGTATCATATCATTTCATTACATGCCAGTGTCTTTTATAACGCTTAAAGATTGTTACATATGTGTAACAAAAACATTCGAAGTAAAAATACCCACATTGAACTACTTAAGACGTCTTCCACACATTATGTAAATTCTAATGATTCTCCTATATGGTATGTTATATTTTATCATATCATGTCAGTACATGTCGATGTATTTTATGGAGAATAAAGATTATTCATACATACATATGTATGTATGTAAATGGGAAAGAAGTTTCTGATATATATGTATGTGTGTATATAATTTCACCTTGGTGCATGTGAGAACTAGATATTATGCCACAGATTCTGCGCGATTTGCATGAGAAAGAGATAAGACCAATTTTTTTAATAGTATTCTTTCGGTCGCCATTACGATATAGCACTTTTAGGATGTCTAAATCCGTGTGTGAACATTTGATGATTTTAAAGTGAATGGCTTTATTCATGAAACATGACTTTCTTTATAGTTTGCAGTTTGAGACAACCCAACCACACATTCGTGAAAACGCAAGTTTCACAAACATCACATAACAACGCAGAGTTAGCACAAATAGATGCGCTAAGCCACATGTAAGCCAAGGCATGTGTCTCACTGCAACCTCCGTTTCTGGAATGATCTGGTTTTCACATCTGCTATATTATAAGCCACAGATGCGTCCTTTGTTATCTGGATTCAAGGTCACTATAAACCAAAACTTAACCATGTGTGGTAGCGCTTCTGTTGGAAGGCAGAGAATTGACTGCGTTACATCTCCACTCAAGCAGATCGTAAGTCGTGATTGAGACGTGATTGTACGTGGAGCTAGCAACTTCATCATGTAAGACAGGTTGAACCATAAACCACCACAGCATAAGAACACGATGTTTGTATTTAGATGTGTGTCCTCTGTCTTTAAAAGTGAATTACTTATTATTTCATCATACACCATTAAGTGTCAAATAGAGAGGAAGACTGCTCGGCGTCTGCTAAGTGTGTTGCTTTGGTCGGTCTCAAATGTTCCTTCCTCAGCTAGTCTATCCCAACTTCTCTCGGGAATCTTCTTGTAAGATCTTACGTTGTCAAGGGCTTGAGTTTACAACTGGTTTGATTGCATTCAGACAACTTGTCCAAACTTTTTTTTTAAAATATTTTCTGGCTGTGTACACCAAGCTGGGTGTTGTTCCCATCATTGGCTATCAGTCCTGCATTATCTCTTCTCTCAACCATGGTGACATCGTTAGCACTTCTCTGGCATTTCATCTCACCTGTTGTGATCATATCAGTGCAGTTAATCTTCTTGTCACGGGAAATTGTTTTGTTTTCTTCTTTGACTCACATACTCGGTCTCGACATTTGTTCCCTTTTATCTTGTTTCTAATCGAATCAGCTGAATGTGCAAGATTATTGAAGTCACTTTCTATTTTCTATTTTTGAATTATTATTTCTTTTCCTACGACCTAACCCCTTAACTTACATGAAGCAAGCGTCAAAATAAAGGGAATTAACTGCGATTTATTATAATGAACGCTCAGTGGCACTACAAGAACAATTCACTTTGAGACCGGGTGTGTTCAACATATGATCTTAGTTCGTAGTAATTTCTGCTTTCTCTTTTAACCTCAGTTTACTGGCCAATTTATATATATATATTATTTCTGGGAATAAAAAATACAACTTCTGTGTCAAACGACACTTATTGCTCCCTTTTTGACATTTGTTTCAAGTATATCTACTGGATTAAGACCAGCAGAGATGGAGGTATGAGAGGTTGCATCCGGCGTGTATACAACCAGCGCGCAACAACAACAACAATTAACATTCATACTCTTCGACATTTGCTGAGGGAGACTGAGCACCTATGGGTTTATCCAGACTGCAGTGACGTCGATTCTAAGTAACAATATTCACTGGATACAAGGGAGGATATAAATATTTAAATATTCAAGTGACTTTTCGATTACCCTCCCTTGTATTTCTGCGTTTTGGTGATGGGGTGAACAGTAACAGGTGGCGTGTCAAGTTCAGTTAAGTCCATATCATCAGCATCATATCTAGGGATTCAATACGTCAAACTTAAAAACATAAATTCAACTCAGCAGCATAACCCACACAACTGTCTTGGACGATGAAATTCACAAATGCCTTTTTGTTTTTCAACATTTTGCACGAGCGATCAATTAAATGTATTTAATGGCATAGCTCCAGTTCTCCATCTTACCATCATCATCAGCTGCCATCTCCGCAACAAAGGTCGGCTATAATGGATCTCCAACGTTTTCTGTATCTTGTCTTGATGGTGCACTGTGATAGATACTTTCCTGTCCATCTCTTGTCTTGATGGTGCGCTGTGATAGATACTTTCCTGTCCATCTCTTGTCTTGATGGTGCGCTGTGATAGATACTTTCCTGTCCATCTCTTGTCTTGATGGTGCGCTGTGATAGATACTTTCCTGTCCATCTCTTGTCTTGATGGTGCACTGTGATAGATACTTTCCTGTCCATCTCTTGTCTTCATGGTGCACTGTGATAGATACTTTCCTGTCCATCTCTTGTCTTGATGGTGCACTGTGATAGATACTTTCCTGTCTGTCTTTTGATGTTATCTTCCAACTTATAGCGTTTATTGTGCCTTCAACCCTTCGTCGTAGTATTTTCTTCAGTAAAATGTTGTTTTTATATGGCCAAAATACTTTAGCTGCCTAATTTATATCTCCTTCATTAATTCTCTTTTCATACCTAGGTTTTCTAGGACCTCTTTATTTGTTTTTCTCTTTCTATGAGATGCGCCCAATTCTTCTAAATATCCACATCTCGAGAGCCTTAATTCTGTCTTCTAATTGCTTGTTAATTGTCCATGTTTCTACACCGTACAGTAAAGAAGAATATATATAACACAATTTTATAAGCTTTACTAAAACCCAATTGCTAAGTAGATTGGCAGCCGTTCCAGGAAATATATACATCGATCTCGCTTAGATGTCAACTAGAACGCATTCCATTGGTCATTATAAGACAACCAGCAATTAACCAATCAAAAAATGACGAGAAATAATTATCTTGTGCTCTGTCTCCTGCATGTCCTGATGACGTCACTAATTTCCCTGTGGTCATTCCATTTCGTTCCGTTCCATTTCAACTTCATTTGATTTTTGTAGGCAACCTTATTATGACATGTGTTTAATGACCAATGTAGACAACCTTATTATGACATGTGTTTAATGACCAATGTAGTCAACCTTATTATGACATGTGTTTAATGACCAATGTAGTCAACCTTATTATGACATGTGTTTAATGACCAATGTAGTCAACCTTATTATGACATGTGTTTAATGACCAATGTAGTCAACCTTATTATGACATGTGTTTAATGACCAATGTGTTTAATGAACAATGTAGTCAACCAACCTTATTATGACATGTGTTTAATTTAATGTTTAATGACCAATGTAGTCAACCTTATTATGACATGTGTTTAATGACCAATGTAGTCAACCTTATTATGACATGTGTTTAATGACCAATGTAGTCAACCTTATTATGACATGTGTTTAATGACCAATGTAGTCAACCTTATTATGACATGTGTTTAATGACCAATGTAGTCAACCTTATTATGACATGTGTTTAATGACCAATGTAGTCAACCTTATTATAACATGTGTTTAAAGACCAATGTAGTCAACCTTATTATGACATGTGTTTAATGACCAATGTAGTCAACCTTATTATGACATGTGTTTAATGACCAATGTAGTCAACCTTATTATGACATGTGTTTAATGACCAATGTAGTCAACCTTATTATGACATGTGTTTAATGACCAATGTAGTCAACCTTATTATGACATGTGTTTAATGATGTAGTCAACCTTATTATGACATGTGTTTAATGACCAATGTAGTCAACCTTATTATGACATGTGTTTAATGACCAATGTAGTCAACCTTATTATGACATGTGTTTAATGACCAATGTAGTCAACCTTATTATGACATGTGTTTAATGACCAATGTAGTCAACCTTATTATGACATGTGTTTAATGACCAATGTAGTCAACCTTATTATCACATGTGTTTAATGACCAATGTAGTCAACCTTATTATAACATGTGTTTAATGACCAATGTAGTCAACCTTATTATGACATGTGTTTAATGACCAATGTAGTCAACCTTATTATGACATGTGTTTAATGACCAAACATGTGTTTAATGACCAATGTAGTCAACCTTATTATGACATGTGTTTAATGACCAATGTAGTCAACCTTATTATGACATGTGTTTAATGACCAATGTAGTCAACCTTATTATGACATGTGTTTAATGACCAATGTAGTCAACCTTATTATGACATGTGTTTAATGACCAATGTCTTCTTCTTCTTTGATCCTTAGCCGCCGATACATGATACATATTAATTATATACTGGTGTTGGTATTAGAAATGATACTAAAAAATACAATCATTATATACGATGTAGGCATATTCTCCTACAAGTTTATAGTAAGTTTACCTACCCTCTAAGATTAATACAAGCCAGAATTTTGACTCGACTAGTGAAGCAAGTCTGCCCGGGCATGCAGGTAAGCATAAATCAGTCTTGACAGCTTTCTCTTCCCCAGTCGGTCGGTCGAGCTGGCCTTCGTGTTTGTGAGTGTGTTTTTTTAATAAAACGCTCCCGTTTATATAGGTAGACGCCGGTAAATTCTACTGCTTAAGGAACCCTTTTGATTGGTTCTCGGCGTTTTCGCCTTTTTAATTGCCGACGTTTTCGTACTTTCCGCGACCGAGTTCCGAAATTTTAGGCCTCAGTTTTTCTGTCTTTGCGTGAACTTGACTTCGTGTAATTTATTCTGTCTCACAGAGTCTGTTGAACGTGGATTGGCTGTGCATATTGGTATATCGACATAATGCATTAACAAAGAAGTGGGTTTACACCGACTTTACACAGTAGTCAATCTTATTATGACATGTGTTTAATGACCAATGCACCATGAAAAAAAAGATCGAAATGCATACAAGTTCTGTTAATGGATGTTCAAATATAGTTTTTGCGGTGCAAGGCGTGCCTTTTCTCTGTTTTCCAGAAAAGCTGACATGAAAAGCTATTACTAACCTTCCCAGAAATAGTGAAGCAGCTTATAACTAACCTTACCTAAATTAGAGATGCGCGGTATAATTATTGACGGATCTTAGGGGGTGGCGACGGGGCTATTGCCCCTCCCTTGGGATTTTGAAAACCTTTATTGCATATCAACCACTCCAGTATTTTTCATCCAACTTGGGGCTTAAATGTAAGTAATCGTTAGGTCGGACGACAGACGAATTAAAACACGTCTGATACTGGACAATGGCAAGTGCGCTAAAGGTTACGAATACAGTTGGCAAGTAATTCTACGTGGCGGGACAATGAAAGACAACAAAAGAAACCGCCATAAAACAATGATACACAGTAGAGCGCCAGGCAGGCGACACAAGGGGACTTCACTGAAGCCGCAAAAACAGAGGAGTTTGTGACAAGAGGCAGATAATTTCCGTATCGGGCGGCCAATCTCAGACAAAAAAATGTTATGCTATAATATAAAATGTGTGTGAATTTTTAACAAATTGTGCCTCTTTGTATTTGTACCTTACGTTTATGTAATTATGTTATAAATAGTTATATATTTTTTGTTGCTGATAAATTTGAATATTTTTGAGTTTCTGTATAGTTCAAGTTGTCACAATTTTTTCAACATTCGTTATTTTGTTTATAATTGCCTAAAAATATGTGTAAATAAGGAGGGGGGGGGGCGCTTATCATTCTGAGGTATCGCTCCTCCCATGGACAATTCCTATATCCGTCAGTGGGTATAATAGATCTTAATTAAATTGATCTTACCTGAATTAGTGATGCAATCAGCAGTTGACCTTACCTGAATTAGTGATGCAGGTTATAACCGACCTTACCTGAAATAGTGATGCAATTTGTAGCTGACCTTACCTGAATTAGCGCTGGAGGCTTGTAACGAGATGGTATTATAGTGGTTGTTGTCTTGATGACAGTCGATGATAGTTCAATAAAGAATAATGAACTACAAGATATACCCCAGTCTCAGAAATGAGCACTGGTGTATGATAGCACAAAGGATAGTCAGACAGTAAAGACCCCGGGTCCAGTGGTAATAAGAAGATCAAGAGCCTAGAGCGTCTTCTCGTAATAACTATTCTATGCTTTAACTAACAATGAAATTCAAATTGAACTCAATGGTAACTTTATGAAATTAACAAAATCCAAGTTACAATTAAAATCAATTTATTTATAATGATTCGCTTTTCTTCTGTTCTTGAAATTGATGGAGATTATACGAGGTCTGGTCAAAAAAGTATCCGACCTTTTTTTTTTCCGGGGAAAAAAAATTATATACAGTAGGTTTCTCTGGTGGATACAGTGGAGAAGACCTTCCTGCGCATGCGTGAATTTTTTCCCTCCCAAAGACAGTGTCAGTTGTTTGCAATTAGTGTACGCGCGAGTTGTGGTAGTAACAAGCCGTCGGATTTTTATTTTAGACCATCAACAAGCCGAAACGACGTGGTCATTCACGAAGTGCGGACTTTGGTCATGCAGAACCGTCGCATCACCATCCGAGAACTTACACACGAGGTGGGGATAAGCCACGGTTCAGTACAATCCATATTGACAGAGGATTTGAACTTGCGGAGGAGTGGGCGCTAAATTCGTGCCGAAGCTGTTAACGATGGAGCAGAAGCAACTCCGTCTGGAAGTTCAAATCCTCCGTCAATATGGATTGTACTGAACCGTGGCTTATCCCCACCTCGTGTGTAAGTTCTCGGATGGTGATACGACGGTTCTGCATCACCAAAGTCCGCACTTCGTGAACAAAAAAAGTTAACCAGTCTGTTTCTTCATATGACTTGACTCTTCACACATAAATTGATCTAATGTTCTTCTGTTTCTGCACTTAACTGAATGCTCCTTAAATGATGGTTGACAATGTTGGTGGACTCCACACGGCTATATAGACTCGGCTGATCTTCCCATGTATTAGGGATACCAGCACAACCAGGTAGACCAGCTTTAGTGCTCCGTGTCGCTATGCAGGATAACACTTGGGTTCTCACTTCTGGCTTAAGTTCTATATGTATGACCGAAACCATCTGGTCTTCTCAGAAATACATTAACAGGACTACTTCTGGCAAAGGCAGGTCATCACAAATACTCAATGGTGAAGGAATACGTGACTACCTCTCTCTCCTTTTGTCCTCTGCGTTCTCTCATTTTGTGTGTGTCCTCCTACTTCCACCTACCCGCATATTTATTCTCTCTGTCGGCCATCTTGCGTGAATACGTGAACTCCGCGCTGATTGGCTATTATGTTTCATCGCTCGTTCCTTCCAACACTTCATGAATCTGTCGTCCCTAGGCAAACTGTGTTTGTTCTAAAATTTCCAATAGGCCTATCTCGGTTAATATCCAACAGATTTGCTTCATCCAAATCTAGTTCAACTCAGACAATTCGGAGCTATCGTTACAGCTAACTATCTCTGATATCTTACCCTTGTATCTCTTTCCAAGGCAGCCGAAACAGTGAAACATTG
Organism: Oreohelix idahoensis; assembly: GCA_024509875.1. Classification (NCBI taxonomy): domain Eukaryota; kingdom Metazoa; phylum Mollusca; class Gastropoda; order Stylommatophora; family Oreohelicidae; genus Oreohelix; species Oreohelix idahoensis. Next base: position 195,391 of record JAMPIV010000347.1, read on the forward strand.
CAAATAACTTAAGTTTTACTGCCTTCAAAATCAAATTTTTCCTCTTATACTGCTCACACAACGATGATACAGGTGTCAGAAGAAAGCTCCAATTCTGTACTATATAACTAGACTAGCTTTATCACAAGAAATCCTCGTGTTGCTCTCTACTGTTAATGGAAACACTTCCAAGTTTCTACGATTCTCTCCTCCCCTATTGTTAGGCCTAAACGACTCGGACACTCCGTGTAGCAAGCTCTCGTTTCATTAACATTACACATGTTTCGACGGTGTTCACTTTGTTTTGATTACCTAGATATCGAATCCCAATCGCATTGTGCGACAAGGCTATACATCATATTAGTTAAAGTGGTCTTACGTGATGTTATTAACTGTAATTAAATTATACAAAGTAAATTATTATATATTAAACACACACAAATACATGATTGAAATCATGCGCATTTCTTCTCATCTGTCAGTGACACTTGTTTCAGAAATACTCGTGCCTGTTATTTTGACAAAATTTCTGAAATTTTCTACATTTTATTTTAAGCAGAGTTCACACGGGTACGCATGAATAAATACCTACATCTGATGTATTTAGCCAGAGAAGCATCACGGCTCATCATAGACTTTGCTTGTCGTTGATTTACTTCTGAAGGAAAATGGAAGTGAATTAAATGACCACGTAAGGGCCGTGATCAGGGCATGCAGGAAAGAGAGCTCATCATAATTATTCTCTCCCTCCCCTCCACTATTTTGACCGGTTACTTGCTCGTGCTAGACCTATAAAAAGTCACAAGGAGATAAGTTAGGGTCATGATATCCCGGTAAAGAATGGAAATACAGATTACTCAGAATATTTGTTATTTCTGCATTTATTTCCCTACGCGTGCCACGGGCGGTTTCTCAATGTCATGGTCAATAAACACTCCGAGGTTGGGTATCTCTAAAAAGATGTAATGTTATCCTTTAAAAAAAAAAAAAAACCGCACGTATGACATTTGAAACATAAACACTGCGCAGGTCATGTGTTGTTCAAATTATCAGAAAATCGAAAGTCGATCAAAACAGGGATTGTACTGAGTTGACCTCAGTGGTGTGTTCGCTTTGAACAACTTTTGTTAGCTGTTCGCGTTTTTTCTTGGAATCTTAACTTAAGAAAATATTTTGTGGCATATTATTGTTGTAGTTAAAGTACGAATAAGACTCCTGTTTCTTCAGACATGTAGTATATGGTGATTATTATAAGGTTGTTCATGAGGCGAGTAACCTCATTATGTAAGACACGTGGCTACTGAAACCAACGCTGTATGAGCATGTTAATGAATGGTGAGGCGCCCTGCATGGGGACGATCTACCGTGGTTGTTCCATGTTCCATAAAGAGGGAACAAGCCATGATGATTATTATCGTGTGTTATTAATTTGCGATCATTAGTTAATATGATCTATCTATCTATCTATCTATCTATCTATCTATCTATCTATCTATCTATCTATCTATCTATCTATCTATCTATCTATCTATCTATCTATCTATCTATCTATCTATCTATCTATCTATCTATCTATCTATCTATCTATCTATCTATCTATCTGTCTATCTGTCTATCTATCTGTCTGTCTGGCTGTCTGTCTGTCTGTCTTGTCTGTCTGTCTGTCTATTTTGTGGCGAGATAAATGTTAGATAATAAAACAGTTGACAGAAGTGGAGAAGCAAACTGGTGAACTAGAGGTAGAAATGGCACAGGACAAGTCAGGTTTATAACTGCGCAGTTCTAGATGGTAGCTGTAGAAGAGAGCTGTAAAGTAAGTCAATGTCTCGTTAGACCTGTCCTATGCTCCAAGGGTGTCCCTATTATTAGTTTATTATAATTTTAATATAAATTTATAAAATATATCAATACACTTTAATAATTAAAATAGATTTTAAAAGTTTTAGATAGGTATTTACACAATCACAGGCTCAAAATTAATAAATTGTCAATGACTCTTATTATCATATCCGCATTTGGTGACTTCTGGGATTTTGCTTTCTCACATCAAATCTGATTGGTTTAATCTATCTGTTGTTGTTTTGATGAGTTGATGGGTGGAGAGCGGGCACTTAACAGCTGACCATTATTGCCTCTTCTCGTTCCATCTTGGTCTACCCTGTTCAACCTGAAAGTTGGTTATAATTGGGGTATTTAGTGTCATTTTATTTACTAATTTTGTATTCAATTTAAATAACTATTGTCTTTTGCAGTTGCTGATTTTTATTTATGTTAGTATTTGTCCATTTTATTTTCTCTTTTGTATTGTTTATAGACAACTATTGTCCTTTACCATTGATTTTAATTTGTATTAGTTCTTTTTGAGTTGTTGCCCTTTTTTTTAAAATACCTCGTTGTCTTTCCTTGTCCTATGAGTAGTTAGTTTTTTGTTAATGCTTTGTTAGTTCTTGCTGCTTAATTTCTATTTAGTTGGATGTTTTTCCTGAAGTGCTAACCTTGTATGTTTTCCTTTGTTTTATGTATATATCTTTTAAGTATTGATTGGGCATCTCTTGGGGCATCTACCTTATCACCTGTTAAGTCTATATTGTGATTTCTATAGTAAGTTTTTAATTCAAGCCTTTGTTGTTCATACTTTTTACAGTGGATCAGGTAGTGGTCTATGTCATTCTCTTCCTGACATTCTTGGCAGTGTGGTTCTCCTATCATAAAGTATGCTGCACCGAGACGGAGACGCCACAGTTTTTTGTTTGATGGTATCTTTAATTCTTCTCTGACCTGGCACGTCCTTGTGGGTTCTTTCAGCAGTTTGAACGCGTGTCTGCCTTTTCTACTTTTCTTCCATGTTGTCTTCCATTCCTCGTTTATAGTTATCTTCACTTGGCTCTTGATCTCCGACCTTCCCAGTCCTGCTCTTATATTGTTTTTACTTGTTCTTCCATTCTTGGCGTTCTGGTCTGCCAACTCGTTACCAGCAGTACCTATGTGTGCTGGAACCCACACTAGCCTCACACTACATCCTCTGTTCCCTAGTGATGTATTAATTGCTAGAATTTTTTCCTTTATGTCTGGCCGGCTACATTTACCTGGGTGTTCTAGTGCTTGTAGTGATGGTAGTGAGTCTGTAAATATCGTAACAGCTTCTGGTGGGTTATCTTCGATTATTTCTAAACTTTTAAGAATTGCTACCATCTCTGCGGTAAAAATCGAAGCCCCTTCAGTTACACTGTAGCTCTTTTTTATTCCCCATTGTGGTATTACAACTCCGGCACCTAGTTGCCCACTATCACCCTTGGATCCATCAGTGTAGACGGCCAGACTTTGTTTAATTAGTTGATCTATGAACTTTCTACTTATCATTTTGGCTTCCTTATCTTCTATGTTTTGTTTGATCTTTTCAGTAAGTGAGTAGTCTATGATTGGTGTTTTTAGTTCCCAGGGTGGTATTTTACTTCTGTATTTATTACTATTTTCAATTGTGTTTGATAGTTCTTTGAACTGCGTTAGGTCTTCTATAGTTCTCCATCCTGTTGGATATCTATCTTTATTTAAGGGGACGTCCCATACACTTGGTTGGTTTTTGACAAATGCTTAATGTGCTGGGTGGATCACTTCTTGTGCTACTTTACTTCAATAATTTAATCTTAGTTCTTTCCGTCTTAGACCAAGGGGAGGTATGCCAAGAGCTACTTCTAGAGCTTCTACTGGTGTCGATATAAATGCACCTGTAATGGTTCTCATGGCTGCATTTTGAATCCTGTCCAGTTTTGCTTTGTTAGAAGCTGCAGCTGAGTCATAGACTATGCTGGCATAATCCAGTTTCCCCTAGATGAAAGACTTGTAGAACATAAGCATTATTTTATTGCTGGCCCCCATCCATTACCTTTTACAATCCTTTGTATATTTAGGGGTCCCCTACAGCTTTCTACTAAATTGTCTATATGTTTATTATAATTTAGTTGTTTATCTAAAGTTATGCCCAGAAATCTTGTTGTTGAGGAGGTACATATTTTCTGTCCTTTAATGGTTATATTGATTTTGTTATTTTTTTTTTAAAATTTCCTTTGCTGAAAATCATACCTACTGTTTTGTTTACATTAATTTGGAAGCCCCAACTTTTCATCCACTCTGAAACTTTGTCTATTTGATTTTGAAGTTTTTGGTAAACATGGTGCAAGTTTTTTTCCAGATCGCCAAATGGCACAGTCATCTGCAAATTGTGATACTGCATTCTTTATGTCATTAAATTCATCTGCTAAATCATTTACAGCTATAGTGAAAATTGAAGTAGAAATCACTGATCCTTGAGGAATCCCATTCTGTTGTTCATATATTTCTGACCTATCATTATTCACCTGTACAGCAAAATACCTGTCCTGTAAAAAGTTTTCTAGATACCTATAGGTTTTACCAGTAATGCCATTCTTTTTCATTTTGTTAAGAGCTCCATCTCGCCAGCATTCATCATATGCTCTAGCTACATCTAGAAAGACTGCCACTGTTTTCTCTTTCCTCTTGAACCCTAGCTTTACATCATGTTCTAATCTTACACGCTGGTCTACTGTACTTCTGTCTGCTCTAAACTCTTACTGGTTTGGGCTATATAACTGGTTTTTTTCTAGGTAGAGTTTAACTCTTTTATTCACAACAGTTTCCAGTATTTTACCTAGTTGTCATGTTAAGGAGATAGGCCTATATGAACTTACATCATGGGCTTCCTTATTGGGTTTTAGGATGGGTACTATCATAGCTACTTTCCATGCTTTTGGTATCTTTCCTAAGCTCCAGATTTTGTTATAGAGGGAAGTTATTTTGTTTATAGTTTTTTGGGTACTTTCTTAAGGATTTCATAACTAAGTATATCATGCCCTGAGGCAGTGCTAGATTTCTCATTTATTGCACTAGTTACTTCTTCCTCTGTTATATCAGCATCTAAATTGTTTGTTTCATCTATCTGATCTGGTAGTTCTTTTGAAAACTGTATCCTAAGTCTTTCTCTTCTGTCATTTTCTTCCTGTCCAAGACTACTTTTTGCACTGACTTTATAGAAATACTCAGCTAGGGCATTAGCTTTTTCTTTATCTGTTTCTGCTCTCTTTGGTAGTTTGATTGTTGGCATTATTGTTTTCTTATTGTTCCCTTTGATTGCCCTAAGCTTTTTCCATACTTCTTTAATTTGGTTGCTAGGTTTAAGTGACTGACAAAACTCCTTCCAGTTAGTTTCTTTGGCTTTAAATATTATTCTGTTAGATTCATTCATAATATATTTATACTCATCATAGTTTTCTTCTCTTCTGTTATTTCTATATTTTTTGTAAGGCCCTTTTTCTTCTCTCATGAATTTCTGCACAGCTTTTATTCCACCAGGCAACTGGTTCTTTATTCCACTGAGTTTTTCTTTTCTTGTTAATGTTATTTATTGGTTTTAGGTGCTGTGGCATATTTTTATTTGGTATATATTTTATTGCTATTTTAAGAATTTCATTGGTCAGTGTTTCTGCCCACAAGTCAGTATCATCTGTTTCCATGTCTTTATATTCCATCACCTCCAGGTCTGATTGGAAGGCTTCCCAGTTTGCTTTTTTATAGTTGAAAGTCGGTTTTTCTGGCTCTGGGTTTGGAATGACTTTTTCATGCATGGTTATTACAATGGGCAGATGATCTGAGTTTGTGTCTTGTAACATTTCCCAATTTACATTCGCTAGGTTGTTAGTTGCTATACTTATGTCTATTGCTGAGTCTGCCCTGTTAGTTTGTGGATTAATTCTAGTTGCAGTATCATCATTTAGTATTAGCAGATCGTTATTTTCTATGAAGTCAAGTAGGCATTTTCCTGCATTATCTGTATGTTGTCCACCCCAAGCACAATGATGGGAATTAAAATCGCCTACTATGATTGTTTTGGGGCCTAGTCTGGTGCTTATGGCTAGTATTTCTTCCTCTTTAATTGTGCCATCTTTAGCGTATAAATTTAGGATTGTTAGATTGTTTGGTTCTGCTGCTATAGTTACCTGGATACCTTCTATGTTGGTTGTATCAAATACTTCCCAGTCTATAATTTTTAATGTTTCGCTAACTAAGACTGCGACACCCCCTCCTCTACCTTCTTTCCTATCGTGCCTAAGTATCTTAAAGCCCTTACAACTATATCTACTGTTTAATCTATCTCTGGTTATACCTCCTTTTATTCATCCCGATGAGTTTCTCCTTTTCACTACCTCTGCGTTTGATTGGCTCTGTTTTTCCACTTCTGATTCGTTGCCTCCCTTTTCGTCTCAGAATAGTTATGTGATTTCCCCGTTGTGAATCTCACATATAGAAATATATACGATTAATCATAAAGATTACTCAATGACGGGGTGATTTCCAGAACGTATGTGTCCGTTTAAGCGCTCTAATCACTCTGCCCATCGAACGCTGAACTGTTTATCCCATGATATTTTTACTTTGTGTGCGGATTCGATGACTGTGATTGACATAACGCTAGAAGTCGTTTGTATAGTGTTGAAAATAGAAGAAAGCGTTGACCAAAGTTTTCATATTCAATTTGAACGGTGTCTGTGCATTATGTTATTATGTTACCAAATCTCCTAACAATTCTTGTTCTAGTTTTCTCTACCCATGTTTATTAGCTTCTCGTGTGGGAATTAAAGGACACAGTATCCAAGATGAGAGACAGTGGGGGGGGGGGGGGAATGTTAGACGGGCCTGCGTGACCAGTTCTTAACCCTTGGAAAATAAAGTTCGTTCGTTCGTTCTCTCACATAAACATACACACAAAACACACACTCTCTCTCTCTCTCTCTCTCTCTCTCTCTCTCTCTCTCTCTCTCTCTCTCTCTCTAGGGCAGAATCTTAGGAAGGACAGAATGTTAGACGGGCCTGCGTACCCAATTTTCAACACTCGTTTGTTCTCTCCCTTTCTCTCTCTTTCTCTTCCTTCTCCCCCCCCCCTCCCCCCTATGTGAGTGTATGTATGCCCTGCCGGCATCTTGTTGCTTCACTGTTAGATTAAAATTCAAAAAAATATTTGACGACATACAAAAAATAATTTAGAACAATATTTATCGCATCCGATGTTCTTGTGGGAAGCTATGTCATTCATTATTTAAAACACCTTTATGGGAGATAACTAAAAACACCTTTATGGGAGATAACTGAAAACACCTTTATGGGAGATAACTAAAAACAAAATTCTTCATTGTACATTGTTCATAAGCTGTACATTCCTGAAGAAACGTATAAACCGATCCAAGTTAAAGGCAGGACAGCTGTTCGTTTCTCTAGAAATTATATTAATTTTTTACACAGACACAGAATTACACTTCTGGAGCTGCGATAGCGCAATGATTAGTGTACTGGCTTCCTAGTTCGGTGGTGCATGGTTCGATCCCCATGTGAGGTGAAATTTCTTAGACCGCAAACAGCTCCAGGGTCGACCCAGCTTCATGAAGTGGTACCAGAGTACCCACATCACCCTAGTGTGCCGATGGTCAAGACAATATGGGCCTAACACCATATTTCCAATATGCCTCAATGGGCGTGTAATGAGATCCTTACTTCACTGACAGCTTTGTCTTTGTGAAGAGCTATTCACACAACTGGTATTAATCTTGAGGGTGTGTACTAAAAACCTTAGCACAACCTTATGTGGCATATTTTCGTTAGCAATTTGAAGAAAAAAAAATGAAAAAAAAAATAACACTTGGAAAGTCTTTATAGAACGGATAGTCGTCTGGATAACTTTATCATTACACAAAACACCCGCGAGGAAGATAATTGGACAAACGTATTTTGTTTTTCATATAGGTTCTGTTTGACAAGCAATGTTTAAGGAGATCGAAGTTAACTTACAATCATAAACTTCTAAATTCACAGATAATGCTATTACTTTTGCTATGACACTTTCCAGACAACCTTCTTTTGCGACGAGCTATTCACGCCTGCTGTGCTAATCTCGAGTATGTATATTTAAACAACAAAAAGTCATAGCACAGCCGGATGCGACATATTTTCTTAGACAAACAACTATTGTCTAACTAGAAAAATGAGACGCAGGGGTTAACCCGACCTAGAGTTTAAAAATGGCCTGTTCCAGAGGCGTCCCTAACTAACCGCCGCTGGCTGTCTAGCTACCGGCTTCTTCACTCCTATTAATCATCATCATCATCAGTTGCCATCTCCACAACGGAGGTTGGCTGTAATGGATCTCCAACGTCTTCTGTCTCTTGTCTTGGTGGTACACTCTGATAGACTCTTTCCCGTCCATCTCTTGATGTTATCTTCCCACTTATAGCGCTGTCTTCCCCTTGCACGTTTACCTTCAACTCTCCCTTCTGTTATGGTCTTCTGCAAGGTGTTATGCCTTTTTATGTGGCCAAAGTATTTCAGCTGCCGAACTTTGACCTCTCTCATTAGTTCTCTTTTCATACCTAGATTTTCTAGGACCTCCTTATTTGTTTTCATCTCTTTCCATGAGATACGCCCCATTCTTCTATATATCCACATTTCAAGAGCCTCAATTCTTTCTTCCAAATGCTTATTCATCGTCCATGTTTCTGCACCATACAGAAATGCAGAATATATATAACACTTTATGATTCTCAGTTTTAATTTATGAGATAACTGTTTGGATGTCAGTATATGTTTCATGTTGTTGAATGTAGCTTTGGCCATTCCTATTCTCTTCTTGATTTCTGTTTCACATCTGCCATCTTCTGTTATTATATGACCAAGATATACGTAGCTCTTGACTTGTTCCAGGATTTTCCCATTTACGCTTATCTTTAATGTGGGTTTATCGTCTGTTTTGCTAATTATCATAGTTTTAGTTTTCTCAATATTAATGTCGAGTCCATATTCATGACTTATACTGTTCACTTGCTTCACTAGTTCTTGTAACTCCTGTTCGCTTTCAGCTAACAACACGGTATCATCTGCATATCTAAGGTTGTTTATTGATCTTCCACTGATGTTCAGTCCTGGTATTTCCTGTATCTGTTTGAAAATTTTTTCGGTGTATAAATTAAAATAGGCAGGGGGACAGCACACAACCTTGTCTGACACCTCTTTTTATGTCTATGTATGGTGAATAATTCCTTCCCGATCTTACTGTGGCAGTTTGCTCCCAATAAAGGTTACTGAGTATTCTTATATCTTTTCCATCAATACCTATTAAACCACATGCTTAAAAGATAAAAAATCTACACAATTTGATGTTAATGTATTTTTCTTAGTCATTCAATCGTTTTCATATGTGTTCCCTACAGCTAGTATCCTTACAGGAAGCCTGCAATAAACAGTTATATGATCTTGCAGCGGTAGCTTCCATGACAATTTATTTGTCATGATGAGGTTTCCAGCCCCATGCCCAACCTTATATTAGTTGCCTTCTACGACATGCCTGAGGGTGTGGTAGTCCTATTCTGTACTTTGTCTCTTCAGAGACTCACGGGAATGAAAACCAAATACTCTCATGGGGTACAAGATGAAGAAACACAGTAAGTAAATGAGTAAGTCACCCGCCAAGAGAAAGTGAGAAATAATTCATCTTGCGCTCTTTCTGCTGTACGCACTTATAGCAAAACTAAATTTCCCTGTGGTTATTTCCTTCATTTCTATTTAGATTTAATGGTACAGAAACAGTGCGGCACGAAAGCATAGAAGCTTTACCTATGACTGGTAATGACGTTTCTCAGCCATGTGGTTTCGCTGGCTTTATATAGAAATGTATGGTGGAGACACCTATTTGTGCTTATTGAACTGCATAATATAAGTAGTGAATAATTCCATGAATCTTTTCACCGAAAGCAACAGATGCAGAGGAATATTTCATTAAAAAGAAAAAAATCCGGCGCCATGAAGTATTTTTAGAACGATTAGCGCGTTGTTTCAACAGGCGCACAATTTAGCTCCCATCCAAAAAAAATGATCCATGAATAAGTTGTCATTTTGCTGGTAAAAGATACGACTAAAGTGACGAAGGGATATGATAATTAGAATGGTTAATAAAGTCTTTAGATATGTTACCATAGTTCTTGTCTTCAACGTAACGTCCCTGCCTTCTCGAAATAAAAGCAACGATAGTTTAAGAAAAGAGCATCCTCGATCAACCGTTTTGCGTCATAACCACTTATTATGCTAAACAGCCTCTGAGAACGAGCTGTATAATATACAATGCATTGTAATAAGACGGAGTTCAATCCCGGTATAGAATAATCAAGCTCTTATTACACCGTCCGTATGTGGTCACAAGATTAGTTAGCAGAAATTGGTTGGCTTGAATAGGAATAAATCAGAATTGTTCGATATGTAATCGGTTTCGACCGAGCAGCCACGCCTATCTGTCTTTGGCTGCCGGGGACCCTTGCTGTGATTTGCGATATCATACGGATAGTGTTATAATGAAAATGTTCTAAGTTAATCTCCAGGACACGTTGTAGTTTGAAATAACAAGAAAGAATGCAAAGATACAGTGTGTGAGCATAGGCCAGAGAGAGAGAGAGAGAGAGAGAGAGAGAGAGAGAGAGAACGAGAGAACGAGAGAATGTAAGGGTAGAGATGAATAGGAGAGAATGAAAGGCGAAGAGAGTATAGATTAATGAAGTGAAGAAAGACAAGATTGATTATGGGAGAGTGAACAGAATAAGAGAATATGAGAATTTAATGATCCTAGAGAGAAGGAAACAAATGATCGGAGAGAGAAGGGGGGAGTAGCGAGGACGAGAAGAAAACCGAAGGGACACAGAACAAAAAAACATGATATAGTCTCATAGAAGGCAGAGAATTAATCGGAACAAAGTTCATATTCAGGTAGGAGGGACTGTGTACATAAGTGAACCGTATGGGAGGAGAACAAACGAACAGACAGCAATTATCAAGAAGCCGGAAGTAGCTCCCGGGGATCTCTGAGGAGACAAATAAAGCATAGGACTTGTGCATCCTCAAGCATGTCGTACAAAACCACAATTATGAGGTCATGAAAGGGGTTGGCATCTTCATCATGTGAAAATTGCCACAGAAACCTTATCTGCAAGAGTATGTGACTGCTTGGTGCGGGCTTCCTGTAAGAAACCAGCTGTAGTTGTGGCCCATGCTCCATAAGATGCGGAAATGAAAATAAATGGTGAATGAAAGAACTACCAGTGCAGAAACATCTCGCTTTTTGCTCCAGATACGTTCCTGGAAAACGGAGAGAGCCTTGGAAATGCACAAGCCGATCTTAATATATGCTTATGAATTTAAACCGAGGCATTTGACAAGACAACGATTCCTGGGATATCTGAAGAAACAAGGACAGAATAGAACCACAACACCTCAGGTATTTCGCACAAGGCCACTAATATGCGGTTGAGCACAAGACTAGCAACCTCAAGATGTCATACAAGTTGCTAGAGAAATCACGGCTCCAACGGCCACAGCTGCTTGATGCATGTTTCCTGAAAGAGGACCAGCTGCAATGGTGGTTACATGCCCCATAAGGAGAGCAAAGGACAATTATGATGATTTGACAAGGCGAAACACTAAGATATGAACATGTCAAAGCAACATAGGTGAGAAAGATGTACAAATAGCCAAAATCATTTACAGAAGACAAGAAGTGACTGTCGAAGTCAATGGGGCAGTTTCCATACAGTGAAAAGAAGAAGTGAGGCAGGGATGAGTTCTCTCACTTGATCTTTTGGAAAAAGTAACTTTGATCTCTGCCGCACGATCTGCTTCCTGCAATCTCATAAACAAAGCGATGGAAAATTAAAACTAAATATTTTACCGAATGTTAACTTCACTTCAAAGAAAAGATCACTTTCTATCTTATACCGTTCGCGACTGAAGTGACTTTTAGGAAGGTTCCAAAGGTTGTCATGGCTGGGAGTTGTAGAGGGATTAGCTCCCACTTCAGATAAACGTTTCTACGGCAAGCACCTCAAATAACCTCTGACAGTCAAGCCCAGCTCCCGGCCTTCACTTGTCGCTCAATTTGAGCCCGTTGAAACTGCTTCTTCTGACAGAAAAGGCGAAGGCAAGCCACTGGTGCCTTAACACCAGCAGCTTCGTAATCCTTGGTTGGTGGTCTATTTAGGAGAAGGTGTCGCGTGTTTGTCTCCAGTGCTCTGCAGTAGTGGTCTAACTATGGCCAAACTTAGAGTATAATTATGAATCCTTAATGATTGAGAATATAATGATCCTGGCAGATACATAAATAGAAGAGTGATGCTTCTGCTTTCAGGAGCCTTACAGGAATTTTAAAAAACCAAGCATAACAACAAAGATCATCTAAGCTGTCATGACATTTTCGTCTTCCTGCCCCTTCTGTGACGAAAAAGGAATTTCATAGTTTAGGCCCCCAAGAGAAATGATTAGTCAAATATTACTTTAATAGCTTTGGATGGTTATGTATTTAAATTAAATTAATCATGCGGGTGCAATTTACTCAGCAATGATTAAATCAACTATCAGTTTGTATTTACAGATAACAAATGTAAAAATCAGTTATAGTTAACAAAGTTAAAATAGGGTTTTTATGAAATAACTAGCAATAACCCGTCAAAATTGACAGGTTTTTAATTATAGTGTGTTGTTTCTGTTACATGTATTACAGACGGTACTATTACTACTGTGGTCATTTCCTTGCAGGCGATCGTCATTAGATATTTGTAGTAAAAATTACATGGATGTATTAAATATGAAGACATGGAGTAACCTTCCTAAATGACATGTGGAGCAGTGATAATGATCTAATGGACCGGAAATTGACTAAATAACTAACATTTCTTTTATGACAACATGTCTCGTAATTGTTCGTGCATCTTTTAAAATCTTGACTATCCATAATCAAACTGTTCATGCACACCGTCATTTGCGCACTTTTCTATTTTCAGAGAGTACATATAAGAGACAATACAATTATTGTCTAACTTTGAACCACAGTTGCATTCCTTAGCTGTGGTTGGAAGTTAATGCACTCTCTCTCTCTCTCTCTCTCTCTCTCGAAAATAGAAAAGTGCGCAAATGAAGGTGTGCATGATGTGACCGACCGATCGACGTACTTACGGCGGGAATTATGGTATTAGATGAAGCACTAATGTTTTCATCACTTGTAGTGACTTTAAAGCGGCTATAGTTTTAAAAGTTCTTTTGCTGGGCCTGGCAGTTATACTTAACTTGCCAGGTGTTGATGATGATTTGTTGTTGGTGTGGGGTTCTGTCACTGTTGGTTCCCAAGAGTGTTGTTGACTGTTCTGTCAATCATCAAATTCTGTGGCAGTAGCACGTCCGTGGCTGTAATGCTGGGGGGGGGGGGGAGAGACCACTCCAGCTGTCAAGACAAGAGTCTTCAAAACCTGTAGGATGTAGGCATCTAACGTAGCCTGCTGGCAGCTTAAACCACAGATTTGTACCACAAACTAAGAGAAAACAAATGCCTGTTCTAAGTATCGGGTCTCCTGTCATGAAGATCCGGCGCCCTCCGCATCCAATCCACCACTTCATCTTCCTCAGAAAATTTACCCTCTCTGAGCATTAATGTTAAACCCAGTGAGTCGGAAACACATAAACTTATTAAAATGTTACTATAATAAATATGTACACCAGGGTTTCATCATCATCTTTTCCCTGCTCTACATGGAGCCTAGGGCTACTGCTGCGTTTTTGGTCTGATATCAGTAGCGGTCTTCTTTCCCCGATTACCCTCATCTGTAGAGTATTCTGCATGACAGAAGATACTTTCTTTACATTTCATTTACAAATTCATTTGCCTGTCTTCCATGATCATGTAAAGTCTCGTCTCTTCCATTTCGCCTGTCATGTTTATAAACTCACAAATTCACAGATCTAACTTTATAATCTGCTCCCAGATGTTATTTCCTTGTAACTGTTTATTACAACAAGGTTTGAGCAAAGCGATTACGTACCTTTCCGTGCTCCAAAATCATATTTGTTATCTTACTGTCAGTGTCTTAATCTTTAACCAGATTGACATATGTCGACATGTCATATGCGAACTGACAACTTATCTCCAAATACCGTCTGTCCATTCATATTGGAACCTATGAACAACTTGGTTTGTGTATCTTCCCAGACAAAAAGTCTGGGTTAACAATAGGAATGTCGCTCAGTGTAGACTCTTACTCCGTCTGGAGCTAGCGATAAGCGAAAAGTCAATGTGGCAAGTTCGCTCTGCACAAACAGAAGTCAATGTTGTTTCAAAAATAGGTCGAGCGATCAGGTAAAATTAAGAGAGTGACACATTAGAACAAGATGTGATCAGAAAACCTTGAACGATGAAAGTGAAAACAACGTCAAGGATCGGGTAAGAAAAATGAAAAGGAAGGGCACAGAAAAACGTTAAAAGGATGGCACAGGAAAATGTAACAATCGAAGATTGACTCGTCACAGAAGGTAAAACTCTGATTTGAAACCTTCGCTGCCTAGTGGGAATATCCGTTTATGGGAAAGGTTTCGGGAGGAAACCTTGAGGATAAATCCGGAGTCGTTGTCCCTAAGGCAGTCTAAACTTGATTAGACATTATTCTAGCAACTGCTGAGACGTGACTGGTACCAAACTGTATCATCTACTGCCGTTCATTTGGACCTACCGGCTCTCCTGCGTGGAGAGGAAGAAAATGCTTCATGGGCCACAGCTTGATCCCCATATAACTGTTCCCAAGCTTACGTCCTGGAGAAGACTTCTCACAGTCAGTTGTGACTGAAGGGAGCTACAATACTATGAAGCTAAATTACGAGTATTCACTAAGAATGCGCTGATAGCACCTATAAACCTGAGGAACACCGCGCTTTTAAGTGCTGGCGGGAGAGAACTAGTCCGAAATGTACCTAGGCTGAACCTTCTTTTTTCTCTCTCGTCATTTAGATATCTACATAATAATTCCTTGGGATCTACCGGTAGATGGAGATCGACCAGTCGCCGACCGCAGCTACATAGAGTCTACGATGTTCAACCTAATCTTCGTTTATATTTAAGGTTTTCAGTGTACCACCTGTTACTATTCTTTAACCAACAGTAAAAATATTAATGTTCCTTAATGTGTATTCTCTTGCTTCACAGATATCCCGCCCAGTATATGTACCCCACGTCCTACATCACCACTGCTTCGCCCACGTCGCCAGTTCTCACCACTCTGCCAGCAACAAGTCCACTTTCGCCGACACCTGCTGGTAAGATTGCTAATACTTTTGTTATCGCTTTATTATAGTCTTTGTATGCCTCCGTTCTAATTATCTATTCATGTTAACTTTTTGTTGTTGCTAACATTCTAGTTGTCGTTTTATTATCATCCTGTTTGTTAAAATTCTTGTTATGGTTTTATTATGATCATTGTTTGTTAAAATTCTTGCTATGGTTTTATTATGATCATTGTTTGCTAATTTTCTTGTTATGGTCTTATTATCATCTTTGTTTTCTTACATTCTTGTTATAGTTTTATCATCACTTTGCTCTCTAACATTCTAGTTACAGTTTTATTATCATCTTTGTTTTCTAAAAATGTAGTTATAGAGGTTTTTTTTTAATCATCTTTGTTTGCTAACATTCTAGTTACAGTTTTATTGTCATCGATGTTTGTTACCAATCTAGTTATAGTTTTATTATCATCTTTGTTAGCTAACAATCGAGTTATAGTTTATATTATCATCATTGTTTGCTAAAATTCTAGCTAAAGTTTAATTATCATCATTGTTTGCTAACGTTCTAGTAATAGTTTTATGATAATCTTTGTTTGTTAACGTTCTAGTTATAGTTTTATAGCCATCTTTGTTTATTGAAGTTCTTGTTACAGTTTTTATTTTGTTTGTTTCTGTGTTTGCTTCCAGTTTGTTACTGTTTTATTAACATCTTTCTTTGCTAACATTCTTATTATCGTTTTAGTATGATTGAACAGCAGTGGAAGGTCAATAAACAACCTTAGATATGCAGATGATACCGTGTTGTTAGCTGAAAGCGAACAGCAGTTACAAGAACTAGTGAAGCAAGTGAACAGTATAAGTCAAGAATATGGACTCGACATTAATATTTAGAAAACTAAAACTATGATAATAAGCAAAACAGACGATAAACCCACATTAAAGATAAGCGTAAATGGGAAAATCCTGGAACAAGTCAAGAGCTACGTATATCTTGGTCACATAATAACAGAAGATGGCAGATGTGAAACATAAATCAAGAAGAGAATAGGAATGGCCAAAGCTACATTCAACAACATGAAACATTGTTATCTCACAAATTAAAACTGAGAATCATAAAGTGTTATATATATTCTGCATTTCTGTATGGTGCAGAAACATGGACGATGAATAAGCATTTGGAACAAAGAATTGAGGCTTTTGAAATGTGGATATATAGAAGAATGGGGCGTATCTCGTGGAAAGAGAAGAAAACAAATAAGGAGGTCTAGAAAATCTAGGTATGAAAAGAGAACTAATGAGGGAGATCAAAGTTCGGCAGCTAAAATACTTTGGCCACATAAAAAGGCATAACACCTTGCAGAAGACCATAATAGAAGGGAGAGGTGAAGGCAAACGTGCAAGGGGAAGACAGCGCTATAAGTGGGAAGATAACATCAAGAGATGTACAGGAAAGAGTCTTTCAGAGTACACCACCAAGACAAGAGACAGAAGACGTTGGAGATCCATTACAGCCAACCTTCGTTGATGATGATGATCCCTTTTATCACTGTAATCGCTTTAAAAGTCTGAAATACTTCATCGCCCACAACATTATCAGTATGGGTTGAACAGTTATTTTTGGGTTGAACAGTTATTTTTGGGTTGAACAGTTATTTTTGGGTTGCACTTGATTTCAGTAAATTTCCCAAGGCAACGAAAGCTCCTCTTGCTTTTTATATTCTTATTTTGATTTCACCGTCTGTCCCTCTAACTTTGTCTATATTGCTGCCAAGATATGTGCGTAATTCCACATCTTGTAGAGGTGTTTCTTCAAGTTCGGTCTTTTTATCATTTCTCGCATTTATTCTCATTATCTACATTTCTCACATATACTTATTTCAATCATTATTTATTGAAGTCACGAAGTGGTAATGCGCTCCATAAAATTGAAATATATATATATATATATATATTCCTTTCTTTTTTTGACACTACCTTTTCCTGTTTTAATGAGATACTAACAAAAGAAATCGAGAATTTAAAATCAAGAACTAGCCCAATGCAAAAATAAAAATAAAAAAATTAAGATACAAGTGTGTCTGTCTATCATTAATAGATGTACATTTAATAATCGGTCAATCATTCAGAGGTGGACAGGTAATAACTGGTCAATCTATTATCAAGATGTGGACTGATATTAATCGGTCAATTTATCATCATGAAATGGACAGATACTAGTCTGTCAGTTTACCATCAACAGGTGCAGAGACATTTGTCCGTCAATCTACCATCAATATGTGTACATACTAGTCTGCCGGGCTACCATCAAGAGATGGGTAGATATTTGAGAATCACTCTACAATCAAGAGATTTACATATATGTGTCTGTCAATATATAATCAAGAGATGGACAGATATTTGTCTGTCCATCTACAATGAAGAAGTGAATATATATGTCATTCTAAAATCACGAGGGGAACAAATTATAGTCGGCCAGTCTATGCATGGAGGCATATCTGAAGTCATCCTTATATGACCACCAGCTATGCCCAATGCTACGATATACGTACGTGGAAGTGGACCTTTGTCTGTGAGGCTAATTACATCCTCATTGACTCTTGAAATCATCCACACACTTGCAAGGATTCCCTATGTGATGAAACATGTTGAAAACTCAGCATTGCACACTAAGCTTGGAGAAGTCACCTGAGACCCTGTCGTAATTCTTTGGCTTCAACTTGGTTGACTGCATGCAGAAGGATCTCACTGTGGACCCAGTGAAAGGCAGGGGAAGCTGAGAAGTGGTTCTGTGCAGGACGTGACAATTCCTTGGGAGAGCCCTGAACCAGAGTACAGTATTTCAGCTCTGCATAGTTGGAGAGCCCCCTTGGATGGCCGTGAAAGCACAGTATGTCACGCACTTCTTACTTCTAGCTTGGGACCATATGTGACGATCTTTAAATGCAAGCCAAGCTAGAGAAACTGGAACTCATGACTTCAACTCAACACGTTTCGGAATGGCAGAAAAGCCACAAGAAAAGCCTAGATCTACAGTGTAGATAATGCCAAGGAGTCTTCAACTTGGTATTGTTATTGTAAATCGACTTCACTGCACTCTGGGCAAACCCATATGTGCTTAGTCTCCCTCAGCAAATGTCGAAGAGTATGAATGCTAATTGTACATGTAGCACGCTGGCTGTACATACGACGGATGCATCTTCTTTCACGTCCATCTCTGATAGTCCCACGTTTGATGCCAAACTCCATCAGTCTCAGCCTTGTTGATTCATCCATTGCAGTGCCATTATCTAGCAGGCGGTCATTAATTGCCCTTAGTATCTCTCCCTTATAATGGTGCTCTCGAGGCCAGTCTGTCAGCTCTCTCATTGCCACGTACCCCTGCATGACCAGGACAGTAGATCCACACCAGTTCTTGAAGACTTGAGGATTCTATTGATGTTTTCCATTCCTGTCGCAGCCATCCGTTCTGAACTTCCTGAAGCATGGCTTGAGAGTCTGACAATATAACTGCCCTGGTTGATGGAGTTTCAGACAGCCAACTCAATGCTGCAGTAACTGCCTCTACCTCCTTTCTCATGCTGGAAGTTGTTGTCATGGAGGCTCCACTTTTTTCAGCGACGACCCTGCCCTTTATTCTCGCAGAGAAGCTCTATACTGATTTTTCACCACGCACTACAGACCCATCAGTGTACACAATGGCGTCATCATCCCCAGCATGATCACTTATCAGCTGATAAATCTCCAGCTATACCTTTCCATTGCCCCAAGATCTGCGCTCTCTGCCAAGGCTAATGATGACCTGCTGGTAGTTTATTCAGTTCTCCCGTGACATACTCCACTCTTCCGTTTGGATATATTTTCGACCCTGGTTACCTGACCAATCGTAGTCTCTGCCTGTGCCATCCATGACATCCCCCTCTTCATTCTTGCTGCTTTGATGTCATCTACGTTCTCATGTGGGGGGGTGTCTTTTGTCGGTGGTTACCCGCATATAGACTTTTGTCTGGGCCATCGCATATCTGGATCTAATTGACAGCAATCCGAGTATGTATCTCATTGTAACAATGGCGGTATCACGCGTACAGCCCAAAACTAATCGCATCCTTTCATTCTGAATGCGTTCCAGTCGTTCACACTGTGACACTGTCAGCGTGAGCATTCCTAGCCCATTCTCGATTACTGAAATCACGAGTTGATGATACAGGAGAAACAGTAGTCTCTGTTCCAGGCGCGCAGAAGCCATTGTTTTTAAGGCTTGCACTTCTGTATGATCAGTTCGACATGATACTTGAATGATTGCCCACGATCAAACGTTACTCCCAGATACTTCGGCCTGTCTTGCCTTTCAATGTTCTGCCCATTGAAAGTGATGTCTGGAAGGTCTGCTTTCACTATGGAGTTGTTCAAAGAGCACCACATCACACAGGCCTTGTTGGGATTGACCTTTGATCCAATTTCCTCACACCATTTAGAAACCGCCTTTAGTGTCTCTTGTATACCTAGGACCATTTCCTGTCTGTCTGAGCCAGTTCTGTACACGAGTATGTCGTCTGCGTAAGTTAATGTTCGTCCCAGTCCTGTTGGTTGAGAGGTTGCAACTTTTGCTGTGTAGATATTAAACAGCACTGGTGATAGTGGAGAACCCTGGGGTAGTCCTGGCAAATGCGCATTGGTTCCGATGTCCATGTTCCCAAGCGAAATACAACGGATCTCTCCATTAAGGAAGCTGCTATCCACCTTGTTATCCAAGGGTTTACACCACAGGCCATTATACAGTCTATTAGGGTTGTAGAGTCCACACCGTTATAAAAATCCTCTAGGCCAATTGCAACAGCCACAGTTTCTCTCTTACCCTGGAATCCCTCGTACACATTGTACGCAAACGTTCCAGCGTTACCTCATGTTGTTTTCATAGGCCTATAGCTACCCAGGGTATCAGGAAGGATGTGTGCATTTTCGTGGTGGCTCATTACTTCTCTTGCAATTATCTTTTCGAGTAATTTACTATAGACATTCTGAAGTGTGATAATTCGATAGCTGCTGAGCGGTGTGGGGACTTTGCCAGGTTTAAAAGTTACCGAAGGTAACTATGTAGCCAGTCTTCCGGCACCTCAGAATTATGTATGCTGGTATTGAAATGGCTCACAATATTTGTAATGGCTGTGTCGTCGAGCTGTTTAATGTGATGGTATTGTACACCATCATGACCCGAAGCAGTGTTTCTGCTGGTTTTCAATGGGTACACCACGTCCTCTTCAGAAATGAGATCGAAGTATATCTGGCCCCTTAGGGCATTTTCCTGAACACTGTCCTTTATTTGCTATCAAAGCAAGATCTTGTGCTGCATTTTTTATTTTTGTTGTTGCAAAATTTACATTTTACCTCCAGATATATGTCTGTCCGTCTACATATCTATCTGTAATTTAGCAATGTATGAGTGGTATCATTTTTTTTATGTTTTTTTAATATAATAATAATAATAGCCCCTCCAGTCATAACTGTCTATGGGAATGCGCCCCTGCGGTGACAGCCCTCAGCTGCTTATTTTCCTGGTGCTCCTTTCGACGTTTTCTCCTCTCCTGTGCCTGTTGTGTGAGCCTCTTTTCGCCCAATCTGAGGTGGCGCCTTAAATAGCATCGCCACTTAGTGCGATCGGCAGCTTCATCCTCCCATGTTGCTGGATCCATGTCCAGTGCCCTCATATCTCTCTTGCACACATCTTTGAACCTCAGCTGTCGTCGCTGTGGTGGGTTTTGATGTTATGAAATGATGTTGATATTTTTCCTTAATGTACTGAATGAGGCCAGCTGTGGAGGTTCCTGATTCTAACAAATTTAGGGTGAGTTATCAGGATACCTTTCTGCTACCACCTTATGGCCTCAAGCAGACTTATTCTTGACTAGTATGAATGATAGCTTCAGTGACCTATCCTCAGCCTGTGCCTTCCTCATCTCCTCTAGATGAGTATATATAGGTTCATCTTCTTCCTTTCTGGATTGTGATCGTGTCTGGACGGCTGCCAAGACCACAGGTCTCTTGGGATTCCCCAAGAAGACATAACGACACCCCAATATCAGAGGGTAGATGGGTGCGTCGATCACTGCTGCTCTGATTACTCTTTCCACATAGCGAGTTTTCACCGTTATCCTGGCAATGGAAAGTTTCATAAGTGGTATATCCGTGGTCGCCCCTTGTATCTCCACTGGGTTCACCAAGTGCGCATTCACAACAGAATCAAAATCTAAGCCTGTATCATAGAGACACCTAATGGTGACCCCATTGCAGACTACATCCTCACACACTGGGGGGTGATAACGTTCCTGCTGTCCAGTAGGTTTGTCCTTTCCTCCCTTGTTCCCCATCTTCATAGCAGCAAATCCAGAAGTTTTCTTATGACAAAATTGGATGTCATGACCTTCCCTCTTACACCATTTGCAATATAATCTACCTTGATGAAAAGGTTTTCTTTCATCATATTTCCTATCATTGAATTGTGGGTTTTTGTTTCTAAAATCATTGCGTGGCCTATCAAAATTTTGCTTACCTTTGTTCCCCTGATCTTTGTTATCAAATCTATTAGAGTTTTGTGGAGCCTTAAAATGGTCAATCTGTTTCTTTTTAGCGCCAGCTACCTCTGCCTGGGCTGCCTGATACCTCTCAGCGACATTAAGTAACTCACCCAGCCTCTCTGCACCTTTTTCCATGAGAAACTTTCTCAAGTCTGGAGCCATGGACTCTCTCAATTGCTCAATAAGGATCATCTCTTTAAGATCTTGGGTTTTCCCCAGAGCAGTCCATTTCTCCAAGTACGTCTCTAAACGTGCAGAGAACTGGTGATAGGTCTCACCCGACAGTAGTTTGGCATTCCTAAACTTTTTCCGGTAAAATTCTCCGTTCTTTTCATACCTTAGCAAAAGAGCCTGCTTTAACATGTCATAATTGTCTTGGTCGTCTTTGCTCATCTTGGCAAACACTTCATAAGAAGTTCCCCTCAGCCCCTGAGATAACTTTAAATTCCACCTTTCCTTCTCCAACCCATAGGTGGTGGCTAAAACCTCAAATCTAGACAAAAATGACTCAGTGTCATCGTCCCTCTCAACAAAATGGTCTAAATGGAACCCCATAGCTGAAGTTGAGGCTCCCTGACCAGCAGTGGCATCGGAGGTAGAAGGGCTGGCACCATTTTCAGGAGCATGGCCTTGAAATTCGAACTCTTTTAGTCGTAGCTCGTGCTCCCTCTATAATCTCTTCTCCTCCTTTTCAGCTTCTTTCTCTGCAGCCAATCTCTTATCTTCTGCTTCCCTCTCTGCAGCCAATCTCTTATCTTCTGCTTCCCTCTCTGCAGCCAATCGCTTGTCTTCCCTTTCAGCAGCCTGTTTTCTTTCCTCAGCTTCATACTTCTTCTCTTCATACTGGAGCCGTTTTATTTCAGCCTCCCGGTCCGCCTCCAATGCCCTAGCCTCTTTGTCAGCCTCAATCTGCAATCGTTTTATTTCTTTCTCAACTTCTAATTTTCTTTCAGCCTCTTTTTCTAATCTTTTTTCTTCACGTTCAATAAATTTATCCACCTCTGCAGTAACATACTGAACCAACTCTGGTCCATCCATATTCATCTCTTTTGCAGCCAGCACAGCAGCAGATCTGAACTTTGCTAGGTCTGCCATAATATCAATCTTTAAAAGGATCTAATATAATTTTCCAAACTCTTAATTAACAGAGTACTATGACTAACTAATTAATTAACCAATTAATTAACTAATTACTGGCTCTCAACAGTCCATCAGCTTTTATTTTCCCTTTTAAATACTTTTATAACTTTTAAATTTCTAAACACTAACAAGTTCAAATCCCGGAATAAGAGACCCCAATTTATTGTGGTGGGTTTTGATGTTATGAAATGATGTTGATATTTTTCCTTAATGTACTGAATGAGGCCAGCTGTGAAGGTTCCTGATTCTAACAAATTTAGGGTGAGTTATCAGGATACCTTTCTGCTACCACCTTATGGCCTCAAGCAGACTTATTCTTGACTAGTATGAATGATAGCTACGTCTAATGTCTAGGGATATGCAAGTGTGGTGTGATGGTACTTTAACAATAATACACCTCTACACAAACAAGTATTAAGGTCTATGATTAAGGAAATAACACCTCAGATAAATTTGTACAATTAATAATTTTCTGTATGATTTATTTAGTCCTGAACCTAGTATTCTTCTGGTCAGGACTTTTAAAAATGAAAAGAATTCTATATCTATATATAAATATATATATATATATATATATAGATAGATATATATATATATATATATATATATATATATATATATATATATATATATATATATATACAAATGTAAATTTAGACCTGTAGTGGTGTTTGATGGTGGTATTACTAAATGTAATTGTATGAGGCCAGCTGTGAAGGCTCCTGAGATAAAATGTAGTTGTGAATTGTCAGAAGGCCTTTCTTGCTACCACTACGACCTCACACTTAATTTTTTTTTATGAATGTGGCTACGTAAAGTGTCTAGGGTTATGATATGTAGTGTGGTGTAATAGGTTATAGATATACCCACAGATATTTAACAAGACTAATAATATTAATAAATGTTAAAATACACTGAACTAACTCACGTGTGTAAAATTTCTTGATAGAATTATATTACATTTATTTTGTTCTGGATCAATTTTTTAGATTGACCAGAACTTAAAAGGATTTAGAGATTATGAAAAATATGCATGGAATATTATATCATAAATGCAATAGTGTACATATATATGTACTATACTAGTTAGTTTTATTAAAATGTTCTAGTAGTCATCTACTTGGGAGGATAGTTAATGTTTGTGCTGTTGGGGTGGCCTCATCACACCTGTCTATATTGACTACACAGTGTCCAGAAAATGGTGGGAATTTTTATGGGGGTATTAGTAACTACAAAGCGTTGGTGAATGTCCAGCAGACCAGAGGCTCACTCATCTTGTAGTTGTAGCTCTGGTGCTGAAATCTGATGGTCCCACCTCTCCGTGCTGGCGGGCAATAATGGTGGGCTCTGTCACAAGTACTGCACAGATACACTCGAGTAAAGTCACCAACTGAATAGACACTGCTTTGTTGACAACAGAAACTCACAGCTCTGCAATCAAAGTATGGGCCATGTGTCAAAATCTATTCTCTACCCACGTCTGGACACAACACTGACACAACAACCACATCATACAGACAGGTCAGATCTCTCTGACCAAACAGCACATTTACCATGGTGGTTTTACATCAGATAGATCCTCCCAGACTATAGATTCTGAAAATATTTATTAGTTTTCTGCCCTAAAAGAGGATAGGTAATATGTTTCATTATTCTCAACACTTGATCTGTCTTGCCTAACCCTTGCTGGAGTTTATGTATATTGTTGGTCCCTAGACCCTGACTAGGGCGGGGGGTCTAGAGCAAATCCCTACTTGTTTGTAAGGCTAGATTTCGATATGGCAGTATCAAATCACTCGAACATTAAACAATATTCAAAATATACAAAGAAATAATTTCAATCTTACCAGATTATGAATAAATAACATAGAATTGCTAGCAAAACTCAGCTGAGCTGCTGGCTATAGTATGGCGTCCCTAAATTTATTTCACTTTCTTTCATATGGAAATCACCACACTTTAAAATCTGTGTCTATCACTGAACAACTATTGAAGAATGGCCCCCAAATGCGCTCTGAGCGCTAATAATATGATTGTCTGTGGCCAATCACTGCCTAGGTTTATTTTAAATTCAAATTTCCTACCCTAAAGTCATTTCAGTCATGCTTCAGTCAAGTATGGATGGTTATCTGTTAGTCTGTCCGTCTCTACTTGTGTTTCTACAAAAATGTACTCGATTTTTGAACCAACCTTTCTCTCCCCTCCAAAATTTTGTCGTTAAAAGTTATATTTAGACGACAGTACTCGAAATCCCCCTTGTTTTCTGCTTCGTCTGCAAATTGTAACGCTTTCACGTTGATAGTAAAAGCTTACTGTATTATACCCGCTTTCTTCAATGAAACGTGTGCTGTATTTCTTGGAAAAAACATTGAGAGGCACCCTGCGTAATGACCTAAATTAATCCTAACATTAATTATACTGCGTTACCAAAACGAACGAACAGATGGACTAAAGGATAAAGAGAGAGGGAGGGCTGAAAATCAGGAACGCATGCAACACGCGTCGCGCGATACACAATTACTACTATCACGCGTGTTAGGCTACAAGCACTAACTTTTTCGGACGGACAGTGATAAATTCACTACCCTTCCCAGAGTTGGGTTTTAAAATCATAAAAAACGCTTATTAGGAAAGATAACAATAGATGGGTTTACGGTTGAAAACATAACAGTACCCAGACAGCACATCTTCGAAACAGGAGGTAGAAAATACATA
Organism: Oreohelix idahoensis; assembly: GCA_024509875.1. Classification (NCBI taxonomy): domain Eukaryota; kingdom Metazoa; phylum Mollusca; class Gastropoda; order Stylommatophora; family Oreohelicidae; genus Oreohelix; species Oreohelix idahoensis. The sequence goes on from JAMPIV010000347.1 coordinate 220,935, forward strand.
TTTTGAACGCAGCCACGTAGCTCTTTTAAATTTGGATATTTGGGTTCCTTAGGGCTTGCTGACAAAGAATATGTAAAACGTTACGCAAATAGTCCAGGAATTAATAAATTATACCCAAAATAAAATAGTGGGGATGCCTGACAGCATGGAATCATTTCTGCTCATAAAATTTTTTTATAACGTGTTTGAAAAAAATCTTACGTTACAGAATTAGCCTACTATGTAAACTCCAAATTGATTGGAGCGCAACAAATGAAAGACTAGCCACGATTGGTCGGGCTATAAATACTATCTTTCGTTGTTAGGGGAGACGTGAAAAGGTAACATTTTTTCAAACACTTGTCGAAACGTGGCCTCATTGGCTAGACTCGCTGATATACTCACTTAGGAGCGTTAGTTCGAGACCACTAGTGCAAATAATCTTGATAAAGCAACAGTGCGTTGAAGCCAGCTCATATTTGTGTTAAATAAAAGCCTGGAACATAAGCAGATGGGAATTTGTGCCAGTAATTGTGCCAGAATTCATTGCTAATCAACGTATCTGTGTTTATTTCCATGAAATTGTGGTAAGCTTGAACCATTCAGTATCTTTTAATGAAAATTGAATGTAAATTGTTAATTTATGCCTGTATATATATGTGTAGTTCAGTGGCAAACAGGAGATAAAGCCTATAATGCTCCAGCCTGAACAGAGGGTGTCGGAGGGAAGTAAAACGGCATGGAATGGCCAAATAGTACACTGACACCTGGATGATTGATTAGACAGAAATAATGCTGGAAGTGCAGAGGCGTGGTAACCATTAAGGAGGTAAATACTGGTATAAAGTATTTCAGATGAAGCTGACAGTTGGCCTAACGCTCTGAACTCAATGTTTGTGTTGTATTGTGCTCAGTGCAGAACTAGAGTATCAATTAGTTATGAAGTAGAAGGTACATCCTTCTTGTTTTCAGGGACCGTGGTCTTGATGGTACTGAGCAGCACCTGGTCAGAGCTTTGCTGAATCCAGAGTCGGACAGCATACTCCTTGGTCTTTTTAGCTATCAGTGAGGTGTCTCCAGAGCCCAGGGGAGAATTCGAGCAGAGGAGTCCTTTCCTGCCGCCATCACGCAAGATAAGCTGATTTGGCCAGCTGAGCTCAACATTATGCCCCCTCATCTTGAAATAACTTTGTAAAAATAACATTCAGAGGGGAATTTAATTGTCTTAATATCAGGAACTGAGAACATCTCCAATACTAGTCCCTAAAGACAAACTATTGAAGTCATGATGACAAATACCAACAGAGCTTGAACAAAACAAAACCAGTATTACCTCATATTACCACTACACAACTGACACACATAGGATATTTTAATAATATATGTCACTACAATATTCATATTGATAAAGTCTGTACATATACTTGTAATTAAAATTGATTGTGATTCCTGGTTCCTTTGTATTTGAATCAGGACACATATACCTTTATGATAACCATGAATACATATTGTTATTTGAAAAGTTATCAGTGACTCCTTAAGATATTCTCATAGAGTGTTATATGTATGTGAGTGTCACAGTGTTGTCAAGAGTAGTGGATTAAATTAAATTGTTATCTGTCTGTTGTTGTGACTTACACTTCATCATACACATACCCTAGACACATAACGTAGTCATCACACTATTCCAGAATAATTCTGACTGAGATATATAGATATGTGGTAGCAAGTAAGGTTATCTATAATACACTACTCTTAATAGATATAGATACCTTCACAGCTGATCTCAGTCAGTACACTAAGTCCCCTATAAATATTTATAACATCCCACTATCACCACATATATTGGGGTCTCGCTCTTGGGATTTTGAATCTTTCCCTATTAAAAATATTGGGGGGTAATTCACTTCAGGGAATATAAGAATTAAAAGGTATCCTTGGGTGGAATTAAATAAGGTTGAGCTCACGGTGCCTGTGTTGTCCATTAGATATATTTAGAGATTAAATTGTTGGTTAGACATTGTAGAAATTTACCTGATAGACAATGGCGGACCTGGCCAAGTTTCGATCTGCTGCTGTACAGACTGCAAAAGAGTTAGGATTAGATGGGCAAGTTATGGTTGCCTATGTCACTACGGAATGTGACAAATTTATTGAACGCGAAGAAAGAAGGTTTGAAGCCGAAAGAAAGTTAGAGGCTGAGACTAAGAGGTTGCAAGCTGAGGCTGAGACTAAGAGGTTGCAGATTGAGGCTGACAAAGAGGCTAAGAAACTGGAAGCAGAAAGAGAAGACAAAAGATTAGCTGCAGAAAGGGAAGAGAAGAAATTAGCTGCAGAAAGGGAAGAGAAGAGATTAGCTGCAGAGAGGGAAGCAGAAAAGGAGGAGAAAAGATTACAAAGGGAACATGAATTACGACTAAGGGAGTTTGAGTTTCAAGGCCATGCTCCTGAAAATGGTGCCAGTCCCTTTGCCTCTGATGCTACGGTTACTCAGGGAGCCTCAACCTCAGCTATGAACTTTCATTTAGATCATTTTGTTGAGAAAGACGATGATATTGAGAGCTATATAAATAGATATGAACTATTAGCTACCACGTATGGGTTAGAGAGAGAAAGGTGGAGCTTAAAGTTATCTCAGGGACTTCGTGGGGCAGCTTATGAAGTTTTTGCAAAAATGAGCAGAGGTGATCAGGAAAATTATGACATGCTAAAGCAGGCTCTTTTGTTAAGGTATGAAAAGAATGCAGAATTTTATAGGAAAAAATTTAGGAATGCTAAACTACTGTCAGGTGAAACCTATCACCAGTTCTCTGCACGAATAGAGACATACTTGGAGAAATGGACTTCTCTGGGGAAAACCCAAGATCTTAAGGAAATGGTCCTTATAGAGCAATTAAGAGAGTCCATGGCTCCAGACCTGAGAAAGTTTCTCATGGAACAAGGTGCAGAGAGGCTGGGTGAGTTGCTAAATGTTGCTGAAAGGTATCAAGCAGCTCAAGCAGAGGTAACAGGTAATAAAAAGAAACAAGTGGATAACTTTAGGGCACCACAGAACTTTAATAAATTTGATCCTAGGGATCAACACAAAGGTAAGCACCAGTCTGATAGGCCACGGTATGAAAATAAAAATAAATTCCCACAATTCGATGAAAGGAAATATGATGAAAGAAAATCTTTCAACCAAGGAAAAAGGTGGTGTAAGAATTGTCAGATGGACAATCATGACACTGACCGTTGCAGAAGGAAACCTGTGTATATGGCAACCCTTCAGGTCAGGTCGACCTCAAGACAGGAGGAGGATATTATGTTGGATACCACTCCAGAAGAGATGAGGAAGGCACAGGCTGGGGATAAAACACTCAAGCCTTGTTTCAGAAAATTGTCAACTTGTCATACAACTCCAGGCAAGGGAGATTTTTACATGAAAAACAAGTTGATGTATAGGAAGACTGGAACTAGATCCCATGGTCACGGACAGCTGGTTCTTCCAAAAAGATACAGGACAGAATTAATAAGGAGCCTACATGTGAAACCAGATGGGGACCATGAGAAAATAGGTACCATCATTCAAAAGGTGGCTCACAATTATTATTGGCCCAAAGCAAGATGGGACATTGAGAATTTTGTAGAAAGGTGTAGCATAGCACATGAGGGAACACCCACAAGTGGGAACATGGATCAGGACCTGGACACGCCCCGGGGCAAAATTAGGCCTGATAATAAAAAGAAATATAGATTTGATAAAGTGGACCAAATGGAATGGGAAGCCCCTTTTCACGGACAAGCTTCACTTAACTGTTTTACAATGGCCACTATGCGGAGAGTGCAAAAAGATGTCTTACCCCAGGATAAGCCGACAATCCCTCAATCGGACTTAAACAAACTGGAGGAAGAAGATGTAGAGAGGAAATCTCTCATCAAGAATTTTAAGTGGGGAGAAAGCCCCAAAAGAAAAATTGGTAGCGGTCGTTTTATGCATGATAATTCTGGGAAGAAAAATCATCACTATAAAGCTTCGAGTGGAAGAGACCATACCGGTGCATGGACAAATAGGTCCACACAATTAAAGGTCCATATGTAGCTATGTTAAGAACGTGGACTGATGAAAAGGCAGAGGAAAACATTACATCTTCATACCAATATGTGAATGAGCTGACCACTCGGTTAAAAACTGGCTGGAAACTTGCCAATGAAAATTTGAAACAAGCCAGGAAGAAACATGCTGCCTATTATAACAGGAAGGCGAAGGACAGAAATTTGGCTGTGGGAGAGAAAGTACTGCTTCTTTTGCCTGGGAGTCAGAATAAGTTACAAATTGGATGGCAGGGTCCATATACAGTTCTAGAGAAGGTGTCTAGAACAAATTATAAGATAGATAAGAAGGGGAAAGAAAAAATCTATCATGTGAATCTCCTGAAGAAATATTTGGAAAGAGAACATCAGGAAGAGACACACTTGTTGACCTTGTCCATCGCCATGGAGATGAAAAAGGAACCACTTTCATCATTTGAATATCCATTACACCCCTGTGAGACAGCAGCACAGGTGAAAATCAGTACACATTTAACGAAAACTCAGAAAGAGAGAGTGCAACAGGTTCTAAATAATCATGCAGAGGTGTTAACAGACCGACCAGGGCATACAAACCTATTGGAATATGATATGAAACTAATAGACTCCACACCTGTCTGTATGAAACCATATTCGATTCCGTTTGCTAAGGAGAAAGCTTTGAAGGAAGAGATAGACTATCTATTGAAGGAAGGAATTATTTCACACAGTGAATCTTCGTATAGTTCCGGTGTTGTACTCTTAAGGAAGCCCTCTGGAGAACATAGACTCTGTATAGATTACAGGAGACTGAATGCTATTACAGAAGGACAGGTGGATCCATTGCCGGATACAAATCAGCTGTTTGCCAGACTAAATAAAGCTAAATATTTCTCAAAAGTGGATCTGAGTAAAGGATACTATCAGATTCCAGTAAAGCCTGAGGTTAGACCATACCTAGCTTTTAGTACCTCAGAAGGACACTATGAGTTTAATAGATTGCCATTTGGATTGAAGAATGCGCCTAGTGTCTTCTCTAGAATGATGAGAAAATTATTGGATCCTCTGAATAATCCCTGTATAACAAATTTTATGGATGATATCCTTATAGCAACAGAAACATTTGAGGAACACATTGACTCTCTGAACATGCTGTTTGATCGACTTAGGGATGCAAATTTAACAGCCCGACCAACCAAATGTTGCGTTGGATGTAAAGAATTGGAATTTTTGGGACACACAGTTTATCAGGGAAACATGACCCCTGACCCAAAGAATTTAGAGAAACTACAGAAAGCCCCGAGACCACAAACCAAGAAGGACGTGAGATCCTTTGTCTCATTATGTGGTTTCTACCAGAAGTATATCAAAAACTTTAATTCCATATGTGCACCGTTAACTGAATTGACACGTAAAGGACATCCAGATCGCATTACATGGACACCACAATGTGAAATGACTTACCAAGAATTGAAGGAAAAGCTCACAAGTAAACCCATTTTGAAATTACCTGACTTAAGTCAAGAATTCATAGTAAGGACGGATGCAAGTAATATTGGGTTAGGTGCAACTCTACTACAGAAATCAGATGCATTGGATGGGGAATTAAGCCCAGTGGCATATGCTAGCAGAAAGTTGAATAAAGCTGAAATCAACTACTCAACTAGCGAAAAGGAATGTCTTGCAGTAATATGGGCGATAAAGAAATTCAATATTTATCTATATGGGAAGGCATTTAAGTTGCAAACAGACCACAAACCGTTATCGTTTCTAGCACAGGCTAGGCATGAGAACTCCAGGTTACTCCGATGGTCTTTACTTTTGGCTCCATATAATTTTAGCATTGAGTATATATCTGGAAAAACCAATTTGGGAGCGGATTTTTTAAGCCGCCATCCGTGTGATGAGAATCACCGTAAACCCCAGAAATAATAATAAATTTCTCTATGTGAATATAGAATAAAGGACTGACATATAATGTCTGTTTTAAGAGGGGAGGTGTCGTGGAATATTCTAATCCACATATATAAATTATCAAGTAAATATAAAGCCTAATAAATACATATAATAAATAAAGGAAGAAGAATGGTAAAGAACAGTGCTGTCACAATGACAGTACTCGAAATCCCCCTTGTTTTCTGCTTCGTCTGCAAATTGTAACGCTTTCACGTTGATAGTAAAAGCTTACTGAATTATACCCGCTTTCTTCAATGAAACGTGTGCTGTATTTCTTGGAAAAACATTGAGAGGCACCCTGCGTAATGACCTAAATTAATCCTAACATTAATTATACTGCGTTACCAAAACGAACGAACAGATGGACTAAAGGATAAAGAGAGAGGGAGGGCTGAAAATCAGGAACGCATGCAACACGCGTCGCGCGATACACAATTACTACTATCACGCGTGTTAGGCTACAAGCACTAACTTTTTCGGACGGACAGTGATAAATTCACTACCCTTCCCAGAGTTGGGTTTTAAAATCATAAAAAACGCTTATTAGGAAAGATAACAATAGATGGGTTTACGGTTGAAAACATAACAGTACCCAGACAGCACATCTTCGAAACAGGAGGTAGAAAATACATATTTTGAACGCAGCCACGTAGCTCTTTTAAATTTGGATATTTGGGTTCCTTAGGGCTTGCTGACAAAGAATATGTAAAACGTTACGCAAATAGTCCAGGAATTAATAAATTATACCCAAAATAAAATAGTGGGGATGCCTGACAGCATGGAATCATTTCTGCTCATAAAATTTTTTTTATAACGTGTTTGAAAAAAATCTTACGTTACAGAATTAGCCTACTATGTAAACTCCAAATTGATTGGAGCGCAACAAATGAAAGACTAGCCACGATTGGTCGGGCTATAAATACTATCTTTCGTTGTTAGGGGAGACGTGAAAAGGTAACATTTTTTCAAACACTTGTCGAAACGTGGCCTCATTGGCTAGACTCGCTGATATACTCACTTAGGAGCGTTAGTTCGAGACCACTAGTGCAAATAATCTTGATAAAGCAACAGTGCGTTGAAGCCAGCTCATATTTGTGTTAAATAAAAGCCTGGAACATAAGCAGATGGGAATTTGTGCCAGTAATTGTGCCAGAATTCATTGCTAATCAACGTATCTGTGTTTATTTCCATGAAATTGTGGTAAGCTTGAACCATTCAGTATCTTTTAATGAAAATTGAATGTAAATTGTTAATTTATGCCTGTATATATATGTGTAGTTCAGTGGCAAACAGGAGATAAAGCCTATAATGCTCCAGCCTGAACAGAGGGTGTCGGAGGGAAGTAAAACGGCATGGAATGGCCAAATAGTACACTGACACCTGGATGATTGATTAGACAGAAATAATGCTGGAAGTGCAGAGGCGTGGTAACCATTAAGGAGGTAAATACTGGTATAAAGTATTTCAGATGAAGCTGACAGTTGGCCTAACGCTCTGAACTCAATGTTTGTGTTGTATTGTGCTCAGTGCAGAACTAGAGTATCAATTAGTTATGAAGTAGAAGGTACATCCTTCTTGTTTTCAGGGACCGTGGTCTTGATGGTACTGAGCAGCACCTGGTCAGAGCTTTGCTGAATCCAGAGTCGGACAGCATACTCCTTGGTCTTTTTAGCTATCAGTGAGGTGTCTCCAGAGCCCAGGGGAGAATTCGAGCAGAGGAGTCCTTTCCTGCCGCCATCACGCAAGATAAGCTGATTTGGCCAGCTGAGCTCAACATTATGCCCCCTCATCTTGAAATAACTTTGTAAAAATAACATTCAGAGGGGAATTTAATTGTCTTAATATCAGGAACTGAGAACATCTCCAATACTAGTCCCTAAAGACAAACTATTGAAGTCATGATGACAAATACCAACAGAGCTTGAACAAAACAAAACCAGTATTACCTCATATTACCACTACACAACTGACACACATAGGATATTTTAATAATATATGTCACTACAATATTCATATTGATAAAGTCTGTACATATACTTGTAATTAAAATTGATTGTGATTCCTGGTTCCTTTGTATTTGAATCAGGACACATATACCTTTATGATAACCATGAATACATATTGTTATTTGAAAAGTTATCAGTGACTCCTTAAGATATTCTCATAGAGTGTTATATGTATGTGAGTGTCACAGTGTTGTCAAGAGTAGTGGATTAAATTAAATTGTTATCTGTCTGTTGTTGTGACTTACACTTCATCATACACATACCCTAGACACATAACGTAGTCATCACACTATTCCAGAATAATTCTGACTGAGATATATAGATATGTGGTAGCAAGTAAGGTTATCTATAATACACTACTCTTAATAGATATAGATACCTTCACAGCTGATCTCAGTCAGTACACTAAGTCCCCTATAAATATTTATAACATCCCACTTCACCACATCTATCCGTCTGTAAAATTAAGAACATATTAGTTCACTGCTCAGAATGGGCCATCCGGCCAGCTAATTTTTATATTCCTAACATTAATATTAAGAAAAAAGTACTTTTTAATTTTTGTAATATTCCAAACATCTGCGTTTTGCCGCTGAATTCAAATCAAAGGCTTGGTATCGCAAAAGCGTCCATTCCGTACCTCGTGTCAATTTGGGGGACGTGAATTTTTACTTTCCTCCATCCCCCCCCAAATTGCGTCTCCTTAGCCTTGCTAGTCTCACGCAATCTTTCCAGTCATATTTTTTTTTTCCTTTCTTTTTTTGATCCGCCGTTCTCATCCTGTCTAGTAAGTCAATTTTTATGGAGGGTGATGACCCGCGGTCTGGGCGATCATGTACATCAGCAGCCTACGCATTATGTTTTTTTTTATCCTTATATGTTATCCTTGGAGGTATTTTACCGTTGTATCTCTGTCAATTTCACTACAAGACCCACAGGGACAAGTGTCCAAACAAATACTGTTAAATTATACTTAAGAGTGTTACTAAAATCTATCTATTACTGGTTTCTAACACTGGATGGCTGTTTGGGATTTTTTTAATCACTCCCAGTCTCTTTACAAACTAATGTCACTGTTCATTCAGTATGGAAATATTTTATTTCTTGGATACAGGGGTATGTTGCTCCTATAGCTGATGTACTGTTAGGGTACCAGATATTTCACTTTTCTGGCCCACTGGAACTGTTTGACTTCTTTCGGCCGAATGACCACTGCTCCAAAAGTAATAGGGGGATACTGGCAACCCCTATCACTACTGGCCTCCAAAACTTCTCAACAGCTTTCACAAAGAACTCTGGCACCGGACTAGTGCCAGATAAGACCCTGTAATAATGAAACAATGTCTCCTGGGTGATATCTTATTTAGTCTGTGTTTTATATACAAAAGAGCATAATAAGAAATAAAGAGCTGGATCATATCCCATGGACCCATCCAGCACATCCATTCCACAGTGTACTAGTGTTGTTCACATGTCTCTCCTACAAAGGTGGCACTGCATCTGCAATAATATTATTAATCTTTCTTTTCTACCATACATTGGGATAGGTGAGCTGTGTCCCTCTGGTCACCTAAGAAAACATTTTATTTCACAAGACATGTGCATTTACAAAACTGGCAATGTGTTTCATCTTAATTCCCCTTTAAGCCCTGCATAAATCAGCTTGGGACCTGATTACTTAGTCGTGATGGCAGCATCTCTCACTCACATTTTTTTAAACAAAATATATATATGAATAATGTCGGTCTTATCAGAATTCAATGAAAAAAAAACACAGGTACGTTGAATAATAGCAGATTCCAGATGTACTGCTGGCTGGACTGTGATACCTATACTTTCATATATCTTTGCTTTTATAAGGCTAATCACTTTTCACAAAATTCACAACGTCCTGATCTCGGGACTATCTTCTACAAATAGCGTCAAGCCGTTGAATTTTCTTAATAATATAAAAGGCTTTGGCCAATAAACGAACGACAATTTTGAAATTTGAAATTAAAAGCAAAACATACTTGATTTTTGGACACTACCAAGTTTTTTTCTCTCTCATTCTTAGATCTCTACTGCTAAATATATTTTGTGTTAAGCCATCCCATAATTTTTCTCCCCCTTTTCTGCCCCGTTCTACAACAGACTACTTGTAACCCTTTCCTGCCTTTTTCAAGGACGCGTCAAAAAAGTCACCGTTAGTGCAAGTCCAAACGAACATGTGTTGGTCTGTCTGTATGAACAAATACCGTCTTTTGTCTATAACTTTATTTCTATCTGTCGGATTTTTTATTCGAAAGCATATTACCCACCAGAACAAGACCCGCTCTAAGACTAGCTAACTTTTATGATCCTAAACCTATTAATAAAGAATTCAATATATTTTCCATTTTGGTGTTCGTTGTTTTCTAAGTTTCCACTATTTGAATGTTATAAAATTCGCCTCAGATCTTCCTTTTTCCCGATAGGAAGTAATTATGCGTGTGTGTATATATATATTTTTCCAGAGTGGCTGTAGTTAAAAATGTATTGGGCTAGCGGGGTATTTTTAAATTTTCAAACTTGCGACATCGTTCTCGACACAAGCTAACGGCATGTCTCGCACTGTTGGCCTGAGTAGCTAATTCAAACCGCTAACACTTGACAAGCCGGCAGCAGGTGTCCGCTCTCTCAATCTTATGCGTTTGTGTGTTTTATTCTTTCTATCTTTCCTGGAACCAATACGCTAGTAGTTTTTCAAACTTTTATCGTTAACCCTTGACGCGCGCGTTTTCTAGCGCGGTAAAGAAGACGCGTTACAACTTTACTAATTTTATTTCTACTGCTCTTATTTTGACTTTAATATATATATATAATTAATGATTTTATCGTTGCATAAATGTACTTCACCACAGTCGCCCAACTGTTCTCTTGCCATCTGCTAATTGTCCGTAGAAGATATCTTTTGGGATGCGACCATCTTCCATGCGGCGAACATGGCCAAGCCAGCGAAGTCTGCGCTGTCTAAGCAGTGTATACACACTTTGAAGGCCAGCACGTGACAACACCTCGTCATTTGTCACTTTATCTTTCCACGAGATGCCGAGGATGTGGCGTAGACACCGCAAATGGAAGGTATTGAGCCTTCTTTCTTGCTTAGCATAGGTCGTCCAGGTCTCGCTGCCATATAGGAGTGTGCTGGTGACGCAGGCGTTATATACCGCAGCTTTGGTCTTCGTTGTGAGTTAAGAGTTTCCCCAAACACGTGATGTGAGGCGGGCAAAGGTAGCTGCAGCTTTGCCAATGCGGCTGTCGATTTCTGAGAGTTTGTCATTGATGGTAGATCCTAGGTATGTGAAGTGGTGCACCACTGCCAATTCATAGTTATCGGTGGTGATAACTGGTGCAGCACCCACATCCTGACTCAGCACATTCGTTTTCTTTAGACTTATTGTGAGGCCAAAGTCCTTGCATGCTTTAGTGAAGCGATTCATCAAGCTCTGAAGCCCCTGATGGCTTTGAGTGACGACTGCAGCATCATCAGCGAACAACAAGTCTCTTATAGTGACCCTTCTGATTTTTGTTTTTGCCTTCAGCCTTGAAAGATTAAACAGACGGCCATCTGACCTAGTGTGAAGGTATATTCCTTCAGTTGCATCTCTGAATGCATGTTTCAAGAGTAAGGCAAAGAAGATTCCGAAGAGGGTCGGAGCCAGAACACAGCCTTGTTTAACGCCACTTCGTATGTCAAAGGGCTGTGACGTGCTTCCAGCATATTGAACTGTTAAATTCATGTCATCATGGAATGACTTTATCATTTCCAGCATTTTAGAAGGGCATCCTATTTTCAGTAGGTTTTTGAAGAGTCCATCCCTACTAACCAGGTCAAATGCTTTTGTGAGGTCTATAAAAGCAATATATAAGGGCCTTTTCTGCTCTCTTGATTTTTCCTGAAGCTGGCGGAGAGAAAAGATCATGTCTGTTGTTGATCTACCAGCTCAGAATCCACACTGTGACTCTGGATGTATGCGCTCGGCTAACTTGTGTAGTCGCATTAAGATGACTCTGGCAAAAACCTTACCAACAATACTAAGGAGAGAGATGCCTCTGTAGTTATTGCAATCACTTCCGTCTCCTTTATTTTTATACAGTGTTACAATCTTGGCATCTCGAATGTCTTGAGGAATAGTTGTCTCTTCCCAGCACTGGCATAGCATCCTATGCAGGGGATGTAATAGCGTGCTCTAACAGCATTTGATTAAATCAGGAGGAATACCGTCACTGCCTAGTGCTTTGCCAGAGGCCAAGCTAAGCTATCAATGGCCTTGCTGAGTTCCTCTAATGTTGGTTCGACATCTAGCTCCTCCATAGTTGGCAGACATTTGACAGCATCAAGGGCTGCAGGTGTAACGGTATTTTCTCTAGCGTAAAGCTCTGAGTAGTGCTCGACCCACCTCTCCATCTGCTTACCCTTATCGTCGAGCAGTTTGTTGAACTTTGCTTCTCGTAATCTTTAGGATCTGTAGGGTTCTGGCACTCAGTGAACGTTTGTATTCATTCGTAGCACTGAGCTTAGCTTCAATGACAGGTGCCATCACATCTGATGAAGCATCAAACCAGTCATTTGACTTTTCCGTTTTCTTACCAAAGGTGGCGAGTGCAGTACTTTGAATGGTGTTCCGTAGATGCTCCCAGTTCTCTGTAATAGTATCACCATGCTGAGGGCTACTGAGCACTTTCTGAAGGTCGCAGTAAATTGAGCGATCATGACAGGGTCTGACATCTTGCTGGTATCAATGCGTGGTTTCCCTTCATGTCTGACACTAGAGTTTTCTTGGTTGTGCTCTGATTTTGCAGCAAACCAAGGAGTGATCTGTATCACAGTCTGCACTATGGTACGAGCGCGTGGAGAGCACAGACCTGAGAAGTGGCCTTCTGACGAGAATCAGGTCCAGTTGGTGCCATTGCTTGGATCGTGGGTGTCTCCATGACACCGTATGCTGGGGTTTTGACTGAAAGTAAGTGTTGGTCACGCAGAGGTCATGGTGGACACACAACTCTAAGAGCCGTTGTCCATTTTCATTCATCTTGCCAATACCAAACCTGCCCAGACATGAAGGCCATGAAACATTATCGGCACCCACTCTAGCGTTAAAGTCGCCAAGGAGAACAAGCTGTTCTTGCATAGGTATGCTTTTGATGACTGCTGCTAGATTCTCATAGAACTCATCTTTAGCTTCTGATGCAGAGTACAGAGTAGGAGCATACACACTGACAAGGGTGATGGGACCTGTGCTAGTTTGCAGGCGGAGCGTTAACATATTTTTAACATATTTTTAAATATATTTTGTATGCATTGAGATGACTTATCTCTTCCTTTTTTTCTCCGTTTGTCGTTTGTTTGTCCCTGATGACAACCTTGTGGTTGTAACGTTGGCCATTACATTGTGCTTTGTCTTAGCAAGACTACCCTACCAATGTTTGTTCACCGCAGACTGTTGTCATCTCATCAGTACATTTTATCAATATCTTTCTGCCTTTCTTATGCTCCGTTTCTTTCAGTCATTGTTTTGCAGCTCCCTGTGAGGCATAAGCCATTATTGAAATTACGCTAATGCTTTCTCTCCTGTGCCATTCGTTGAAGGGCTTTCCATGTTTTCTTAATTCTTTTTAAGTCATTTATAAAATTCCCTTCCCTGCATTTGGGGAGCTTCTCTGTTTCTTTTTCTCCGGAGATTCTTTAACATGAAATGGTTTGCGTCCTCCTTCTTCTTTGATCCTTAACCGCCGACTATCAAAGCAGTCAGTGGCCATCACAACTTGTGGTTTCTTGTAGAGCAGCAACAAACTGCTTCCACTTTGCTCGGTCAGCGGCCATCTTTCGTGCAGTGCCGAGCTCTGGTTCATTCTTTGCATCTCAGCCTCCATTGTTCTTCGCCAAGTTGTTTTTGGTCGTCCTCTCTTTCGCTTTCCTTAAGGGCCCCATGGCATAGCTGTTCTTGTGATGGCATCAGGGTCTCATCTCAGGAACTGCCCACATTGAGTGTCATGAGTGTCATGACCTCTGTCTTCTCTGTCAAGACACAAACACATGTCAAGAAACAGGATGAGGTGCGCGATGAGATATACAAACTTGACTAAGCACATAATCTTTCGACCAGTCTCCTCTTTTCTGATTCCCACTGCTTAGTATCTACACAGTCGAACATTTTAAAATCTTGCACTACATTAACCAGTTATCGATTTCTTTTATCTCACATTATCAAATATTGGTCACTCACAAGTGAACAACTATCCATGAATTAAAAACATTTATACGGTATATGTTATTAACGCCGTCTGCTAAAGGTTAGCAGACGTGCAATTGTAAAGGTTAAGACATTTAATATATTGCGATAGATGTTTCAATTATTGAACGCTCCATACACGATCGATTATGACGTGTCTAGCGTTGTTTGGGTCACAGTTGGTAACTAGGAGACGCGACCCTTTGTTACTTTGACCGTCAAGCTGAATAGCTGCGTTTTTCTAGCCTTCCAAATTAATGGCATGATATAGCCATTTATATGTGTATTTATGCAGGACCAGGGTCAGTCCTAGAACTCTACGAGAGAGGAAACTTATGGAGGTTAGTGATTAACTAAATCCTTGGAAGGAGAAAGATAATCGTCTACTTTATACGAAGTAATTAGACTCACAGTCTCACTGTCGGCAGGTAGCCATTCTATCTGCGCGTGCATATAGCTGTGATGTTCTGACGACAATTACTGCATTGTATCCTTAAACGGACATTGACACGTAAAACAGCAGTCTACGCTATTGATTGATTGATGCATGTACCTCATGTGTGAATTGAACTGTTTATGTATGTGTGTAATCCATATTAAATTGTGAAGGACTCGAACCGGAGGCATTATTCGTTGAATCACGTTACACCATTCAACCTTATGAATTACGTATTTTATGTCAAGTTGCTGAGTTAATAAGATGAACAGTTGTTTACATCTTGATGCCAAGTTCAGGCATTACGACAAACCGAAGGTGGGGTTCACCCCATTCGCGTAAGAACATTAGCACGATCAGAATTCAGGCAACACAACCAGTAACCACACACGAAAGTCCTTCAACAAACATGTTCCCACAATTTCTTGCAGCAAACGTCCATACATGAGACCAATTATCTACTACCCAAATCCTACAGATAACTCTAACAACCAGATAACTCCACACGGAGCATAGATTTGGGATAAGAGTGCAATACATCGCTTGATATTCACTCCATAAACAAAGAAAGTAATTTTGTTTCCCTAAACGGGTTACCATCGTAGTCTCTGATAATACCCTCAATCTTGTTCAACCTTTTGTGCAATAGCTTACTTTTGGTAACAAAGTTGCTGAAAGCTTTATCGACCCTAGGTATAACTTCTTACAAGAAAAGCGCACCATATTTCTACATTCAGCCAATATTTCCTGGCAAAGACTACGTTGCAACATTGAAGCTCACTGCATCTGATGCTGAGAGACTAAAAACAGCATTTAAAGCAGATGTCGTAAGTAAATTAGGAGCTGGGAAAACCAATATTACTTTTTAACATACCCAAGCAATAGACTGGGTTATGAGAATATCGACAACACACAACAGAAATGGAATCCAGTGGACTCTGACTAAGCAGTTGGATGATCTGGATTTTGCTGATGGCCTGGCTCTTCTGTCCCATAACCGTAATCAGATGCAGGACAAATTGAAAACACTCGATGAGAGGTCACAGCTATTGGGTCTGAAAATACACAGGGAAAAGACAAAGATAATGAGAATAAATGCAGGTAATGAAAACAGGGCTGAACTTGAAGAAGCACCAATGCAAGATGTAGAATCGTACACATGTCTTGGCAGCAATATAGACAAAATTGGAGGGACAGACAGTGATATCAAAATAAGAATGCAAAAAGCAAGAGGAGCTTTCATAGCATTGGGAAATATATGCAGATCAAGAGAAATCGGATCCAACACGAAAATAAGAATCTTCAACTCAAATTTGAAGTCAGTCCTATTGTATGGCTCTGAGACATGGAGAACAACAAAGACAGCAACCACAAAGCTACAGACTTTCATAAATGGGTGCTTGCGTAGAATAGAGGGATTAAAATGGTATGACAAGGTTACCAACGTGGAACTGATGACAAGAACTAGACAAGTGCCAGTTGAACAAGAGATGAGAAGAAGGCGATGGCGATGGATAGGACACACACTGAGGAAACCTGTTGATAGTATTACGAGGCAGTCCTTGTTCTGGAACCCCCAGGGCAAGAGAGGCAGAGGTAGACCAAGAAGCACATGGAGAAGAGAGCTGGAAACAGAGATGAAAATGATAAGGAGAACGTGGAAAGAACTTAAGATGATGGCACGTGTCAGGAGAACTTGGCATGTGTTTGTTGAAGGCCTATGCTCCTTTGGGAGTGGAGGGTTATGAATGAACATACCCAAGGAGAACATAGAGTTCAAAGCGCTCTATATATAAATCCATTCAGTCTGTATTTGCGTTAAAGTTGGGGAGACGCAATTTTAATTAACGTGGACATTTCTTCTCTGCTATCTTATGACTAGAACATTCACACTCTAATTCATTAGCGGCAACCTCCTTGTTTTCCTCAATTCTCTTGATTTCTATTTCAACTTTATTTTCCTTCATTACTTTTTTCAGTTTCGCGCTTTTTCCTTTCCTTTTCAGCTTATAGCTTTAATTGCAAGAGTTCCTGTTCCTCAGCATTCTTCTTCCAGCTACCTTTTTAATTCTACATTCACCCCTGAGTCTCTTACCTCAACTCAAACATTTAATACGTCTCTTGACAATACAAATTATGGTCAAATCTGAACCAATTTGATAAAGCTAAACATAAATTTAGTAATAATATTTACCTCTTGGACGCGTATTGATTTTGTCCAATAGGTATATTACCCACTATTAGATCAGCAAAAGTCAATATCATGGTATGACTGCTGTCGTCAAAATGTAGTCACTTCTAACACTTCTGTTTCAAATCAGTTGCCAAATGTACTGAGATAAAGTTCCTGAAAATATAAGGTGGAAGATGATGTTGATGGTATAAAGAACGAAACACCATCAGGTCGGGAGACAAAGGTGACAGAACAAGAACAGTGGAAACACAAAATAACTTTAGCCAGTATTACGAGAGATTGAATAATATAATATATTTCTATACTGGCAAAGAAAAGGCAGAAAATTACACCACTGAAACAGGAGAGATGAAATAAAATTCACACAAAAAAGTATAACCACACGATGCAGATACAGCTAACAAAGAAATACTTACATTAAATAATGCAGGGCTATAAACTACACCAGGTCAGTAAACTACATTTGCTCCCGTACAAAGTAAATAAGAAACAGCTCTACCGAAAAAAGTTCAGAACAAATTCCTTCACAGCAGGATAAGTTTGCTGAATTCTCACCCCTACCTCCCTTTATACAAAATTATACCCCAAAAATATATATAATTATATAATATAAATAATTATACCCCAAACAATTTCGAAATTGACTAAACACGGACTCTTTCTCACTGCCGCTGTTCACTGCTTAGTGTCTATACGTTCTCAGACGTTTTCAAAAACCGCACTGTCATCCCTTTCCTTTATCTTACATGACCAAATTTCAGGACTCCTACGCGTGAAAAACTATTCCCGTATTAAAGATATGTTCATACAAGCTGTTATAGTAAATGTCCTAAAACGGTCTCAAGCATCTACTAAGCACAAGCCATAAACCAACTCAGACATGCTCAACCGGAGCACTGATTCGCGGTACCAGCGCAAAACCTCTCTTAACAGCGTGTGATGCTATTAACTGGTTTCCAAAAACAAGAAACCTCCATTTTGATTCTCTTTATACAAATTGTTTTTTCTATATGTCTATATATGCCTGTATGTATCTGGGAATAAGTCGTTATGTATGTTAATCCGTCAATTATACTTTTACTTTGGTCAATCCTTCAGCGAAATTAAATATGCAACATATTTAGAACCTCCTTCCTTTCGTTTGTTCTTGTGCTGCTTATTCTTTTTAACATTGCCACTCAATTTTTTGCCTTCAGGTACCCCAACGCAGTATGCAATAGACTATGCAGCTGCTTACTCAGCAGCGACGGCCGCCCAATTCGCAGCAGCAGGATACGAGGCTTACAGTCCTTACTTAACCACTGGTACCACAGCCAGCTACAGCGTAGGCTTACCCACCGGTT
The DNA here is from genome assembly GCA_024509875.1 of Oreohelix idahoensis. Lineage (NCBI taxonomy): Eukaryota > Metazoa > Mollusca > Gastropoda > Stylommatophora > Oreohelicidae > Oreohelix > Oreohelix idahoensis. The sequence goes on from JAMPIV010000347.1 coordinate 239,153, forward strand.
ACACTTACGCCGTACAACAACCGCTGGCCGCAAGCACGACACATTTCGCCCAGTTTCAACCCCAGCAAATCCAAGAGCGACTACAGTAGAGTGGGTGTGGTCTGGATAAACTGCGTGGCGTGTGATTGGTTGACTGCGTTAAGAATTGGCAGGCTGGCTGGAAATTGCATCAGAAGAAGAAATGTTATTTTTTTATTCATGATTTATTTATGATCAATCCCACTGTAAATCATATATTGCCAAATTTATTTACCTGTAATATTATACCTTCTTTTTAAAGACATGTCGTATATTTATCACAGTTGGATATATCTTTATGACGACAGTTGTTGAGTACATAGCTGTAAGCGATATTTGTGTGTATACGTGAAACATGAATTAGACATTGGGGCGACAGATGAATAAGTGTTTGCAGTATGAAATACTTACAGGTGTTATAAAATATAAATCATACTTACAACGAAAAAACTGATTTTTTTTTCTTTCAAACTAATGTCATAACATTACAGTTGTGAGATATAGTATTTTTTGAATTCTCATTCAAGCGTCTTGACTAAAATAAATTAATAAAGTTCAAAACAGATAAAACACTAACTTAACAGATATTTAAAGACGAGTTTAACTTGAGAAATACTTTTTATGTGAAAGAAAATAAAGGAGTACCTCCTCAACTTGTAACTTTATCACAGCCGTGAAGATGACAATTGTGGTTAATATTTTATACCTATAATGTGGTACTATTAAACATTACGACACAATGCCTTAACAGGTCATAAGCAGAAAATATAGAGCAATAACAAATAACAGGTTTTCAACACCTGGTCAGAATAAAATCAGACAAACGGACTGCGGTCATCGGAAGGTAACTAGTAAGATAGCTCAAAAAAAACCCACAGTAACCTGGGGAGGTAGTTACAGCCTTTATTTTTCTACAGACTATACAACACTCATTAGAAGATCTCTTAAATACAGTCAAGACGCCTACAGTATAAGATGATAGTTAAATATAGCCGCAACGCTTATAGTAACAACTTAATGGATGCAATTGTTAAAATAAAATATTAAACTAAACACACTATTGTCCTCATAATATAAGATTTTGTTCATAGTAGTGGATGAGTCGTACGGATATTTGATGACGGCCTGTCTCCGTGAAGATCAAAACGTTAATTAAGATGATGAAAAATTTTAATAGCTAATATCAGAATTGCTGATCTAGCTTCATCCACTTTGTGACTTTCTGTGGCTTAACAAAGTGAAAAGTACCAGATACTGCCATTGAAGCTTCTACCGTAGTTTATGACAGGCAGGGGAAGAGAAGAAACATTATTATTTTACCCGTTAATAAGTCATCCATTTTGTTGTCCTGATCCCGTATTGTCAACAAATCTTTCACGAATGGGGTTTGATAGGACAGTGAAGCTGATACAAACTTGGTCGTATGGTTATTAGCAAAATTGTATTTATCTATCAAAGAATACTACATAAATTTATTTAAGTTAAGTATTTATACCATCAACAGTGATGAAATTATATATATTTATTATATTTATGTCATTTTTGTTTATAATTATTTGCTTGTGTTATCAAGGCGAAAATTTAAGCGAAAAAGACATCTTACTAAGTTCATAATTGCATATCATTGTACTTTGACCTTTCACCCACAACATGTCGATATTTTTTATTTTATTGTCAATCATTTTATTGCACATCAGTATTTAACTTATTTCTATTCTAAATTATGTCTTTTTTCCCACGACAGCTACTGTCATTTCACAATAGTAAAATGTAAAGAAGTCTTTTTTGCTGTGTAGTGTTTTTAACCAAAAGAAAAGAAAGAACTAGACAACGTGTCGCCTAAAAAGTGTCTTCCTCAGGAAAACACCAAACACAAATCGGCAACAGTGAACTTCAAAAGGATCCCGTTACACGCCCATTGAGTCATATTGGGAATATGGTGTTAGGCCCATATTTTCTTGGCCGTCGACACACTAGGGGTGATGTGAACATCACGCCGGCCGCCTTAACCTTCACAGAGTGAACTTAACAGAATTAAATAAATAAATACAAATGACCTTTCGTCCAGTGTCAGTCAGTTTTAGCTCTTTATGGACCATGGGGCAACCTGTAACTGGTTCATTATCGGGAAGCCTACACCAAAGACAATCATGTGTTCTTTCAGCGGTGACTTCTGTAGTAAGATATTTGTCATGTTAAATTTGTCATGTTAAATTTGTCATGTTAAATTTGTCATGTTAAATTTGTCAGTCCCATGCACAGCTTCATATTAGTTTCTTCTTCCGCCGTGACAATGGGAGCAATAACGCTATTCCGTCTATGTCTTCTCAGAAGCTACCGGACACTCTGGTCACGTGTTCCTATCTGATACAGTAAGTAATAAGTCGTTCATCCCCGTCTATTATCACCCCTGTTATTGTCTCTTTTCTCAAACATGACCCAAAAAAAATTATTAACTCTTTGACTCCACAATTTTTATCCACCTTGTGCCGTAATTTTAATTCATGAGAAACTAAAACAACGCTCAGAGCGTTGTTTTGGCACGGGTGTCAGATCTGACCAACGCTCTGAGCGTTGTTCCGGAGCCAAAGAGTTAAATAAAAATAAAAAACAAACAAACAAAGCAGTTATAGATATTTACATAAACAATTTTGTATCTATCCAAAGCGGTGGTGGATATTTCCTTTTTTTTTTTTAATTCATTCATTTAAACAGAATCTGCTGCAATAAGTTACTGGTTGGCGGAAATAGACATATAAAAAGAAAAAAAAAAGGTAAGGAAAGATAAAAAAGGAAAAGAAAATAAGAAGGGCTAAAACATAAACCTTCAGTCTACCCCTTTCTCAAATATAATTATTGTCAGTTTCCATGTTTTTTTTTAAAGTTTGCCGGAACACGTAATTTGAGCAAGTTGATTGTTTGTCATGTGAACTTTCGAGATAATAAGTAATGTATATTTATCCGTTCTTCTTTTTTAATTACTTTGTATTGCTCTGAAGAAGAATATGCTAGCCGATATGTTGGAGCAAAAGTACTTGTGATTCATAATACTGCTTCTTACATTAGTGAGTTTACTTTGTATTGCCCTGAAGAAGAATATGCTAGCCGATATGTTGGAGCAAAAGTACTTGTGATTCATAATACTGCTTCTTACATTAGTGAGTTTACTCGTATTGTTGCTTTTAATTACAGCAGTAGCTGATGCCTTGTAGGTACCAATGTTATATCTGGAGCATAATTTATGGTAAATTTATGCTATTAAACTGTCAACTTTTCTGAACATATTTCTTTGTAATATTCGCATATTTTACGTGTACATTACTTTATGTGTCTTTATCTGTGAAATAAAGCTGTCTTTTACTTGCAGCTAAATGCGACATAAGCCCGTCCAACACGATGCAGCATACATCTGTGTAACTATGTTTCAGTCAATTTCGTATCAATGGCACAAGTTTTGAGCCTTACAACAACTAAATATGCAATATGAATAATATTATATTTACATGGTATTAACTTCAGTACTTACACAATAGACTTTTAACGCCTTTTTTAATAAGTATGATATTAATGTTTCGTTATTTTGTAACTCGGTTTGCAAATAAAAAGCTTATTTTATTCAAAAACTCCTTTCATTAAAATGAAACCACCAACTAGACATCGTTAGCTCCTTATCTACAGATAAACAAACGTTTAGGTATGGTTCTTCTTTCTTATTCACTTTTTTATTTGTGTTGAGCGTTAGATACATTGTTCTGCAGTTTACAACTAGGCTGCAGTATCTTCGCCTTTCGGTCCGGCACATTATATTTCAGCAGTTTCATTCAGGTTTGCTTTCATAACCTTTGGCTGTCTCCAGCCTACGTTCAAGGCAGCAGGTGGTTTGAAATCAGTTTTCCGTCTTTTAAATGAGCTGCCTGCCATCCACGGCATAGAAACTTCATCTATCCGGAGCATTCTGATTTAGGGCGCCAAAGAATCGCCCCTTCTTCTGTTAGTAAAAACAGGTACCGGCACGAGAAGGCCATGAGTAAGGCTTTTGCTGTCAGAGGCTATATATTGCGCATGCCTTAGGAGTAAGGTAAAGGATTCCGTTACACGCCCATTGCGGAATATTGGGAATATGGTGTTAGGCCCATATTATCTTGACCATCGGCACACTAGGGGTGATGTGGTCAGCATCACGCCGGCCGCCTTAACCTTCCCAGAGTTGCTCTGGTACCCAATTTGGGCTGGGTCGACCCAGGAGCCGTTTGCGGCCTAAAAAAATCCCACCTCATCTCTGGATCGAATCATAGACCACTGAGCCAGGAAGCCAGTGCACTAACCACTATGCTACCGCGGCCTTAGGAGTACTTAAACAAAATTGAGAGTTCACCGCAACTCCGCCCCTTCTATGACATCAATTGGGACCCTGGGACAGTTCGCTTCCAACCGTAATATTAACCTTCTGAGTATCTTTGAATTTATGACATAGCAGTGAACAAAGTAACTATTACAGCATTTTTCAGCATGAGTATCTTTGAATTTATGACATAGCAGTGAACAAGGGAACTATTACAGCATTTTTCAGCATATGATTAAAAACAGCTACATAGTTATTGGACCAACGGGCTGATCACCCGTTTGCCAGTCACTTCGATTACGGAAACAACAGCAGATGGATTGATTTGCCGTTGCCCTAAAGACGCCAATAGGCGTGATGGGAAACAATGGCAAAGAAAACCTATCTGCTGTTGCCCTAAGACGCCACTAGGCGTAATGGCCACTGACTGCTTTGACGGTCGGTGGCTAAGGACGGAAGAAGAAGAAGAAGACATAGTTATTGATCGACTCTTTGCAGAAAGAAGATTTTACTTACTTATATGTATGGTTTAATTACATTTAAAAAATATAGTTAAGGAAAAAAACAGTTTTATACGGTGTACAATGTACACAAATAACTGCAAATAGTGTTATGTAATGTATCAATGACTGATTTACATATTTTGGTTAATTGCTGTAAAATAATCCAACACAAAATAACTTACACATTGGCATAACTTGTAGCTCGCTGCTGTTCTAACCATTTAGGATTACTTACGGATTATTTGCATTAATCATTTGTCTTTTCTATAAAGAGCAATGTAATTTTTTCTTTGCCACGCTGTCTTATGTGGCTTTCTTTTCAAAAGTTGCTGATAAAAACTTTTTCACCTGTATTTTTTTTACTATAGCATATTTGTTACGAGATGCCTTAAATTAATTGCACTTTTAAAATGTTATATAAAACCCAAAAATATATATTATTATTTTCTTCCATGCAATGTTGAAGTATTCTTTAAAATTTGTTCATAAATAGAAATACTTTTCTTATTAGTTTTATTTCTTCTTCTGTGCTTGATTTCCTTAACTGCTTTTTGTGCATTTATTTGTTTAAATAACTTTGTTCATTTACTTTATCCTTTGACTTAAGTTACCCATTGCATGTGATGTATTTCTAAGTTTGTTACAGTATTTCGGGCTCTGATGGAAATTTTGCAATGTTAATTGTAAAACTAATTATTATATAAATTTAATAATTGCCATCAATTTTATTGTATTGTTTCACGGAATAGTACACACAATCCTATTACTGACATTGTTCAAGATAGGTGAACATGCTGTAAATTGCAGTAGAGACATCGAAATTAAGTCTAGATTATTCCAGAACTTTTGCTATATTGCCCAGTAGACACATGAGACTTTGTCAAATATTACCATATAGATACATATGACTATTAACTAGATTACGAGCAGAAACATATGAGACTAACACCGCGATTACCACTTAGACACAAGGAAATGTGGATTTCAATACCTTATCGATACAGATTGCTTTTGACTAATTACTCTTTAGGCTCAAAGATTTCACTGAATCATTCAATAGAAAAAAGGATGCTCATGTATTCGATTACCGAGCAGACACGGGGAACGTGCGCCTAAATTACAGTAAATTAATATTAGACAAACATAAAGGTATGTTTTCATGCGCTCGTAAGAAATAAAGAAATAGAACACCAGACAACAACAAAAAAACAACAGAATTACACAATGAACAGACAACATTTGACTAGATTTCCCAGTAGATTCAGACTGCGTCTACAGATTACTTCATAAGTGCGGGCGAGACCTTGAGCTAGTCATGCAGTAGACACAAGAAAAATGCTTCTAAATTCAGTGGACACTGAGATCTTTTGAGAAGATTAAAATAGATATATATAATACTTGTGACTTGACTGTCCATTCAGTTTCTTCTTCTTCTTCGTTCGTCCTGAAAAGGACGTTTGTTGCGTTGTGTCTGTTTACATTTGGAACAGTTCTACAGCCCACATTTTTGTCACTGACGCATTTGATATCCAATAGTTAGACAACAATGGAAAAGGAAACTTTCGTTATAAATAATTGTTGACACCAAGATGTTGTCTTATGTCAAATGTGTAGTGATTTTTTAAAAATAATTTGTGGAATGTTAAGCTGTTTATTGGCGCCAGATTTTAAAGAAGGTTCCTGAAGCACGGAAAAATGTGTTCTGTTGGAAGTAAATCAACTAAATTTTTACTATGGCTATTTATAGCATTATGTCTCCCAACTATTTCAGATTTATTCATTTATTATCAAGACGCCGAAATATTGTTTATGCACTGGGCTGATGGCATGAATGCATCACATTTTTAGTTTCATATGGATGGAGCATTTGTAATTTTTTTGTATATTTATTCAGTTGTTTATTTGTTTCTTTTTTCTCATTCTTAACAGCATTATCATGTACATTTTGCGTTATTGTTTTATAAGTACTTTAATAGTGTACATTTCTTTTTATATCGATCAGTGGCATATCTATATTAGGGGCTTCCTGGCTCCCCTTCCTCACAAATTTGTCCTAATATACTCTGGGTGGTTCAGAAGTTCCCTTGATGCTACGATTATGAACGTTAAACTCAATACTTGTTTTGAAGAATTGCATTCATTTTTTCATACAATGTCTTCTGTTTCATTCTACTTCTTCGTGGGTTTTTAGCCGATGACTGACAAAAGCCACTAGTGGCTGTCCCACCTAGTAGAGTTTTGTAAGACAGCATCAAGCTGCTGTAGAGTTTTGTAAGACAGCATCAAGCTGTCTTCACTCTGCTCGGTCGGCGGCCATCCTTCGTGTTATGCACCAGCACAGGCCCATGCTTTGCAGCTCGGCATCTACAGTTCTCCGCCAAGCTATTTTTGTTCGGCCTCTCTTTCGCCTTCCTTCTAGGGTCCATAGCATAACAGTTCTTATGTTGGCGCCTGGGTCTCTTCTGAGAACATGACCAACCCACTTCCAGCGTATGCCAGATATGATGATCTGCTTGTATTCGTGGCTGCTCCGAGTAAGCAATTCGTGGTTGGTGGTGGTATTCGGTCAAAATATTTGGAGAATTTTGCCCAGGCAGACTGTGTAGAAAGGAGACAGTTTGGACATTTCCTATCCTTTTACTCTCCAGCATTCCGCACCATGCAGAAGAACAGAAAGTACGCAACTCTTAAATACTGTTAATCTGGTGTTTGTCATTAAGCTCATATTATAACCAGTAGCGTATCGGTGGTTGGAGGCGTCCAAGGCTGAGTCCCCGAACAGACTCCTCCCACCCGCTTAGCCCATTCCGAAAACCAAGTCCTAAATACGCCACTGATACCAACGAGCGGTCCTTCTTCTGTGAGTGAATTGTATTGAGTTCTTAATTCACGAGTTAGCTTACAAACATTCACGTTCGTCATGAAGTGGAGTAGATCCTCACAGCTGTTGCTACAATTTATCCACTATTTTAAGTCTTCCTTTCTTGTACCGGTTGTTTCGGTCCACATATTTTTGATGGACATTCTCTGCCAACACAGGACCTGAGTTTGCAGTATGGCATCTTTTAGGGATATCTTTTCTACACCAGTGGTAGGCAAACCAGAAGCTGTGGGGATCTATTTTAAAAACACTGAGCTTTTTAAAGATCAACTTAGGTAAAATAGTGTCTGCATTTGGGTTTTAGAGTATTTGGAATTTGGAATAAATGTAATTTAATTTCAAAGAACGCTATTGGAGCTGTCTAGTACGCCAAACGGCGTCAGAGGAAGAATGAAGAAAAACGTTTTTAGTGTAACCAGTACTTCAGAAAATACATTTGACCTTACAGAGCTAAATGTCTGACAACAAAGAAACAATAAGTCGTGAAACTAATACGGTAAAACATAGTTATACTGCACCTGAAGAAACATTCATACACGATGTAGAGTCGTACATATATATTGGCAGCAATATGGACAAGATTGGAAGAACGGACAGTGATATCAAAATGATAATACAAAAGGCAAAAAGAATTTTCATTGTGGGAAATTTATGGAAATCAAAAGAAATCAAGTCCAACACGTAAATAAAAGTCTTCAACTCAAATGTCAATGCAGTCATATTCTGTGACTTGCCAGCACGGAGAACAACAAAATCGACAACCATTAACAGTTACAGTAGGACGTTTTTTTCTTCTTCTGCTTCGTCGTTTGCTGTTAAATAACGACATCTATCTCTCTTATAAAGCTTGAAGTCCGTCTCAGGCCTCTCTCGTCACCTTGCAGTTTCTCCTTCAGCTGGGTTGGAGAAGGCCACGCTGCCACCTAGCTCTTCTCATGGAGCCGAGTCTTGGAGCACATGTTCTACTGTTTCTACATGTTCTACTGTTTCTACATGTTCTACTGTTTCTTTGACAGAAGGATTGAAAGGGTATTATCTTCATCATCAATGGGGAACTGATGAACAGAACAAGGCAAATATCAGTGGAACAAGAGTGGAGGGAAAAGACGCTGACATTAGATAGAATATAGAAACAAGCAGATATACTCACAAGGTTGTCTTTATTCTGCTATCTTCAATGTTAGAAGAACTAGGTGAGGACCTTCAATGACGTGGAGAAAGATGTTGGAGACTGGCATGAAAGAGACAGCACCGTGTGATTCCCGGGGGGGGGGGGGTATCTGACGAAACAAAGAAAGACTACTGTACCTTCTGGCATGTCGTATGAGACAACTAATGTGAGGTTATACATGAGGATGACAGCTTCATCAAGCAACACACATTGATACAGAAACCACCTCGACAAGAGCACATGAATGCTTTAAAATAACACTTATTTTTGGTCAACCCTTGCCTTGAAGTGTAGTGGGGAGATGACGTTTTTGGTCAACTCTTGCCTTGAAGTGTAGTGGGGAGCTGACGTTTTTGGTCAACTCTTGCCTTGAAGTGTAGTGGGGAGCTGACGTTTTGGGTCAACTCTTGCCTTGAAGTGTAGTGGGGAGCTGACGTTTTTGGTCAACTCTTGCCTTGAAGTGTAGTGGGGAGCTGACGTTTTTGGTCAACTCTTGCCTTGAAGTGTAGTGGGGAGCTGACGTTTTTGGTCAACTCTTGCCTTGAAGTGTAGTGGGGAGCTGACGTTTTTGGTCAACTCTTGCCTTGAAGTGTAGTGGGGAGCTGACGTTTTTGGTCAACTCTTGCCTTGAAGTGTAGTGGGGAGATGACGTTTTTGGTCAACTCTTGCCTTGAAGTGTAGTGGGGAGATGACGTTTTTGGTCAACTCTTGCCTTGAAGTGTAGTGGGGAGATGACGTTTTTGGTCAACTCTTGCCTTGAAGTGTAGTGGGGAGCTGACGTTTTTGGCCTTGAAGTGTAGTGGGGAGATGACGTTATAGGTCAACTCTTGCCTTGGAGTGTAGTGGGGAGCTGACGTTTTTGGTCAACTCTTGCCTTGAAGTGTAGTGGGGAGCTGACGTTTTTGGTCAACTCTTGCCTTGAAGTGTAGTGGGGAGCTGACGTTTTTGGTCAACTCTTGCCTTGAAGTGTAGTGGGGAGATGACGTTATAGGTCAACTCTTGCCTTGAAGTGTAGTGGGGAGCTGACGTTTTTGGTCAACTCTTGCCTTGAAGTGTAGTGGGGAGATGACGTTTTTGGTCAACTCTTGCCTTGGAGTGTAGTGGGGAGCTGACGTTTTTGGTCAACTCTTGCCTTGAAGTGTAGTGGGGAGATGACGTTATAGGTCAACTCTTGCCTTGAAGTGTAGTGGGGAGCTGACGTTTTTGGTCAACTCTTGCCTTGAAGTGTAGTGGGGAGCTGACGTTTTTGGTCAACTCTTGCCTTGAAGTGTAGTGGGGAGCTGACGTTTTTGGTCAACTCTTGCCTTGAAGTGTAGTGGGGAGATGACGTTTTTGGTCAACTCTTGCCTTGAAGTGTAGTGGGGAGATGACGTTTTTGGTCAACTCTTGCCTTGAAGTGTAGTGGGGAGATGACGTTTACGTTCTTGAGTCAAGTGTGTCCTATTGACTGCTGTGAGCTTGTGTTGTTGGAATATTCCTTTGATGTTACCTATCAGTCTGCCTATTTGTCTTCCCCGTGCCATGAAACCCGATCTTCAGCTGGTGTAGGCGTGTAGAAGTAATTTTTCAGCTTCCAATTTCATGAGATAGCCAAACCATTTAATTTTCTGTCTCTCTATATATTTAATGCAGGATGAAATTCCAAAAATTTTTCTAATGTCATCATTTTTTGTTCTCTCAATCAGAATGAAAATGAGAAATGAATGTTATATCGCCAGTTGGAAAATATACTCACATGATATAACTAGAAATATATTTTTCTTATGACAAGTGTAGAATGTTTTATTAATAACAGCCAATAGTTGAGGTTTTGATAATGGATTGAGTACCCTGCCTCTCTCTGTCCTTTCTTCCTCTCTCGTATTTATTATCTCTTTCCCTGTATTTATATTAAAATGTATTCATAAGTAAGTTCGTAAATGGTCATCCCTGAGTTAACTTGTTTCCCTAGGTTTTATTTATTGCATTGTTCGTAAATGCGGTCCCACGTCACTTTTATGAACATAACTTTTTTGTAATGTTGTAAATCATGTCATTTTTAATACTTTCATGTTGCATACAATGCAACTGTTAGTATTACAACGGTATTACAAACGCTTCTATTTATCCCCATAAGGGAATATCGCACGTTACTATTGTAAATAGCTTATTTTAGCATTTTTCACGTCCTTTCCAAAATCACACACACATTTTTTTTTTAAATTTGCTATTGTCAAAGACCTATAACCTGTAATCCCTGACCTTAATTAACTTAGGTCGTCATTATTCATGATATAATGTCTCATTATTGTTAAATCCCATCTTGCTATCAGCGCATAAGTATTACTGTTATAATTGCATTACTTGTTTACTCGCTTACAATTTTCGCCAGATGATGTTTTATGATTTTTTTTTTTTTTTTTTTTAAACACGGTCATAATTGACCTCCTGGCATGATAAAATAAGCAAAGCCTCCTTTGTCATTAACATGTCCCATATTTATGATCTTTTCCATATTATATTTTGCAAAGTCATAAAATATGTGATAATTTGCTTTTAACGAATAAAATGTGTATATTGTTTGCCCTTTAAGATCATAAATTTGATTAGAAGTTAAAACGCTATGGATAAAATTACATTTATTGGTGGGATAATCTGGTGCTACGAATCCACATCTTCTTTAAAGTAATGATCTCTGCTTTATCTAACCAGAGACAAAAGCCTTAACTCTTTGACTCCGGAACAACGCTCAGAGCGTTGGTCAGATTTGACACCCGTGCCAAAGCAACTCTCTGAGCGTTGTTTTTAGTCTATCACGAATTAAAATTACAGCACAGGGTGGAAAATAATTGCGGAGTCAAAGGGTTAATATATAAGAGCAGAGCTGACTGTTGAGCGGTGCAAGCAGGAGTGGCAGCACCGAAATTTAACTCAAATAAATGGCGGAAATTGAACAAACAGGACTGACAACTGCAGGTTACTAGGCCACTTCTATCGCTTCAAGCCCCTGTATTTACCTGGGGTATCTGATGAGACAAGAAAAACTCGGCCACTGCTCCAACAGGAAATGACGTACCAGACGACATATGAGATTGTGCTTGAGGCTGGCCACATCTTCATGTCAAACAAATTGCTACAGACACCACCGCTGTGAGAGCATGTCAATGTTTGATAAAGGCAGGCTTCCTGTAAGGGGACCAGCAGTAATGGTGGCTTCATGCTCCACAAGGAGCACAAAGGGAAATATTATTTCAGGATAAGTCAAACTAATGAATGTCCAATGTGGATCTGTAATCCAGACCCCTCAAACTAATGAATGTCCAATGTGGAACTGTAATCCAGACCCCTCAAACTAATGAATGTCCAATGTCGAACTGCAATTCAGACCCATCAAACTAATGAATATCAAATGTGGAACTAATCCAGACCCCTCAAACTAATGAATGTCCAATGTGGATCTGTAATTCAGACCCCTTAAACTAATGAATGTCCAATGTGGAACTGTAATCCAGACCCCTCAAACTAATGAATGTCCAATGTGGAACTGCAATCCAGACCCATCAAACTAATGAATATCAAATGTGGAACTAATCCAGACCCCTCAAACTAATGAATGTCCAATGTGGATCTGTAATTCAGACCACTTAAACTAATGAATGTCCAATGTGGAACTGTAATTCAGACCCCTTAAACTAATGAATGTCCAATGTGGAACTGTAATCCAGACCCCTCAAACTAATGAATGTCCAATGTGGAACTGCAATCCAGACCCATCAAACTAATGAATATCAAATGTGGAACTGCAATCCAGACCCATCAAACTAATGAATGTCAAATGTGGAACTACAATCCAGACCCCTCAAACTAATGAATGTCCAATGTGGAACTGCAATCCAGACCCATCAATCTAATGAATATCAAATGTGGAACTGCAATCCAGACCCATCAAACTAATGAATATCAAATGTGGAACTGCAATCCAGACCCATCAAACTAATGAATGTCAAATGTGGAACTGTAATCCAGACCCTTGAAAACATTCTCCAAAACTGCCCAGCTCACAATGACCTACGACGTCAGAACTGGCCAGACGGTGCAGAACTGAGGCGGAAGCTATAGGGTTGCCGCATGGACCTGTAAATGACTCTGGATTACGTCCTGGCAACATGCCTGCAGATTTGGCATGACTATCAAGAATGCAGAAGAAGGAGAAGAAGTGATTGACAACAACTTATGATGGGTTGAAAAATTATTCCGTTTAAAACAAGGAACTAAAAACGAATCGTCCTGATGAAGAATAATAAGTAATCTTTAATCAAGTAGGCTTATTGGGAGATTAAAATAGGTCTGTGTAACTTAACATACCCATAAAAATGCGGTCATTAATTAAGTACCACTGCCGATGAGGGAGGGCTTTGTCTATTGATAGTTTTGATACATCACAAATCTAACAATATACTACCGTGTGAGAAAAATCTATAAGGAGAGAAAAGGTAAGGTTGGCTTTAGATGAGATGATTTGAAACCCCTAATAGCATTGCAGGGCAGTCATTGTTTGGAATAAATAGAAGGAGATTTTTAAAAACACATACATATGACATATATGAAACCCCTAATAGTTCTATAAGGCAGTCTGTGTTTTAGAATTCTCAATGTAAAAGAATTGACGGAGATTTTTTTTTAACACATTGATATGACATTTTTGAAGCCCCTAGTTAGCATTTCAAGACAGTTCTTGTTTGGAATCCTCAAGGTAGAAGAGAAAGAGGATTATTTTAAAAAAAAAACATAGAACTCATTTCTATGAGTATTTCACAACACGTGAAATCAATAATAGCATTACAAGTCAGTTCATATTCTAGAATTGTCAAGGTAAAATAAACAGAAAGATTTTTTTTAATGGATGTGACACTTTTCAAACCCCTAGTAGCATTACAATACAGTTCTAGTTTTGGAATTCTCAAGGTAAAAGAAAAAAAAAGGGGGGGGGGGCGGGGGGGGGAGGGCCGCAAAATTATTTGGAAAAGGACCTGGAGATACAGATAAGAAGTATAAAAGCATAACTGAAAGAACATGAAATGATAGTGAAGGACTTAAGGACTTGGCATCAACTAAATGAATACGTATGATCCACTTAAAGCTAAAATACTTACACGACGATGAGAATAATAGACTGTATTGCCCTTTGTCGATTATGAAACTTGCGAATTAACTATTGATCTTAAAGAGGACATTCATTACATGTGAATAACAAGCTATTGATCTGGGGGAGGGCATTCGTCAAGTTTATCTCAAAGCAGATGTTGATTACGTGGGAAATAACAAGCAATAGATCTCAAAGGGGGACATTTATGGCAAGGGACATAACAAAGAATTGATCTTTAAGGGGACATGGATCACATAGGAAGTAACAAGCAATTGATCTTAAAGGGCATTCATTATATTATGATTGTAATTATTAGTTATTATTTATGTCAACCAAAATCACCTTTATAAATGGTACAATAAAAGCGTCGTCGTCACGAGCAAGATTCTTTGAGTTCGTTGTGTTATATTATATTCAATGTTGTATTTTCTAATGTTCATTGTATTTTCTAATGTTAATTATTGTATGTTTCCCCTTACCTGTTTAACATTTATGCCGAGAATATCATGAGAAACGTAAGAGATGACCAAGAACACGCAGAGTTTGACTCATTTAACATCGGCGGGTACCAGATCCCGGAAATCAGATATGCTGAGACACAGTTCTCCTATCGACCAACCCAGAAGGACTTGAACAATTAATTCTATCCACCAAACAACACAGCGAGGCCCAGAATCTATACCTAAACACCAAGAAGACCAAAGTATTGACAACAGGCAAAGTAAAGACCAAACCAGAAATTGAAATTGATAACGAAGAACTGGAAGGTGTTAATGAATTCGAATACTTAGGATCAATCATCAACAGCTCTGGCGACTGTGCAGTAGAAATTAAAAGAAGACTTGCAATTGCTTCACATAAACTAATACAGATGAAAAACCTATGGCAAGGCACAAGCAAAGAAACAAAGTTACAACTGATCAGAGCATGTATATTCCCAGTAGCAACATACGGCTGCGAGACTTGGACACTCAATAAAACAGTTGCAAAAAAGGTTACATCATTCGAAATGAAATGCTACAGAAGGATGTTGAGAATACCCTGGACAGAAAAAAAGACCAACAAAGAAGTACTGCACTCACTAAACGTAAAGGAACATTGGCTCCTAAATACCATCGCAATAAGGAAGCTGAAATTTTTCGGTCATATAAAAAGACAATTGTCTGGAAAAAATAGTGATGGAAGGCATGGTCCCTGGAAAAGGGGGAAGGGGTCGACGTAGACGACGGTGGACCCAGGACATCACAGAGAGTCTGAACTTGTCTTTGGTTGATGCAGGTCGACTTGCCCAGAATCGTGATGCGTTCAGAGCAGCTGTAATGGAGACAACGTTCTGGAAAGAATACGTCACATGATGATGAATTATTGTATTTTCTAATGTTCATTGTTGTGTTCTCTGTTTTTCCATTGTTGTGTTCTTTTATGTTTATTGTTGTGTTCTCTAATATTCATTGTTATGTTCTCGGTTCTTCGTTGGTGTATTCTCCAATGTTCATTGTTATGTTCTATAATATTCATTGTTGTGTTCTCTGATGTTCATTAAATTGGACAAGCAGGCACGACAACACTCTGTCCTTTCAGTCTCTATTTGTACTGAGTCCATAAGATGTTGGACACGGTATCATCTATGCCAGCAGGAATGGCACTTGAAAAAGAATGAAAAGCAGGGCTGGATCTAGATATAGTGAGGCCCTAAGCCAGGGGTCGGCTACCTTTCCATGACAAAAGCCAAATATATAATTTTGTCTCCATTTAAAAAAAAAAATGAAGAGCCGCATGAAAAAAAATCACATGGTATCTCTCATTCAATTATATATATATTGATTCAAAAATTGGGACCCAAAGATGCAGCAATAGTGAATGCAGTCAGCGACCCATAGCTTGACTGCTTGCATCAGGATCAGCGAACCAGAGCTGATCAAGACCGTACTACACCTCCACGTGGTGGTCCTGGAAACAGTCTGCAGCAGTGCAGTCTGGCTGAGCGAGTACGGATCGAAATGGGAAGGCAAACCCGGTCCCTAAAAAATGCCGTGCAGATGTCGGATGTGTCGACCGAAAGGTGCAGATATCACAGCTTAGGCGCAAACAGACACAACGCAACCACCGTCCTTTTCAGGGCGAACGAGGAAGAAGAAGAAGAAGATTCAAAAATTGAAAGAAGTCCAAATGCAAATTTCTTCAGCTGAACATAGCTGTCGGGTAAACAGTTCCAAACATCAAATATGATCTCATCTTATTTTTTGATCTCACTTATTTCAGACCACATGTGTTGTAGTGACAGGGCTGATTTTTGCCTTTCAAGATTTTCAAACTCATGGACCAGATGTGTAAATTTTGAACACCACAATGCTTTGTCCTCTAAATCTACCAATTCAAATTCAAAATCAGCTTGGTCAATTTGAGGAAAGGCTGAAAAATTCAGTTTGGTGATATCTGTTTGGTGATATCTGTTTCAAGAGGTTTTATCAAAAATGACAAGTTTGCCTTTTCTTTTCTAAACTCTTGAAAGCGATCAGCAAATGAAACTGTAATTTTCTCAAAAACTTTGTTGAGGAACTTGAGGTCAATGCGACTTTCAGTAGTTTGCCATTCCCTTAGAGTTTTTTATTTAAAATGTTCAAGTGAGAAGTCATGTCCAGCATGAAGTAGAACTTCTGTAACCAATCTGGGTTTGATAACTCAGGATATTCAAGTTTCTTCTACCCCCACGTCCAAAAGTTTAGTCCACGAAAAGTGTAAATCAAAAGGTGGTTTTAGTGCACGGACACTAAGTGTTAAGTAGTCGAAGGCCAAGAGCCGCACGAGATGGCTCAAAGATCCGCCACAACAAGTACAAAAATCAGTGGAAGGAGGAAGGGGATATGTACAGCAGAGATGACCCAATACACCATCTAAACAGATACCAACAGACCACACTGTTCCGCCTGAGAACCGGCCACTGCAGATTACTAGGACATCTCTATCGCCTCAAGATATCCCACACAAATGAATGCCCATGCAGAACAGGAATCCGACCCCAGAACACATTCTCCAGAACTGTCCAACCCACGATGAAACGCGACGTGCGACCTGGCCAAGGGGTGCTGAGCTCCAGCAGAAGCTATGGGGCTGCCGCGCCGACCTGGTAAAGACTGAGGACTTCGTCCTGGCGACAGGCCTGCAGATTTAGCATGACTACAAACTGAACGCAGAAGAAGAAGAAGAGGCAAAGGTAACAGAGAATAAGGTTGCATAACAACTGTCCTTGGCATACTTTTTAAAAAATCCATTTATGCATGTATGATGTGCTGCGGTACTGTCATTATAAGTGGAAATTAACATTATTGACTTACTATAACTATTTCTATAACATTTTGTGCCGCTAAGACACCCCCCCCCCCCCCCCCCCCCCCCCCCCGCTAAACCACTGTTAGAGAAGCCCCTTCAGACTGGGAGGCCTTAAGCTGTAGCTTGCTTAGCTTATGATTAAATCCGGCCCTGATGAGAAGAGATAGTTAGTTCAAAATATAAAAGGTGAAATCAAAATAAAAATGATGAGAACTCACAAACAGTTAAGTACATTCTAATGCTAGAAATAGCTACACAAGATAAGATGAAAACATGAAAATACACGAAATAGTCAAGCACAAATGAAAAAGAATCATTAGGAGTAGGTTATTCAAAGCGAAGTTATAAAAGTTATAAGACTAGTCACGATTAGTCGAAAGTTGGTCCTCTTGATGTCTGCACGCGTTTGTGTTCCTGATAAGTATTGAGAATGTACTGTGTAGTAAAAGTTTGTTTACACACAGCATGACGTATTGAGTCACTGTTACAGATATAACAAGTGATAATTTAGAGCGTTTCAATCCAGATGGCAAACTACAGGCTGTGAGAATAATCGAGTGTGATGATTCAAGTGAGGTCAGTTATTCACGAGACAACTGTCAGAGATAAAGGTAGTCCCATATCAGATGCCACCGTATGGGGACTGAAGATATAGACACTCCAACTTACTAGGTCCAGCTTCGAGAGGTGGTGTGACAAGTGCCCTTCCTCACCGCTTTTTCCTACCCTAACTCAAGAGCAGAGACTGGTACCCATTTACAGCGGGGTAAACTGGAGAGTGACTTCACCGTGTTTTGAACCCTGTACCTTTGGTGTGAGAGACCAGTGTTCTAACTACTCTGCCAATAGAACAGTGGTCAAATTAAAAAGAGCAGTTAGGACGTTCTGAACGAAGTCAATGGGCAAAGCTTATTACCCACATTAGAAGGAAACAATCCACGTTCTTTGGCCATGTTATGAGATGAAGAAAGCTGAAACATATTGTGACTATAGAAAAGACTAAAGAATAACAGTAGAGGACGACAACGAGAGAAGACACTAAACAGCTTGACACATCATGGCATGGACAAAATGGCAAATAACATACTCTTTAAACAGCTATGAGAACAGGAAGATGTAGAGAGAATGATCGTCTACGCCAGCTGGTATGGTACTTGAAGAAAAAGGGAGGAGTAGACGAAGAAGTAGTAGTTAACGGAAAAGAAGAAGATGAATACGGAAAAGAAGATGATGAACACGGAAAAGAAGAAGATGAAAGATGATGTCACGAAATGACCGTGCTTTTCATTTTATCCTGTTCTACCTGTCTTTTTTTCAATCTAGTGCCTTTCATTTATTTCTTCTTTTCCCGTATTTTTTCTCACTATTTGAACGCATGACTAAGGTTTCATGTTGTTATTTCGCATAACCTAACATGGGTAGAGATAACATTAACAAACCCAGCTAGGCGCAGACAGATAAATCTGCTTTGGAGTGTTTAAACAAACACAGGCGCTGATCCCTCTCGCGTGCCAGGTGTAGCAACCATACTTCTCGTATGGTTAATAGAAAGATAAACTGCGAATGTACTTTAGGAGTGACAGAAATGTGATGCTACATTACAGCGGGAGAACTCATGCTTATTAGCACTTATAAAAACAAATTAAACTGAAGGATCTGTTACGAATTACAAACATGAGTCATCTAAAAAGCTGAAGTGTCAATACCTTATATGGGAAGAGTTTGAAATTACCTGCGTCATGCCGAATTTCAGGAGGGGAGAAAATATATACTAAAGTCAAACATTTCAATCTGCTTGGTATAGTCAAAATATATTAAACTAGACTACGTTTGATTGGCGACTTTCACGTAGAAAGCTGGGAGAGCGTGGGCGAAAGGTCCCATATAACGTAGCACGAATTTAGACTCTGGCACTGTGTTCCATTGAGGCAAGATGACACCTTCAGACAAGCGAGGACCGAAGAAAAGTAGGATTTCAAGAAAGACGATTGAACCAAGTATTGAGGATCTTCCGAAATTAACCAGCAAGAAAATTCGACTTTATAAAACTAGAAACCAAAAAGTCCCCAGAACCTACAAACAGGATAATATTAGACAAACATAAAGGTATGTTTTCAGGCACTCGTAAGAAATAAAGAAGTAGAACACTTGGACAACAGGAAAACAACAGACGTGAGTGGCTTACCCAGGGTTCGAACCCCGTACCTTCCGTACGACAACTCCGCCTAGCTATCAAGCGAATCACACTGACCCCACGGCCAGCTAGGCATCCCCAAAAAAAGATGCTTTGCTGGCTATTTATCAGTACGAAACACACAAGATAACACCGGAAGTATACAGTGGGCAACTCAGCCCTTAAATGACGCAATCACTTCTGTTGTTCTCCTATTAACAGTATGTGTCAGTCCAAACAAGACAAAGACCTTGATACTGGGTCCAGTAAATAGTAGAAGACTTAAGGACATTAGTATAGAACAGAGGGTAGGTTTCTGGTATTGTATAAACATAAAGGTATGTTTTCAGGCACTCGTAAGAAATAAAGAAGTAGAACACTTGGACAACAGAAAAACAACAGACGTGAGTGGCTTACCCAGGGTTCGAACCCCGTACCTTCCGTACGACAACTCCGCCTAGCTATCAAGCGAATCACACTGACCCCACGGCCAGCTAGGCATCCCCAAAAAAAGATGCTTTGCTGGCTATTTATCAGTACGAAACACACAAGATAACACCGGAAGTATACAGTGGGCAACTCAGCCCTTAAATGACGCAATCACTTCTGTTGTTCTCCTATTAACAGTATGTGTCAGTCCAAACAAGACAAAGACCTTGATACTGGGTCCAGTAAATAGCATGGTCAACAGTAGTGTTGATGTAATTGGGACATTGAATTTAATTGGTTTTACCCAGAACACACTTTAATGTTTAGGGGGTAACGTGCACATATAGTGTATATAATACTGTACTGCAATGATATTCAAAAGCAAAAAAAAAAAAAAAATTTTGCGTGTATATTATCTAGAGGTTCCTAGGGGCATTGAAATAGGTAATTTATGCTTATACTTGCAATCGTTTGGATAATTACATCTAATAGGATTATCTACCCATAGAATAAAGATTACAATAATATGTACCTCACCAATGAAGAAATGCATGGTCAACAGTAGTGTTGATGTAATTGGGACATTGAATTTAATTGGTTTTACCCAGAACACACTTTAATGTTTAGGGGGTAACGTGCACATATAGTGTATATAATACTGTACTGCAATGATATTCAAAAGCAAAAAAAAAAAAAAAAATTTTTGCGTGTATATTATCTAGAGGTGTACGGGGTTCGAACCCTGGGTAAGCCACTCACGTCTGTTGTTTTTCTGTTGTCCAAGTGTTCTACTTCTTTATTTCTTACGAGTGCCTGAAAACATACCTTTATGTTTGTCTAATATTAATTTACTGTTTACAGGCCTCGGGTTTCCCTTCCTTATGTGTTATTTATGTTTATACAATACCAGAAACCTACCCTCTGTTCTATACTAATGTCCTTAAGTCTTCTACTATTTACTGGACCCAGTATCAAGGTCTTTGTCTTGTTTGGACTGACACATACTGTTAATAGGAGAACAACAGAAGTGATTGCGTCATTTAAGGGCTGAGTTGCCCACTGTATACTTCCGGTGTTATCTTGTGTGTTTCGTACTGATAAATAGCCAGCAAAGCATCTTTTTTTGGGGATGCCTAGCTGGCCGTGGGGTCAGTGTGATTCGCTTGATAGCTAGGCGGAGTTGTCGTACGGAAGGTACGGGGTTCGAACCCTGGGCAAGCCACTCACGTCTGTTGTTTTTCTGTTGTCCAAGTGTTCTACTTCTTTATTTCTTACGAGTGCCTGAAAACATACCTTTATGTTTGTCTAATATTAATTTACTGTTTACAGGCCTCGGGTTTCCCTTCCTTATGTGTTATTTATGTTTAAACAGGATAATAGTGGGATTATAATTAAAGTAATACTCATCTACTGTATGACGGCCTCAAAACCTGTGGCCCTACATTATTCGGAAGTCTTCCTATGCCAGATGTCTGTAAAAAATATTACCCGACACGAACGAAGTTGAAACATATATAGTTTTATCATTTTGTATTATACAGTTGACATGTTTAACTTGCTGGTGGTTGTACAAGCTCCTACCAGGCTGGCAACCTCAGCATATGAAAATGATAGAGTCATGAACCAGCACAAAGCAAGCCTTTGTGACTGCTTTATGCCGGGTCTCTCATAGGGAACCAAAAGCAGAGGTAGCTACAGGCTACAAGTTGAGCAGTGAGTGAAGGATGATGACATCATGGTGTACATATTTAGTATATTAACATTTTAATAAGTTCATGTCTATATTTAAACAAGCTTAAATCGGGCAAAAGTCGTTTTCCGCTGTCCAGCTACATTTATTTTCATCAGATTACCTGAATTAACGATGATTTTGCATCCTTTCCACTGCGTTTATTATTAATGCTCAGTGACCCATGATTTCTCTGCAGTGATGGTCCAACAGTGGCCAAAATTCAGAGTATCTACTCAGGGTCTTCAAAGGTATTTACCTTTCAATCAAGATTACTCTTGGCAGAGATTTGAATTGAAGAATGATGCTTCAATTCTAGGGAGTCTCATCGGAATTTAAGAAATCAAGCACCACAGCTGATATTATCAAGGCCGTAATGAACTTTAGTATCTTCCCAGACCTTCTATGAGGAGAAGAGAATTTTGCTCGTTTGATGAGCCCCCAACTGATTTAATTCAGTAAAATATTATTTCAATAGCTCTGTTTATATGTATTTAAAATGACTGAGACATACTGGTGCAGTTCACCCAAAATGATTAAATCTATAAATTTTTATATATACAGATAATAAATTTAATAATCAATTATAGTTAACAGTGTAAAATAAAGGTGTTGATAGAGAAAAGTTTAGTTTTAAGGATTCATCATAGTGATGGTCTAGTTATGTTCTAAAATGTTTGTTTTAAGAGTTCACACATCAGTTTTAAGATGTCGGTTGGTTTCTGCTCCAGACGATGCTTGTTCTTTGCAGGTTGTTGACTGGTTAACTCTCGTCACTGGTCAAGTCGGGTGGCTGCAACACGTCCATCGAAGTATTGTGGGGTAATTGTGAAGATAGTCCAGCGTCTGTTAAGGCCCGTCTGCTGTTGGTGTCTAGCTTTGACTGAAGGTCACTTATACCACACACTTGTTCCACAGATTAGTACCACCAATTGGTACCACAAACCCAAACTGGGAGATACCGACTTCTGGTTCAGGGAAATAGTTTTGTCAACTTGGTTAAGATGCCTCTTACACGTGGTCTAGGGTATTAATTTACAATAGTATACCACTATGACTTCGCATTCGGGCTCCGAGGATTCCGGGCTTACCGTATTAGTAAAGGTAGAGTTTTCTTACTGTCTACGTCCAGATGGTGCTCAAATACGTTGTCCGGTCCTTTAAATTAGAATCCTGATTCCATTCTTTTTCCTGGCTTGTCTGAACTGTCTTCTTGACGAGTTGAATTAACATGCCGTAATCTTAAAATGTTGTAGATTTTAAGCAACACTCTGCCCACGCATCCACATTGCTACGTGGAGGTGAAGTCCAATCAGATATGTTGTATTCTAACATTTTCCATACCAGACTAACCATATTCAAGTGTCTGACATTGGTAGAGGTTTTATCCCCCATCCCTCTCATGGAAAATTCCTGCGTGACACATAAGATGTGATTTTTCAAACGTCACTCCCATATAAAGTATTGCCTCTTCCGTTGATTTTCATCATGGCAACACTAACGAATTCATAGATCTTTCACGGATAATCTCTTTCAATATTTCATTTTTTTAAAAATATTCATCACAGCAAAATCTTGCTGGAGACAATTAATCGCTTTCTTGCTCCAAAAAACCCATTCGTTATCTTAAGTGCGTGAATTTAATCTGTCACCAGATTGATATTTACAGTGTGTTTTTGGGCACCACATATGCACATTTTAACACCTCCTCGGGCAACAAGCTGAGTTGTGTCAATACGTGGGCTGACCATGTCTTCAAGTTAAGGTTCGTTATGGAATATGTATCTTCCCAGACAGAATATCAGAGGTAACAATAGCCGTACTAGCGATAAGACAAACTCACTGTGACATCTCCGCTCTTTACGTGTTAATCCGTGTGCTCCAATTCACTGTCGTTATCGTCCCATTAACACCTGATATCACTACTCGAAACTGACCATCATGATTTCAGGCCAATATTATCCCACCGGTGTCTTATCTTACAAAGGTTATTCAATTAGGCCCATACATGACATTAATTGAAGGAAGAAATTGTAAACAATGAAGCAAAATTCACAAATACTGTCAGAGGTTGGAAAAACGGGAAGAGAACAGAATGAATTAAAGGATGGCACAAGAAAACGTAACAATCGAGGTTATTTCGTCGCACTCAGGGAAGGCAAAATTACTGAGAAAAAAGGCAAGTGTCGGTAGAACGGACAGCAGGGAAAGCGCCTGACTAGTGTCAGGAAGCCAATATTTAGCACAGACATTTGTTTCTTCTAAAAAGTGTACTCGTTGGAGATACCAGTGTGTGATACTAACTTAATACCAGTCTGTAGAGCAAGGGCTTGTGGTCTACGCTAGATGCCTGCCTTTGACGGGTTGTGAAGATCCTTGCCTTGACGTTAAGAGAGGTTACCCTTGCAACTATGCATTGGACGTGCCACCACAGAAGTTGACGATTGCGGAGCAGTCAGCAAACCATTTCAACATCTGGCCAGTTAAGTCATTTTAATCTGCCCAAAGTAAAATAACTCACTAACCATACCAACCACCACCTGAACCATTTTTCTGTGAAGAAAAAACTCTACAGTTTTTTTTATTCCACCAACTTCACATATTTACTTACTCATATTAAACAATAATTAGTTATTAAATTTTTTATATGTATCTACAAATTCCAAGTTGATTTAATTATTACAGAGAGAAGTGCACCGTATAAATCAGTTATCTTAAATATAAATTGAACATAGCTACTTAAGTATTATTTTACTGAATAATTCAGCTGGAGGGTGGCCTTATATATCTTTATTAGCGTAGAAGGGGCAGGCAGATGCTAAATTCACGACTGCTTTGATAAATTCAGCGCTGTGTTTGATTTCTGAAAAATCCGATGAAGATTCCATAAAATAGAAGCACCATCCTTCTATTTGTCCATGTTTGTCCAGAACTTGAGCGGATTGCACAGGACAGGAAGACTTGGCATGTGTTTGTTGAAGGCCTATGCTCCTTGGGGAGCTAAAGGGTATCGATTGATTGATTGATCCTTTTATTTACAACTCTGCCAAGAGTAGTCTTGAGCGAAGGTAGATACCTTTAAAGACCCTCATTGTATACTCTAAATTTTGGCCATTGTTGGACCATCACTGCTGAGCAGGTAAGGAAATCCCGTGACATATTAATACGGAAAAGAAGAAGATGAATACGGAAAAGAAGAAGATGAATACGGAAAAGAAGAAGATGAATACGGAAAAGAAAATGAATACGGAAAAGAAGAAGAAAAAGAAGAAGAGTAATTGTGTTTTATGAAGCCAGCCTCGTGTACAACTTTGGCCGAGGTGTCTTTAACCGACATATCGGGCTCCGAATTCAGACATAAGATTAAGAAGGAAGCCATGGAAAGAACTTAAAACTCCCTGCTAACCTCAGGTGAACTACAAGAGAAAAGAAAGGTAGATGGATGAAAAGATAAGAATAAATAAAGGATAAGAAGATTTTAAACTTATATACAAACACAAACACAATAGCAACAATAATTTTAAAAAAAAAACATGCAACAAAAGCAATTAAAATCAACACGCTACTAAAGCAACAACAAAAACAACAAAAATCACGCGACAACAAGTTTTAAAAATTGCAATGACAAATGCTCGACAACAAAAACAGCAAAATACACACAACAAAAACAGCACTTCAAAACCTACACAGAACAAAAACAACAACAACAAAACCGCACAACAAAGCAGTTGAACAGTACACACAAATGTCTACAGTAATTTCAAAACAGGCAATAATACATTTAAAACATATACAACAGCAACAACATTAAAAACGATAAACAGTCAACAACAATTAAGCAAAAGATAACATCAATTAAAAGCACACAACACACAATTTAAAAACGCATTCATGGCAACAACAACAACAACTGGACAATAACAAGTAGACAATACACAACAACAATTTAAAAACACATAATATCAATTATAAAATACACATACAACAACAATAATAACACTACGACGACTAAACAACAAACCTGTGGAGAAGAGAAGCGGAGACTGAACTGAAAAATGATGAGGAAGACTTTAACTGATGCCACGTGATAGAAGGACTAGGCTTTCTCTCCTGAAAGTACACGCTCCATTGGGGAGCTTCAGGGTTGTGAATTAATTAATTAAACAATGCACAACAGCAACAACACCGATTTTAAAAATCACACACAACAATTAAACAACACACATACACATAGCATCAACAACAAACAACGAACACTTAAAAACATCAGAAAAAAGGCAAAGTGGCAACTCAGTATACACTGGAAATTAACCACAGCAGAGTTACTTGTATCTGGTCATTTATTCTTGATACAACTGAACCATTACGTCATCGATCACTGGAGTTTAATTTCCCTGCATGATTACATTAATTGATTTCTACTACGCCACCCCCTCATCATTTACCCAGGTTGGCTCATTGTTTAAGATCCACAGAATTAAGTGGCAGAGGGTTAAAAAATTTAGCACTAGACACAAAAAAGCGTAATAGTATCTGAAAACCACCTCCATAACTAGCGTTCCTGTTTGAATCATTTTTTCAGCTGTTTACATTCAAATCCTGCCGCTAATTTTAACCCCTTTTCCTTCTACATAAGATTAAATATAATAATCAGGACTTTGCCTACCTACAAGTACAAGTCCAGTGTAGTAATCGGTTCTATATAAACGATGTCATTAATCACTACTGGTTTAATTTATCTACATCTCCTTGCATTCTCCAACGGTTTGAAGCACGCAAAAATGCTTCTTCATTTGAGGTCGTGTTTGCCTGTGTATCACTGGACATGAGTAACAAAGTAAATTTACTAATCAACAGCACCATAAAAACTATACTTGTGAAGAAATAAATAAAACCTAGCAATATTTGGGCTGTGGGAAACATGAGACTTGCTTTAACCAATGTGCAGTATTATATCGATAAGATTATATACAGTTCAACGTATCTTTATTGCGATACCTTAACGCATGCGATTACTAATAATTACTTCATCTAAAGCATGTTGAAAGTATCAATATGTGTTTCCATAAAACGGAAATACCACTTCAAAAAATAATGTATTACCCTTTTGAGTATTCTGGTTCACAACTGCGGATACAGACAAAAATATGGATATCTTTCTTTTTCTGTACTATTTCTTTTGCAAAACTGTTTCCAATGCAGCATCAGTTAATGCGCTTAAATATTGTTTATTATAAATATGTAAAGCATAGGTAATAATGATTCCCACAAGTATGTTTTCTGACGTTTTGGTCTGAGGTACCTTAAATCTTGAGTACGTCTTTCTGGTTTTAAAATCTGGCAATGAGTGTAAAATCTGACAATGTGGCCAACATTTAATGTCACTAAACGTGTACTGTAGAAACAGTTCTTCACATTTTGATGTCAGAGATATGACCCTTTTTCAATATATGTATTGAACTAGACTAATTATTTTCTTATTAGAAGTCTTTGAACGCAGTTCAAATTTTTTCAATGAAAAATGTCTATTTTGAACGCAGCACGAAATAAACTTAACGTGGCTTTTGAGTTTAACTTTAAAAATCTAACAATTTTTTTCTAAACAGCCTCAGTCTGAAACATTCATAACGCATAATATCTTTTATTTCATGTTCATTTTCTTTAACACTATTTTTTTAATCGAACGAATGAGTGATTGGACTTTTTTTTCTCTGAATTTCGTATAACAGAAAGATTACTTCGGTCATCCAGTAATTACGCAAATAACTTTGTAACATTTCAATACTATTATCTAAAACGTAATAAAATTTATACAGAATAAATTAGTTTTTTTTCTTTTTGGGATATCCATCAAATATTTAACTCCTAGAGTACTGTGATATTGCGCACTTTGCAACAATCGAGGTCAGATAACTAATAAAGGCTAAGTAGAGAGCTAGAATGGCGTAGCACAAATACAAAAGTGGACACGGGACATTATCAAGTGACCTGGGATCGATAGTTTCATAACTTGATTCGGGTAGTTCCTGTCTACCATTGCCATCTCCGCGATCCATTTGTGAACATTCATGAGACAGGTGCTAAAACCTTACTGGATGTTAGCTGGAACTTCACTTTCAGGCATGCCTTGTCCAAACTTCGATTGCTACGATACTTTTCTTGCAACTCTCAACTTCGAACGTGAACCATTAATGTGAATACGAACATTAATATGATAAAGGGCATATATTTTCTATGAAAGACATCTGCTGTGAAGCAGTGCAGTAATTTAGAAGTATATAAATCTGATTAATTATTGTTAAAGTCCACGGGATGTAATTAAATATTGTTAAAGTCTACAGCATCTAATCAACTGCTGTTTAAGTAGAAAGTGTCTAGTTCTACAGGATCTAATCAACTGTCATCGTTTAAGTCGATAGAATCCAGTTAAATATTATTTAAGTCCACAGCACCTAACCAACTATTGTTTCAGCCCAAAAGATCCAGTTAACTATTGTTTAAGTCTACATGATCTAAAATATTGTTTAAAACAATAAGATCTAATTACTACACTTCTTCAACGTACTTTTAGATCTTGTGTGTGGCTGCAGTTACTTTAGGAATGCATAGCAACAGAGTTTCAAAACTATGTACACGATTAGAGAAAAGGCAACCATTCCAGCGATAAAGTCACTAACGTAGTAATAAACTACCATAACTTCTTTTGACCAATCTCCACGCAACTCAAATGTTTTTATTTGTTTTGTGTAAACATCGTTTATTTCCTGCTTAATGATTTTAGAACATTTATGTTTTAGTTTTCGAAAATAACAATTTATGATATCTTGCGTGTAATTATTCTACAATGATCTTTCTATTATTGTCTTAGGATGTCTGCAATATTCTACACAATTACTAGAATATTTATTACATTCTGATTTAGTGTATCGGCAGGCTTCGAAATCAGAATATATTATGCTTTCTTATGTTAGAATTTAATTTAAATTTTAAACAATATTCTATGCTAGAAGTTAAATTGTTTATTTATATTACTTTATATTCAAGAATACTTGTTATATTATGATTTTATAATTTATATTATATTCTACACGTCTTTCTATATTCTTCAGCTCCGCAGGTAAAATATAATTATTTGGTTATTTTTTCTGACTTCTAGCATTAGACTTCTTGACGACTGGAATTTGTAAGATTTCCTTAGAACCTTTATTTTTAACCAAAATTTAGCAGAAATAAATTATTCGAATGATTTATTTTGTTTATTCATTAAAGCGTTCGTTATCTGGCCGCTTATTCTTACTTTGAGCAAACTTTACCGTATTCCTACTTTGATCGAATCTATTATCTCCGACTTCTCGGCGACGGAGATTTCTTCCTGCCCCTGTTTCTATTTGAACGAATGCTGGCATTTGTCCATTGTACATACCACAAACCTCCAATATAGAGTATCAACCAGATGAGTATAACAGACAAAATATCGAAGATGGTACACATCTAAACGTTGCTAACAGTTTTAACCACAGGAATTATGTTGTTCTATCTGAAAAGCAGATATTCTACAAGTTTACATTAACAAAGCCTACGTTTTTATCAAACATCTCTTCTGTAAATATGTTCAGTTTACACACCACGTCGCATGTAAAGATAAAAATGAGTAGACCGTTTTCATTATCAACATGGATTCCTGGTCGCTAAACTCAACTGTTTCCTAGGGAGAACTCTGACAATTTCCTGTCAGTTGCTGGACTTTTACACTGCATTTTGTTCTCTGCTTCCCAACCCTAACTGGAAAAACCACACTAGCGTCCCCATCTACACCTGCAAAAGAGACAGAAAAATTCATAAACTATTGGCAAAGTGAAGGCAAGCTTTACGAATAACTGGTCAGATAGACCAATGGTAAATATACAGTAAGGTATTGGGTTACGAACTAGTTCCGTTACCTGATTTTGTACTCGTGTCGGAATTTGAACGTGGAGTAATTATGTGTTTGCTTAGGTGTCCAATAATATAGTAATAATAATAATAATAAGAAGAAGAATAATCATAATATAAAATATAATAGCCTTTTTCAGTCATAACTGACTATAGGAATGCGCCCTTGAGGTGACAACCCTCAGCTGCTTATTTTCTTGGTATTCCTTTCAACGATTTCTCCTCTCTCCTGCATGCTGTGAAAGCTTCTTTTCGCCCAATCTGAGGTGGCACCGTAGGAAGCATCGCCACTTGTTGCGATCGGCAGCTTCATCCTATCAGGTTGCTGGATTTATGTCCAATGCCCTCATGTCTCTCTTGCACATATCTTTGAACCTCAGCTGCGATCGTTCAACTGTTCTTTTGCCATCTGCAAGTTGTCCGTAGAATATATCTTTCGGGATGCGACCATCGTCCATGCGGCGGACATGGCCAAGCCAGCGTAGTCAGCTCTGCCTAAGCAGTGTATACATGCTTTGAAGGCCAGCACGTGACACCTCGACATTTGTCACTTTGTCCTTCCACGAAATACTGAGGGTGTGGCGTAGACACCGTAGATGGAGAATACTGAGTTTTCTTTTTTGCATAGCATAGGTTGTCCATGTCCAGCTGCCACATAGAAGTATGCTGATAATGCAGGCGTTATATACCTCATCTTTGGTCTTCGTTGTGAGTTTCCTCAAACACGCATTGTAAGGTGGGCAAAGGTGGCTGCAGCTTTGCCAATGCGGCTGTCAATTTCTGTGCCCAGATAGAGTTTGTCGTTGATGGTAGACTCCAGGTGTGCGAAGTGGTGCACCACTGCCAATTCATAATTACACTGAAGTCAAGATGCGAATCGAGCAAATGGATTTTGAGGGACATGTTACAGCCCATAATTCTGTATGCATCTATGCACTGCTTAACAATATGCAACATAATCAACAGATTTGTGATTTCCCAGAAAGTTATCGACGATCGATTTGAATGCCATCCATGCGCGAAGTTCACTACCATGTAACAAGTTCTCGAATTGTTTTTCTGCAATAACTTTCCTAATCTGAGGTCCTACAAAGATACCTTCCTTTATCTTTGCATCGCTAACTTGCGGAAACTTTTCTCGAAGATAAGTGAAAGCTTTGCTCGTTTTATCTAACGCTTTTTACAAAATTCTTCATGAGCCCCAACTTTATATGTAACAGTGGTAAAATGAAGCTGTCTTTGTTAACTAATGGCTCGTGTATTACATTTTTATGCCCGAGCTGCATACGATCCCGGATAGGCCACACCTTTCTTGCATAATGTTCCTGTCTGTTGCGGCTGTCCCATTCACATCGGAAGCAACAAAATTTAGTATACCCAGTCTGCATGCCCGTGAGAATTGCAATGACCTTTAGGTCTCCACAAATCCGCCATTGGTAGTCATTGTACTTTATTTTTTCCAAACGTATAGCCATATTGTCATAAGTTTCTTTCATATGAACAGAGTAGGCGACTGGAATTGATGAAAATAAATTTCTGTTATGCAATAACACGGCTTTTAGACTAGTCTTGGAAGAATCGATGAAAAATCGCCATTCGTTGACTATGTGCTCATGACCGTTTACATCTTTGCAATAGCAAATGTCATCATCCATCTCAAAGTATTGAACAAGTTCTCTGTGTCTATGACGAAATTTAGATATCGGAGTATTGGGGCGCTAAAAAGATTCCATTCTTTGAGTCGCGAACCGAGTAATTTCCGCTTGTCCTTTGGTAAGAGCGAGATCACGTATTAGATCTGAAAGTTCTGAATGGTTAATTAAGTAAACACCAATCATTCACCGGTATGTAATCTGCGTCAGAATTATTCTAAATCAGGTAAACTTCACTTTCTTGAGTTTAAAGATCACTTAGCCATACGGATATATGTTCCATTACATTGAATCGAGCACATGAATATCGGATCATGGAGGCACTGATTTCGAAATGTGTTCAATTTGATTGATCAAATTATGGAGAATTTCTAGTTTTTTTAAATGTGTCTAAGGCATTAAATATACAAAGAAGTGGTGTCAGTAAAATCTATTTCATTTGAGATCCCAGTGGACTGTTTCCGAAACCAGGATAAAACTCCGCTTGTCTTTGGTATTTCACTTTCTGGATGGGTTTTCACGGATCCACAGACCCCAAGTTGATTGGTTAATTAAGTGAACTTGCATCATTCGTCAAAAAGCCCGGAACCAATATGGAAACACACTATCCGGGACCGGTGATTCAAGCAACTTTCTATTACAAACAAGGGAAAGCAGAAGTTATATAACCCCCCATAAATTTTTTTTCAAATTGCAGTCCTTTTCATGTAAAACCACTTGGACGATATTGTTTGACAGTTCATTATCGGAAACACGTAGATTTTGTCATGAGGCAACACTGGGTAACGAAACCAAACAATATTTGAGACCAATACCACAATTTACAACCCCAGACTTTCTAGTTTTGAGGCCCCCCAAGTGACAACCATGATGCTTGAGTCAATTTTTAAGCTTCGGCGGATCAGTATTTCGATTTGTTCGGAGTTTCGTTCACGCCAAATACTGGCACTCCAAAAGGCATCGACTTATGCTTCGGCGATTTTCGTAACCAAACCTGCCAATATATATTTGCACAAATCGAACAAACTGCATTTGGCTTCCAAGATTTATTTGCATCATCAACTTTCGAATCGAAATAAAGTTCATATGCTTTCTTTAGTAATGGTGTAAAGTTTTTCTGGTCAACACGATCGGTAAAATATCCGCACACGTAACAGAACAGATCAGCCAAATTTCTACAACTTCTAGAAGCCATATTTTGCTCAGAATTATTTCAAAATATAGTAACTATTTGAAAAATCGCGTAACATATGTCATGCATCTTTTAGCAGTATAAAAAGTAGAATTATGTTGCTTTTTATTAATTTTTAATAAGTTATATAGTAAAAATGAAACGGAGCAAATAACGGTTTCCCAAAAATATATTTATTCACAAATATCTGAAGAACCCGATGTGATAGAGATAAACGGATTTCAGATTTGAAATCAGCGCAAGAAACTGACCTAAGAACACTTATTCTTATATAAGAAAGAAAAATGTTGTTTGTCAGTGTTATCAAGCGCGCGTGTGTGCGTGCATGCGAGCGTGCGTGCGTGTGTGTGTGAGATATATATATATATATATATGTGTGTGTGTGTGACAGTGCCGTAGTCATCTCGCCTGTTGTCCACCGCCATTTTGTCGTTATGAGGCAGCCATCTTTGTTTACATAAAAAAATAGCTACATTAGTAATGCCGCTTACGGATAGCAGCCAATCAGAGAAAAGTAGCGTCAGGCTCTAGCGTCAGTTCAAATTCTTTATTCATTCTGGTCGCCGTCGCAGAGAGAGGACAAGCTTTGAGAGCTGAAGTCTAGTTCAAGAACATGCCTAGGACTTAAAGTCTACGAACACTGTCTGGGTGTTCGGTAGTATTAAATGTTGATCTGTATAAGGCTTTATGTTGCTTGAATTGCTAAGTCTGCTGCTGAGAGGGTTGCAAGCAACCAATAATTGCAACCCCTGTCAAACGATCCTTAATAAATTTTCTTAGTGCATGGGTCTTGGGTGTGAGGTAGCCACATCGACATAAGTTCACCTCAACCACACCTAGCCCCTGTCACAAGTGGCGTCGTCGACAGGATTGACAGACAGCACGCAGTGAAGCAACTCTTCAGTGATCAGAGTAGCAACAGCCGAAACAGTAGAACACATAGTTCAGTGCAAGGCAGGGAACAGGATCATCCAGCTTACCATTGCATTCACTCAACTTTACTTGCAACAAGATGGCGGCACGCAACACATGTGCTGCTAGTGGATTGGATAACGAAGATGCAGCTGAAGTGGATGACCCTGTAGTGGAACTGGCGCGTCAACCAGAGCGAGTGAGGTACATCATGGTACCTATCCACAAGAAAGTGCGGTGCTTTGGGGAGCGCACTGGCCCTACGGCTGAGGAATATGTCAGAGAGGTGAGAGCTACCTGGAGGGTAGGGATGATGAGTAAAGAGGACCAGGCAGATGTTATTCTTGACAGTGTGACCCCAAGTGTCCGCAGGGAGCTGAGGATTCAGGCTGATGATGATGACCCAGAAGCGATGATACTTTCCATTCTTAGGGTGTATGGGGAGCGTCGAAGCATCCCAGAGCTAATGGCCATTTTTTACTCTACCCGGCAAGGTGCAAGGGAGTCTCTTTGGGAATTCTCCCATCGCATCCACGAGGTGTTTGAAAGTGTTGTAAGAGCACAAAAACAGAACAATGTCACTCCGTTGGAGCCATCCTTCCATCGGGACCAGTTTGCTGCTTGTCTGAGAGATGACCTACTGAGAAAGTTTGCAAAGGAAATGATCTTTAAAGAGCCTACAGCATCGTTTAAGTCGGTGAGGGACTATGCCCTACGGTTTTTAGAGACTGAACACGCTCCTGGGGCTGGTGTTGCCAGTGTCGGAGTAGTAAATACAGTGACGGTACCCGATATACATGCATTAGGCACCGAAGTGGAGCAGCTGAGAGCACAGGTGGCTCGATTACAGGCTAAAATTGATGCGATGTCTCAGGAGCAGGGGCGACGTACCAAGACAGTTCGCTGTCTTAGATGCAGAGGACTAAGGCCACGTACAGAATCGATGTCCACAGGCATTAAACTAGACCCCTCTGCGGCTGGGAGTCAGGTTACAGAAGGGGAGCATAATGACTCAGAGATAAAGATGGTTGGTGGTCGACCGGAATGTGATGTACTAATAGCAGGAAAGAAAGTCAGGTGTATTCTTGACACGGGGTCACAAGTTTCAACTGTTACGGAACAGTGCTTTCAGCAGCTTTTTTTAGATCTGGCCCTGGATGAAAGTAAATGGGTACGACTAACTGCTGCCAATGGTGTCACGATTCCTTATGCTGGCCATCTAGTGGTTGACGTCAAGATTGGGGAGTGCCATGTCAAGAACTGTGGCATCTATGTCGTTAAGAGTGTCAATGGGCCTGAAAAAGCGCTTGGTATAATAGGCACCAACATACTGGCGGAAGTAAAAAAACATCCACCGCTTCTTCAAATGGCGAGCTCCAGGAAAAGGTACACAAGAGGCAATGTTAGATAGAGTAAAGGTGTGGGTTGCAGGAGGAGGAAAAACCCACATACCAGCTCGCTCGACCGCTGCTATACAGGTGAAATGTAGAAGAGGCTCCAGATCAGAGAAGACAGTGCTTTTTGAACCCTCAAGAGACTTAGACAATAAAGGGCTGGTTATATGTCACACACGAACTGTACTCAGAGGAAGGTTCTGTGAGGTCCAAGCAGTAAATCTTGGAGATGAAGATCTTCTACTGGTTAGGGGTACTCAAGTTGGAGAACTTTCTGAGGCATGCGCAGACTATGAGAGACACTTCAGAGTTGTTGGAGCCCAAGAAGTGGAGATATCTGCACAGCCAGGATGCCCAGCCAAGGTCCCTGTTTGCAGCCCAGTTGATTTAAACGGGTTTGAGTGCAGTCAAGACGAAAAGCGCCAGCTACAGAAGTTACTACAAAAATATAACAGCCTTTTCGCTAAAGACGAGAATGATGTAGGGTATACAAGTAAGGTATCTCATTCGATTCAGTTGACGGATGATACTCCAGTAAAACAACCCTACAGGCGAATTCCTCCAGTTTTCTACAAAGAGGTGCAAGACCACCTTCGGGGTCTCCTCGACAAACAAATTATAAGAGAAAGTTGAAGCCCCTGGGCTTCGCCTATTGTGCTCGTGAGGAAGAAAGATGGCAAACTGCGATTATGTGTAGACTTCAGAGCTGTCAATGCCAAGACCAAAAAGGACGCCTACCCTCTTCCTCGTGTGGAGGAATATTTAGATGCTTTAGGAGGAGCAAAAATATTTTCTTCACTAGATCTAGCAAGTGGCTACTACCAGGTAGCTATGAGGGCAGAGGATCAAGAGAAAACAGCGTTCACCACACCATTTGGATTGTATGAGTACACTAGAATGCCCATGGGACTAGCTAATTCAGCCAGTACTTTTCAGCGACTGATGCAGAGTTCCATGCACGATATGATGTTCCAGCTGTTACTGGTCTATCTAGATGACATTCTTGTGTACTCAACTGGCTTTGCAAAACACCTACGGCGGCTTGAAAAAGTGTTCCAGCGGTTGCAGCTACTAGGCCTGAAGTTGAATGCAGCTAAATGTCATTTCTGCAAGCCGAAAGGGGAATTTTTGGGTCATACGGTATCTGAAGAGGGCATTGGAGCGATGGAGGATAAGATACAAGCTATTACAAGGGCATCAATACCCAGAACACAGACAGAGTTACGTGCATTCCTCGGTCTTGCCAGTTATTATCAGAGGTTTGTGCCCGGGTTTGCCACTATAGCACGCCCACTGCATGAACTGGTTGCTCAGTTAAATGAAGACCAAGATCCACAGGGTAAACGAAGGTCCAGGAAAACTGCCATAGGAGAACTGTGGACCCAAGAGTGTGATGTTGTTTTTAAGCAGTTGAAAGCTATGCTTACGTCTACTCCTCTTCTTGGTTTCCCAGATTTTTCTGTGCCCTTTATACTGGAAGTGGATGCCTCATACCAGGGATTGGGTGCCGTGCTGTCACAAGTGCAAGATGACAAGAAAAGGGTGTTAGCATATGCCAGTCGCACTCTGCGACCATCAGAGAAAAATGCCAAAAGTAGCATGAAACTAGAGTTGCTAAGTATGAAATGGGCTATGACGGAAAAGTTCAGGAGTTATCTGCTCGGTGCTCAAGTTGAGGGGTTTACCGACAACAGGAGTTTGGCTCTGTGGCAAAAGTCTAAGCTTGGCGCAATCGAACAGAGGTGGATAGCACAGATATCGATGTTCAATTACTCTATCAAACACAAGGCAGGTAGAGCGAACGGAAATGCTGACTACCTCTCTCGGTATCCTAATGAGAATCCAGAACACACCGATGAAGATGATGATGTCGCCATCAGTCACAAAGCATTAGTGCCAGCCCGCTCAACAGCTATACCCCCAAGGTTAGGTTTGCTGCAGAATACGGAGTTAAGAGCCATGTGTGGAGCAGTGGAGATGGGAGATGCACCAGGCCCGGATCCAGGAACAGGTGCGTCACAAACGTTTCCATCCTATTCTCTTGAAGAACTGTTAGAACTGCAGGAGGCTGATACTGATATTATAACAGTCTCCAGAATTATGAGAGATGGTACTAGATTGCCCAAGGAGGAGATGAGGAGATTATCAAAGCCAGCAAAGAAGCTACTAAGACAGCCTAGGCGCTTAACACTAATTGGAGGCTTGCTGTATCGGACAGTAAGCGGACCAAATGGGACTAACATCACGCAACTTGTGGTTCCAGAATCTTTAAAAACGCGACTTCTGGAGGCAGTACTCAAAACTGGCCATCAGGGTCGTGATCGCATGTTGCAGATACTGAAGAACAGGTGTTTCTGGGATGGCATAACGTGTGATGTAGAGACATTCTGCTAAAGGTGCAGTAGATGCAATATAGCAAAAGCCCCGCATCTCAAGATCCAAGGCCCATCGGGAAACCTGCTGGCATACAAACCTTTTGAAGTAGTCGCCATGGATTTTATGCTGCTGGAAAGAGACGCACGAGGTTACGAGAATATACTCATTATGACTGATGTATTTAGCAAGTTTGCAGTTGCCGTCCCAACCAGAGACCAAAAAGCAACCACCGTGGCCCGAGCGTTGGTATAAAAGTGGTTTTGGTACCTAGGTGTGCCGCAGAGGCTTCAATCCGACCAGGGTAGAAATTTCGAATCGGCTGTCATATCCGAACTGTGCAGAGTATATGGCGTCGAGAAAAGTCGAACGACGGCATACAACCCTCGTGGAAATGGCCAGTGTGAGCGGATTAACAGGACATTGCATGATCTTTAAGGCCATTGTCCACCAATGAGAAACGGAGATGGTCTGACCACCTGGCAGAGGTCCTTGCAGTCTACAGCGCTACTCCCCATGCATCTAAGGGTTACTCCCCTTATTATCTTTTGTTTGGGAGGGAGCCGAAAATGCCCGTCGATTTCATATTGGGCCATTCATCAGGGGACGAAGAACCAGCTACGGTTGACCAGTGGCTTGAAGGGCACATTTCCAGGTTACGAGAGGCGCACGTAAGAGCAGAGGCACAGGTGCAGAAGTTGGTAGCAGTCCGGAAAGAGAGATGTGACAAGCTGCCGTATTCTATTCCACTACAGGTGAGAGAATTGGTGAGGAAAAGAATGCACTACGCGGAGAGATCCAAAATTCGTGACATGTGGTTAGAAGAGGAGTACATTGTTGTTCGTGCTCCCACAATGACAGGAGGTCCGTATGTCATCCAACGAACAGATAGAGCGAGTCCGAGCATTAGAGTCACTGGCAACGAACTGAGACGAAGTGAAGACAAAGATCATTCTCCAGATTTGGTAGATACGACACTAGGCCTACCTGAAGCACCAGATTTGCCAGAGGAGACAGACCCTGGGGAGGACGCACATAGTTTAACGCCCGGACCAGCCTGTTATGCCCTGCAGCCGATAGAGGGTCCTGCCTAGAGAAGTTCTGAGAGGTTATGACTGAAGCGCCTAGCTTAGTGCAGTTGTCGGGACGACAACAAAATCAGGCGGGGAATATGTGACAGTGCCGTAGTCATCTCGCCTGTTGTCCACCGCCATTTTGTCGTTATGTGACAGCCATCTTTCTTTACATCTAAAAATAGCTACATTAGTAATGCCGCTAACGGATAGCAGCCAATCAGAGAAGAGTAGCGCCAGGCTCTAGCGTCAGTTCAAATTCTTTATTCATTCTGGTCGCCGTCGCAGAGAGAGGACAAGCTTTGAGTTCTGAAGTCTAGTTCAAGAACATCACCAACCAAGATCTGCTTACTCGGAGCAAGCAAGAGGACATGCACACCATCATAGCTGGCAGACGCTGGAGCTGGGTTGGCCATGTCCTCAGAAGAGACCCCGATGCCATCACAAGAACAGCTATGCTTTGGACCCCTGAAGGAAAACGAAAGAGAGGCCGACCAAAAACAACCTGGTGGAGGACTGTGGAGGCTGAGATGCAAAGAATGAACCAGAGTTGGGGCACTGTACGAAGGATGGCCACCGACCGAGCAAAGTGGAATCAATTTGTTGTTGCCCTACAAGACGCCACTAAGCGTGATGGCCACTGACTGCTTTGACGGTCGGCGGCTAAGGATCAAAGAAGAAGAAGAAGAAAGGGAAGCAAAGAATGCTAGCTCTGTACACTGTTACGCATGTCGTAGGAGACTATTAATAAGGTTTGGGCATTGGGCAGCTGCAACATCCCGTATAAACGTTACATTTGTTTATTTAAAACAAAACAACAAAGACACGCTTGGTCATCTTACATACAATAGCACTGCCATGACATTTTAGCTTAATTAATCCGATTTAAAAAGAGGGAAAACATACAAACAATATATTTGGCAGAGAGGAATGGAGT
The DNA here is from genome assembly GCA_024509875.1 of Oreohelix idahoensis. Taxonomy (NCBI): domain Eukaryota; kingdom Metazoa; phylum Mollusca; class Gastropoda; order Stylommatophora; family Oreohelicidae; genus Oreohelix; species Oreohelix idahoensis. The sequence continues at coordinate 278,319 of JAMPIV010000347.1, forward strand.
TGGTTTGGTTTGAAGGATTATCTTCATTACAAACGGACTACTCCATCAGTGTTCCGATCTCCTCCCTCAGATCACACAAGGAGGATCTCAGCACAGTGCACGAAATCCGTAGCACCGGCGAGAATCCCAATGTGCGTATATAGGAATCACACATTCTAAAAATATTTTTGTGGTGGGTAGGTTTATAATTTTTCAATATTGTGAGGGTAGCGGCCTGATAGGCCTACTCTTTACGATTTCCTACTGTCGAGGGATTTTTAACGTGCGCAACTTGCACACGGGACCTCCTATGTTTTCGCCCTTATCCGAGAAGGATAGGCATCCGATCTCACTACCCGGGAGACAAGAGGGGAGAATGACGTCATTAGGACCACTGGTTCAGAAAAAACAATTCCATAAATTATATTCGCTTAACTGGGAATCGAACCCGGTACCGTTAGAACACGAGGCGGACGCCATACCTCTCAGCCACCCCGACCCCCAGGAATGGAGTATTACGATGTAATACATCCTATATTACCTTTGTGCATGTGCAATATGGACAAGGAACAAACAGGGGGAATGAACATTTTAGGCAGCGAAGATGTGGCACCTATGCCATTCCCTTTCAAATCTCAGATTATGAGAGCTGCACATGTATCGCTTTCAGGAGCACACGTGTCAGTTGGAAAAACGATGCGCAATATAACCGTACATCACTTTTGGCCAAGGCAAAGAGTGGACATAAGGCAATACGTCCAACATTGTTTCCCCTGCCGGCCGAATAACGCAGTAGAGAGAAATGAGCAACCAAGTGGACAGCCCCAAAGCTGGATATTCTACAAATATCTTAGGATAAGGGGTATGTCACAAGATGGATTTGGGGCGACCTCTTCTCGATCTCTCATCCACTACTGCAGTAATCAGCTACCTTTTGTTGTGAGTACTGATTACTTGAAATTTCCGGGTCGCACCCATTTCTTTCTCTGCTATGTAGCAGATATTTTGTATTTTTAAACATGCTTACACTCCTCTCACTGATAAGTCGTCATGTCTGTTTGGTTGCCCGTTTCTTCCTGCTTTGCAAGGAACGGCTGAGATAATAATTAATCGACAACCATGTTGGTTAGTCTCTGGTGTGCCCGACATCAGGCTACAGAGTAACACTAAAATCGCCAAGCGCTGTTGTTTAATCGCTGATAAGGCCAGGGTGCGTTCTCTGCTAAGATGGTAAAGAGACGGATTTTGTGTGCTCAATCGACAGATAACGAGATTACTCGTCTGTGCGACACATTTTGGTCAGACATGCATGACATCATCGTTTCCGGCACACCTTGTTACAAAGACATTTCTTTAAATTAAAGTAATAATAAGTTATTTGTACACATTGCCGAGAGAGGATCGGATGTTTTCATTTCATATACGGGAGACGTGACCTTTTGCATCACGCATATTATTTCAGGAGGAAATCATTTTGAAATTACCCCACTAAACACGCATGTTTGAAACGATTGGAGCTTTCTTAGCATCGTAACAAAACAAATGCGGGGGAAGAAGGGCAATATAACCTGACCTTTTCGAAGTTTTAAGACACTGTGAAAATTCTCTCGTGCCACCAAGACAATCACACTGCCAGAGTTAGAATAATATTTCATATATATCAGACCGGACTTGGTGGTACATATTGAAGGACTTAAAGAGCTCAGGAAAACCATTTTAATAAGGAAACCGCTATCTGAGGAAACTGAACACACGGAGTCAAAGTGGGAATTCATTGTTAAAATAACGTCCCTTAAGAACATGTGTGAAAAGGCATCTGCTAGTACCTTAAACCTACTTCTGAGCAAACAGTCTGTGAGCCAAGATTGGCCTGTTGGTGGTACCAGTTGAGGGTACTATCTCTGGAACAAGAAGGGAAAAGTGGCCTGAGCTTTAAGACGAGGGACCAACTTCGTAGACACTCCCTGACACTTCTTGGAACGTGCTGCTCCCTACAACCTTGACCAGTGACGAGCGTGATCAGTCTACCAAGAATCTAACCATCAGAAGGAGCATAATCGTCACTGACAGCTAAGTAACACATAAAAGCTGCCAAGTGACCTCCTTTACACATTTCTATCCCATCACAACAGTGATGATAAACATTTTTTTATAAATAATTATTCATTTATTTAAAACCACGTTAAAAACTAAATGACTATTAAATCTGTCATTTGTAAATATACAAATTTAACTTTGATTTAATCATTTTGAATGTACTGTATGTTTGTCTCAGTCAATTTACTAAATACACTCTAAACAAAGCTATACCATAATAATAAGAATTCCACTGAGTAAATCAGGGTGGAGGCTTGAACAAGCTGACATTAATAATTGCTTAATTCTTCATAAAAGGCGGCGGACCGATATAAGTTAACAGTTGCCCTGCCAATGCAACATTGTTCTTGACTTCGGAAATATCTTATGAAACTCCCTTGAGATAGAAGCATCATTATCCTTCTATCTACAACTCTGCCAAGAGTAGTCTTGTGCGAAGGTAGACACCTTTGAAGGCCCATATTCGATACTTTTGAGTTTTGGCCATTGTTGGACCACTACTGCAAAGCAGGGGAGGCAAATCCTTGACACTGCTGAACATCTGCTTCAAAGATGCCCGACATGAGGAACAGAGAAAGCACACATGGCAGTCACCAGTACTATTACTGGAAAAGCTCTATGGAGATAGAAATAGGCCTCAAGCTAACAACTGCTTTCTTACAACATATTCAAGTTGACGTCTGAAAGTGTATGTGAAAGTAGTAGATTATTCCCCCTGCTTATTTCCCTAGGGCCTCTGCGGAGACGAAAGAATAAAAAGGTAATAAATGTGACTGGCAGCCTTATCATGTAAAACACATTGCAACAGAAGCCATAGCTGCAAGAACATGTCAATCAATCAATACCCTTTAGCTCACCGAGGAGCATAGGCCTTTAACAAACACATGTCAAGTCTTCCTGTCCTGTGCCATCCGCTCATGTTCTTTCCATGCTTTCCTCATCATTTTTGCCTCTGTATCCAGTTCTCTTCTCCATGTGTTTTTGGTCTACCTCTGCCTCTCTTTCCCTGTGGATTCCAGAACAAGGACTGCCTTGTAATGCTATCAACAGGTTTCCTCAATGTATGTCCTATCCATCGCCAGCGTCTTCTTCTCAACTCTTGTTCCACTGGCACTTGTCTGGTTCTTGTCATCAATTCCTCATTTGTGACTTTGTCATACCATTTCAGTCCTTCTGTTCTACGCAAGCACCCGTTTATAAATGTGGCTTTTTGGTTGTTGTTTTTGTTGCTCTCCATGTCTCAAAGCCATACAATAGGACTCACTTGAGTGCTTTATATGATTCTTGCACAACTGATGCCCCTTAAGAGCAAAATGGGGAACACAAATATTATTATTATTATTTGTTGAACTTTTCACAACAACCATTAAATACAGAGTACCATCATCTTGATCATGTTCCTATTTGCTCCTTATGGAGCAGGAGCCACCACTGTCGATGGTACTCTTGCAAGAGGCCATCAGCATACTTCATGTGTTCTTGCAGCTGTGGTTTTGTTATTTTACGTAATGGGGAATCAATTTGTTGTTGCCCTACAAGACGCCACCAGGCGTAATGGCCACTGACTGTTTTGACGGTCGGCGGCTAAGGATCAAAGAAGAAGACATAATGGGGTTGCTAACCATATACACAACCTCATATTACTATCATCATACAAGATTGTCTCAGGGAGTATTAGTCTTATTCTGTCTTTTGTCCTCACAGACCTCCCCCCCCCCTTTCCGCCCCCCTTTCCTAGGAAATACACGAGGCTATAGCGCCTGTGGTAGTTCATTACAAGACAATTGGACTTAATTGTTTAAGCTCTAGAGACCTTCGTTAATAGCATGCAGGATATCGCTTTGGCGCTGATTTGGAGTTCCGGAACTTGAGCTAGACGTGTTGAGTGGTTCTATTAATACATATCATTCCGTTTTCTGATGAAATAACGGCTGATACCAGGATATGAGATGTTTGTCAACAAAGCGCTGCCTGACGGTTCACTTTCTCAAGTCCTGTAAATAAATAATAAAAGATGAAAAGACCATTGGTTTGGAACTTCTAAAGTAAAAACAAATGACAAAAATAGAAATATTCAGTTTTACAATTAAACGGTCGCATCTCATTGCAATATCTCTGGAAATGAAGACGCTGATAGATTAACAAAAGAAGGCGTTAAGCTATCTCAGCACAGTAGAAGAGAATAAATGGTAATCTTCAGACTGTGCACGAGCCACAACAGATTGAGATACCACCTATTCAACAAACTAAAGCTAGGAATTACTCATGAGTGTAACTGTGGCACCGGTAAAATGACTGCTGAACATCTGCTTCACAGACGCCCAACATATGAGGAACATAGAAAGCACATATGGCTGTCACAGTACCATTCCTGGAAAAGCTCTATGGAGATAGAAATAGCCTCAAGCTGACTACTGCTTTCTTTGAACATATTCAAGTTGACGTCTTAGAATGTACGAAAAAGAGGGAGACAATTACACTTACACTAGAAACACGGGACGTTTCGGACTTTATCTTACATCAGCTACAGTCACAAACAAGAGACAAAGATAAGACATAGCTAAAGAGAAAAAGGTAAGCACCATCTAACACGAATTGAGGGTGATTAAAAATCACTCGAATATGAAAATTGACGTACACATGAAGGGGATAAAGATAACACGGAAAGAGTTGTCACAGGACAGAAAGGCTTGACGTCAACATGGTAACGGCCTATGCTCCTTATAAGGCCGAAAGGTCACCAATAAATGAATGAATCAATGATTATTTTTATTAAATTTAGTTAAAAAAGAAGACGAAGAATTCAATACTCTTTTTCTATTTTCTTAAGGTTCTTGGTACTGGTTTCTTTGAACAATTCATGCAGTGAACTTTCTGTGTGCCAAATCTGCAACAGATCACATCACGCATGCTCGCAATAGTCGTTCCTGTAATCATTTGTTGTACATGAAGAGGTTGTTTCTTCTACCCATACCACTACACATACGACCATGTCTTGCCACCACTCCCTGCCTCCATTTCTGTTTATTAATTATGTTGATGGTTTCTGTCGATGCCATGATGTTAAACTGTCCATTATCATCTTTCTTTATTGTCTTCTATCTCTTCTTAGTGGACGGGTTCAAACAGGTTGATAGCCTCATGTAAAACCTCACATTGGTCGCCTTCTACGACATATCTAACTGAATGGCTGTACTGTTACTTCTTTGTCTTCCTAGAAACCCGCGGTGACATCTGTAGCTTTGCGATACTTAAGAGATAACAATAACAAATACAACACTTTTAGAAAAAGTACGCCTGTAGATAAAACGATTTTGCGTCTAGAAGAAATACCATTGAGAATACAGCCACACACAACCGGAATAAATATTTTCCACAATAACAAAGCAATATTTTAAATACATGCCCTGCTTAAAAATTCACCTACACCTGCCGCGGTGCTCCATTTTTACCGACCACATAATGCAAAAAAGGAAGCAAAGTTTACTGTAAACTTAACCAACCAGAATAAGCGCTTTCTTTAAGTGTCTTTAGATTAGACGACTCGTAATATTTACGAAATGTTGAGAAGTCTTTTTCACTTTCTCGTTTTGTGAGCTCTACTGCACTCTGGAATCTTTCATGTCTACCATTTTAAAACAAAGAAGTCTCCGGATTCCACGTGTTTTCGTGATTCAGAAATGTGAAACTTTATTTTAAAATCTTTTTAATAACAGTCATTAAAATTCTAAAAGTGCATTCTTCACATTTCTTCACCTTTTTACAAGTTTTCGTCATTGGTTCCTTTTTTTTTTTTTTTAATAATCTCAATGTTTTCACTGTTTTTTTTTTTTCCTAACAAATAGCGCAATTGTCCCTATAGACATTTATGCGTAATTCTTTTTTATAATTTTACCTCATTTTCCATCTTCAGTGTCCCAAGTCTGTTTAATTCCATTATTAATTAATTAATTAATAATTTTTTTTTAAATCACCGAAAAGACACTTACAGAACGAACATTATAAAAATAACCCAGAAAAAACGAATATCACAGAAATGGCCCGAAAAAAGCCGAACATCATAAAATTGGCCCGATAAAAAGCATACACAATAGAACTGGCCTGGAAAGAACTGAGAACTGTGAGCTTGAGAGAGATCATCAATGACAGACAGGAATAGAAGCTGATCGTGTTTGAGGCGAAGAACGTTCTTGCTAGAAGACATAGTAGTCGTTTTAGTAAAAGAATAAGAAGACAAAAATTACCCTGGTAACGACAAACCAGACTAACTGCAGATAGAGTTCCCCTTTCGCCATACACAAATGCTCATGTCTAGGCTGATAGTCTGTTTTCTTCACATGCCTCTCGAGCAAAGATCACGATAAGGGAATATAAACCTGATAACATAAGGAAACGTTTCCATATTAATTCACCAGCTCGCCGAAATACTAAGTGGACAGACCGTGTAGCAGAAGACAAAAGTATGGAGATCGGTAACAGTTTCCCCGAATTCAGAGGAGACATGACACAATTGTTAACCTTGCCCAAATGAGCAGGGGAAAAGTTTCTGCTGAAATCTCTGCTTAGATTGGACAGAAGTGTTGTCACAGCTCAAAACACAAAGAGAATTAATGAATTGTCTAGCTGAGCGAAAAATCACTTTTTTCTTCTTCATTCTCGGCAAGCACATCAGACGCAGAAATTAGCGCCAGTAAATTTTTCGCAGTGCTAAAATAATCACAGTAAGAGAAAATATATTCTCAGTGCTAAAATTTATCAAGTGATATAGTGTTATAGTTGACAGTAAGTTATATAATCTCCATGAAATTATGTATCTAAATTGTAAAGCTAAAGGCTTTTATAAAGGCAGTACTAAAGGTTAGCCAAGTGGTAAATAAATATCAATATAATAAGCAACAGTGTATGTTTTTAAAATATATCCTACAATTGTCGTCTTTTCACATTGTTCATGGTTTTAACTCTTAAAGGACGTGGCAGTTTTCTATGTTTGAAGCAAGGACTTTTGTGTAACTTTGAGTTTTTATATAGTAACTGTGACGGTATTGCCTCCCCTGCATTGCAGCAGTGGTCCAACAGTGGCCAAAACTCAAGAGTATCTAATTCAAAGGTATCTACCTTCGCACAAGATTACTCTTGGTAGAGATGTAGATAGAAGGGTGATGACACTTCTATTACAGAGGGAGTCTTCACAAGATATTCAGAATAAGCGAGAACAATACTGCTTTGGCTGAATATGTTAACTCTGTAATTCTGCCGACGCTTTTGTGAAGGATTTAAGCACTTCTTACTTCCAGCTCGTTTAAGCCCCCACCCCTGATTTACTCAGTGGAATTCTATTATTCTAGTATAGCTCTGTTCGGAGGTGTGTAGTAATTTGACTGAGACCAACATGAAGTAACTTTAAAATGGTTAAACGAAGTTAAATTTGTAACATTACAAATAACAACATTTAATAATCACTTTTGGTTTCAACAGTTGGAAAATAATTTGAATAGTTATGGATCTGGTCGACGACAAAAGTTATCATCAGTCCAAAGTCCTTTAAGGAATGTGAAATGTTACAAGAGCGGTGTTGCTCAAGTGGCAGCATATATTTGAATAGTTATGGATCAAGAAAAGTTATCATCACAGTCTTTAAGGAATGTGAGATGTTACAAGATGCTCAAGTGGCAGCATATATTTGAACTTAGCTGCCAATGACGGTTCTGTTCCTTCTTATGGGTTGGTTCTTTTCACTCTGCTCCCGCTCGTCTCTGAACAAGGTTGTCGGGGGTAGCTCGTTTCCCAGAAACGTCAAGGAGAGTCTACCACGTGGGTCCTTCGTCTTAAAGCTTAGGCCACTTTTCCCTTCTTGTTCCAGAGATTGTACTTTCTGCTGGTACCACCAATAACTATGGTAAAAGAATAGAACAAAACGCTCTTCTGAGTATGGCGTTTTCCACCCCATAGTTATTGGTTCCTATCTTCCCATACCACCATCCCAATTACTCAGACTTTACCCTCGATGAGAATTAAATTTAATCCCTCGGGACAAAACTTCCTTTACATTTAAATAGAATAGCTTTCATAGTTACTTTATATTTAAATGAAAAGGTTAATAATACAGATAGAGTCTGTTTATATACACATCTCCACTGATTGAAAAGTGTTCACAATATAAATTAAATATGTTTTCATTTATGTTTTACACTGATTGAAAAGTTTGAAACTTCCATTACTTTAAAATGAATATTTTCATTTAGACATTACTCTGGTTTAAAGCTTGAAAACTTACATTAATTTTAAAGTGACTATGTTTAAAGGGACATTGACACTGCTTTGTATTACACTTAGAATGTACATCATTTCCTTCATCTTTCCCTCCTTGCTCCATAGGGAACCTGGAACTACTTTATGCTTTTAGTTCTCTTTACAAAACTATGAATAAAGCAATCACCAGCCCGTGCAGTGGTGGGTCATGAACTAATCATTTTAGATACTGATGTTGCCAGCCTCTAATGACTTGGGCGTCCTGTAGCAATTTTCACACATTAAAATTCACTTGGGAATATATATATATATATATATATATATATATATATATATATATATATATATAAATATATATATTTATATATATATATATATATATATATATATATATATATATATATATATATATAATATATATATATATATATATATATATATATATATATGTTAGTTTACATGTTAGTAATGAAACATAGAATGAAAAATGCACTACATACGCCAATCTTGGCTACAGACTTGTTGCTCAGATGAATAAAAGAGACGAGTGGTCTCTTACACGTGTCTGGGGTGTCTTTAATTTAACAATAGATTCCATCTCTGACTCCGTGTGTTTCAGTTTTCCTTAGTCCTAGTTTTCCTTGTTACAATGCTAGAGATTTCCTGAGCTGTTTTTTGTAAGTCCTTTTGGAATACCGGTACTCTAATAAAAGGTACAGTCCGATAAAAATAATTCTTAAATTCTAACTTGGCAAGTCTAGGTTCTTCTTGCGAGCGTGTCTCACAGCAGTTTGTGCACAGTGAAGTGGGTTTGAACAAACGCCAGGTAATATTCCCCCTCAATGTTGTTAGGAAACAAATCAGAAAGATCCAATCATTTCAAATCATGCCGGGCGGGTGTGATATTTTCAAAATAGTCTCACGTGAAATAAGGTGCGTGCCTGCAAAGGTCACGTATTACCATATATGGACATCTGATGCCTTGCATACACTCTCACAGACAGATCGGTAGACACACATGACAACATGGGTAAGCTGTAATACTTATTACTTTATTAAAAAGTAATGTTAGTGTATCAAGGATGACCCGGAAGAGCTTATGTCCCACTTGTCTGCGCACGTGTCACACAGACAGTAATCTCGTTATCTGTCGTATGAGCACATAAAACTCCGTGTTTGCCCAGCTTGTTAACAAACGAGTCGTTTATCAGCGGTCTAATCTAAACACGCCGGCGCCCATCTTATCTAGTTTCTTCTCGCAGGCTGTAATAAACATTATCTGTAAGGAGCGTCACAAATGTTTGAACATACAAACTACTTGCTCCTTAACCGATAATGAGAAGAAATTGGTACTTTTAAAAGTACACAAATAAAAATCAGTACAAAATATGTTTCTGATGCAGTCGGAGTGAAACAGAGATCGTGAAGAGGTCGTCCATTTCGTTACATTAATAAAGTTTAAGAGTCAGTTCTTTTCAAGTTTTACAAGAGTATTTTAATGTTGCATTTGATGTTTTTGGAACTTTAATGAGGATTACTTAGGTGGAAATATGGGTCAACACGAAAAAAAACTTAGTTCAAATATGCTGTGCCTGAGAAAATTAGCTTAGAATACTGGCCTTTCGTCCCTTAAGAGTTAACAAAAGGGTGGGTGTGGTATGTTTGAGATTAAATTTAAGTTGTTATTTAATTGTTATTTTTATTATGTATTACTATGACCTCACTAGACCTTCACTTTTCTGCCATACCCCGTAAGACGATATTCACCACAAGACGAAGTAGTGGGAGGAAAAAAGATACAAGAATAAAAAATAAAAGTAAAAAGACAAGGAAGAAGAAAGAGGAAAAGTTATGCAGTAGGGAACCGTAGACATGTCCAGAATGTTGCAAGAGTAGCTATTCATATGTATTCTATAGCTGACCTTTACATAACCCAACCCTGTTTCAATCTTTGTGAAAAATATTAACATCCAACAAACATTGAGGCCGTGTTAAAAACAACAAACTTTACACACTCGGAGCAAGACGCCGCGTTTTGAATAACTCTCAGATAACGTGGCCGCCTTCTGTCTTTTATTGCCTCCAACCGAAAAGGAACACGAAACACTGCCAACGAAACACAACAACGGACCAAATTTTGTACAACGAGTATACTAAATCTGGTGTCTGATGTGGTTATGCTATTGGTAGAATGGATGGTAGAACATATGCAATGCCTTAGATGCCATTCACAAACTACGCAACGCAAAGAGGCTGAGTGGGGGGGGCGGGGGGGGGGGGGGGCGGGGGGAATTGCCGAGATGTTACGCTTTGGTGCAGGGGGTTCTGAAATGTTGATTTTTGTTACGCACTTGTTACGGAGGGGGGGCGGGCTGAAAAGGTCTAAAATTGAGTTACGTAATTTGTTAACGGCCCCTTACCGCTCGCTACCTGCTCAGGCATGTCGTACAAGTTGGCTAATGTAAAGATGTGCGTGAGACTGGCATCTTCATCATGTAAAACCAATTACTCCAGAATGTATCGCTGCAAAAGCAAGTGAATGTTTGGTGCAGGCTTCCTGCAAGAGGACAAGCTACAATGCTGGTTTCATGTTCCGTAATAAACGCAAAGAGAAAAGATGACTGTAATTCCACATTATGACATTGACTGTCGTTTGTTCTTGTATAAGAACACGTATTACCAAAATCCTACGTTTCAGGACATTCATCTGACTATCAACTTCACATTTACAGATAGAGTAACAAATTTACCAACAAGTAGCAGCTTCAGAGGGGATATTTGATATAAAACTGCTCTGTCCTGCCAAAGCGTTGATGCAGGCAGGCAGACATGGCGTCACAAACTCGATGACGTGTTTATTTTCAGTGCGGTGCGGTGCGGTGCATTTCTGTTCAGCAGGTTATAGCTACTAAGTGCGGTGCGATTTCGGAAGCATGAAAAAATGAGAAAAGGTTGTATATTCGTGGAAAAACTCTACAGAGATTCAAATAGCCTCAAACTGACAACTGCTTTCTTTAAAAACATCCAAGTAGACGTCTGAGAGTGTCCGAAGAAGAAGAAGAAGAAAAAGAAATAAGGCGTCTGAGAGTGTCCGAAGAAGAAGAAGAAGAAGAAGAAGAAGAAGAAGAAGAAGAAGAAGAAGAAGAAGAAGAAGAAGAAGAAGAAGAAGAAGAAAAAAAACAGACGTCAGAGAATGTACGAAGAAGAAGAAGAAGAAATAAGGCGTCTGAGAATGAACGAAGAAGAAGAAAATAGACGTCTGAGAGTGTATGAAGAAGAAGAAGAAGAAAATAGACGTCTGAGAGTGTATGAAGAAGAAGAAGAAGAAAATAGACGTCTGAGAGTGTATGAAGAAGAAGAAGAAGAAAATAGACGTCTGAGAGTGTATGAAGAAGAAGAAGAAGAAAATAGACGTCTGAGAGTGTATGAAGAAGAAGAAGAAGAAAATAGACGTCTGAGAGTGTATGAAGAAGAAGAAGAAGAAAAAAGACGTCTGAGAGTGTATGAAGAAGAAGAAGAAGAAAATAGACGTCTGAGAGTGTATGAAGAAGAAGAAGAAGAAAATAGACGTCTGAGAGTGTATGAAGAAGAAGAAGAAGAAAATAGACGTCTGAGAGTGTACGAAGAAGAAGAAGAAGAAAATAGACGTCTGAGAGTGTATGAAGAAGAAGAAGAAAATAGACGTCTGAGAGTGTATGAAGAAGAAGAAGAAGAAAATAGACGTCTGAGAGTGTACGAAGAAGAAGAAGAAAATAGACGTCTGAGAGTGTATGAAGAAGAAGAAGAAGAAAATAGACGTCTGAGAGTGTACGAAGAAGAAGAAGAAAATAGACGTCTGAGAGTGTATGAAGAAGAAGAAGAAGAAAATAGACGTCTGAGAGTGTATGAAGAAGAAGAAGAAGAAAATAGACGTCTGAGAGTGTATGAAGAAGAAGAAGAAGAAAATAGACGTCTGAGAGTGTACGAAGAAGAAGAAGAAGAAAATAGACGTCTGAGAGTGTACGAAGAAGAAGAAGAAAATAGACGTCTGAGAGTGTACGAAGAAGAAGAAGAAGAAAACAGACGTCTGAGAGTGTATGAAGAAGAATAAGAAGAAGAAAACAGACGTCTGAGAGTGTATGAAGAAGAATAAGAAGAAGAAAAAGAAGAAGAAAATAGACGTCTGAGAGTGTACGAAGAAGAAGAAGAAATAAGGCGTCTGAGAGTGTACGAAGAAGAAGACGAAGAAGAAATAAGGAGTCTGAGAGTGTCCGAAGAGGAAGAAGAAATAAGGAGTCTGAGAGTGTCCGAAGAAGAAGAAGAAATAAGGAGTCTGAGAGTGTCCGAAGAAGAAGAAGAAGAAGAAAAAAAAAACAGACGTCTGAGAATGTACGAAGAAGAAGAAAAAAGACGTCTGAGAGTGGAAGAAGAAGAAGAAGAAAAAGAAGAAGAAGAAGAAGAAGAAGAAGAAGAAGAAGAAGAAGAAGAAGAAGAAGAAGAAGAAGAAGAAGAAGAAGAAGAAGAAGAAGAAGAAGAAGAAGAAGAAGAAGAAGAAGAAGAAGAAGCAGAAAACAGATGTCTGTGTACGAAGAAAAAGAAGAAGAAGAAGAAAACAGACGTCTGAGAGTGGAAGAAGAAGAAGAAGAAGAAGAAGAAGAAGAAGAAGAAGAAGAAGAAGAAGAAGAAGAAGAAGAAGAAGAAGAAGAAGAAGAAGAAGAAGAAGAAGAAGAAGAAGAAGAAGAAGAAAAAAACAGACGTCTGAGAAGAAGAAGAAGAAAACAGACGTCTGAGAGCGTACGAAGAAGAAGAAGAAAACAGACAGACATCTGAGAGCGTACGAAGAAGAAGAAGAAAACAGACAGACATCTGAGAGCGGACGAAGAAGAAGAAGAAAACAGACGTCTGAGAGTGGACGAAGAAGAAGAAGAAGAAGAAGAAGAAGAAGAAGAAGAAGAAGAAGAAGAAGAAGAAGAAGAAGAAGAAGAAGAAGAAGAAGAAGAAGAAGAAGAAGAAGAAAACAGACGTCTGAGAGCGTACGAAGAAGAAGAAGAAAACAGACAGACATCTGAGAGCGTACGAAGAAGAAGAAGAAAACAGACAGACATCTGAGAGCGGACGAAGAAGAAGAAGAAAACAGACGTCTGAGAGTGGACGAAGAAGAAGAATAAGAAGAAGAAGAAGAAGAAGAAGAAGAAGAAGAAGAAGAAGAAGAAGAAGAAGAAGAAGAAGAAGAAGAAAACAGACGTCTGAGAGCGTACGAAGAAGAAGAAGAAAACAGACAGACATCTGAGAGCGTACGAAGAAGAAGAAGAAAACAGACAGACATCTGAGAGCGGACGAAGAAGAAGAAGAAAACAGACGTCTGAGAGTGGACGAAGAAGAAGAATAAGAAGAAGAAGAAGAAGAAGAAGAAGAAGAAGAAGAAGAAGAAGAAGAAGAAGAAGAAGAAGAAGAAGAAGAAGAAGAAGAAGAAGAAGAAGAAAACAGACGTCTGAGAGTGTACGGAGAAGAAGATTTATTATCATTTAATTCGCTAAGGAGCATCTTCTTCTTCTTAGATCCTTTGCCTCTGGCTGAGTCTTGTAGGGCAGCAACAAACTGTCCACACTTTGCTCGGTAATTGGCAATCCTTCCTCCCGTGCCCCAACTCTGGTTCATGCTTTAGATCCCGGCCTCCACAGTATAACGCCAGGTTGTCTTTGGTCTGCCGCTCTTTCGTCGTCCTTCTGGGGTCCATAGCAGTTCTTGTGATGGTGTCAGGGTCTCTTCTGAGGACATGGCCAACCCAGTTTCAGTGTCTGCCCGCAATGATGATGTGCATATCTTTTGGACTGCACTGTGTAAGCAATTCCTGGTTGGAGATGGTATTCGGCCAAAGAATTCGAAGAGTTTTCTTTAGGCAGGTTGTGTGGAAAGAGGATATTTTTGTTTCTGTTACTATCCTGCACTCCACACCATACAAAAGTACAGATAGTACGCAATTCTCGTATAATCTTAGTTTAGTGTTTGTTCTGTGAGATTTCCAAATGTTGTTTAGATTGGCAACGGCTGTTCTGGCTTTATTCACTCTGTTACTGATGTCTTTGCTTGTTCCGCTAAGGAGCTTATAATTTAGATAAATTCACACCAAGTCTTGCTTTCCTGTGCCGTCCGCTCTTGGTCTTTCCGTGGCACCTTTATCAATTTCATTTATGTCTCCATTTCTCTTCTCCGTGTGTTTTTGTTTGGCCAACCTCTACCTCTCTTACCCTGTGCATTCCTGAAAAAGATTGCCTTGAAATGCTGTTAATACTTTTCTTCTTTTGGTATCATATCCACTGCCATTGTCTTCTTCTCCCCCCTTGTTCCACTGGCACTTGTCTTGTTCTTGTCATCAGTTCGACATTAGTGATCATGTCACCATTGCAATCCTTCTATTCTACGCAAGCACGAACTATTCTTTGACTCTGAAACATTTGAGAACTTACAACAAAAAGACACAAACACAAAGCTACAGACTTTCATAAATGGATGCTTGCGTAGAATAGATGGATTGACATGAAACTGATGTAAAGAACTGCACAATGGAAAGGAAAGGGAGACGGAAAAGAGGTTTTTGAGTTGCTTCGTGCGACGAACAAACAAAATTGATATCATCAGCGCTTTTTTTTGTGTTTTTTTTTTCTGTTGTTGCTTTTTTGAATTGTGAACGCTGCTTAAGATGTAAAGTGATCGAAACAGCAAAAGGTTTTTTCAAGAAACAACATCTGTTGTTGTCAATCTGTAAAACTGACATACATACCTGTCTTGGTGGCACCTTGTCTTGGAGCTTTACTAATCTTTCCTGCATGTCTGCAGACTATACCTGTTTTATTAACGCTAAAGTTAAACTTACCACCCGGTCGTCCATTCACCACAGCAATGATGATATGATCGATCTTCTCATGGGCGTACTTTGTTCAGGCAACTCAAAGAATTCTCTGCTACAGACACGGTACTCACTCACGCAAGAAGCGATAAATATATTTTTTTTTAGAAATGCACGTTCAAACACAATTCATTTACACTTGCTGGGTAGAGACATAATTTCCTAAGCGTGTGCGTTACACACATACACACACACACACAGACACACACAAATATTTATATAGGCCTATATATATATGGTAAAGGTAAAGGATCCCGTTACACACCCATTGAGGCATATTGGGAATATGGTGTTAGGCCCAAATTTTCTTGACAATCGGCACACTAGGGGTGATGTGGTCAGCATCACGCCGGCCGCCTTAAATGTATGTTCTTTGAAGGATTATGCTCCTTGGGGATCTAAAGGGTATTTGGTGGATAGGTGGATTGGTGGATTCCTTATGTGTCTCTTGTTCTCACATAAAATAGATAGTTAAAATAAAGGCACTTCCGATAACTGATATTTTGTAAGACTAGCTCTATGTACTTCTCGGGGGGTTACTGTTGAGATAAAGAAAAAATGGGACTACTGCACCCTCGTGCGTGTCGTACAAGGCGACTAAAATGAGGTTGTGTTTGAAGCTGGCAGCCTCATCACATAAAACACATCGCTACAGAAGTCAATGTTACAAGAGCACCTGAATGCTTAGAACAAGCCTCCTGCACGGGGACCAGCTGCTGTAGTGGTTCTATAGTCTGTAAGGAGCGAAAAGAAAAAAGATGATGATGATGACTCTTTGTGTCTTTGTTTTTGTTTT
The DNA here is from genome assembly GCA_024509875.1 of Oreohelix idahoensis. Classification (NCBI taxonomy): domain Eukaryota; kingdom Metazoa; phylum Mollusca; class Gastropoda; order Stylommatophora; family Oreohelicidae; genus Oreohelix; species Oreohelix idahoensis. Next base: position 294,326 of record JAMPIV010000347.1, read on the forward strand.
GTTTTTAATTTTTATGAAGAAAACTAACAGCTGATAGCAATGCAAAACACTGCTTCTTCCGAGCATATCGCATGACAGCATTATAGACACATTTGGAGGAACATACAATTATATCAAAATTGGAATCAAAATAAAAGGCAAGACAGGGTTTTATTGCATTGGGAATTGTCACGTCCTGCATATATCCACTCCTCAGTTCCTCCTTGCCTATCACTGGGCCCATAGAGAGATTCTCCTGCATGCAGTCAACCAGGTCACAGCCAAAGAATAACGTCCACAGGAATAGCCTAGATCTACAGTGTAGATAATACCAAGGACGCTTCAACTTGGTTCTTGGTATTGGCTGCTAAAGAGCAAAAATTGCATTGGGAAATATATAAAAATCAGAAGGCATCAAGAGCAAAATAAACAACAAAATCAGAATCTTCAAGCCGAGTGTCAAGTCAATCTTTTTTTATGTCTATGAAACATGGACAACAACAAAAACAACCACCAAGAAGTTACAGACTATCATTATTGGATGCTGACGTAGAAGTGAAGGGCTGAAGTGGTATGACAAGATTACCAGCGCGGAACAAATGACATGACCCGTACAGATGACACTGAAACAGAAGAAGAAAAGACGCTAGCAATGTATAGGACATAAACTTATCAAACTTGTTGATAGCACTACGAGGAAGTCCTTGTTCTGGGATCCTCAGGGTAAGATTGATAGAGGAAGAACAAGAAAATACATGGAAACCAGAAATTAAAGGGATGGGGAAGACATGGACCGACCTTTAGTGAATGATGCACGCAGAACATGCAGTTTTATAATGTAATTGATTGATAGCCTACGCTCCAAGGGGAACTGAAATAAAATAAATGAATAGATGTCACAAAGCCTGAATCTCCTGAACTCATTCTCAATTAAGCGTGCATAAACTGAGTCAACTATATAGCATAGATCAGCGTTCTTCTCTCACGGTTGTTGCGTGTCACGAATCAATTTTCATGGCGGAATTTAAGCAATGATTTAATGGCGTCTTGTTTTCAATTTAATCTGAGTTACATTTTCAGACTGTCTCGAAGGTTATGAAAAAAATTGCTTTACAGATTAGTCCCATTGTAGGACAAACAAACAAGACTGGAACATGCTGGATTTAGGCTGTTGAAACAGACTATAACGAAATCTGAAAATGTGTGAAGTAAGCGGTTTGCGAATAAAGGTAACATTTTTAATGTTTTTTTTTTTTCAGACACTGACGAGCTCGCGTCTGTCGATTGCGCCATTGTTTCTCAGTCAGCAGAAGTTAAGCTGTCTACAGCAGTTATTTGGTGTAATCTGTTTTGTGTTTTTTCCGAACCTGCTTCTTTTCTTTTCTTTCCTACAGCTAATCTTTGTTTCTCAACTTTAGATGTATGGTTCCCTGAGAAAGACTGCTAAGTACGCATTGATATTTATTTATACCTTTCAGTTTTCACTCCCTGTAGAGTTTGGAGCCACCATTGCCGCTGGCCTTTATGCAGGAAACCTGCACCAACACATGCATGAGTTCTTGCCTATTATTCTTTGTTTCTCTAACAATTTAGTTTTTTGAGTTGTCAGCCCCACTAATCTTAGTCGCCTCTTAACGACGTGCTAGAAGGAGAATAGGCCTTTTCTTTCTTTGCCTCATCAGACATCCCCGAACCCAGGCCATATAACAAATGATGCCCATCATCAGCTATCTAGCTGAGACTAGTGCCCTAGATTTCTATAGAGAGTTACGTCAACTATGTCAGAATCGAAAACGAGGCTGAACGACGTAGACGCCATTTTCAGCTGGACAATACCAGGGTTAGTAGCGAGAATAAGCATCGAGTAAGATTTTTTTTTTAATTAATGAAGAAAAATATCCCGTTCAACCTCTGATGGGTTATAATTAGGATATATATTGTTTTCAATTCCAAATAATATGAACAACTGCCGATATGAGAAAGTAGCATCACATTTGTCAAATCATTGTAAATAGGGACAATCACAATTATGCTAATACGTTAAATAAATAACCCCCCCCCCCCAAAAAAAAAGAAGATCTTGGCAATCAACACCTGATTAATGACGGGAAGTGTCAGTAGTGGAAGGACCTGAACGAGATAAGTAGTAGTTACCTTGAAAAAAAACAAGACCCAGAAGTCACCAATGGCCATAATGATGACAAAGACAATAACAATCTATAATTTTTAGCCTGTGATTTTGTAAATACATATCTTTAATCCTTATCTTTACTATTTTAAATTAATAAATGTACAACTATATTTTATAAATCACAGTTGATTGATTTTGTAAAATTCAATTTTATGTTCGAAATTTTGTTACTATGTGGAAATTAAGAGAATTATTTAATATTTCAAATTGGTAGGGATAATTATCGAGCTACATTTCACATCAACTATTAATAGACAACCGTGGAGCATAGGATAGATCTACCGAGGTGGTTTACTTCACAGCTTTCTTCTACAGCTACTATCTGGACTGTGCAGATAACTACTTGAATTGTCCTGTAGCATCCCTACAAATTGTTCACCAGTTCTCTTCTCAGTTCTAGGAACTATATCTATTATTTGTGTCCAACTTCCATCTCGCCACTTCAACAAAGTAGTTATTGTAAACGTCAGAGTAAGTAAACACAATTTTACTTGAAAGATTGCTATTTTGTCTGTACTAGTTTAACTAGTTTACATTCCATTACATTCTTTCTTTTCAGTAATAAAAAAGGGGAGTGTGGGATAAGATATTTGTGACGTCATATCAGAAGGAAAAAAAGGGGGGTGTCTGGATTTTTGTGATGAAGTGTGACAACGGAGGGTACGGGGGGGTTAAAATGGCAAAAATTTTAAAATAATCTAAATAGGAAATGCGGATTCTGCAACTCTTTTTCGTCTATGCCCAAGATCGTATTTGATTGCAGATATAGCATTGTTATGTAAAGTAGTAACCAAAATAATCTTTCCTCTTCTAACGTATTCTGTCTTCTGCAAGCAAATCGCTATAGAAGTAAAGATACCGGAAACTGATTGTCCCACCTTGTGCAGAAGCTTCGTGTTGCAGTTACATAGCAAGATGGCGTCATCAAAGAGTGGAGATATCCCGTAGCTCTGCTTTGCGTTTCGGCTAGTGTTTCCGTCGGCATTTTTATCGGTAAATATATCTGCAATCAAAGAAGAGAGCATGCAATCCATCTGACAACAAAATGCAGCTCTCCAGGTAATATTCCTGCCCATAATTCAATAACCGCTTGTGCAAAAGGTGGAGTTGGGTTTACTTTCAGATGCCAATAAGTCAGGCCAACAGTTTAGTTTTCATATATTTCACTGAATCATTGGGGGATTGGGGGAGAGAAATAGAACTGGGGACATGAAGAAGATATGTATGACACATATTCAATAGAACAAGAAAGAAGTATGAATGTTTCAGTTAATCTCTTTGTCAGAAAGAGCAATAACGAAAATACACAAAGAAGTGAAGAAAGCAAATATAAATACCACAAGCTTATAACACGAGTTGCGCTCACCTGATACTACTTAAAAAAATCATAGAAATGTGTCACAAGCTCAAAGACTTATGCGGGATTGACATCCTCATGGAGTGGGCACCTGGACATGTAGACTTTCCCTTAAATGAAGAGGCAGATAAACTATCAAAAAGACGTGCCGCGGTGCCAAACTGACCAGCCAGCCAACATCCCTGCAACAAAACAAATAATTAAAAAACAACTTTAAGAGGACTTGCTAAACACATGGGCAATTGCTGAAAAATGAATGAATTTTTCAAGCATTTATCAGCACCTTCTAAAAAAATTATTTAAATCATCTTGGAAGTAAACATCAAACGGAAAGTTACAGATTACGAACGGGACACTGCTTACTTAACTCTCATTAACTATCATAAAAATAGAATCGCTCTCCCCCCCTTCCCCCCCTCCCCCCTTTCCCTTACCCAAACTGTAGGCACTTCTAACATCCATATGAAAAAGTAGAACATCCCTGTTTCTTTGCCCAATACTGCAAGACATGAGACAACTCCTCTTACCAAACAACCTGTGACGATATTGCCTCCCATGCTCTGCAACAATAGTGGTCCAACAATTTCCAAACGTAGAGTATAAAAATGAGGGTCTTCAAAGGTCATCAACCTTCGCTTCAGATTACTTTTGGCAGAGATATAAATAGAAGAATGATTCCTCTGTTTCAGGGAGCTTCACATGATTTAAAAGAAAAGCAAGCATAACAACTGGGATCGTCTAAGCTGTCATGAATTTATTATTCTCCCGCCCCTTATGTGAGGAAATATTGACTCGTACTTTCCGAACCCACCCACCCCCCTTCCCCCCACTTAACCAGCTGAAGGTGATTCAGCAACTATTACTTTAATAGCTCTATAAGGTTATGTATTTTTAACAAAATGAGTCATACATACAATTGAATCAATAGTTATTAATTCAACTATAGATTTATAGTTACACATAAACAGGTTAAATAATCACTTATGAGAAAAGAATATAAAATAAATAAAGTTGTTTATAAAAATGAAGCACACTGAGATTTTCCTCGTTGGACAGTCTAAATTGTAAGTGGATATTTTTTAGAAAACAAAATTGAAAGTGTCCATTGGCTGTGCTTGTATGTTACTTAACTGCCGGTGTGGGGTCAGTTGGCGTCTGCTTCAGTCGCCGTTGGTTCTCACAAGTGCTTTGGACTGGTCCTTCTCTTCAATAGTCAAATCTGATGGCTGTAGCACGTCCTTTGCAGTATGGCTGGTGTAGCGAGAGGAAAGATATCAAATGATGGGTGATATTATCCTGGACAAATAAGTGTATCAGATGATACCAGGATAGTGCCAGATAAGAGACTGGTCTTACAAGAAATACCCCATTCTCTGAAAAGAGTAATGGTGTATCGACATCAAAGGTATAGTCAAGCTGTATAGGTTCCTAGATGAGATGGTACTGTACTATCTTGGATTCCTATGGGCTCCTCTCCAGACTAACCTTACATAATGACTCTGCTATGGGTAATTAACTACACAACAAGAATCTTAAACCAAATTTAAATAATTTACTGAATACTCTGGGTACAATTTATAATTTATTTATATACAAGATCTTTTCTTCTTTGTTCTTTGTTAAATTTCAAATAAAATCCAATTGATAGCAAAATAAAAATATGTTTCACTTTTCTTATATATATAACACATTTACAGTTAATTTCCTAAACTAATATAGTTCGTATTCACTGTTTTCTTGCTTCCTGATAGAAGCTGTCCCTCTTTTGTGCTTTCTTGTATAGAAGAATATCATTGTTACTTTATGATACAGCCATAATGAATCATATGACTGTCAAATGTCTTCTATCTACACCAAACGGTTTATCTCATTATAACATAGTCTATTCGTAGGTGGGTATATGGTATTTGAAAGCTGAAGTAGCCCAACACTGAGCTACTTATCTGAAAAAAAAGTCCTTCCTAGGCCTCGTACAGCAGTATGATTGGAAAGAACCCCACAACTGCGGGTCCTCCACTCGTCAAGATGTCACAGTTAATACTGGCAAAAGCTCTGACAAACTTGAACATCTATGTTACGGTAGTTTTATTGATATCGTCTGCTAGAATTGGCAGTGCGCATTTTTGGGGTCAATGGAATTAATATAAATGGATATTTATACTTCGCGAATTAATGAACGCGAAATACACGGTCAAATTATGACGTGTTCGCGTCGATAAGGTCACGCTTCGTGACTTAGTTACTTGACCCTTGTTACGTTGTCCGTCAAGCCGAACGGTCGTGTTTTTACCTCCTTCCACTATTGGGCTTTGCTAATAGCCATAATTATGTAAAGTGATACCAGGACTCAGGGTCAGTCCAGATAATAGTATATACAAGTGAATTTATAAGGTTACTAATTAACCTGTGTTAAGGAAGGATATATAATAAGTAATTTGATTATATCGTCAAGACATCATGCGCTCACTTCTGGCTGTCTGGATCCCAGTAGCGCATGTACATAGCCATGATGGCCTGTCGACATGATTTCAATATGACACGGACGGATATGAATATATATGCAAGTAAATTCTAATTAACTGTATGTAAATATTGTACCTGTATGACTGTCTTCGTGTGTGAACTGTGAATAAACCATGGACTCTAACTTGAAGACGTATCTATGTCGATACGTTGCAGATGTGTGGCTGCATTGACAATGTTGATTAATATTACCTTGAAGAACAATGTTGATTAATATTACCTTGAAGAACTCTTCCAATGAGAAGACTTATAATATCATAATAAGCTCCGAAAGGAACGAATGTCTTCTTGGACAGCCAACACATAATGAGTCCATATAACGGTGACCCTCATTGAAGATTATAACCGAACGAAGCACGCGTTCGCGATGGAACAAATACTGAACCAGCTCAGCCTTATCAGCCCCTTATCCCACCCTTATCAATCTATTTGCTGACTTGGTCACTATAGGTTTTGTATGACACTCAGGGCAGGATATAACCTGAAACATAATATACAACCTACCTATTATCGCTCATTGTCTCCTTAGCCAGTTAGGAGGTATAATGAGACAGTTCAGACAAGCTGTGGTTAATCACAAGAGACATAGTAAGTCATGAATAACACAATTCGTTTCAGTTCTAGCACAATAGTTCAGTAATTCACTTGTTACAGTTCTGTCCACGATTTGCTTCTATAAAATCATATAGGCCTTATGGTAATCATTCTGTAATATATCAAATAATACATAAAATCAATCTGTCATAGTCATTCCTTCTGCCAGTTTGGATAGTCCTTTCCAGCAAGCATAATATCTTTGAAACGCTTTCCACAACCAGCTAGCTCAATCCATTCGTTCTACTTGTTTATTACACAATCGGTGGATTGTATTTATACATTGAGAGGTGAAGTGGATTATATATATACATTGAGTGGTGAAGTGGATTATATTTATACATTAAAACTTATTAATACATTAAAAAGTGAAGTGGCTTGTATATACATGCATATGTTTGTACTTTGAGAAGTTATATTGCTATTTTTATATCAGAACTGCATACTTTGTAAGCAGAGTTATCTGCTGATATAAGTGAGGTGTCTATGGTACATTCGATCGAGTAGGTGTATAGTAAGAATCTATAGCAAAAGATAATAGTGAGTATTCTGAGTGTACATCATGGACCTAGAGGGTTTCATTCGGATAGGCAGAGAATGTGGGTAGACCCAGAAAGAACTGATGGATTTTGCTGAAGCCAACTTCTATTCAGATGAAAATCAAAAATCTTTGGAGAAGAAAAAGATTTAGAAACAGAAGCGAGTAAGAGATGCTCACGCTGAAGAGTTAGAGCTCAAAAGAAGAGAGCTAGAATTTCAAGAAAAGAAATTGGAACGAGAATTACAAGAAAAGAAGATGAAAGAGGATAGAGAGCTAGAATTTCAAGAAAAGAAGATGAGAGAAGAGTTAGAGTTTCAAGAGAAGAAGATGAAAGAGGATAGAGAGTTAGAGTTAGAGAAGGAGAGAATGAGGATTGATAAGGAAATACAATTAAAGAGATTGGAATTGGGTGCGAGTGGTCAGAACTCGACTCCTAGGGAGTCTCATCGTCCCTTTAGGCTGCGTCTGCCAAACTTTAACGATAAAATCGACAGTTTAGATTTTGTCCTCGAGATGTTCGAGGCCAAATGCGTGGCCTGGAAGGCTGACAGAGATCAGTGGCCATCTCTGTTATCCACGTTGCTAGTGGGGCCTGCGATGGAGACTTTCTATAGCCTCCCGCTGGAATAGCGGGCAGATTACGACAAGGTGAAGGAACGGTTGCTCTGGAAGTTCCGTCTGACGGCTGACGGGTACCGGACGCGCTTTAGAAACGCGATGCCAAGTGCAGACCAAGACTTTGAGGACTTTATCTCGAAGATAAAACTTCTGCTCAATAGATGGATCGAGATGGAGGGGATAAACAAGGACTACTATGGCTTGCTAGACTTAATGCTACGAGACAAAGTGTTGTCGTCATGTTCTACTGAGTTGGTCGCTTTCTTCCAAGAGCGCCAGCCAAAGGACATTGAGTACACGGCACAGTTGGGCCATCATTATGTCCTTGCCCATCCGGGCAAACCCGTTCAGAAGTCAGGTCTGCCAGACGCCTTAGTCGCAAGCGTCGGCAAAGTACAGCGCCAACCGTGGCAACGTCAGGTAGGAAGTGCCGACAGGTCACCGAGACAGAGATATGATAGGTCGCCCCGTCCATATCAGTCAGGTAGGGGTAACTACCGCTAGCGAGGTCACACTTGACCGAACACAGTTCACTAGTACTGACTGACAAACACACTGCCGTGAAACTGGAAAACCAAAAAAACTCATAAGATAACGCTGTACACCTGAAGGCGTGAACACAATGCTACTATAACCTTCTAACACTCTGTGTGCATACTAAATTCTAGCCTTAACATGAAAATATAGGCTCTACAGCCTTTTTGGCTCACAAAAAGCCTGATACATCCTTCAGCTGTCCAATATAATTTATACTGAATTGACAGGACACTGTTTAGACGATGCCCCCAGTTGTCAGAACCACATATGCTGTGGATTTATAATACAACAATACTAATAATTATAGCATGGGCTCGCTCCATTAGGAATACGACCACAACATAATGGCTGGCATACGAAAATCAACACCTTCTACAGGTACTTCCCTTTATTAATGTAAGCACACACAATACAGCCTCACACGGCCAACAAACATATGAAATACATATAACAATGCCAGAGAAACTTGCCTCGATTAATTTATCTAATAGCCTCATACATAACAGTATGACTGCACTGTACAAACACTGTACTGACTATCGCTCACCATGGCGACCCAAAAATCTATGACAAAGAAATACTCAATTCATGAACAACTCGTAATCTGCCACCTGAAGATAATATCCACTGGACACTACACTAATCCAGAATTACATATAAATATCCATCAGAACCGAATATGGCAATCTCTGGCTAGTATTCCGTACTAAGAACCGCACAGCAACTTGCTGGCGAAAGGGGAAAATATCTACCCGTCAGAACGTTACTATATGACAACATAAAATATTGCCTTTTATATAGTATTTTCAAACTCCGTGACCATATAAGGTACTGCCACTTCCGATGTTGTCTGTTATGTTTACTAGCTCACTACTACTCTCAGTTCTATCACTGAAAATCTACTCCGACATGTTAATTCCTAGTAGTTGATTATCACAATGAAGTCAATCTACCGGAAGTGTTACATCACTTTCCGTGCCTTAATCTTGAATAAGATTGTTATACTCCTACATCCCAGTGAAATCGACCTCACATCAACGGTTGTACTATATCTTCCACGACAGACATCTTGGTTTTTGTCCTATGTTGTCTGTCGGTGTTTGTTCAAACAACCCGTCTCGCCACATACAAACACCTTTTCTGTCTGACTGTAAGCTGTTACACAATCTAGTACGCAAACAACTTCACCCGGCACAAATAGAAGTCAATGCTACTTCAAAAACAGATCAAGCGGTCAGTTAATCTGTAGGGAGCGAAGAGGTATGATAAAATAACTTGGTCGATGAGAGCGAAAAAAATGCGATAAGGAGCGGATGAGAAAAAAAGGAAGGTCATAGAAGAAAGCTGAAGGAGGTCACAGGGAAATGTAACGATCAAAAATGTGACTTGTCACACAACCCAATTATTAACAACGCCTTATATAAGAGACATGAACAACTAATCAGAACCGCATAGTTTCACATTATTGCATCAAAATCACAAAGAGCTAACACTAAGTGATAGTGGATCAAAGACAAGACAACCCAAGTTGCACCAAGGTTAGAAACACAAAAGAGGAAGTATAGCATCTAAGAAAGAAAATTAAATAATGACATAAAATCATAAAGACAAGATGATTATCAAAACTCAAAATATATGCAACCCACTCTATACAACAGAAGAGAAATAAAAACGAACATCCGAGGATTCCCAATGCAGTATATCTACGAGACACGATGACTACTGATCACTCAGGAATGTCGTGCAAGGCGATTAAAATGAGGTTGTGCTTGTGACTGGTAACCCCATCCTGTAAAACTTACTGCTACATAAAACCGCCACTGCAACAGCATGTAAATGTTTGTGCAGGCTTACTGCATGAGGGACAGCTGTAGTTGTGGCTATATGCTTCATTGGGAGTGAGAAGGAAAATGACGATCGAGGATGACCATGACCTATCCAAAGCGTCCATTGTATGTCATGAATGCTATCTAAAGGGTTTAGAACACTTTACACAAGGTACATGCGAAAACGGAAAATTTCCTGTGAGGAACGTAGCTGGCGGAGCTGCCTAACAACTCAATTTATCCAGTACCGACAGAATTTAAGAGAACATTTAGCTTCGAATTCTAAAATCTCTTATAACAGTAGAATTATTTAGTTTTTCGATTGGAGATCGTTTATTTCTGTGTTTGTGGTAAATACTATACTAGAAGTTTGAGTGATTAATTGTTAAGTTCGTATTTTATTTCACTAAGATTTTTCTGTGTAGAGTGATTTAACTGTTGAGTCTGTCAATTATATTCCACTAGGATTTTATTGTGTGTTAATTGACTAGCGAACTAAATATAATCTATAGCTAAATTGTTTCAGTTGTAGCGTAAATCTAACTAACTGATATTAACCAGTAAGAGTTATTTTAATCGTCGAGTAAATGCACTATTCATTATGAGTACTGACGAAATATTATTTATTTCTAATTCATGATGATTAAAATTATAAACGACTAGCGCTTATTTCACGGAGACTTTTATTAAACGATTGAAAATGAGATACACGTGTAGTTCTATTCATAGTAAAATAACTGAGTGTATGAATATATTATATTTTACGCGGGTTAAGGATAGGATTGAGAATACTATATTATGGTTAAGTATTTGTATTTTTTTTCTCCTTTACACAGTATTGGGTCAAAACCCAAAAACCTTACCAGCGGCTTCCATACAAATCTGAGATAACCTTACAAAAGAATATTTTTTTACTTAGTATCTGGGTCTTCAAGGTAAACCTGTTTTACACCCAGAAAGAGACAGAGTACCAACCCAAAGAACATTAAGAATAAATTGTGTTACTGGGCCTATCGATCCAGATTTCTTTTTCCCAATTTCATTTACATTTAGCCCGTTGTGGCGACCTAACAAACATTAACATTTCCCGACGTTTTGATCCAATTGTGGTGTATGTGACAAGGAATTTTTTATACATGAGAGAAGTTACCAACCTGAACATTCCTATGTACTGGAAATCTCAAGCTATGAACACTGGTGAACACTGTTAAATTTCTTACCTGGCCTAATTAATGTGACATAAACAGAATTCCTAAAATAAAAGTAACAAAGTGAAGCTCCCAGCCCCAGGAGAAGTGGATTTAATCTGTTTTTGAGGTGCTGGGGTTCTCTTTGCCAAAATAACCCTGGATTTGCTGTGGGCGTGTGTCCTAAAGATTGTCCCAGAAGGTGCAAGCCAAGTATTAGGTAAGAACGAATGCACGTGGCCACGGTTGTCTGAGAAGAGAGGAAGGATGAATGAATAATTCCCATATATATATCTTGTAGAATCCATGTACTCACGTTGTTTATTTCTTTCAGTAAGTTTTGCTAATACTGTCCCTTTCAGAATAGATTAACGTATAAACTCTGTTCTTTACTGTAGAGGGAAATCCTAGACCATAGCGTATAAATCTTTGACTCTTTGGGGGTTAATAACTTTCTTCTAACGGGATCTTGTCTCAACAGAGGGAGGGAGGATTACACCTATGAGTCTATTTCTTTATTAATTTCATTAACCTATGTTTATTTGTATTTGATTGATATTCATAATATTGCTGTTGTTGAGTTTCTTTATAATAAATAAAATTTACATAAAAACTTTATTTACATGTGTTGATCAGCTCGTTCCAACATATCCCTATTCCATTGATAGTGCGTCTAACTGTCGTCACTTATGTGTGTGTGTATGTGAGTGGTTGATATATATATTAATATATATTTAGGTAGACTGTCTGACTAACAAAGTTCTATTGTAGAGATAGGCTGAACGAGAGGATCTTCTCGAGTTCAGGGACAGACTCTACCTATTTTCTACCATTTCACTCGTGAAAATCTATTTCTTATCTTATCTCTCACTGAGTCACCACCTGTCTAGTTCTATTTCAGAAGGGACCAAACTATGTCTTAATTCCCCTATCGAAAATCTACGACACTTCTTATGACGAGACATTTTAATCACTTGAGTTACGACAAAATATCTGAGATGCATTGCGAATTCTTCTTCTTGTCTATATAATGCGTTGTGTGTTTTTGTTTGTGTGTTTTTGTTTGTGTGTTTGTTTTTAAGAAATGAGCTTCATTTGACTCTGCTTATCCACTATCTCGGTAGAGTCTACCCTGTTCTACTTAATTTTCGGTTATAATTATGGTATTGATTATAATTTGTGTTTTCATTGTATGTGACATTTACATCATAATGTTATTTACAAAATGTAGTTCATGTTGTGATATATTTCCATCAAAATTTGTTTCGTGTTTTTTCTTTCGCTTGCATATTTACATTACAAATATTTTAGTGCTTAGAATTGCCAAGTGTTAATGTTTTTGTAAATATGTTTTCTAATGTTATTATTTTTCTTATAACTATTATTTTGTATTGTTCTTAGTTTTTACTGTTTGTATGAACTGTTTCTGTTGGTTAATGCTTCTCCTTTTATTATTGGAGATATTTTTGGAGTTTCTTCCCTATCTACTCAAGTCTTATTTCTTCATGTTTTCTCATTTAGTGAGACTTTATTGTCATGGTGACGGATTTATTAGTTCGGAAGTCAGCAAAAAACGTTTAAATCTAATAGATGCATTCTGGTCTAAACAATAGTAAACAACAGATTGATCTAGAAAGATCAACGTGTTTAACGTTCAGAAACCCCCCCAAAAAAAAATTTACCAAAGTGTGGAAAAAGAAAGGAAATAGTTTTTGACGACTGTTGCCATTGGCAACGAATTTAATGTCTAAATCCCAAGTGTAAATACAGACAGCGTCTCACAGCCGTGGCATGTTATATTAGAGCAGTTTTAGAGGCTGTCAGTTGTACAAAACAGGTTCAGAGCTTACTTCACCTGCCACTCATAAAAATGAAACCAAGCAATGAAACAACGGGAGAAATAGAAATGGGATGTCTCTGATAGGAGATTCACGAGCTAGTTTTTGTGTAGGGTCTTAACAAAAATCAAAGCGTGTAAGCGAAAACGGTGTTATGTGTGATATTTAAAAACATAAGTCTATAATTAGCTATTAAAAGGTATATATAATTATACTGATGTCTCTCAAAATCTGAATTCTCGGGGTGACTTTTTAACCTTTTATGAGCTGTTCTTTCTTCGTCTTTGTCTGTACGCTCAAAGTGAAGATAACTCCGCTACTCTCTCTAAAGATAACTCCGCTACTCTCTCTAAAGATAACTCCACCACTCTCTGTAAAGATTTTGTTTCTTAACCAGTGGCACTTGGGCTTTCAGCCCTTCGGCCCAATGACATGTCATTGCGAGGCTGGGGAGCCTGTGGACTTTCCTTCCAACCCGGTCAGGAGCTTCGCTCCTTCCCATCCACAGAGGGTTTATCTCAGGAGCCGTTCAGGTTATTCAGTCAAAATCAAGGTCGATGACACTCCTTCAAATGCTCACGCCTGGGCTTGAACAGTGAACACCTGATCGCCATCGCAATGTGGTAACCATTACTCCAGCCGGCTCCACTCTCTAAAGATAACTCCACTTCTGTCACTGAAGATAATTCCACTTCTGTCACTGAAGATAACTCCACTTCTGTCACTGAAGATAATTCCACTTCTGTCACTGAAGATAACTCCACTTCTGTCACTAAAGATAACTCCACTTCTGTCACTAAAGATAACTCCACTTCTCTCCCTGATGATAACTGCACTACTCTCACTACAAAACTTTACTTTTTTTTCGTAATCACCCACTCTACCTTCACTACCAACTCCACAACCCTCACCACCACCTTCACTACCAACTTCACAACCCTCACCACCACCTTCACTACCAACTTCACAACCCTCACCACTACCTTCACTACCAACTCCACAACCCTCACCACCACCATCTCTACCAATTCTGCAACCCTCACCACCACCATCACTACCAACTCCACAACTCTCACCATCACCATCACTACCAAATCTACAACCTTCACCATCACCTTCACTACCAACTTCACAACCCTCACCACCACCATCACTACCAACTTCACAACCCTCACCACCACCATCATCACCATCTACACTGCTCTAATCACCACCAGTATTATTCTCGTCATTTTCACCTCCACTGCTCTCACTACTACCACAAACACTACTCTCACAACCACCACCAACTCTACTTCTCTCATCACCACCTTCACCACTAACTCTACTGCTCTCAACACCACAAACGCTATCACCACCAACTTCACTACTCTCACCATCATCACCACCAAATCCACTGATTTCACAAAGACCACGACCACCAAATTCACTGCTTTCACCACCACTGACATCATTACCAACTCCACTGCTTTCACCACCAACGTCACTGCTATCATCACCAACTTCGCTGTTCTCACCACCAAATCCCCTGCTTCACCACCACCACCGCAACCATTACCACCAAATTCACTGCTCTAATCACCATCACCATCATATCCAACTCCACTGCTTTCACCATCAACGCCACTGCTATCTCCACCAACTTCACTACTATCACCATCATCGCCACCAAATCCCCTGCTTCACCACCACCATTACCGATACCATTACCACCAAATCCACTGCTCTCACCACCACAAACATCACCACCATCTTACCTACTCTCACCACCAATGCTACTGCCACTACTAACACAACTACCCCAGCACTACCTTGACAAACAACAATATTCCCATAAACCAGAACACTTCCACAAACACCATTGTTGCTTCTTACTGTTCCAGATACAGCAACTGCTGCCACTGCTCTACTACATACTGCTTAAACTAATTCAGTAGGGTCCTGCTTTACGGCGTTCCGCTAATGTAGCGGTTTTCAGTAATATCCATGTGCATTGTATTCGGCGCTTGTTTTGCTTTTTCAGTATGATGCTCTCAGCAGCTGAGTCCAAGAATGGCTTCTAGGGCCATTTTATTGTCGGTAATTCACATTTATTAAATAAATAAACAGAGAAACCCGCGGCCTGTGAACGTTAATTGAATAATACACATAAATAGGTATGCTGCATGCACTCATAAGAAATAAAGTAGAAGACTAGACAACAGAAAAACAACAGAAGTTATATGCTTGAGCAGTGGAGGACCCTGTCTGCTGATGCTTCCATCATGGCACCCCTACGACCCATGACGGGTTATGGGTTGAGATGAGATGATGATATGCTTACCGGGTACTCCAACCTAGGACCATCCGAACGGCAACACTGTTTTTTTCTGTTGCCTAGTCTTCTACTTCTTTCTTACGAATGCCTGCAACATATCTATTTATATGTATTATTCATTTAATGTCGGTAGTTCAGTCTGTTTATATCAGTTGTGCACACAGCGTTCCTCATTATTCTGGCAATTTTCCAAATTTTGAAACTTTTAAAAATGTATTATGCTTTATATAATTTTTTAAAAATTAATTACAAAGGTATCTAAATGCATAAAATGAAAAAAAGGGGAACTCGTAAGACTGCTATTAAGTGCTGTATATTCATTTGTCGGCGTCTGTGGCCTAATGGATAAGAACGCAGTTTCATAATCCAGATATACCAGGTTCGAAACCTGCTGCAGGCGGTTTGGTAGCAGATCGCTTTGTGTGGATTTTTAACAATGGTATAAGCGCCGTACCGTTCAGAAAGCAATGGCAAACTACTGAATGAAAAAAAAATTGCCTAGAAAAATCACAAACAGCCAATAAAAGCTGGGGTTGATTGCCACGTCCTGTAAAGGATAAGCAACTAACTATATTCTTCTTCTTCTTCCTTCTTCCTCGTTCGCCCTGAAAAGGACGGTGGTTGCGTTGTGTCTGTTTGCGTCTAAGCTGTGTTATCTGCACCTTTCGGTCGACACATCCGACTTCTGCACGGCATTTTTTAGGGACCGGGTTTGCCTTCCCATTTCGATCCGCACTCGCTCAGCCAGACTGCACTGCTGCAGACTGTTTCCAGGACCACCACGTGGAGTGCGGTCTTGACCAGCTCTGGTTCGCTGGTCCTGACGCAAGCAGTCAAGCTAAGAGTCGCTGACTGCGTTCACTATTGCTGCGTCTTTGGGTCCCTAACTATATTCATGTACTTTCATTTCGTTTGTTAGGCTTAGCTTATTGCGCACTTAATCTATTATAGTGTAAACATGTTATTAGGATTTTATATGCATTTGCAAGTTTAAAAAAAAAAAAAAGAGGCTTTGTTCTGCTTTTCGGTAATTTTAGCTTTTTGGTGATTTCCCCTTTTCGCGGATTTCCGCTTTTCGGTGATTTCCGCTTTTCGGCGAGGGTCTGGAACCTAACCCGCCCGTCTGTTGGGGACCTACTAAAAGTTGGACCACTATCACCATCGTCATTGCCCTTGTTGTTCTCTATGGAGCATAAAAACACTCCTGCAGCTTGTCCTCTTGCAGGAAGCCTGCATCAAGGATTTACTTGCTCCTGCAGTGGTGGTTTCTGTTTAGATTTGTTTGACATGATGCGGCTGGCAGCCTCATGCGCAACCTTATATTAGTGGCCTCTCACGACATGCCTGATGGTACAGTTTTCATATTCTTGCGTCGAAGTTACACTCCAGTGGATCCCAGGGCATGTCGGAGTCCCAGGAAATGAAAAAGCCGACAAACTATCCAAAAGAGGAACAGCACTGCCCCAGTTCCCATCAAGTACCACACTGCAAACCTGCCAACAGATCCTGAGAAACAATTATAGGTAAGAATGGCTAAACCAATGGGCTACCTCCCAGACAGGGCGTCCTTTCTTCAAACATCAAGCGAAGCCAAACCCTCAAGATCCAGTTAAACAACTGAAAAGAAGAGATCAGAGTCTAATTTTCCAGCTGAGAACAGGCCATACCCCTGTCAATAAACATTTATATAGAACAGACCCACTACGTGAACCAGACTGTAGGCACTGCCACCACCATGAGGAATCGGTTAAACACCTACTGTTACAGTGCCCAAGACTAACAGACCTGCGACACCAGCTACTCCCATCGCACCCAACCATCCACAATACACTCTACACATCATCACAACAACTGAGGAAGACTTGCACCTTTGTCAGAGAGGCAATGGGCTGTCAAGAGCTACCTGCTCACAGCTAAAGGGATTATATCATCATCATCATCATATTCTTTTGCTGCATCATCAAAGAACAAAGACCCTCGGGAACTATAGGCGACGTTGTCTACTACTATCAAGTGTTGTTTCCCCTATCATCAGAACTACTAATATGATTATAACTTAGATATCGCCACTTCCTTTGCTTCAGCAACAACTGCTGTTGTTGCTGATAATAGAACTTAACTATCACTTTTGCTACCCACATTGCTTGTCTCGTGGTTCTTATATTTATCATTCAGGTTTTCAAAGTCAGCAACCTTAAGTGAAAACGAGAGGTAACTGTGTGGTGTTGATCTAAGTGTACAGTAGAGATTGCTTTCACGTATAAATAATATATTTTACCATTTGCAGGGTGAAATAAGATCTGGACCGTCTCTATCAATTCATAAATTTCTTATGTGGAACTTATTTCCTGCATTTCATTTTTGTCGTGAAAATTCATTGACACTCCACTTTTGTTCAAAAAGCTTGTGTTATTGATGTTCCACCTCTGTCATACATTTGAGCAACGCCGTGGATCTATTTTCCCAGTTTTTCTTTGTGTCTTTTATTTACGTTTCTTTTCGTGCGGAACGAACGAACTTTCTTTTCAAAGGGTTGAGAATTGCGCACGCAGGCCCGTCTGACATTCTGCCCTTCCTTTCTCTCGTCTTTTATACTGATTTCATTTATTCTCACACACATTTTACCCATCAATTCAAGGAATTCAACGTTGTAAAGGTAAAATAATAGCATACTCACATTCACAGTATCTAATTATAAACATGAAATAAAATATGTTGAAAAGTACAAACTAAGTATTACCATGAAACAAAATATGTTGAAAAGCACTAACATCATCATTAAACCTACATTCGATATTATATCATTTGTTCGGAAAAATAATCACATTAGGGGGGCAGATAATCAGAACTCATAAAGTACCGGTATTCGAAAAGTTTACGATTGTATGAATAGGGACTGAGGTTGTTATCTTTTAGATAATGTGGAAGATAGTTCCAAAGATGAGCAGCAGATTAAGCTAAGCTTTTCTTGAATAAGTCAAGCCTAGGCTTGGGCACTTGTATCTTGTTAAGGCGTTGACTGCGTCTTTCACTGTATTTCAACATTGGCCACAGATATGTTGGAGCATTCTGTGACAGGATTTTGTGAACAAATTTAGCTTTGTTGAACAGAAAGTGCTTTCTTCGAGGCAGTATTTTGAGATCTTTATAGATCTACACACTGTGTTTGGCAGTTGTCAGAAACTAGACGCACTGCACGCTTTTGTAGTGTGTAGTAAAGTAACTCCGTGTAACACCCCGCTCAAATTTCCCCGATTCAAAAATCTAGTAACGTAAATTCACAACCTATAAACCACTACTACTATATTTGAAAAATTGCCAAGGGCAAGGTCAAACTTACCGCTAAAAATTGGACAAAATAATTTGAATTTTCCACTATTACAGTTAAAAATCTATAAATAAATTCCATGTTTGTAGTGGGTTTGATGGTATTGTATGATGGTGATATTACTAAATGTAATGTATGAGGCCAGCTGTGAAGGCTCCTGAGATAAAATGTAGTTGTGAATTGACAGAAGGCCTTTCTTGCTACCACTACGACCTCACACTTATTTTTTTCTTTCTAATGAATGTATCTATGTAAAATGTCTAGGGTAATGATATGTAATGTGGTGTGATAATTATAGATACACCCACAGATATTTAAGCAGACTAATAATATTAACAAATGTTAAAATACACTGAACTAACTCACGTGTGTAAAATTTTTGATAGAATTATATTACATTTATTTGTTCTGGATCAAGTTTTATGTTGACCAGAACTTTTTTTAAAAAAAAAAAGGATTTAAAATTTATGAAAGAAATGCATGTAATGTTACATAATAAATGCAAGAGTGTACATATATAAGTACTAGACTAGTTAGTTTTATTAAAATGTTCTAGTAGTCATCTACTTGGGAGGATAGTTAATGCTTGTGCTGTTGGGGTGGCCTCATCACACCTGTCTATATTGACTACACAGTGTCCAGTAAATTGCAGGAATTTTATGGGGTATTAGCAACTAAAAGGCGTTGGTGAACTTCCAGCAGACCAGAGGCTCACTCATCTTGCATATGTAGCTCTGGTGCTGAAATCTGGTGGTCCCACCTCTCCGTGCTGGCGGGCAATAATAGTGGTCTCTGTCACAACGTACTGCACAGATACACTCGAGTAAGATCACCAACTGAATGGACACCGCCTTGTTGACAGCTGAAACTCACAGCTCTGCAATCAAAGTATTGGCTATGTGTCAAAATTCTATTCTCTACCCACGTCTGGACACAACACGGACACAACAACCACATCATACAGACAGGTCAGATCTCTCTGACCAAACAGCACATTTACCATGGTGGTTTTACATCAGATAGGTCCTCCCAGACTATAGATTCTGAAAAATATTTATTAGTTTCCTTCCCTAAAAGTGGATAGGTAATATGTTTCATTATTCTCAACACTTGATCTGTCTTTCCTAAACCTTGCTGGAGTTTATGTATATTGTTGGTCCCTAGACCCTGACTTGGGCGGGGGGTCTAGAGCAAATCCCTACTTGTTTGTAAGGCTAGATTTCGATATGGCAGTATCAAATCACTCGAACATTAAACAATATTCAAAATATACAAAGAAATAATTTCAATCTTACCAGATTATGAATAAAGAACACAGAAATGCTAGCAAAACTCAGCTGAGCTGCTGGCTATAGTATGGCGTCCCTGAACTTATTTCACTTTCTTTCATTTGGAAATCACCACAAACTTTAAAATACTGTGTCTATCATCGAACAACTATTGAGGAATGGCCCCACTTGTGCGTCTGAGCGCCGATAAAATGATTGTCTGTGGCCAATCACTGCCTAGGTTTATTTGAAATTCAAATTTCCTACCCTAAAGTCATTTCAGTCATGCTTCAGTCAAGTATGGATGTTTATCTGTTAGTCTGTCCGTCTCTACTTGTTTTTTTTTTTCAAAACGTACTTGATTTTTGAACCAACCTTTCTCTCCCCTCCAAAATTTTGTCGTTAAAAGTTATATTTAGACACAGCTCCCACCAATGTCCCTTCGCTTCCCTACTAAGTAGATTTGAACACCTGCGTCTCGAGGTCGTGTTTTTTTTGTGCAAATAGCGACACTTTTTATTCCATACAGTCTGTCGTTGATGTGAACAACTCTGTCTTTTGTCATTATCTTCAATATTATCTATCCGTCTGTAAAATTAAGAACATATTAGTTCACTGCTCAGAATGGGCCATCCGGCCAGCTAATTTTTATATTCCTAACATTAATATTACGAAAAGGTTACTTTTTAATTTTTGTAATATTCCAAACATCCGCGTTCTGCCGCTGAATTCAAATCAAAGGCTTGGTATCGCAAAAGCGACCAATAAATGACTGTGGCGTAACATATCCAAGGTCCCTTCTGTCGAGTTCCTTACTTTATGTCAACTTGGGAAACGTGACTTTTCTCCGTTTCCCCCCCCCCCAATTGCGTCTCCTTAGCCTTTCTAGTCTCACGCAATCTTTCCAGTCATATTTTTTTCCTTTTTATCCGCCGTTCCCCTCCTGTCTAGCAAGTCAATTTTTATGGAGGGTGATGACCCGCGGTCTGGGCGATCATGTACTATCAGCAGCCTACGCATTATGTTTTTATCCTTACATGTTATCTTTGGAGGTATTTTACCGTTGTATCTCTGTCAATTTCACTACACATCTCCCCACTTGAAAACATGCCTATGGCAAGTTCCAAAACCAGCGATACACATAGGTAAAATTACTCCTCACGTCTGCCACTACTCTAATTTTGATCACAGGGGTGCCGACTGAGGAAATCTGCACCGACATTCAATTTGCCTGGGATATATTGGATACTGAACTGATAAGGTTGAAGCAATAAAGACCACCTCAGCAATCTTGCGTTTTCATGCTTAGCCTGAGATAAGAATACGAGAGGCTGATGGTCCGTCTCCACCACAAAAGTCCTACCATACAGATAGATTTGAAACTTCTTTATTGCCCAGATTAACGCTAAACATTCTTTTTCGCTTGTGGAGTATCCTTGTTCCGCCTTATTCAATTTACGGCTTGCATAAGCGACTGGTTTCAGTTCCCCATCAGGTGAAGATGATCTTTGCAACAAAGCCCTCCTAGTCCTACATTACTTGCATCGGTTCTTAAGACAAAGTCCTGTGTCAAATCAGGCAGTTTGAGAATAGGCTTGCTAGTGAGTTTTTCCTTTAACTCTTGGAACGCTAGTTCACATTGTGCAGTCCAAATAATTTTATCTGGAAGTCCCTTGCGAGTCAGATCAGTCAGAGGAGCACAAATAGCGTTAAAATTCTTGATGTATTTCTGATAAAATCCGCATAACGACACAAATGATCGCACATCCTTTTTTGTTTGCGGCCTAGGTGCTCTCTGCAGTTTTTCCAAGTTCTTAGGATCAGGGGTCATATTACCCTGATATACAGTGTGTCCCAAGAATTCCAACTCTTTGCATCCAATACAACATTTTGTTGGCCTAGCAGTTAAGTTCGCCTCCCGAAGTCTATCAAACAACATCTCCAGAGCTTCAATGTGTTCTTTAAATGTCTCTGTGGCGACGAGAATATCATCCATGAAATTCGTGATACATGGGTTATTCAGGGGATCCAACAATTTGCGCATCATCCTTGAAAACACACTCGGAGCATTTTTCAGTCCGAATGGTAGCATATTGAATTCATAATGTCCATCCGAAGTGCTAAAAGCCAAATAAGGTCTCACTTCAGGCTTCACTGGGATCTGGTAATAGCCTTTACTAAGATCCACCTTTGAAAAGTATTTTGCCTTGTTCAGTCTGGCAAAAATAACTGTTTTGTGTCTGGTAATGGATCCACTTGTCCTTCTGTGACAGCATTCAGTTTCCTGTAATCTATGCACAGTCTGTGTTCCCCAGACGGTTTTCTCAACAAAACGACACTAGAACTAAAAGATGATTCACTGTGCGAAATAATCCCCTCCTTCAACAAATACTCTATTTCTTCCTTCAATGCCTTCTCCTTCGCGAACGGAATAGAATAGGCTCTCATACAGATTGGGTTTGAGTCTACCAGTTTCATGTCATACTGTAGCAAATTTGTATGGCCTGGTTTATCTGTTAATACATCTGTATGTTCCTCCAGAACCTGTTGAACTCTCTCCCTCTGGTTTTTAGTCAGGTGCTTACTGACTTTTACCTGTGCTGCGGTTTCACAAGGATGTAATGGGTATTCATGTGAGGTGAGTGGTTCTTTTTGCATCTGGGTTGCAATAGCCAAGGTCAATAAGGGGGTGCTTTCCTGGAGTGGTCTGTCCAGATACTTCTTTAACAGGTTTACATGATAAACTTTCTCCTTCCCCTTTTTGTCAATTTTATAGTTTGTTCTAGACACCTTCTCTAGAACCGTATATGGACCTTGCCAACCAATTTGTAATTTATTCTGGCTTCCGGGTAGTAGAAGCAGCACCTTCTCTCCGACTGCCAGTTCCCTGTCCTTTGCCTTCCTATTAAAATATGCTGCATGTTTCTTCCTGGCTTGCTTCAAATTATCATTTGCCAGTTTCCATCCAGCTTTCAAACGAGTGGTCAGTTCGTTCACGTATTGATACGATGAGGTAACAGTCTCTTCCGCCTTCTCATCTGTCCAGGTCCTTAATAGAGTTACATCTGGATCTTTAATTTATCATACTTATTTTTCATGGAACCCATCGGGTCCCGTCCATTAGAAGCTCTATAATGAGGACTTTTCTTCCTAGAATCATCACTCACAAATCGACCACTACCATTTTTTTTTCTGGGGTTTGTCTCCCCACTTTAGATTGCTTATGAGAGATCTTCGCTCTCTTGTCTGTTCTTCCAGTTTATATATAAGTCTGACCGAGGGATTGTCATCTTATCCTGGGTAAAATTTCTTCTTTGTACTCTTCGCATAGTGGCCATGTTAATCCATTCAAGTGAAGACTGGGTGTGAAAAGGGGGCTCCCATTCCACTTTGTCTACCCGAGTATAATTAGTTTTCCTTTCAGGCCTAAAGTTGCCCCGTGGCGTTTCTAGGTCCTGCACATATTTTCCCTTTGTGGGTGTTCCCTCATGAAATACGCCACATGCTTCTACAAAGTTTTCAACATCGACATTTACGTCGGGCCAATAGTATTTTCGAGCAATCTTTTGGCAGATGGTACCGACTTTCTCATGGTCACCATCTGTTCCAACATGTAAGCTCCTTATTAAGTTTGCCCTATATATCTTGGGAAGAACTAACTGTCCGTGACCAGGGGATCTAGTTCCTGTCTTCCTATATAAGAGTTTGTTCTTCATGAAATATTCCGCCTTGCTCGGAGGTGTGTGGCATTTGGGCAATTTTTTAAAACAGGGCTTGAGTGTCCTATCCTCAGCCTGCGCCTTCCTCATCTCCTCTGGATGAGCATTTATAGGTTCACCTTCTTCCTCCTTCTTCTGTGACCTGGTCTGCACTGTCGCCATGATCACAGGTTTCTCGGGATTCCCCAAGAAGACGTATCTACACCCCAATATCAGAGGGTAGATTGGTTCATCTATCACTGCTGCTCTGATTTCTCCCTCCACATAGCGAGTTTTCACCGTTATCCTTGCGATGGGAAGTGTCATGAGTGGTATGTCCTTAGTCGCCCCTTGTATTTCCACTGTTTCTGTGGTATACTGACTTGGGTCCACTAGGCTAGACTTCACAACTGAATCATAATCCAAACCTGTATCATAAAGGCACCTTATGGTGACCCCATTACAAATAACATCCTCACAAACTGGGGGGTGATAAGGTTCCTGTTGTCCATTAGGATTAACCTTTAATCTTCGCGTCCCCGACTTCATTGCAGCAATGTTTGAAGGTTTCCTTCTACAAAATTCGGTGTTATGGTTATCCTTCTTGCACCATTTACACCATCTTTTTCCTTGGTTCAACGGTTTTCTTTCATTGAACTTTTGGTCATTGAACTGTGAGTTTCTGTCGCGATAGTCATTTCTTGGCCGCTCAAAGTTTGTCCTACCTTTATTTCCCTGCTCTCTATTATCAAATTTATTAAATTGCTGTGGAGCTTTAAAATTGTCTATGTGCTTCTTTTTAGCACCACTTACCTCTGCCTGAGCTGCCTGATACCTCTCAGCAACATTTAAAATTTCCCCCATCTTCTCTGCACCTTGTTCCATGAGAAATTTTCTCATGTCTGGAGCCATGGACTCTCTCAATTGCTCAATCATGATCATTTCTTTAAGATCTTGGGTCTTCCCCAGAGCCGTCCATTTCTCCAAATAGGTTTCTAGTCTAGCGGAGAATTGGTGGTATGTCTCCCCAGACAACAGTTTGGCATTTCTAAATTTCTTACGATAAAATTCACCATTCTTCTCGTACCTTAATAACAAAGCCTGCTTTAACATGTCATAATTGTCTTGGTCTTCCCTGTTCATTTTGGCAAATACTTCATAAGAAGTACCTCTCAATCCCTGTGATAGCTTTAAACTCCACCTCTCTCTCTCTAACCCATATGTAGTAGCTAATAACTCAAAACGTCCTAGGTACCCCTCTATGTCATCGTCTTTTTCAACAAAATGGTCTAAATGAAACCCCATAGCTGAGTTTGAGGCTCCCAGACTGGGCGTAGCATCTGAGGCAAAAGGGCTGGCACCATTTTCAGGAGCCGGGCCTTGTAATTCCAGCTCCCTTAGTCGTAATTCGTGCTCCCTTTGCAACCTTCTATCTTCTGCCTCCCTTTCGGCAGTCAACCTTTTTTTCTTCTGCCTCCCTTTGCTGTCAACTTTTTTCTTCTGCCTCCCTTTGCTGTCGTTTTTCTTCTGCCTCCCTTTCGGCAGTCAACCTCTCCCTTTGCTGTCGTTTTTCTTCTGCCTCAATCTGCAGCCTCTTAATTTCTCTATCAGCCTCAATTTGTAACCTCTTCTCTTCAGCTACCTTTCTATCTTCCCTTTCAATATATTTATCACATTCAGCCGTTACATATTGAATTAAAATTTGACCATCCATTCCCATCTCCTTTGCGGTCAGCACAGCAGCTGATCGGAATTTTGCTAGCTCCGCCATACTTTTCAGACAATATAATAATATACAAGCTAAATCTCTAACCAGTAAATACACTAAGTACTTCTTATGACTATAGTCTAACTAATTCTAACTAACCAGTTAACTAATTAATTATCACTGGCTGTGAAGATTCACCAACTTTTATCTGCAGGGACACTTTTAATTTTAAAGGGAATTTCACAATTTTTTTCCCTAATTTTATTTCTCCAACCAGGAGATCCTAATATTACTGTTGGGCTAATTATCCCTGGACAAGACCCCAATGTATGTAGTGGGTTTGATGGTATTGTATGATGGTGATATTACTAAATGTAATGTATGAGGCCAGCTGTGAAGGCTCCTGAGATAAAATGTAGTTGTGAATTGTCAGAAGGCCTTTCTTGCTACCACTACGACCTCACACTTATTTTTTTTTCTTAATGAATGTATCTATGTAAAATGTCTAGGGTAATGATATGTAATGTGGTGTGATAATTATAGATACACCCACAGATATTTAAGCAGACTAATAATATTAACAAATGTTAAAATACACTGAACTAACTCACGTGTGTAAAATTTTTGATAGAATTATATTACATTTATTTGTTCTGGATCAAGTTTTATGTTGACCAGAACTTTTTTAAAAAAAAAAGGATTTAAAATTTATGAAAGAAATGCATGGAATGTTACATAATAAATGCAAGAGTGTACATATATAAGTACTAGACTAGTTAGTTTTATTAAAATGTTCTAGTAGTCATCTACTTGGGAGGATAGTTAATGCTTGTGCTGTTGGGGTGGCCTCATCACACCTGTCTATATTGACTACACAGTGTCCAGTAAATTGCAGGAATTTTATGGGTATTAGTAACTAAAAGGCGTTGGTGAACTTCCAGCAGACCAGAGGCTCACTCATCTTGCATATGTAGCTCTGGTGCTGAAATCTGGTGGTCCCACCTCTCCGTGCTGGCGGGCAATAATAGTGGTCTCTGTCACAACGTACTGCACAGATACACTCGAGTAAAATCACCAACTGAATGGACACCGCCTTGTTGACAGCTGAAACTCACAGCTCTGCAATCAAAGTATTGGCTATGTGTCAAAATTCTATTCTCTACCCACGTCTGGACACAACACGGACACAACAACCACATCATACAGACAGGTCAGATCTCTCTGACCAAACAGCACATTTACCATGGTGGTTTTACATCAGATAGGTCCTCCCAGACTATAGATTCTGAAAAATATTTATTAGTTTCCTTCCCTAAAAGTGGATAGGTAATATGTTTCATTATTCTCAACACTTGATCTGTCTTTCCTAACCCTTGCTGGAGTTTATGTATATTGTTGGTCCCTAGACCCTGACTTGGGCGGGGGGTCTAGAGCAAATCCCTACTTGTTTGTAAGGCTAGATTTCGATATGGCAGTATCAAATCACTCGAACATTAAACAATATTCAAAATATACAAAGAAATAATTTCAATCTTACCAGATTATGAATAAAGAACACAGAAATGCTAGCAAAACTCAGCTGAGCTGCTGGCTATAGTATGGCGTCCCTGAACTTATTTCACTTTCTTTCATTTGGAAATCACCACACTTTAAAATACTGTGTCTATCATCGAACAACTATTGAGGAATGGCCCCACTTGCGCGTCTGAGCGCCGATAAAATGATTGTCTGTGGCCAATCACTGCCTAGGTTTATTTGAAATTCAAATTTCCTACCCTAAAGTCATTTCAGTCATGCTTCAGTCAAGTATGGATGTTTATCTGTTAGTCTGTCCGTCTCTACTTGTTTTTTTTTTCAAAACGTACTTGATTTTTGAACCAACCTTTCTCTCC
This sequence comes from Oreohelix idahoensis, assembly GCA_024509875.1. Taxonomy (NCBI): domain Eukaryota; kingdom Metazoa; phylum Mollusca; class Gastropoda; order Stylommatophora; family Oreohelicidae; genus Oreohelix; species Oreohelix idahoensis. The sequence goes on from JAMPIV010000347.1 coordinate 321,728, forward strand.
CCTCCAAAATTTTGTCGTTAAAAGTTATATTTAGACACAGCTCCCACCAATGTCCCTTCGCTTCCCTACTAAGTAGATTTGAACACCTGCGTCTCGAGGTCGTGTTTTTTTGTGCAAATAGCGACACTTTTTATTCCATACAGTCTGTCGTTGATGTGAACAACACTGTCTTTTGTCATTATCTTCAATATTATCTATCCGTCTGTAAAATTAAGAACATATTAGTTCACTGCTCAGAATGGGCCATCCGGCCAGCTAATTTTTATATTCCTAACATTAATATTACGAAAAAGTTACTTTTTAATTTTTGTAATATTCCAAACATCCGCGTTCTGCCGCTGAATTCAAATCAAAGGCTTGGTATCGCAAAAGCGACCAATAAATGACTGTGGCGTAACATATCCAAGGTCCCTTCTGTCGAGTTCCTTACTTTATGTCAACTTGGGAAACGTGACTTTTCTCCGTTCCCCCCCCCCCCCCCCCCCCCCCCCCCCCCCACCCCCACCAATTGCGTCTCCTTAGCCTTTCTAGTCTCACGCAATCTTTCCAGTCATATTTTTTCCTTTTTATCCGCCGTTCCCCTCCTGTCTAGCAAGTCAATTTTTATGGAGGGTGATGACCCGCGGTCTGGGCGATCATGTACTATCAGCAGCCTACGCATTATGTTTTTATCCTTACATGTTATCTTTGGAGGTATTTTACCGTTGTATCTCTGTCAATTTCACTACAATGTTTGACCTTGGTCTCAAGGCCATCGTCAAATCAAACCGCTAACATTTAAAATAAAGAATTTGAATTTTCTAACGCCAAGCGTAAAAATACCACTCCCCCCCTCCCTTTCTCCAAACACACACGCACACGCTCGACCCTTCCCAATATTTATGACGAAAGCCGTAAAGCTTGGCAACGAACCAACTTGTTGCCTCGTTTTATAGGGGAGAGAGAAGGTGGATTACAATGAAAATCAAGCCTACCTTGTGCGTTTGAAAAGAAACTTAAATAATTTATTTCTTTATAAATAACAGGGATGTCTTGAAGGGTAGCGCTAATATTAGTTAATATATATCATAAAATTTTCCCTTATAATAAATTATCTGGCCTTAGAAAATTATTTTATTAATATTTTAGTTCAGTGAACAGAGAACTATAAATTAGAAAAAAATTACCAAGATGAAAACGGGGATTAATGGGTAACGGAAACCTATATAGGAAGATAGAGGACAGTTGTCCTTTTAATAATCACTTTTAATATTAAAAATTGACCCATTAATAACAAAGATATTGTATAAAAAAATTGAGACAGACGAACAAACACACTTATCAACTGCTCAATTTGGTTGCGTGAGAAAAGTTAGAAATTTCTTGACACGCGTTCTGATTGGTTAAGGCGTAGAGTAGCTTGGGGCAATAAAATTAACATTTCGCTGGCAACAACTGCCATTTGAAATTAAAACTATCTAAAGCTGACATCAGCGGGAGAGCCTGTGTGACCAAAGCTTTCACCGTCTGGACACTTAAAGCAGTGGTAGAACCCAGTAACTGCCAAAGTCAAGCTTATGATGGGAGCAGCGCTAGCGTAGTGGTTACAACACCGCTCTGGCGACCGGGTGATTCAGGATCAAACCCGGGCGACGGCATTTGATGATTTTTCGTCGACCGGGATTTAGACTGGATTAACTCGAGACCTGGCGAGGACATTTGAAGGAGTGTCGTCGACCAGGGACTGGCGGCTCCTGAGCCGACCCAGCTCTAATGGGTACCTCCGAAAACGGCGAGTATCTGCCTGAATGGCGAGGGACACTTGTCTCTGTACAAGAAAATAGGATAATCACGTAAAAATCAATGTCAGGTTAGACATTAAAAATAACCTGAGATTTCGCCTCGAGTATTAGCGAACGTACGGGGAAAAAAAAAGCTTATGATATGTGATATTCTTGTTTGAGGGTTATATGTCAGAATACTTATTGGCGGCAGGAAACCTGGTGAGGGACGAAAATCCTGGGAGTGATCGCTCAGCATTCAAGTTGTAGCTAGCCCCACACCTTCGACCAGGAGCCCACATGTGTTGATTCTGAGGACCTACGGGCCAACTGTTTTCTTCAATCCATGCCAGTTAAGTCCTTTAGAAAAGGCACTTACAAATTATTGATATCATAAAGTTCCACCATAATAACCATAACCATAATAATAATCTAATCACCTTGAAGTGATGAACCCAACAGTCTTTCCAACATATTAACAGTGATCAGCACAAGCCGGTAAACAGAACAGTGGGTGGATTTCTTCAGTGATTTTCTTTTGTAGAAACAAGATACTTGGACAGAGTTCCAGTTATTTATTTTAAATAGTGTATATAAACAAATTTATTGAGTTTGACAATCCCTGTCCCAGAAAATTGAGGTACAGGGAAATTAAATTGTAATATAATTACCTAAATTTTAACAAAAGTCTTACTCACTTTAATATTATTGAGTTACAGTTCTGTTTACATTTTATTTCGTCCTTATATTAAATACATTACCCTAGACACACTCAGCCATACAACATCACAGAGCCTATTTTACACAGATTGAGATCTGAGAGGTGGCGGATAGGGACTCTGAGAATCATCATCATCAACAATTAGACTCAGGGAACTTACACAGCTTGACCTCACTCCGTTTACCCTTAATTAATAACACCAGTAACCTCATTTACCACATAGTGAATGGAGTCTTTTTGTGTTGGACATAGAACAACCATCCCAGATTGTGGAGCAATAGTCAAGGTTTGTTTGTATGTGAGATATATAGAACAATTTTCTTGCATCTTCATCTAGGAAATGTTTGATTTTAGCTAACTGGTAAACTTTCTGTGCCGTTTGCTTGGTCAGTGCATGAACATGTGAGTTCCAATTTAGATGCTGGTCAACGACTATTCCTAGAGTTTTATGTTCATTAACGTTTCCAATTGGTGAGGTACCAATATAAATCTGAAGTGTTGTTTTCTCTGAATTTTGTAATTTTTGTCTAGTTGATATTAACATGCACTTTGTTTTAATTATATTAATTAGCATGCGATTTCCGATGCACCACTTAATCAGATTGTCTGTATTTTTTTGTAACGATAGTTCGAGTGTGTTGCAACTTGTATCACTCGTGTAGACAGTACAGTCATCAGCAAATAGGTCACAGGATGCGTGCTCGATGTGTAGTTGAAGGTCATTAATGTATATGGCAAAAAGGAGAGGCCCAAGAATAGAACCCTGAGGAACGCCGGTATTTATTACGGTTGGGTTTGAGCAAGAGTTATTGTAAGAAACTACATGTTTTCTGTCTGACAAGAATGATTTAATTATCGTCACTAGTTGAAGGTTTACTTTTGATGTTTCTAGTTTTCTAATTAAAATAGCGTGTTCTATCATATCAAATGCTTTTTTTAAAATCTACAAAAACTGCCCCACAAATGTTATCGTTATTAATATTTAAGTGGCAATTGTCAATCATCTTAGTTAGAGATGTGTGACAAGAATGTTTAGGTCTAAACCCCGACTGACTATCAATTAGCAAGCCGTTGTTAACTAGGTGTTGTAGTGTTATTTTATGTATGTGTTTTTCTAGTGGTTTGGATAGCTATGATATTAAGAAGATTGGCCTATAGTTACCAAGGTTATTATTGTCGGAAGAGCCAGGTTTTAAGAAAGGATATACCTTAGCGACTTTAAAGTGCCACGGAAAGTAACTCCGTGCGATACATTGATTGTATATGTATGTAAGCGAATCACTAATAGCTGGAGCCGCATAACGCAGTATTCGATTACTGACTCCGTCAAATCCTGATGAGTTATTATCTTTAAGTCCTAGAAGATAGTTATACACTTCATTAACTATCATAAACGTAATGTTGGATGGGATTGTGTTGGTACATTTGTTCTCACAAATTACTGACAGCCTGCCTAAGTCACAAGGTGAATTTGGTATTGTAGATTTAAGACTGTTTATTTTTGTCTGAAGGTAATTGCTGAAGTCTGTGCAAGTAAATGAAGTATTAGGGGTTGACGAGACTGACAGATTTCGCTTGTTCGCTAAGGTGTTGATTGCTTTCCATATATCTTTACTGTTTGTTTTGTTCTAAACCAAATTTTTAAAGTAATTTCTTTTTTTCTCTACGAATTAAATATTGCATGTCGTTCCTCTGTGCTCTGTATATGTTAAAGTCCTTGTTTTTGTGAGCTTGATCTCTCTGCCTCATGGCGTCTAGCACTGCTTGTATGGTCCAAGGAGATTTGACCTGTCGTTTCACACGAAATTCTTTAGTTGGTGCATAGTTATCAAACACACAAAGAAAGATACGTGTCGAATGGGCAATGGCATCATCGGGATCAGAAAGCTGCTGGTAAACACTGGCAAGAGGTGCAGTTCGCAAATCATGTAAAAATAGTTCACGGTTGAAATTTTTAAAACTTCTAAATTTAATACTGATATGTTTATTTCTTGGAGCTTTATATTTATTCTTTGACCACGTGCAACATATAGGATAGTGGTCACTCATCGCGACAGTAGGAACAGAGCATTCTATAATGTTTTCTACACAGGTGACGTAGATGTGGTCAGTTGTTGTGGATGATGCATTTGTTACCCTGGTAGGCTGGTTGACTATTTGTTTTAGGTTGTAAGAAAGTATGATGTTTTCCCACGTTTGGTTTGTGTTGTGCATGTCGAGGTTGAAATCGCCTAGAAGAATAATTTCTTTGGCAGTTGTAAATACTTTATCCATCATAGTGGTGAAATCTTCATACCAGATGGCTCCTGCACTGGGATTTTTATAAAGATACCCGACTAGAAATTGTCCCTGAGTCGGTAGTTTTATTTCTAACCATATGCACTCGGTCTCTGCTGTCTCTAAATCGCTTCTGTGGCGATAACTAATAGAAGTGGAAATATATACTATACCTGTTTCTAGCTTTCTACTTGAGTCTCGCGAACTGTTTTAAAGCCATTTAGGGCAATTTCATCATCTGATATTTTGTCGTTTAAACGACTTTCGGAAAGTCCAAAAACATGAAAATTTTTATTCAGAATTTGTGTAAGCTCAGGAAGTTTGCCTAATAAATGGTAAATGTTCAGGTGGCCCGGCCGTAGACCATCCTTAATTAGCCATTGTGTCTGATAGGTATGCATTTTATTTTGGCGAGTGGTTTAAAAAGGAAAATAACAAAAGCAATTTTAAATAAGAAACCCACGAAAATTTAAACTAATTAACGTCACCAAGTAAGTGAAAATACAAATGTTAGTACTTAACGTACGAACACTTGGTACAAGTATTGCTAAAAAATTGAAATTAACTGAAATTGTCAGTAGTATATTAAAATAGTCACACAACAGTAGGCACGCACGTTTTCACACCACAACACTAAAATTCTAACAAAGTAATTAAGCAGCACTGAGAGAATACAAATTTAAAAAGTAAATAAAATAAAATAAAATCTTGCAAATTATGAAAACAACTGTCGAAGGCCTGAAGCCAATGAAATTAGAGTGTTTTGGGAAAGTAACAAAGTACTTATTACTTTATGAGTCACAGTAATCAACTAATTTTTCAGGGGAGAGACGGCTTTGATCGCAGGAATTAAGTCAAAAAAAAAAAAAACGCCTGTGATTAGGGCTACTAACGGTTAACTGCGTATCAGATTAACCGACCGTTCAGAATTGTCAGGTTAGCAACAAGGGTTAACTGTTAAATCCCTCTCATTAGAGCAGTTCTTCTTAACCGAAGGTGAATGCACCTCCTGGCGGTGCGAGACATACCTTCACGGGGTGCCAGACATGCCACTTATTTTAGAAGACAAATCATCATTGTACAAAATAGATTACACTTACAAGGTTTTTAATTCAATACACGTTGAAATTTCAATACAGAACCTTAGTCACATTTCGCAAACAACACTGTCTCAAAACATAATTGTTTTTCTTTTTTTCGATTTTCTTGCATATTTTGCGAGTTAGAAGATAAGGAGGTGCGAGACTTTGTGACAGCATGGCCTTCTACGCTAGCATTATCCCTACTACTTCCACGCTAAGCATTTATACGTGCTATAATATGCTACATATAAGAATGACAGACCTCAAAAGCAAATAAGACGTTTTTACACAAAACGCAGTATCATTCAAAGTTCAGTTGGCAGTCACTGCTCTGAGAAGGCAAACGTAGGTCAGTCCCAGATAATAATAATGAATGGGTTTTATGCGCGGAAAGTGGGAAATGAATGTTTGTGTGATCTGGTTTTTTTTTTTTTTAATCCAAATGTTAAGTTGGAAAAGATCACACATGTGAAAAAAGTCGAAATAACAGAAAGTCGTGTGCAAAATGTCGAAAACAGAAAGACGTGTGCAGAAATTGTAACGTGTGGAAAAAAGAATGGGACGTGTGGAAAAAGGCGGGAAAAAAGACAGGAACAGTATAAAAAGGAGAGATGTGGGCGATAGGCAAGATTTCAGGATTTATGATTCCAAGGATTCCATGATTTTAGACTAGAGGATTTTTTTTTTTTAGATAGCGTTAGGTGAACTTCGTCTTTGAGGATATCAAGACAAGTTTTTTTTTGAGTAGACAAGTGTGTATATTATTCAGTTGGTTCCAACCTCAATGATCGTATATGGCTACTCACATTATTCAAGCAGACGACCCTTTCTCGCGAATCAGACGTCAAATTTATTCTTCCCTACACGTCTAAACGCCTGTCCATCCATCTCCTGTCACCTTCTCCGACATGCTCCATCACAGACGGAGCGTTTCTAAATCGACGTCCCGTTCCGAGCATTCCCCACTATTCAACAGGAATTTACCTATGTTAACGTGTATATCAAATTCTATAAATACTTCTTCGTAGTCTGGGAAACCCCTTCTCGCATTCCTGAATCCAGTGAGACACACCAGAGGTCATGACCCGATACACTAGAGTGTCAGGACTATTGATTTTGCCTAGCATAATTGGTGTTTTAAATTTTAAGCTGTTTTGTGTATAAACTAATAATGATCAACACAGTTCGCGGATTGGCGAAATACTATATGGTTACATGCAAACCATGACGATTCCATGCGAAATCGCTAACATGGTAACGGATATGTTCACATGTTGATAAACCTTGAATTGAGAAATAAACATCACATATTGACGTACCTGTATTTTCCTGACCATTTGTAACGTTGTAAGCGGAACGCTACAGTATATTTTCTTGACAAATTGTTGTCCATTATTATGAACTTGCATTTGTATGCAGATTTTATATTTGATGACGAACCTATAAACAGTTTGGTACTTGGTTCATGGTAACTGAGATAGTTCATACTCCAACACCCGATAGCTATTTGTATCGGTATAGTTGTCCTCCCTCATAGTAACGACCATTACATAAGTTGGAGATTAGAGACATTTTTTAATAAATATTTTGTAACTCCATGTAACCAGATTAATAATGCTATATTTATATTTTACGACGAACACAACTTGTCCAGATTTTTTGTGTTTAAGACCCATATACATCCTAGTAAATCACTGACCGCAGTGGCAGGATTGAGGTCGCCTGTATCATATGATTGTATTATATTTACCACGTTCTATATTGACAGTTACGAGAGCGTACAGCTCCAGTTCATATTTTTTAAAATAAAATTATAGATTAACATTGCCATATATGTATATTCCCATGTCATTATATATATATATATATATATATATATATATATATATATATATATATATATATATATATATATATATATATATATATATATATATATATATATATATATATATATATATATATATATATATATATATATATATATATATATATATATATATATATATATATATATATATATATATATATATATATATATATATATATATATATATATATATATATATATATATAACATTTTTTTCGTCCTACGGTCTGATGTGTGACCATTAGTTCTATGCTGTTAGGCTGATGTTCTTTGCAGCTACTACATTTAAGATTGTTAAATACTTAATGAATATTAGTCACTTCTGTTCAATATTGCCAAAGTATTTTTTTGTGTTTTTGTTTTTGTTTGTGTTGTTTGCACAACCGATGAAAATCGTATACAATTATTTTTTTTGAAAATGTTAGCATTAAGTATGTTAACATTATGGTGATGACAAATTCACAGCGTTGTACATATTGATATTGTTAAGAAGTTGTGTACATCAATACTGTTCAATGGCGAAGTGTATTAAAAAATTTTATATATCCCCCGTTTTACGCATTATAAATATAATGGGATCCCTCGTTTTACGAGAAAAAAAATTATTTTATTTTATTTATTTTTTTGGAGAGCCTCTACCAATATGTTAGTGGTTTATAACAGTCACTAGCATGAGGTATTTAGTAGATAGTACGCAAATGTCTCTATCTGGGATACCTTTGTGTGGCCGGGGGCGTATGTGACCGCATGGCCTTCCATGCTAGCATTATCCCTACTACTTCCACGCTAAGCATTTATACGTGCTATAATATGCTACATATAAGAATGACAGCTCTCAAAAGCAAATAAGACGTTTTTACACAAAACGCAGTATCATTCAAAGTTCAGTTGGCAGTCACTGCTCTGAGAAGGCAAACGTAGGTCAGTCCCAGATAATAATAATGAATGGGTTTTATGCGCGGAAAGTGGGAAATGAATGTTTGTGTGATCTGGTTTTTTTTTTTTTATCCAATTGTTAAGTTGGAAAAGATCACACATGTGAAAAAAGTCGAAATAACAGAAAGTCGTGTGCAAAATGTCGAAAACAGAAAGACGTGTGCAGAAGTTGTAACGTGTGGAAAAAAGAATGGGACGTGTGGAAAAAGGCGGGAAAAAAGACAGGAACAGTATAAAAAGGAGAGATGTGGGCGATAGGCAAGATTTCAGGATTTATGATTCCAAGGATTCCATGATTTTAGACTAGAGGATTTTTTTTTTTTAGATAGCGTTAGGTGAACTTCGTCTTTGAGGATATCAAGACAAGTTTTTTTTTTTTTTGAGTAGACAAGTGTGTATATTATTCAGTTGGATTATATATTTTTCATTTTGGATAAACAACCATCATTTTGTGAAATTTACAGTGTTTGTCTAATGACATCAATAAACTATAATATAATTTTCTACTGAATTGCTGTTTGTGGAAATTTACAGTAATTTCTTTTGGATATACGTTGTTGTGCTGAAACTGTTTTGCTTATCACCAAACTTAAATGGAAGAACAAACCTGGAAAGAAGAAGAAAAATGAGTAAAGGTCAAGTATTAGTAATATTACCCTCTCTGGCGGAAGGCCAGTTAGCACTTGAACCACAACAACATATGACGGATTAACTTTAATTGAATATAACAATCAATATAACTAATTGATGCCGTAACCTGCCCTGCCACATAACATACTAATTGGTGCCGTGACCTGCGCACAAGTAACTGCCCTGCCACAACCTCTTAAGGTGCTATAAAAGGGTGCGAGGCTTCGTAAAATACTGTACGGCGGTGCGAGTTTTCGTAATATGCTGTAAAGGGGTACGAAGCTTCTTAAGATGCTGTAAAGGGATACGAGGCTTCTGTAAAGCGGTACGAGACTTTTTAAAATACTGTAAAGGCGTGCGAAGCTTCTTAAGATGCTATAAAGGGGTGCGAAGCTTCTTAAGATGCTATAAAGGGATGCGAAGCTTCTTAAGGTGCTGTAAAGGGGTGCGAGACTTCTTAAGATGTTGTAAAGCGATACGAGCGTCCAATTGACAGACTGGTTAGAATTATGGTCTTTCGCGGCAAAGGTGCTGATTTAGAATCATGATACCGACACACTCCAGTCTACCCAGTTGTAAATGGGTACCTGACTATGAGTTAGGGAAGGAAAAGGCAGCGAGGAAGGGAACTGGTTGTAGCGGAAGGTTTTATATGTGTGAGATGATAGTGCTAGAGCAGAAATAGTATTCTCTCCAGAATGTGTGAGGTCCCAGTGACAGAGAAGTACACTGGTATCACTTGATAGTCACGGCTGTGAAAGTATCTGGACTGAAAATATTCAGAGAACAGTCAGACCTTACTGCGCCACCTCCGCTATGTGACCACCTGTGATATTAATAAAAATTCAACCAAACTCAGTATCAACTATATTGAATGAATAAAGCTGGTGAATACAATTTATATCCTCTTTATTTACATCTATCTAATTGTGGTTACAAGTTAAACTAAAATGTCATTTCTTTAGACTCTTCCAATTAGTTGGGTAATAGATTTCTTCACTGTCTTATTCACTTTATAACTTTCACTAGTTTATCACGCAAATTGTCATCACAAAACTCTGCTTGACAGTTATCACTTCTTGGGTGCACGATTGTCACAAATATCACTCATCTGTTAGGTTAATCAGTGTTCATATGAGATGTACAGCTTCAGTAGGTCATGCTTCTACCAATCCAGACACTGCCGGGGCGATTAGCATTGATCATCGAGCAATTCTTGATCATTGACCTCTGACTTTTGGTTGACAAGTATGAACCTGCAGATAATTGTAGGATATGTGGCTATTTGTGGATAATAATTACCACATTCCTATTGTAACATAACCCTCCACTCCCAAAGGAGCATAGGCCTTCAACAAACACATGCCAAGTCCTCCTGTCCCGTGCCATCATCTCAAGTTCTTTCCATGTTCTCCTCATCATTTTCACCTCTGTTTCCAACTCTCTTCTCCATGTACTTCTTGGTCTTCCTCTGCCTCTCTTGCCCTGGGGGTTCCAGAACAAGGACTGCCTTGTAATGCTATCAACAGGTTTCCTCAGTGTGTGTCCTATCCATCGCCATCGTCTTCTTCTCATCTCTTGTTCCACTGGCACTTGTCTAGTTCTTGTCATCAGTTCCACGTTGGTAACCTTGTCATACCATTTTAATCCCTCTATTCTACGCAAGCACCCATTTATGAAAGTCTGTAGCTTTTTGGTTGTTGTCTTTGTTGTTCTCCATGTCTCCGAGCCATACAATAGGACTGACTTCACATTTGAGTTGAAGATTCTTATTTTCGTGTTGGATCCAATTTCTCTTGATCTCCATATATTTCCCAATGCAATGAAAGCTCCTCTTGCCTTTTGTATTCTTATTTTGATATCGCTGTCTGTCCCTCCAACTTTGTCTATATTGCTGCCAAGATATGTGTATGATTCAACATCTTGAATTGGTGTTTCTTCAAGTTCAACCCTGTTATCATTACCTGCATTTATTCTCATTATTTTTGTCTTTTCCCTGTGTATTTTCAGACCCAATTGCTGTGACCTCTCATCGAGTGTTTTCAATTTGTCCTGCATCTGATTACGGTTATGGGACAGAAGAGCCAAGTCATCAGCAAAATCCAGATCATCCAACTGCTTAGTCAGAGTCCACTGGATTCCATTTCTGTTGTGTGTTGTCGATGATCTCATAACCCAATCTATTGCCAGCAAGAAAAGAAATGGAGACAAGAGGCATCCCTGTCGCACTCCTGTTCTTATCCCAAACGGTTCTGTAAGCTGTCCTTCGTGAAGAACTCTGCATGTCATGTCTTCATATGTTTTCTTTATTAAATTAATGATCTTCAGGGGAACTCCATAATGCCTCATCAATTTCCAAAGTGATTCTCTGTCTACACTGTCAAATGCCTTTTCGTAGTCCACAAATCCGATGTATAGTGGTGAATTCCATTCCAGACTTTGTTCAACTATTATTCTCAAAGTGGCTATCTGGTCTGTACATGATCTGTTTTGTCGAAAACCTGCTTGTTCATCTCTCAGTTTCTTGTCTATGGACTCTTTTAATCTCTCAAGGATAATCCTGTTTAATACTTTTCCTGGCACTGATAGTAACATTATTCCTCTATAATTTGTGCACTCTTGTAAATTTCCCTTCTTAGGCAACTTAACCAGATATCCTTCCTTCCATTCTGCTGGTATCTCTTCCTTTTCCCAGACTTTACCAAGTAATTTATATAACATCTCTGTAGCCGTGTCGATATCTGCTTTGATGGCCTCTGCTGGAATGCCATCAGGTCCAGACGCTTTTCCCTCTCTTAGAAGCTTTATGGCTTTCTTTATTTCTTCCTTCGTTGGTCTTTCACCGTTAATTTGTAGCTCTTCTTCTGCTGGCTGGATGTCCGGCGGGTTTTGTGGAGCTGGTCTATTGAGAAGGTCCCCAAAATATTCTGTCCACCTCTTCATTTGCTCTTGTATATTGCTGAGCAGTTTCCCATTCTTGTCTTTTATGAGGCAACTTGTTTGCTTGTATTTCCCTGTTAGCTTCTTTGTGCTGCTATACAGTTCTCTCATATTTCCTTTGGCTGCAGCATCTTCTGCCTCTCTTGCCAACTCCTCAATATACTTCCTCTTGTCTCTTTTGATACTTCTTTTTACTTCTTTGTTTGCTTCTGTGTACACTTCTTGAGCCTTGGCTTTGGAGCTTCTAGTTTTGCTTGTGTTTAACTCTGCTTTCTTGTTTTTTTCTGTCTTTTATCTTATTGATGGTTTCTGTTGTTATCCATGCTTTTTGTTGTCTTTCCCTTTTCCCCAGTATTTCTTCACATGTCTCCTTCCATACTGTTTTGACCTGCTGCCAATAGTCTTCTGTATTCTCTACATCTTCCAGCTGTTGGAGCACTTGGAATTTGTTGGATACTGTGACCGCAAATTTGTCTCTTGTTTCTTGATTTCTTAGCTGTCCTACATTAAACTGTTGTCTATAATTTTGCATTGTTGCATATCTCTTGAGTTTCATTTTTACTTTGGCTATCAGAAGATGGTGATCTGATGCCACATCTGCTCCTCTATATACCTTTACATCCTGCAATGATGATCTAAACTTCTTGTTTATGCATATATGATCTATCTGATTTTCTGTTCTATGGTCTGGTGATATCCATGTTGCCTTGTGTATTCTCTTATGTGGAAACATGCTTCCTCCTATAGCCAGTTGATATGAAGCACAGAAGTTTGCGAATAGCTCTCCATTTTAATTCATTACTCCTAGCCCATGTTTTCCCATGACTTCTTCGAATCCAGTGTTGACTGTACCTATCTTTGCATTCATGTCACCCATCAAAATTGTGATGTCTCTTCTTTTTACTTTATCCATAATTTCCTGTAGTTTGGTATAAAATGCTTCTTTCACAGACTCTTCTTTGTCATTAGTTGGTGCATAACATTGGATGACATTTACATGAATTTTCTTTTTAGCTGTTTTGAAAGAAGCTGTTATTATTCTGGGTCCAACAGCTTCCCATTCAATTAGTGCTTCCTGTGCTTCTTTAGATAACATAAGAGCTACCCCTTCACTGTGGTGTGAACTTTCGTCTTCATGTCCTGAGGACAGCACCAATTCACCTGTGATGAGTTTCTTCCTGTCTACCCCCTTCCACTTTGTTTCACACATTCCCAGAACCTCGATTTTGTATTCCCTCATTTCTGCTGCTACTTGCGCCACTTTCCCTTGTTCGTTTAATGTCCGAACATTCCAGGTGCCAAATCTGGAAGTTCTCCTAGAAGAAAGAAGGTTAGTCAGCAACACAGACTCCTTTCGGCTTTCTCTGTGTTGCATCATACGCCTCCCCGCGAGAGGACCTTCCCCTGTCTTGGATGGCTGTGTTTTATTTTCTTTATTTGACTTGTCCATATTTGTTGAAGTTTTTTGTGGTTTAAATTTTTGTACAGGATGGTGTAACCGGCCCCATGCCCAACCCTCCTTAGTCGCTTTTTACGACATGCTTGGTAGGGGACAGTGTTACTATTCTTTGCTCCCCTTTCGGGCCCCGGTAACACACGGGTGATTCCTATTGTAGGTGAGATGAATTTGTTTTCAGATGTATGCGTGAAAATGCATGATTATGGATCAGTGACAAGACAGGTGTCTACTGTGGAACATTTTATAAAATCAAATAATACAAAATAATATGTACACACATATATGGTATGAGGTTATAGTATCCCCCTGCCTGACACGTTAGCTCTGTAAAGTGCAGTAACTTGAAGACAGATTGAATAAGCCCTGATAATGATTGTTGGTAGTCCTGAAAAAATTGTTATTAGTCCTGAAAAGGATTGTGCTAGCCCTGATACGGACTCAGTCATGGTGGTTATATTTCGGGTTCCAATCTTCAACAATCATACCAAGTAATCAATTAATATACATGATACTTTCATAACATATAGATTAAACAAATCCTGAAATAAAGTTGTAATTACTGTATTATTTTACATAGTAACTTTACATACCCTCGCAGGATCTAATTAAGATCAGTAAAGACTGGCTTTTGTGGAGTAACAGAACTGCCTGGCTGCAAATAACAAGATATTGGCCGTGACACGTTTCTCTCTCTCCAGCCGTTGTCCTTCTGTCTTGCTTCGCTGTACAAGTGAATTTGAAATGTTGTTGTTGTTGTTTTTGTCTACTATGTTGCTGTAATACACTGTTCAACCTGAAAGTTGGTTATAATTGGGGTATATTGCGTGTTAAAATTTGAAATCATTTCCGACCGCCCTTATATAGGGAGCTATCGGACGTACAGGAAACAAGGCTCGAAACTCCAGCAAAGTTCCCAAACTAGTTGTAACTTCGAGGGGGTTGTGCTAAATGAGTTTCCAACCTTGGTCTCGTGCATTTCACCTTTCCCAGTTCAAGCCTTTGGAGATATATATTTCCGTTCTCCGTGAGTTGACCTTTATATCCATATGTTGTTTTCCTATATCTGTCGTGTTAACGATTTTATCTAGAATTTTAAATAGGAAAAACACAGGATTTCTCAATGCACGGACACTTATTCTTGCAAAATTCTTCACAACTACTTACTCCCTTCTGATTTCCTTGTACCTATACATAATTGAAGATATTCCCGTCAAAAGGAGACCATTCTCATCCTTGTCTGTCATTCCGTTCTCCTTCCCGATGTCTAATTCTAACCATGATTTTGGACGATTTATTCTTCCTTATACATTCGCCGAAGTCGTTAAATCTGTCCGTGGGAAACCCCTTTTCTGATTGGCTGCCCTAGATACACACAGGAAAATACCCCTGCATTCCTTTGTTCAGGCCAGAACACTGGTGTCCCACTTTTCGGTCTTCAAACATTTAACTAGGTAATTGCGTAACATGCGACACTGGTCACCCCACCTCATTATGCTAGACCTAGTAGGGTGAAACAGCCTTTTTTAGCCTAAACAACATCTGGAAGTCCTCTCAATACAGCACAAGCACAAAATTAAGATTATATCAGAGCTGTGTGCTTTCTGTGCTTCTCTATGGTGCGGAATGCTGGAGAGTTACACAGAAGGAAATGTCGAAATTGTCCTCTTTTCACACAACATGCCTAAGAAAAATTCACCGAATCTTTTGGCCGAATACCATCACCAACCAAGATCTGCTTACTTGGAGCAAGCAAGAGGACATGCACACCATCATAGCTGGCAGATGCTGGAGCTGGGTTGGTGTTACGGTGTTATTTTAAATGACGGCGTCTGCTGGGGTTTAGCCGTGCGCAACGTTTAGGGGTCAATAATATTAATAGAATATGTCGATATTTTACGGTATACTGAACGCGAAATATATGCTAAGATTATGACGCATTCGCGTTGGGAAGGTCACGCTGGGTGACTTGGTTACATTGCCCTTGTTACGCTATCCGTCAAGCAGAGAAGTCGTGTCTGGTATTTCTTCCAAGGAGAGGCCTAGTATATAGCCTAAATATGAATCAATGTAGAACTCAGGGTCAGTTCGGATATTAATCTAAGTATGAGATTATCAAGTAAATTAAATGATGGAAGGAGAATCGTATTATGATTCAATTTGTAGCTGTCAAGAACTCATGCGCTCATTTCTTGCTGTTGACTACAGCAGCGCATGTACATAGCCATGATGTTCATCTGACATATTGTTTTGACACGGACGGATACTTACTGGTATTATTTGGAATTCATTGTTATGCTGAACTGTACATGAAGTTTTATGAATGTCGGATATCGTTTATATGAACGTCAATACATGTGGACTCAGAACAGAAGGCTTGATCTTTTACTTACGTTTCGGGTTCGGTTCCACGGCTGTTAATGTTTACGTTTTTCAGCACGATAACTCTCCCACAGGGGAAATCAACTAATATACAATGTGGAAATCAGAACGTCGAAGGGATGTTCTGGTGGTCAGAGCTAACCATCAATAACAAACATTAACTATGTCAAGAGAGTGACTTTAATGTTCAATAAATAATATAAGAACAAGGAACCGGCAACACCCGTCACAGTTGGCCATGTCCTCAGAAGAGACCCCGATGCCATCACAAGAACATCTGTGCTATGGACCCATGAAGGAAAACGAAAGGGGCCGACCAAAAACAACTTGGCGGAGGACTGTGGAGGCTGAGATGCAAAGAATGAACCAGAGTTTGGGCACTGTACGAAGGATGGCCGCCGACCGAGAAAAGTGGAATCAATTTGTTGTTGCCCTACAAGACGCCACTAGGCGTGATGGCCACTGACTGCTTTGAGGGTCGGCGGCTAAGGATCAAAGAAGAAGAAGAAGTAGTGTGAAGTCTCTAACACTTCCCTCCGCTACGGCAGTATATGATATGGGACTACCTTTACATTTTAAAGGGATACGGGGCTCCTGTAAAGCGGTGCGAGACTTCTTAAGATGCAGTAAAGGGGTGCAGGAACTCTAACACGTTCACAAACACCGCTTTAGAGAAATGCATTTATCATTCCAGCACAGCAATAACTATGACTTGAAAATTAACCAAGATCGTCTTCTTACCTCTTCCCTGCCCAATGTAAAACAGCTAATAATTATTTTCAATAGGTCAAGCACAGCCTGTCTTCCATTTTATCTTTGAACTATTCACCTCGTATAGGATACGTTTAGCACCCTTTACAAGTTACTATTGTACTGGCGCTTAGACAGTTCGTTGACTCCAGGGTAAGTGTCTAATTTTGACAGTGTAATTGACATGTCACTTCCTATTTTAAAATGTTTATAGCCTCACTTGTATCCGTAAGGATATAAATGACACAAATAACAAAATAATGAGTAATAACTGACATTTGACAAATACGTTTTTTTTACTTTTTTTTAATTTCTTATTTGCATAAAGAAAATAAAATCTTCAATGGTCAATAAATTGACGGTTACAAGAGACAGCAAAAGTTACTGCCCGCTGAGAAACCTTGTTTACAACAGACCGGATCTCACACTGAGTTTTAATTTTAGTGTACATATCTTTAAAGTAATAAAATGACAGTTAACTGTCTTTATATTTACGTTTGTATCACATAAATTAGTTGGGTAGGAGTGAAGACCTGTTAATTTAATAATATGAAGTGACATTTCTATCACTGTATGAAAGCCGTAACAATATGCCAGGCAGTAATTAGTGGCACGGATCTTCATTCCATCCACCTCTAGCGTTACAATGTTCCGATATGTATACAGTATGTGTTGAACGTCATCATTCGGAGTGATATTGTCTCGTTGATATGCCTACCAGATATGCATGGCGCCAGGAATAAATAAAATTTCAACAAATGTGCATGCAGAATTAGGTAAAATTGATGCCAACTTCATTTCCAATTAGTTTTGCAGCCAATATATGAAGAACAGAGAACGCACATGTCACCGTCAACAGTATCACTCCTGGACAAACTCTATGGAGATACCACTAGCCTCAGACTGACAAATATTTTCTGTAAACCTGTTCAAAATGACGTCTGAAAGTGTACACACATAAATAAATATTACACACATAAAGGTATGTTTCAGGCCCTCGAGAAATAAAGAAGGAGAAAACTAGACAACAGAAAAACAACAGATGTGAATGGATTACCGGAAATCGAACTGAGGACCTTCCGAACGGCACTACCCCTTAGCTGCGAAAGCGAATCACACTATCCTCCCTGCCAACTTATTTGAAAGTGTACGAACATTTTCAGTTATTCTGAACGAGTGGCACAGGGCAGAAGAGATTTACATATTTTTGCTGAGGACCTGAGCTCCATGGGGAGCTAAAAAGTATGATTAATTAATTGATTGATTTATTGATTTATATATAAGGCTCTTAATATAATGGACGAGTCCATTAATCATAATTAATGGATGAAAAGCGTGAGCTACTTGGAGATGTAGCGAAAGCTACCCGGAACAAATTGAGAGTGTGTTTATGTGTCAGCGTGAGTGTTATGCATGTGTCGTATAGTAGGTCTATCTTTATCACTGTATGTTTTCCAACATCTTTCTTATGTTATTTTCTCTCTCATTATACTTTTTCATCGATGTTAAAGTAATCTGTCTTTATCACGGTTTATACTTAAGTGTAACTTAACACTCCTCTGATTTATTTCCCCACCTTGCTTTTTCTTTCGGAACCCACATTGCGTCGTTAGACTCTTGGTAAACACACCTGGCCACATTAGACGAGTATTGTTTACTTTCGGAGACGCCCGGCTCGGCAACAGAGAGACGTCTTTTCAGAGCTAATCCGCTGTTTAAACAACAAGACGGTCACCACCTTGCGACACAATAGCCGGTGCGACAGAGGACTCAGGACAGCACACATGAATAATTGTTACCAGATGGTAAACTTTGAGAGCCGGCATACTGATTACCTAGCGATATTAGGAACAAGGAGATTACGGAAACGTCTCACAACAATGGGCCAGCCATAGCATGCACTTCACGAGAAGCGGAAAAATAAAGGACATACGGCTTTGAGACAGAAGGCTGGGTAATTTCTGCATTGGGCGGCCAAAGTAAAACCACGATTTGTCTCACTAAACGAACCCGTAGCACGGAATTGAAGAGTTAGTTGCGAGAGCCTAGCCAGTATAGCGATTGGTGTGGATTTCATCATAATACAAGATGGACACCTAGCGATTGGGTTGGAGGCAGAGTCAGACAAGAACGTCTGACACATGGGCAATCAGGAATATAACGAGATGTTCGCCCGAACGGCAGTACTGGGTTTTAAAACATCGCGGCGCATAAGTATTCCCTACCGCATAGCCTGTGTACAGCTGTTCTAATATGTCATTCCTGTGTGGATATTTGGTTCATATCTGTAAAGTTTAATTTTATAGTGTTCTTAAAGAATTTGCGAAAGGAAAAGGAGTCCAGTAGAAGTCTGAGTCCACACATTACGTGTTTGGCGTTTAACCAGAAAGAAGCTAGCGAAGCGTACGTCTGGATAGCAGAATTCACAAGATAGGACATCCTACACTGCCTAAGTTACAAGGAAGTCTCGCTCGCATTTGTAAACGTTGTTGTCGTAGCATTTTATTCACCCGTTATCAAGTGCTCACAAATGTTGATTCTATATACCTACATCAAGTTCAACTCACTCGAAAGCTTACCGCCTGAGTCAAGCTAAAGCACGCACAAGTCGATTCTCATATTTATATCAAGATCAACTCACTCAAAAGCGTATTTTATGAATCAAGATTCCATATTCACAAGTTGATTCACATATACATTTATCAAGTTCAACTCACTCAAAAGCATATTATCTGAATCAAGAGTACATACTCACAAGTTGATCAGTCTACCTACCAAAATCACTTAGTCCCAGGTTGATTCGCCAAGATATCAAGTTCAAATTACCAAGTTCAGCTACTCACTACGTCAGGACATGACGTGAAGTCATAAATTTTCATCGTATATTGCACAACGTAAATTCACTCTGACTAGCTTCATTGCACGAAACTCACTAGTTACCAGAAGATCATTTCGTGAAGAACTCCAGTATAGCCCGTGCCTTTCAGAGATCAGACAGCAGAAATTTTCCTGAGACAACTGTTAAGGGTTTGTCAGTGTTAGAGAGAGATTATATAAATTAAAAAATAATATGGTATGAAATCAGTTTTACAAGTAAACGGTACACATGAAACAAGGGACGTTTCGGGTTTTACCCTTCGTCAGCCACGGTTACGAACAGGTGACAAGGACAAGAACTACATATAGGTACTACAAAGGTCTATGATGATGAGGAAAACGCCAAATGAGCGATACAAGCAGATGAAACCACGGTGATGAGCGAAACGATAACAGTAATGATGCAAGAAAATCGTGAAACCAGAAAGACATGTCAAAACAAGAAAGTAAATAATCAACGAAACGAATACAGAAATGAACAACAATATTAAAATGCGTAAAAAAATCACTTAGCTGGATCGAGGAAAAGAACATTCAAAATGGCTGAAAAAAAAGAGAGATTACTAAACATTGAAGGACTGTATATCGTCAAAGTTCTCATTACCACAAAGGTTTTCATCGGTACGTCCTTGTCTTGGAGATAACCCACACAACATACCATACACCCACATTGGACAGTCTATAAATACCTGTGTATAATCTTATACACTGATATAACCAACAACTCCATGTACATGGTAGATGGTTGAAAGGGGCGTGCTACAAAGAAAAGTAGCAAACACATTAATAAATAAAAAATAATAATAAATAATAATAAGTAGAACAGTCCCAATTAAGATGGTTTGGCCATGTCTGCAGAATGGGAGAAGATCGGATACCACGACAAGCATGGGAAACAAAGAGCCAAGGATCCAGACCCCGAGGACGACTCAGAGTCCGCTGGGAGGACAACATTAGACAATCTTTGAAGGACCGAGGACTAGAATGGAACCAGGCCAGGAGGAAGACAGCCGATAGGATAGTCTGGCGCTCTCTCTTCCAAACCTCTACACCTCACGGTAGAAGGGGAACGACTAAGTAAGTAATTAATAATAATATACAGGAGGAACTGTGAGAGACACATAAACAATGTCGAATGGACATCAGTGTGGTAACACTTACTTACTTACAATTATGTTAACTTAATTTTAAAAAATCAGAACAATCCGTTTTTAGCTTAGCTCAACTCAAACGCTTCAAAAACCTTTAGTGACTGTAAAACCAGTCACGCGATCCCAGCAAATCTTATAAAGAAAAAAATTTAATTTACTCCGCCAGAGGATAATTTAGCTACCCGAATTTATGATTATCCGTACTTTCTAATGCTGTGGAAAGAAAACAACCTGTAAGTATGCTGTGTGGACGACCCAAATACTAAAAAGCGTTGTCTAGGGGTGTAATTAATTATTTATTTATTTCCCTAAATCACAAAGACAGATCACTCACACTCTATCTATTTAGACCCAGACTTAGATCAGACTCAAAATATCTTTATCCCGGCTATGCGAATGCCTCAAATGTAGCTCAAGATCCCGGACGAGCCCCCAAATATTGTCGTAAATTTATTTTGAGAGAAAGAGTCTTAGAAATAGTAGTCCGGTTTAGAGTGTAGAATGATGGTGAAAAAGCTCAGTGATAGGAATATAGAGATTAAATATGATGCTCCACAGAGTGCTGGAGGAGAGTAAAGACAGACTTATTTACGACAACTCGTTTCTCTCAATCTTCTCTTCCACTCTCCTGGTCAAACAATTATTTGCCAGTTTTCCAGACAAACATCTGCGCACACACTGATTTGGTGCTTCAGACACACAGACGACGTGGATACAACTATCTTAAACAAATATGAGGGATTTGGGCCTTGGTAGTCCAACACAGTACTATGTATGTTTATGCTGTTTATTAACATTTAACTCAATCACAACATCCAACAGGTTTTCATAAAAAAATTATCATAAGTACAGAAAATACAATTAACAAGGTGAGGATGGGGTAAAGAAGATTGGTATCGACTAAGCCCTTCCCGCTTATTAGACAAAGGTAAACCCAGTCCCAAGATAGATAGTTATCAGGAACATAGGTAATGTAACCTAACAATGAAGTTAATTTCTCTGAAAGAGGTGTTACAATATTAGTTATGGTGGTAGACAAAAAAAAATACTGTTATCCCAACTGGTGTCTTCCCTTTACTAAGCAAAGGAAAAAAGGGGGGGGGGGGATGAAACAGAGTTAACAAATTATCCATCTAAAGGAACAATGCCGGGTATACATAAAACGTATTACCCGGTAGGCAAGTTAACAAATGGTTTTTGCAAAAAAATAAATCTCCTGTCATTCATACAGACTGTGCGGATCCACACTTATATACACCACACACTTACCGATTTCAGCATCAGACAATCCATAGCATGATATACACAGTACTTAAACTCTTTACGTGTGACAACGGTCTAGTCCTTCTATGTCCCGCCCCAGATAATGCGAGGTTTCACTGAGAGCAAATATTCCCGCTTATCGCCGGACTTGAAGTTCTAAGAGTTCTTGTGTTTTATTATAAAGAAACGAGTCTATGGGATGGCACTGACGCAGTTCAACACAGGGGTGAAAATGAGGTGATGGCAATATTCCTTCACTGCGTGATGACAGCAACTGACCGGTAAAGTTTTTTTTTTTAATCCAGTGAGGAAAAACTAGGCTCAGTCACAGTCAGGTAAATCGGTAATCTCTCACAATAGAGCAGTATATAAACTATCGCTACTGGCACTGTTCATCTTCCAGTTTATCTTACAGATTGTAATTTAATTTGATGATAATAATCAAATGATCTTGGGTAGGCTTTCTTTCATGTAATTATGTTAGCTAGGCCGCACTGGACCATCACAAGATTTACTTTAAAAAAATGTCTCATCAAACTGTCTGGAAGTTTAAGAACCGAGTATGGAAACTCTGAAAGATGTCGTTATTGCTGGGATTGCAAAAGGTGATCAATCTAGAGAAAAAGGTAGAAAACCCATAACAATATAATCATACTTTAAAAATCAAATAATCTTCTAAGCGCGCGATAAATTTCCCGTTAAGACTATTATATATATGCTCGCGTATTTAATTATGTATTTAATAAACACTGCGCGAGTTCTAGTGGTTAAATCACACATCTATAAATATAGGACTTAGCTAAATTTATTAATTATAAATTCCTTCGCGACTTTAAAAGTTAATTTAAGCATTAAACATCTATTATCTTTTTTGGAAATAGTATAGCAGGTATATCATTACATTTACAACTGGAACTATTGAGACGGTTTAATTTAATAGGTTTAAATTAACACAAAATCCAATGAAATAGAATGAATGAACTAGACCACTGATCACTTTACACAATATATATATTACCGTTTTGCACAGAAATAGAATTCACTGCAAATATAAATGAAAATCCATGGGATAATCTAGCAAGATTTCAAATATCGCTAGTGCTTCTATCAAGTTCTGGCCAGCGAGTGATGAAGTGTATTTCTACGTGATCTGTATATCTACAACTGGAATACAAGATGAGTGGGACATGAGAAACTTGACAGCTTTTTTGATCTCGGAAGGATTTTTGGGATCTGACCGCCAGACCAAAGAGGGAAACCGCCCCTGGCCTCTCGTATCTTCGCTCGCTGCTTGCGTCAGCTTTCCCCGTTCGCTCTTTGATAGCATGCCGCCCGTCCTTCCTGAGATCTCCACCAGTGTCTTTCTTCTGACCGCTCAAGTTATATGTACAGAATTTATCAATATGAATATTGTAGTGACATATATTATTAAAAGTATCCTATGTGTGTCAGTTGTGTAGTAGTAATATGAGGTAATACTGGTTTTGTTCTGTTCAAGCTCTGTTGGTATTTGTCATCATGACTTCAATAGTTTGTCTTTGTAGGAACTAGTATTGGAGATGTTCTCAGTTCCTGATATTAAAACCATTTAATTCCCCTCTTAATGTTATTTTTACAAGGTCATTTTAAGCTGGGGGTACATAATTTTGAGCTCAGCTGGCCACATCAGCTTATCTTGCGTGATGGCGGCAGGAACAGACTCCTCTGCTCGACTCTCCCCTCGGCTCTGGAGACACCTCACTGATAGCTAAATGGACCAAGGAGTATGCTGTCCGACGCTGGATTCAGCAAAGCTCTGACCAGGTGCTGCTCAATACCATCAAGACCACGGTCCCTGAAAACAAGAAGGATGTACCTTCTACTTCATAACTAATTTATACTCTCTTTTTACACTGAGCACAATACATCACAAACATTGAGTTCAGAGCGTTAGGCCAACTGTCAGCTTCATCTGAAATATTTTATACCAGTATTTACCTCCTTAATGGTTACCACGCCTCTGCACTTCCAGCATTATTTCTGTCTAATCAATAATCTAGGTGTCAGTGTACTGTTTGGCCATTCCATGCACTTTTACTTTTATCCGACACCTTCTGTTCAGGCGGGAGCATTATAGGCTTTACATCATGTTTGCTACTGAACTACACATATATACAGGCATAAATTAACAATTCACATTCAATTTTCATTAAAAGATACTGAATGTTTCAAGCTTACCACAATTCATGGAAACAAACACAGATACGTTGATTAGCAATGAATTCTGGCACAACTACTGGCACAAATTCCCATCTGCTTATGTTCCAGGCTTTTATTTAGCAAAAATATGAGCTGGCTTCAACGCACTGTTGCTTTATCAAGCTTATTGGACTAGTGGTCTCGAACTAACGCTCCTAAGTGAGTATATCAGCGAGTCTAGCCAATGGAGCCACGTTTCGACAAGTATTTGAAAAAATTTTAACTTCCTACGTCTCCCCTAACAACCAAAGATAGTATTTATAGCCCGACTAATCGTGTTTAGCCTTACATATCATTCCAGCCAATCAGTTCAAATGTAACTTGTGGCCCATTTCCCGTACAATGGTGGTGTAAAAAAATCTACCACTGAGCGATTCTGATTTTGGGTGTTGTCTGACAGCACCATCATTTTATTTTGGCTATAACTTGTTAATTCCTAGACTATTTGCATAACGCCGTACATATTCTTTGTCAGCAAACCCTAAGGAACCCAAATATATATATTTAATAGAGCTAAGTGGCTGCGTTCAAAATATGCAATTTCTTCTACCTCCTGTTTCGAAGATGTGCTGTCTGGGTACTGTAATGTTTTCAAACGTAAACCCATCTATTGTTATCTTTCCTAATAAGCGTTTTTTTGTGATTTTAAAGCCTAACTCTGGGAAGGGTAGTGAATTTATCACTGTTCGTCCGAAAAAGTTAGTGCATGTAGCCTAACACGCGTGATAGTAGTAATTGTGTATCGCGCGACGCGTGTTGGGGGTGGCATTAATAGCGAGACGCGTGTTTAATTTTGCATGCGTTCGGCTTTATTCGCCCCTCTCTCTTTCTATTTGAGTCCATCTGTTCGTTCGTTTTGGTAACGTAATATAATTAATGTTAGGATTAATTTAGGTCATTACGCAGTCTGCCTCTCAATGTTTTTCTTAGAAATACAGCACACGTTTCATTGAAGAAAGCGGGTAATAATATAGTAGGCTTTTACTATCAACGTGAAAGCGTTACAATTTGCAGACGAAGCATAAAACAAAGGGGATTTCGAGTACATTCCTTGTGACAGCACTGTTATTTTACCATTGCTCTTTTCTTTATTAGAATTTATTTGTTACGCTTTACATTTACCTTTTAATTTATATATGTGGATTAGAATATTCCACGACATGCCGCATACTAAATGAGTCCCGGTGGAATCGGTTCGCTCTGGCGAAACGAAAAGTTACAACAAATGTTCAGGGGTTCTAATGTTATGAAAAGCTAAAAGTCCCTTTAATCATCCATCATATCAGGGAAAATTCACTTGTCGAACTAGACGTACGTCACAGTGAATTATTTTTCAGCATTATCATCTTTCCCTATATATGTATATAATTAATTAATAAACCCGATAATCGTTTTCATCATTATCTAGTTCATTAATGTATCACTCGTGCTGTCGGTGTTACATATTTACATATAGGTAGAATTCTACATTTAGATGAGGTTGAGGGCTCTTTCTTTATTGAGATCTAAGGGCAGAATCTAAGGTCGTGAGGAAATAGAACACTTTCCATAATTTACTAGAAAATACTATCTAGTGGAGAGCACTCGCATTCTCTTCTTCTTGTTCGGATCTCGAATAGATCTCTTTCTTACCGAGCCAATTTCTGGAGACGTTCTTGCTAACATCCCATAGGCCATCCTCTGCGACAACTACTGTTGTAATTGCACCAATATACACTTACAACAGCATGACAGTTATATATTTACGTAAATGTATATATACTGTTTCTGGGTGTAAATATATGTAAACATATGTGTGTAGCTTGTATGCCTCTTTGCATGTAGTATGTAGACTTAAGTTTATGTACGTTGGGTATAAACATATTTTTGGCAAAAAAAAAGTAAATTTATGTTACTGTTTATGTGAACTTGTGTGATTTAACAAACAATATTGATAACCAAAAATATCCCGTTCAACCTCTGATGGGATATAATTAAGATATATAGTGCCTTCAAAATGAGAGAAGATCGGATACCACGATAAATATGGGAAACCAAGAGCCAATGATTCAGACCTCCAGGACCACCCAGAGTTCGCTGGAACGACAACAGTAGACAACCTCTGAAGGACCGAGGACTAGACTTGAACCAGGCCAGGAGGAAGACAGCCAATAGGGTAGTATCGCGCTCTCTCTGGCAAACCTCTACACCTGAGGGTAGAAGTGGAAACGACTAAGTAAAATGTAAAAATATATAGTGCCCTCATGTCCAGGTAATATGTTCAATTACCTATATGCAAAAGTGGCATCATATCTCATGGCCAATGATTGTACATAGTGCAAATCAAAATTACCAAATCGTGTGCAAGTTTGTACTCTTTATTACTCTAAAATGGCAGTCTCGACATACTTATCATGACGTGACACAACAACAGCATATAATATAAGAAAACAAAAACAAACAAACAAATTAAAAAAAAAACAAATAAAGGTGGTAGTGGTGTTGTTTTTGTTATTTAACCAGGATAGCTGAGCTTCTCGCTCTTTAGCAGCCAATACCAAGTTAATGAACATAAAACTCTAGGAATAGTCCTTGGTATTATCTGCACTGTAGATCTATGTTTTCCTGTGGCTTTTCTTCCATTCCGAAACGTTTTGAGTTGAAGTCATGAGCTCCAGTTTCTCCAGCTTTGCTTGCATGTAAAGGATCGTCACATCTGGTCTCAAGCTAGTAGTAAGAAGACTGTGACATACTGTGCATTCCCTGCCATCCAAGGGGGCTCTCCAAATGTGCAGAGCTAAAATACTGTGCTCTGGTTCTGGGATCTCCCAAGGAATTGTCACGTCCTGCACAGAGCCACTTTTCAGCTCACCCTGCCTATCACTGAGTCCATAGTGAGATCTTCCTGCATACAGTCAACCATGTCAGAGAAGTACATCCTGGACTCAAGTGACTTCTCCAAGCTTAGTGTGCAATGCTGGGTTCTCAACAAGTTTCACCACAGGGGGAATCCCTGGAAGTGTGTGGATGATTTCAAGAGTCAATGTGAGTGTAATTTGCCTCCCAGACATAGGTTCACTTTCACATGTGTATACTGTAGCATTGTGCATAGCTGGTGGTCAAATAAGGATGACTCCAGATATGCCTCTATGCACGGTAGTGGTGTAAAAGCCTGCTGTGTGTAGTTTGATATTTACCCGACTTTTATTTGTCATAAGTAATTTGTTTTATAACACTATGCCTTCGCATTCCCCCGCTATAGACCCACCAATCACTGTACATTAACTTTTTTTTCTTTTAACTGTTTAACTATATTATGCAGTCCTCTAGGTCTGTTTACTCTTAACACCTGTTCTATAGTTATAGGTAAATTTGAAGTCTGCAAAAATCTAATATTGGGACTATCTGTTGTTCATATCTCTCATTTTAACCAGAAATTTTCTATGTTATTGCCCTGGAGACTGTGGTAAAATGGGATGTTATAAATATTTATAGGGGACTTAGTGTACTGACTGAGATCAGCTGTGAAGGTATCTATATCTAATAAGAGTAGTGTATTATAGATAACCTTACTTACTGCCACATATGTATACCTCAGTCAGAATTATTCTGGAATAGTGTGATGACTACGTTATATGTCTAGGGTATGTGTATGATGAATTGTAAGTCATAACAACAACAGACAGATAAACAATTTAATTTATTCCACCACACTTGACAACACTGTGACACTCACATACATAAAACACTCTAAGAGGATATCTTAAAGGAGTCACTGATAACTTTTCAAATAACAATATGTATTCATTGCTGTCATGAATGTATATGTGTCCTGATTCAAATACAAATGGAACCAGGAATCACAATCAATTTTAATTACAAGTTATATGTACATAATTTATTAATATGATTATTATAGTGACATATATTATTAATGGTATCCTATGTGTGTCAGTTGTGTAGTGGTAACATGAGGTAATACTGGTTTTGTTTTGTTCAAGCTCTGTTGGTATTTGTCATCATGACTTCAATAGTTTGTTTCTATGGGAACTAGTATTGGAGATGTTCTCAGTTCCTGGTATTAAAACAATTTAATTCCCCTCTTAATTTTAGTTTATAATGTCATTTTAAGATGGGGGTACATAATGTTGAGCTCCATGGCCACACTCTCTTATCTTGCATGATGACTGCAGTAAAAGACTCCTCTGCTCGTTAACTGTAATGAGTTCTGGAGCCACCCCACTGGTTGCTATATGGACCAAGGAGTATGCTGTCCACTTCTGGCTTCAGCAAAGCTCTGACCAGGTGCTGCTCAAAAACTTTAAGACCACGGTCCCTGAAACAAGGAGGGTGTACCTTCTACGTCAGAACTAATTTACACTCTAGTTCTACACTGAGCACAATACCTCACAAACATTGAGTTCAGAGCGTTAGGCCAACTGTCAGCTTCATCTGAAATACTTTATACCAGTATTTCCCTCCCTAATGGTTACTACGCCTCTGCAATTCCAGCATTATTTCTTTCTAGTTAATAATCTAGGTGTCAGTGTACTGTTTGGCCATTCCATGCAGTTTTACTTTCCTCCGACACCTTCTGTTCAGGCTGGAGCCTATAGGCTTTACATCATGTTCGCTACTGAACCACACATATATACAGACATAAATTATCAATTTACATTCAATTTTCATTAAAAGATATTGAATATTTCAAGCTTACCACAATTCATGGAAATAATAATAAACAGTTTCGTTGACTGGCAATGAATATAGCACAACTCCGATCTGCCGATGTCCCAGGCTTTATTTTATAAAAAATATACACTGGTGCTCAACGCACTGCTTATTAGTAGGTTTATTACAAGATGTGGCAATGAACAGACGCTCTGAATGGAGTATATTCGCAGCTCTAACCAATGAAACCATGTCTACACATCTTTTCAAAAAAGTACCCCTTTCTCACGTTTCCCCTGACAACACAAGATAGTATTTATAGTCCGACCAATCGTGTTTAGTCTTTCATTTGTTGCGCTCCAATCACATAGGAGTTAACATGGTAGGCTCTATCCGTACGTAATGTTTTTTCAAACACGTTATAAAAAAAATTTTATGAGCAGAAATGATTTCATGCTGTCAGGCACCCCCACTATTTTATTTTGGCCATAACTTGGTAATTCCTAGACTATTTGCGTAACGTTTTACATATTCTTTGTCAGCAAACCCTAAGGAACCCAAATATATATATTTAATAGAGCTAATATGCTGCGTTCAAAATATGCAATTTCTTCTACCTCCTGTTTCGAAGATGTGCTGTCTGGGTACTGTAATGTTTTCAAACGTAAACCGGTATAATGTCATAATTCCTAATAAGCGTTTTTCAGGATTTTAAAACCTAACTCTGGGAAGGGTAGTGAATTTTATCACTGTCGATTTGAAATAAAGTTAGTGCATGTGGCCTTACACGCGTGATGGCAGCAATTGTGTATCGCGCGACGCGTGTTTAGTGTTGCACGTGTTCGGCTTTCTGCCTCTCTCTTCTCTCTATCCTTTAGTCCATCTGTCTTTAGTTACGCCGTGTATGGAATGAATGAAATATTAAATCTAGGTCATTGATCAGCCTGCGTGATACAGTACACGTTTCATTGAAGAAAGCGGGTAATAATACAGTAGGCTTTTACTATCAACGTGAAAGCGTTACAATTTGCAGACGAAGTAGAAAACAAGGGGGATTTCGAGTACGGTCATTGTGACAGTACTGTTCTTTACCATTCTTCTTTCCTTTTATTAAATTTATTTGTTAGGCTTTGCATTTACGTTTTAATTTATATATGGGGATTAGAATAATTCACGACAGAGACATTCTGCACAGTAAGGTTCTTAATTCTGAAACAAACCTTTCCCAGCTGTAGTCTGAAAAGTTTCTTATTACTAGGAATTTTCAATTCTCTAGATATCTGACATTTTCTTGTTGGTGCCTTGAATGGCTAATGTCTTTCTAACAGTTTTAAAAATTTTAAAAAGATTTTTTTTTAAAATCCCACGCTGCTGTCCATTCTTCTGTTATTATTTCGTTAATTAAGCTTTCAATCTCTGATTTATTCATCATTACATTTATTGGACTTTTATGTTCAAATGCATTTACACTAACGCATTTGTACTGGGTATGTATATTTAGATGTCGGATGTTTTAATACGTTGTGTGTATGTACATGAATGCGTATTCGTGCGTGTGTATAGGAACGTTTAGTGGCGTTTTATATGCCTACGCACTACTGTATGTTTGTATGTAAGTATGGTATTCTGACGCAGTGCATGTTCTAAAGTCTAATAAATGTAGGTATGAGTAAATCAGAGATTAAGAGCTTAATTAAAGATTTAATAACAGATGAATGGAAAAAAGAGTGGGATAAAAATCTGAAAGGAAGACATGCATATAAGATATTCAAGGCTCCAACAAGAAAATGTCAGATATCTAGGGAATTGAAAATTCCCAGTAATAAGAACATACATGCCACACGCTATGGTTTACCCATAATCTGTACGGGGTGTTTGCGTTTTCAGATGTGTACGGCCCGTACAAACGTCTGCACGGGTTTTTTCGCCTAATTATTAAACATACATATAAATCGATCGTTTTGTGCCACTACCGTCATTTTTAATGTTATTTGCAAGAGAGTTAGCTTCCGTTTCCGATCTTTATTTAGTAATGGGAGTATCCTCGTTTATTTTCTGTGAATTTTTTAAATCGCAATCAATCGGCATCGAACACGCGGCCATTTTCGCTCTAATTTTAATGGATTCTGACTCCGATACGATGACAAGGAGATCTTTGTCTTTATTAGCGCTAATATCGGTTCTCAGAATATGGGTGATAACAGAGATGGAAACGAAAGTAGAATGTCATTGCTAGTATGTATAATTTTAGGGGTTAGGATTACGGCCGAATGTCACTGCTGAAGAGAGCGTTTTTTGCTTTGCTACTGATGATGGGTGTAATGAAAAGATCGTCATTTGATTTGTATTGGTCAAATGACTTTCATTGAGATGCAAAGGAAAAGGACTTTTCGTTTGTTCGGTTTTTTTAAAATTAAAAAAAAAATTTTTTAATCTTTTTTTTCATCTTTCCATACCTCTCTTCCTATCACATCTAACATGTATACAAACAAATTTTATATCATCAGATTCATCATTCATTTATATCTATACAGTCCAAAAATTAGAGCAATTGACCAAAAAAACTATACAATTTACAAGTCATCCACTATAAAAAAAGGGGGTGTTGTGAAAAAGAATGCAGCTGCAGGGCACATTTTCGGGAAAACAATGCAGCGTGCTAAAGGATAAGGTCCTATCAAACACAGGATTTCCTGGTCTGTTAGTGATAATTAAGCGCAGAAATAGACTAAATGATGACACGATCACATCATTTTTACAGTGCAAAATAAACTCAGACAAATATTGTTTGAGTTTTAAAATAAATGAAGACCTGTTTTAAAAGGCAAAGTCCCCATGCTTCTATGATGCAGCTGTAGGCCTAATTGAAATTTTTTTACACGAATTGACTCTTTTGATACGTTTTTTCTGTCTTTTTTTGGTACAGGTTTTGCTGGTCTTTGTACAGGGTTTTTGAATTATTTGTACAGGTTTTTCATCTCCGAGGTGTGGCATGTATGTAAGAAACTTCTCAGACTACAGCTGGGAAAAGGCTATTTCAGAATAGAAGAACCTTACTGTGCAGGATGTCTTCAAGACAATAATATAGAACATTTCTTGTTAAAATGTAAGAGGTGTATGGACAAATGGGAATACCAATATCAGATTATTTGCAGGCATCCAACTTACCTATAAATATGGAAGAGGTGTTAAGAATAGACAGACCTACAGAATATAGTCAAAACAATATTTAACGCGAACAAAGGTTAATATATTGTAGTTGGGAATGTGAAGGTCTGATGCTGTTCTTACAATGCATTTGACTTTTAACAGGTGAAAGTCAATTAAATATCTGTTAAAGTCAGTTATATAATTGGAACCACCAGGCCTTTACACCCCTCCACCTTAATATTATTCTTGTTCAGAGTTTCTGCTTGATTTTGTTCATTTTTTTAAACATACAAGCATAATTGGTAACTGTGATTTGCCCTATTTACAATGATTTGACAAATGTGATGCCACTTTCTCATATCGGCAGTTGTTCATATTATTTGGAATTGAAAACAATACATATCCTAATTATAACCCATCAGAGGTTGAACGGGATATTTTTCTTCATTAATTAAAACAAAATGTTCTAAAGCCAATTACACTCTCTGCACTTTTTAGGGGCGGGAGGTTACGTGTAAAAACGTGATTTAGGCTTGCCGTTTCCACCTGTATATTTCGGAAGTGAGGATAACAGTTTATCTGATAATAAAATCTCCATTTCCGTTATTTTTCTGTTTAAAATAAATGTGTCTACTTTTTCTTCCAATTCAAAGAAGAGAAAAAGCACACCCCCGTCCTAATACATTTGTCATCCCTTTCAGTGCTCAATTGTGGGCTACTTCCGTTCATCAGTTGAATTGTGGGGCACTTTCGCGGACCTCTCCTTCTACCATAACGGAAAAACGAAAAAACAGTGAAAGTTCTTAACGACTTGGATTTCAAAGATTTCATTTCGGTAATACATTTTCTATTAGTATGAATGTTAGTCGAACACGTGTCTGTAGTAGAGTCAGCAGTGAACGAATAAGAAATCTAAACTTTTTTCCATCTTTGTCCTAGTAGGCTATATGGACAATCTTAATAATCGACTGGGCTTAGGCCGTTGATTAATTTCTAGTGTGAAATTGGCATTTGACAGGAATATAAACCACCGCGGCAAAAACCCTTGACGCGATTGAACTATACAAAAGCAAAGTGAGAAGTATTGCATAGATATCAATTACGGCACACACAAAAAAGTGTGGTAAATTGTAAGAAAGTTAAAATAGAACATTTATGAAAGCTGCAAAAGAATCAGTTCCACGAGAAGCCAGAAAGACTTCCAAATAGAAGGCCTACTGTAGGGTGACCATCAGTCCTCTTTTCCCAGATTTTTTCACCTTAAGATTGGGCGTCCGGGCCGCTTTTTTGTAAATCGTATTTTGTCCGGCTTTGTATCAGAGATTGAAAGTGACAGTATTTTGACAAGTAAATATTGAACGAATGGCAAGAGGTATGTAGTGTAGTTGTTCACATTCTTAAATTGAATTATAGGCATTCTTAAGCAGTGCGTGTGTCTAGAATCTGTGCCCTTGAAGATTTCGAATATGCTTGCTGACAAAGGAAGAGATGGACTTGGCAGTTTGTGTGACGTAGTTTCATGATGATAATAAATGCCTGTACATCAATTGTTTACAACAGGGGTTCTCAACCCTTTTTAGCTCATCCACCCCTTCCCTTCTGAGCCTAATTTATCCGGTGGCCCCCCTCATTATTGCTGTTAGCTGGAAAAAATGTCAAAATTAGAAGTGAGCCAAACTACCCTTTAGTTAGTTCATACTAGTACATGCATTTGCACAGTTTGCAGTAAATGCACAAGATCTCACACTCATCTCTTTGCCTGTTAGTATCATTTTCATGTTAGAAAAAAGATGTACAGATGCACTCATCATCATCATCCTTCAGCAGTCATTAAATTCTCTGTTCAGTAAAATGTATATTTTAAATTGCAGAAGCTTCGCTAATGGTGTTGAGTACAGTTTGACATTTTATGCTTTTTGCGGACTCCTCTGTCCATTAATGATTCCTTTTTACTAGGAAAAGAATAGTAACTTTGGGGTTTAAACTGAGGAGTCATATGTCCCAATAATTACTGTAGTTATGTAGTTTAAAATTTTGTAATATTGTGCACTGGTTTTCTAAAATTATTATTGTTAAGAAATGCAGTCTTTTTTTTTAAAACATCCTTTTTGTTTTTTTTTTAATTTACGATTTTTGTTTTAGCTTGTGCCGTTAATATTACATGCAATATATGTGTCATTTGCACATTTTAAAAAATGAATTATGTAACAGTAACATTTATCTCACCCTGAGTGTTCCTAGGGGCCTCTGAGGAGACAAAGAAAGAACAGGACTACTGCACACTCATGCATGTCATACATGCCAACTAATATGAGGTTGGGCATGGGGCTGGTAACCTCATCAGGTAAAACATAAGGCCACAGACACCACGAGCATTCTAATGCCCTTAGTGCAGGCTTCCTGTCATGCGACTAGTTACGGTGGTGGCTCCATGCTCCATAAGGAGCGCAAAGAACATTAAATTCAAATTGTTATTTTATTAAAACTTCAACAGTTTTACTTACAGATTAATTCTGACATTTCTAACATGACTGTAAAATACTGCAATAAAACAATGCTAGGATTATGATTATAAAAACATTGTGAATAGCCATTTTAATATCACAAAGGCAGAAGCATGGAGTTTCAGTCCTTCACAAGGGCATACTTAAAGTATTTGGCACCCAGGGCTAAAGAAAGACACTTGCAATTATATTTTTAATAGTAATTATTATCATAAGTGTCCTATGGTACCCCTTCCTGGCTATCACCTGGGGTAGACAGGCCTTTCTCACACTCCCCTTAGTACGCCACTGGTACTTCATCAGGACTGTTGACATATGGAAGCAACAGAAATGGACAACCAGTGTGAAATGTCAAAGCGCCAAATAACCATATATATTGCATCACCTGCCAAGTCATCTCTGAATATGTACTGGCTTCCCTTATGTCCATGGGCACTCTGTAGTAAAGACAGACCTCCCTAACCTCATTCTCATTGGGCAGAACACTGAAAAGCAAGACACGCTGAAATATTTTGAAGTAATGTTCCATCATGGGCTATTGTACATGCATCATGTTGAGCTAATCCTAGAGAAGTTCAAGCATGGTCTGACTGCACTAAAGACAGTGGCCACTTCTCACCTGGAGCAGAGACTACTATCTCCTGTATCATCAGTTAGTCGTGTCGGTAATCAATTATGGGCTGGAAATACTCACGTCAAGGTGCAAGTGTGAATGACTGGAGTATATTAAAAATGAATGAATGTGTGTAGTCTTGGTAAGATCCAGGTGTGCAATAGCCCAGGCACAAGCCTATATGTAGGAACACAGCAGGCAAAAGTCACCCACTGCATGGGAACATTGCTGACATCAGGGGAGTGAGAATAAAGAGGGATGTCAGGCAGAGGCAGTGATTGGGCAGGTGGCCGCAGTTGAAAAAATATTCAAGAGGGAAAGTGGAGTAAATCAGGTGAGAACTGGCTAAACTACCAAGACAGCCTTTGGCAGGGAGTGTAGAGATTAGTGTAATTGCAAAGCAGAGCTGGAAACTAATCAACCGATAAATGGTCATGCTGGGGATGATGCCATTGTATACACTGAAGGGTCTGTACTCTATTGTGTTCTCAACTAGAGCAAAGGTCAAGGTTGATGCTGAACCTTAAGTTAAGCTTACATGACAACTTCCAGCATGAAAATGGAGAAGCATGCAGCTGCTGCAGCCTTTTGACTGCTGTCTGAAACTCCATTAACCAGGGCAGTTATTCATGCTTTGAAGGTCCATAATAGATTCCTATGACGAGAATGGAAACCATACATAGAGGCCTCAAACCTTCAGGAACTGGTGTGGATCTACTGTCTTGGTCATGAAGGGTTCACAACAGTGGAATAGCTAACAGACTTGCCTCGGGAGCATTCATAGTGGGGATAGATGATATGGATAAGGAAGAGATACTAAAAATAATAAATGATAGCCTGTTAGAGAATAGCAATTGAGGAATCAATAATGCTAAGACTGCTGGGATTCGGCATCAAAGAAAACTATCAGAGATGGACGTATGAGAGGATGCATATAGGGGTGTATGCAACCAGCATGCTATAGGAACAGCCATGCTGGAGAATAAAAACTCTGAAACTTAATCAGGAAATATGTGTCCATGATTCCAAAGTCAGTCTTAAACTTGTCTTTTTTCAGCAGGCATATATACAGAAACTTCCCTGTTAAATATATATTATTTGTTTTTGCAGTTTTGTTCATTAGTTTTGTCAAGTGTTGCTAGAATGTTGATTAACTCTTTGACTCCGGATGAACGCTCAGAGCGTTAGTGAGATTTGACACCCATGCCAAAACAACTCTCTGATCGTTGTTTTTAGTCTATCACAAATTAAAATTACGGCACAGGATGGAAAACAGTTGCGGACTCAAAGAGTTAAAGGCTTTACTTTAATTGTTATTATACAGTTTGCTCACCAATGAAGCTCAGTCTAGAAGTGTCACATCCAAAAGTAAGTTAGAACCCCAGAAAGGCATAGGTGTATCCAGTTCAGGAGTGGGAAAACTGGGGAGTCTAAGCCACATTTAGTAAAAGTCTCAGATATTGAGGCCAAGGTTATGGAGAAAAAAATCTCATAGCAAAGCAGCAACAAAAGCAGTGACTCATAAAGGTGTCAGGGTTGAGTCTGCAGAAAAATGTCTTAGTTCTGTGTCTACAGCAAGCAAATGGCTCTGCAGATTCCAAAACAGTATACCCCCCCCCCCCCCCCCCCCCCCCCCACCCCCCCCCCCCCCCCCCTCCCCCCCCCCCCCCCCCCCCCCCCCCCCCCCCCCCCCCCCCCCCCCCCCCCCCCCCCCCCCCTCAAAGCTTTTATATCTAATATGCCAAACTTTGAGCAGTTAACATTTTTAAACACTGAGTTTGACAAATTAGATAAAGCCATTGATCTGGCTGAAGCAAAGTTCAACTAGGAAGCTAAGAAACTGTCCATAAACTAGCCAATCAGCTAAAACTTTAACTTCAGAGGTGCTACTGACTGCTTTAACCTCACAGGTGCTACCGACTAAGGCTGGATAAGACAAAATGAGTGATCAATCCCTCCAGGCAGTAGTTCTCAGATTGGAAACTGTTACAACTCGTCTTGAAAATTTGGCAGCCCAATCTGGTGATGGACATGCTGTGCAATCAGGTTTGGGATTTGTGCCGTGTAGAGTGTTTTTTTTACTTAGATACAGAGAAAGAGAGAGAATGAAATTTTCTTCTTCATTTATTCATTACCCTTTAGCCCCCTAAGGAGCATAGTCCTTCAACAAAACTCACTTCAAATTGCTCCTGTCCTGTGCCAGCATCTCATGGTCTTTCCAAACCTTCCTCATACCTTTCATTTCTGTCTCAAGTTGTTTTCTTCAGATGTTTTTGGTCTCCTTCAACCTCTCTTAGCCTCAGAGTTCTAGAATAAGGACTGCCTTATAATGTCATCAGCAGGTTTCCTCAGTATGTGTCTGATCCATCGCCAGCATCTTCTTTTCATCTCTGGTTCTGTTGGCACTTATCTGGCTGTTTGTCATCAGTTCCAATGTGGTATCTTGACACATCTTCTCAATCCTTCTATTCCATGGAAGCACCCACTTACGGAAGTGTGTGTTGTTGTTCTCCATTTAACTGTACTTGTTAGATCATATATTAACTAGTAAACTTAACTGGTGTTGATATGTTAAATGATAGATAATATCATCACCCTTAATCATCACCCTTCAGCTCCCGCAAGGAGCATAGGTAAAAGGTAAAGGATCCCGTTACACACCCATTGAGGCATATTGGGAATAAGGTGTTAGGCCCATATTTTCTTGACCATCGGCACACTAGGGGTGATGTTGTCAGCACCACGCCGGCCACCTTAACCTTCCCAGAGTTACTCTGGTACCCAATTCATGAGGCTGGGTCGACCCCGGAGCCATTTGCAGTCTAAAAAATCCCACCTCAATGGGATCGAAGCATGGACCACAGAACTAGGAAGCCAGTGCATTAACCACTGCGCTACCGCGGCTCCCCAAGGAGCATAGGCCTTCATCAAACTTATGCCATGTCTACCTGTCCGGTGCCATCAGCTCAAGTTCTTTCCATGTCTTC
Source organism: Oreohelix idahoensis (assembly GCA_024509875.1). Lineage (NCBI taxonomy): Eukaryota > Metazoa > Mollusca > Gastropoda > Stylommatophora > Oreohelicidae > Oreohelix > Oreohelix idahoensis. The sequence continues at coordinate 359,965 of JAMPIV010000347.1, forward strand.
TTCATTCCCTTCATGTACGTCTTGAGCTCCATTCTCAATATGTTCTTTGGTCTCCCTCCGTCTCTCTTATCACGGGAATTCCAGAACAGAGACTGCCTTGACAAGCTTTAGATCAGTGCTCCGCAACCAATGTGCCGTGTCATACTGGTGTGCCATGGTGTCTGGCTGGTGTACCATGACACCAGGCAGAATACACCACCTAATAGTATACAAAATTGTATGTTATGGTAAAAATATTACGAAGGAATTTCATGTGTACTTTAGCAAATAATAAGTTGAGTATCGTCATCCACCAGTCCATCACACAAGAATTAGGTAGCGTTGTATTATAAATGCATCAAATTTTTAAATATTTACCATACCTACCCTCTTAAATATTATAGTGTGCAGTGGAAACTTAAAAGGCACTTCAGTGTGCCATGGAAACTTGAAGGGCACTTCTGTGTGCCATGGAAACTTGAAGGACACTTCTGTATGCCATGAAGTAAAAAAACATGAATGGGAAGAAGAAGGCAATGTAAGACCTTGAGCAGATGGCACGAGACAGGAAGACTTGGTAAAGGTTTGTTTAAGGCCTACACTCCTTGGGGAGTTGCAGGGTGTAAGAAGAAGAATATGTTGAAAATATTTTAAAAGAATTTATTGTTCTTAATCTCAATTGCAATAATATAAACACATTTATTTTGAACATATTCAGTGTATTTAGCAAAAGTTTTATGTAATTTCGAGTACGTAATGAAAGTGAATCCTTAAGCTCATCTGCAGCTCCTCGTGAGCTGTGCTATGACTACACTGGATGTGTAGCTTGTTTGGGCAGTCTATATCAGTGGTTCTCAACGTGTGCCAGGGGGCCATAGTAATATGGTAAAGTACCTTTTTTCCACCTAACAGCGACTATGAAGGGGGCCTTAGAGGTAAATGAAGCTCAGAAAGAGGGCCGTGAGCAAAAAAAGGTTGAGAAGCCTTGATCTAGATCATAGATTGTAAGGAAGATCTGACAAATGTGTAATTTCTGTCATACAGGTGTTGTGCTACCCTACGTGCAGGCCTATGATGACCTGATATGCGGCCCATTGGCCAAGTTTATCTCTCTCTCTGCTGTGATAGGCGGAGATGTCCAGAGTCAGGTATTTACACTGAAGGGTGAGAGGAGAAAATATTTTAAAAGAATGAAGGTTGTGCAAGACAGGGACAGAAAAGGTGAGGGAGGGAGAGAATTGGGGGGGGGGGATATATGAGGAGAATAATTATAGAAATATCAGGTGTATGCAGAAGAGAGACATTCCTTCTTACCTTCATATTTTTGTCCATTAACGGAGCATGGGGTCACCACTGTACTAGCCCCTGTGTAGGACATCTGCACAAAAGCCATTTGCAGAAGTGGTTTCTGTAGCTGATTATTGTACATAGTGAAGTGGCCAGCCTCATGCATGACCCCATCTTAGTTAGCTATTATAACATGTGATCAGTGGTCCTGTTCTTTCTTCATCTCCCCCACAGATCTCTCAGAAACTACATAATGCAAGAGAAGGACACTCATTACCTTTCAGCTCTCCATGGAGCACAGGATATTCAGGGTGTCCCAAAAGTCTTGAAGGAGGCTCCCCACAGAAATTTAATTAACAACTGGATGAGCAAAATTTCAGGAAACTGACTCAGTTCACGACAAGGCCTAGATCCAGGAGACACAGATCAAGCCAAGAGACTGTGGATGAAATTGAGAGGGCATTTGAACAGAGTCCCAAAAAATCAATACGCTGTGTCTGCTGAACTCGACATTCAAAAAACCAATTTTAAGTTTCTGTGGAGAGCCTCTTTTGTCTTGTAATGGAAAGCACATTTTCTTCTTACAGCTGTTGTGGACTTGAGTTCAGCTAACCAGAGAATGCAGTTGACTTTTTCTTTAAATTTTGCCATCTTCAGTCAGAGGGACTGAAACAAAAAATTAAAAATGTATTATTCAAAATTCACAAAACTAAATAAATTTTAGAAAGATTAAATAATTAAACGTTGAAATGATATTTATTAGCAATAACCCATCAATAATGACGGAAGTAAATCAAAAACTGTAATATATTTTAAAAATATTTTTTAATTCAATATAAAAGTTTTTTCTCGCTTGCTTGTTGTGATTGACGCAATCGTCTCTTCCTCTTAGCATCTGCAGCTCGTTTTGCAACCTTCTTATCATTTGGATCCATAATAATAAGTCTGCAATACTTTAAATTAAAATTTTGTCTTGAAGAAACAATCAAAAACTTACACTTTAAGGTTATTTTTAACAAAATGATGAGTTAAATCCGTTTCCGGAATGAAACTGGGTTCTACACCGACTTTTCCTCGTTGAGTGTTACTATTTTCGGGAGAGTACATATAAGGACTGCAGCAACTGGAGAGAAATTACTCTCCTCTCAGTTCCCAGCAAAATACTAGGCAGGATAATCATCCAGAGAATTTCAAAAGCAGTTGACCATAAACTGAGGAAAGAACAAGCGGGCTTTAGAAAGAACAGAAGATGTGCAGTGCACATCATATATTTACCCTCGGGAACATTATAGAGCAGTGCTCAGAATGGCAGAGACAGCTGTACATTAACTTTGTTGATTTTGAAAAGGCTTTCGACAGCATACGCAGGGACAGCCTATGGAAAATTCTGAGGGCCTATGGAATTCTCAGCCGCATTGTTTCCATCATAAAAAGCCTATATTCTAACTTTACGTGCAGTGTTGGATTGAGTAATGTAACTTTCGAAGTGAAAACAGGAGTACGACAGGGATGCCCCTTATCAACAACATTATTTTTGTTAGCCATAGATTAGGTGATGCGCCAGACAACAGAGGGCAGTCCAAGAGGAATTAGATGGACAACGTTTTCTACACTGGAAGACCTGGAATATGCAGATGACATTGCACTACTCGCGCATTCACATCAACACATTCAAGACAAAACCGATAGACTGAATAAGTATGGCCAGCAGGTTGGCCTGAACATCAATCTGAAGAAGACAGAGGTCATGACACTAAATGTGGGCAATCCTGAGCCAATAACAGTAAGGAACCAGAAGTTAGAACAGACAGACACATTTACTTACCTAGGATGCATAGTAACACCTGACGGCGGAACAAGCAAGGACATTAACAACAGAATGAATAAAGCGAGAACAACCTTTGCTATTCTGAACAACATTTGGAAGTCTTCCCAGTACAGCACAAACACCAAATTAAGACTATATGAGAGCTGTGTACTTTCTGTGCTTCTCTATGGTGCGGAATGTTGGAGAGTAATAGAGAAGGAAATGTCGAAACTGTCCTCCTTCCACACAATCTGCCTAAGGAAAATTCTCCAAATCTTTTGGCCATACACCATCAGCAACCAAGAACTACTTATTCGGAGTAACCAGGAGGACATGCACACCATCATAGCTGGCAGACGCTGGAGTTGGGTTGGTCACGTCCTCAGAAGGGACCCTGATACCATCACAAGAACAGCTATGCTATGGACCCCTGAGGGAAAGCGAAAGAGAGGCTGACCAAAAACAACTTGGCGGAGAACTGTAGAAGCTGAGATGCAAAGAATGAACCAGAGTTGGGGCACTGTACGAAGGATGGCCGCCGACCGAGCAAAGTGGAATCAATTTGTTGCTGCCCTACAAGACGCCACCAGGTGTGATGGCCGCTGACTGCTTTGGCGGTTGGCGGTTAAGGATCAAAGAAGAAGACATATAAGGGAAACAATACAATTAATGTCTAACTTTCAACCACAGTTGCATCCCTTAGATGTGACCGACGTACAAATGGCGAGAACAATTTATATTGATTGTAAGATTGGCTTCCTAGCTCTGTGGTCCATGGTTCGATCCCCAGTTGAGGTGGGATTTTTTAGACCGTAGACGACTCCAGGGTCGACCCAGCCTCATGAATTGGGTACCAGAGCAACTCTGGGAAGGTTAAGGCGGCCGGCATGATGCGCACCACATCACCCCTAGTGTGCCGATGGTCAAGAAAATATTGGCCTAACACCATATTCTCAAAATGCCTCAATGAGTGTGTAACGGGATCCTTTACCTTTACCTTTTTTTGTCGCATTACTACTTCTGAAGTTGTTAAAGCTTAGAACTGCACCAAGACTTCTGGGACACCTTGTATAAGCCAAACCTTCCTGTCCTGTGCTGCCTGTTCATGATCTGTCAGTGTTGTCTTGATCTCCTTCATGTCTGTGTATAATTTCCTTTTTTCATGTGTGTTTTTTTTTGGTTTTCTTTACAAACATTACATGTTTGGGGGAATAGAGGGGGAGAGAGTGAAAAAGTATATAAGTGTGAGGACAAACCAGGGCTACAGGAGTGATAGATAAGAAAATAGAGCATTGATTATCACTTTCCCTTGTCATGCTGTTTCACTCCTTCTGTACAAGCACTCATTTATGAAAGTCTATCTTTCTGGTTGTCATTTATGTTGTTCTCCATGTTTCAGAGCCATACAATAGGGTTGACTTGGCATTTCAGTTTAAGATGTTTATTTTTGTGTTGGTCATGATTTCCATATATTTTCCAATGCAGTGAAGGCTCTTTTTGCCTTCTGCAGTTCTATTTTGATATAATTATTTGTTCCTCCAACTTTTTCTGTATTACTGCCAAGATAAATGTATGATTCCACATTTTATAAGGAAGCTTACTCCATAAAGCATCTTAATCTTCTTGTGCAGGGCCTCCTTCCATTTTAGATGACTAGTTTGAGCGTACTTGACTAGAATGAATTCTTCATGATCTGCTAGAAGTTTTTAGGTTAAGATCAAAGGTAAAGGTAGTCCCATAGTAGGTGATGCCTTAGGGAAGTAAGTGTTAGAAGAAAATTGTATATACTATGTCCAACTGTATGTGGTGTGATGACCAGTTCCCTTCCTCGCTGCCTTTACATTTCATAACTCAGTAGCAGAACCAGGTACCCATTTACAGCTGGGTAGACTGGAGCATGATGCTACTAGGTTTTGATCCCACAACCCCATAACTTTGCCGCAAGAGGCAGCTGCTGTAATTCTGCCAATCAGACACAAAGAAACCATTTATTAAATCACTGCATTAGTTTTGATTTTTTATCCCAGTACTGCTAACCTCTGTGAACATGCTTCCCAGAAATGTGAATTTCTTGATTTATTTTAGTCAACTTATTATACTGATTGTCGATTGGCAGAGTGGTTAGAGAGCTTGCTTCTGGAAGCAAAGTTACCAGGTTCAAAACCTTAGAGTGGAAGGAAAAAATAAAAAAAAGGTAATATGTCTTACTAGGAGAGAGGACTAGAAAAAAAACCTATGTTGCAGCCAGAAGGCCTTTGTCAGGGACAGACAAACAAAAACAGAAAGGAAAGAAAGTGAGAATTAAGTAGAAAACATAAAAATAAGAGCAAAAATTCCCTGATTTGGATCACATGACAAAACCAAAATGTCTGCCATTGCTACCGGAAGATTATAGAAAATTCAAAGTGCTGGGAAAAAAAGCAAGGACTGGAAAAACTGAGAATGGGAAATTTTTTGTTTTTAAATGCAATAAATATTGGGTAGACAGAGAGAAGGGGACAGAGAGAAAAAGCTTAAATATAAAAATAAAAAATTAATCCCTGTGTTACTGCAGTCTTCCTCATATCAGTGTCAAATCCCAGTAGCATCATGCTCCAGTTTACCCTACTAATTAACTGTACTTGAGTTAGGGAAGGATAAGGCAATGAGGAAGGGAAATGGTCATCCCACCACATACAGCTGGACCTAGTATATAAAATGTTCTAGTAAAGCTGAGACCTAATGTAAGTGAAGTCTCTAACACCTCCTCCCTATGGCAGTAACAGCTTTGGCACTACCTTCACCTTTTACATTACCTTAGAACGATGGTGGTGCTTAGGGCTTGCTACTGGGGAAGACAAAAAAAGGCAAACAGTCTCATCATATGAAACATATTGCTATAGAAACCACCACTTTGAGTGCACATAAAGTGTGTGATGAATGCAAAAAAAAAAGACTGCATTTGAGGAATTCACCAGATAGAGAGGAATACAGTATTTGACCTGTAGAAACGAATAATGCACAATGTTGATGAATCAGCAGATTCTTTCACAATTCATTTGTTCACAGGCTAATTTGGTAAAGGAAGCATTTGATGCACAGAGGAGTTTTCTGTTGGCTGCTTCCAAGAGCAAACAACCTGATCAGGTACATGTAATATATTGGTGCCTCTGAATGTAACATTTGTATGGTTTTTGTGTGGATGTACCTACCAATTCTTTCTTCACAGTCTCTCTCTCTCTCTCTCTCTCTCTCTCTCTCTCTCTCTCTCTCTCTCTGTTGCGTGATAAATTCTCGCAACATCGTTTTATTTCAATATCTGTTTTATAACGCAAGGGCAACAACTGCTTGAAATTTATAGTCACTTTTCTCGGTAAGCATTTGTCTTCTCGCGTTGGTATCGAATGCAGTTAAGTTTGAGCTGTGGTCATTTTTGCGCTGGACTGCGCATGACTTGTCTTGTTGTTTGGTCGAGCGGTTTCCGCCCACGACTAGTGGAGTGAGCGATTTGGAATGGCGAAAGAGATGCCTCGTTGAAGAGGGGATCTCCGCTTTCTTTTGTTCTGTCAGGGATGTGTAGTCCTCTTATGGATATTTCGTTTAGTCGAGATAATACCTCTAGTGTTTTCCCACATGCCGGGAGGCGTGATATTTCTGTGTATTTCATGAAAGCAAGGTAAATTGACTTTTTCATTAACTCTATCGATTTTGGGTCGTGAGCGATTTCGATTCATAGCCTGTCTCCGAAAGTCGTCGCCACGAGATGTTTTTTCCCAGCTCACATGTCGCTGCATTGTACTGCATCGGTTGATGCATGTACCAAGGACCATTACTTGCTACTTTGTTAAATGAACTAGGTTTAGGAAACCTTTATTATCTAGAGGATATTTTTTGAGGACATTATTTATACTTCGGCAGACGTGTCTGTCTTGCTGAAGTCAAACTAAGGAGAGTGAACTGATCTCATACATCTGGTTATCTCCTGGCTGTTATAGAAAAGGATGGAGTTTTCCACCTGACTACATTTACAGCACTATGAAATATAACATGCATCTGACTCATCATTGTAATGCTGTCTACCGTCTATTGCTGTATTGAATGTTGCTGTGATAATGACTGTTTGATGTGCCTACACATTTGCGTAACCATTTTGTCACTGTGGCGTCCACAATAAATAATGAAGAAAAAACGTCAACGGCTGTTTCAAGACTCATTGACTTTATACGTCGTGAGTTTACTGACGTCCTATGTGGATTGCCCTGTTATTGTTGTATGAACATTGTTTTGACTGAACACATCTACACACTACACAAAACCAGACATGCGGATACCATCCATCATCATATGGTATCACGCATCATTTGGTGGCCATAAGCTGGTTTGATTCTGGTACTAGCAAACACGGGGTCCCTTACCCACTTCATTTTCAACAAGAATTCATCAGCATCCTTCAAGAAATTAACATTCTTCAATACAGTCAACATCTTCAAAATTTTCAAAGTACTCGGCGTTGCCCGGTAAAAGTCAAAATTTCAATTTTTTTGACGGAAACAAGAATTTGACAGTACCCGGCGTTGTTACATGTTGCCGGATAACTCGGACTGCTGTTATCTTTTACGCAAGTCAAGCAAGTTGCTACTGTCAAGGTGCCAGTGCTGTCGTTTTTTGAGAAGGTCAAGTGCCGGTTGAAACGGGTTGTTTTCTGAAGAAGGCCAAGTACCGATTTCCATCAACTTACTTTTGGATTAGAAGGTCAAGTGCCGAAACAACTCAACACACAGTATTTCAGAAGCTCTTGTACCATCGTGTTAGCAGTGGAAGCAGTTCAGATGTGCCATCATCGTTGGAGCTTCGCTCTTTAGGACGTTGATTGACATCCGTTTTTCTGCTGTTCGACGATTGGAAGCCTATAAGTTAAGTGGCCTGTTTGTATGTAAACTGTGCCCTTATACTTCTGCTGAGTCTTCTGTGTATCATCTCATTCTATATGTTATATGTTTATATGTTATTTGTATATTTATATGTTTATATTTCAGCGGGTTCTCGGTTGGGTGGTGTCTCCGTTAGATTATGCCACGTCATAGAGGTCGTCTATTGTGAGCGTTTTCTGTAGGGTTTGCAAATTTCCGATACTGGAATTTGCTAAGCGACTTCTGTTGCTATTTATGTTAGCTGTGATGACATGTTTTAATATTGTTTTCGTTATTATTTCGCATTCTTTAGTTTTGTTTTGATTTGTTTGTATTTGTTAGCCTACTCTTGTCTATAATTTAGTTTCATACAACATTTTTGTTTATACACTGTGGTGTCATGTATTTTGTTTAATTCTATCGCAGATATCGTCACATTTTTTGTGATATTTCATTAATTTCTGCTTTATTTTTAGTTGATTTCTGCGAAAGTTTTTGTATTGTTGCTGATCTTTGTTATTGTTTACATTGTTATTGTTTACATTGTTTGTATTGTTTACATTTTCAATGTTTACATTCTGCATGTGTTTACATAGTCATTGTTTACAGTTATAGTAATTAGTTAATGGGCTATGCTAATGCACTGTTACTACTACACTGATGATAAATGAATGATGAATAGTGTCGTGCACTATTGAATGAGAAGTGCACTTATGATCAAGAATTGAGTGCTGATATTTCATATACAAGTTCTTTGATTGGAGACTTGTTTCCCACAGAGACTGGGATAATATAATGTGATGTGAATATACAAGTGCTTAATTAAGACTTGTTACACTTAGGTTTGAAATAAATTAGTTAATTATTTCAGGTTTTGGACTCATATGTTAGACAACATGTCTACATTTGAGCACTTTATTGAGCAGGGTAAATTGCTTGGGAAGACTGGTGATAAGTTAGAAGAATTTGCAACTGCTCGATATGATAAAGCAATGGAAGCTGAACAAAAGAAACTGCAGATGGAAGCTGAACAAAAGAAACTGCAGATGCAGGTGGATGAAAAGAGATTCCAAATGGAAATGGAAAAACAAAAAAGGGAATCAGAAGCTGAGGAAAGAAAACTACAGCTAGAAGCTGAAAGACTTCAAAAAGAAGCTGAAAATAAAAGACTTGAAAAAGAAGCTGAAAATGAAAGACTTCAAATGCAGGCTCAAGCTGAAGAAAGGAAGTTACAAAGAGAGTCTGATGAGAGGAAAGCAAAAATGGAACATGAAGAAAAAACTCTTAGCTTTAGAGTTGGAGAAATTGAAATTGACGAGCATGAGTAATGGTAATGATTCAAACAAGGGTTCATCTTCTGGTAAGGCTAATAATGATACTTTTAAGATTAAGTTACCAACATTTAGTCCTTCCAGTGATGACATAATGTTCTATCTGGACAGATTTGAACAAGCATGTACAGCTCATAACATAGACAAAGCAAAATATGTTTATCAGTTATCAGGGATACTGACAGGTAAAGCTCTAAGTATATTAAATATGGTGGATGAACCTGACAAGAACAATTATGAGGTTGTCAGGGCCGCTTTGTTAAAGAAATATCAGCTTAACGAAGACGGCTATCGTCTACAATTTAAAAACATGTTACCTGAAAATGGAGTTGAATTCTCCGAGTTTATTGCAAGAATACGCATTACTTTCTCACGATGGGTTGAACTATCTAAGACGGAAAAAACTTATGAAGGACTTATGGACTTAATACTTAGAGACAAAGTCATGTCGTCTGTCAATGAGTCTTTCCTTGCTTTCCTTCATGAACGTAAACCTAAAACAATAAAAGAAATGGAAGATTTCTGTTGCCAATACGTAACTGCGCACCCACACATAACCATGGGTAACTCTAAGGTGAAAGAAGGTTTACCAGTTGCTTCGGCAGCTCCGTATGGTCAAAACTTTGCTCGTAGATCCCAACAAAATTTTGATAGAAAGGGTAGCGGTAATTTCTGTCAAAATCATGGAAATCACATTTTTTTTTTTTTTTTGCTTGGTGATAGAAAATCATCGGAGAATTGAAACACATGCAGGAAATCTGATCATGAGAAGTTTTTCTGTGAAATATGTCTGATCAACCTTTTTCTCAGAAATGGTGTTTATACATGTGCTAATCCTGTTGAGACTTTGCAGTGAATATTCTGAACATAATCTCTTGTACGACATGGGGTTACAGATAGCATAAGTAACAGTTACAACATTGATGCATAAATCAGTGGTAGATCAACAGCACTCTGTATCGACAGATAAGATGTTAGAAGATCTCAGCCAGGAGTCAGTCCACAGTGCTGATAATATTCAAGTTGATCTGCCTGATGATGATCTCACACATTTCTTGAACGGGAAAAGAGATGCCATCAAGTTTCTACCTGCCAGTGCAAAAGGGCTTTGGAAACAGCTGGACAAAGCCTTGTCAAAAAAGTTGGATAACAACCTGAAGCAGGTATCCTTTTGAAAAAAAGCTGGAAATCTTTTGCGATATGAATATATCTTCACTGTTGCAAAGAATTTGGAGGCAATGAAAAGTAACCCATCACAAAAAAGTAGAAGACAAATGAGAATAGATGAAGAGATCAGGAAGCAGAAGAATCATGCCCAAAATCAATTCAAGAATGCAGTGGACACAGAAAAGGAGAGATTACAGCAGGTTTGGGAGCACCTGAAAGGCCAACATAATTCTCTTTGTAGAGCAGAAAAGTTGTGCAGGAAAAGAAGAAAAACACAGAGGGATATGGAAAGATTCTTCATGGAGCCCTTCAAGTTTGCCAAAGAGCTGTTTCATACCTGTCAACCTCCTGAGACAAAAATCTGTATGCCGGACCCAAAAAATCCTTACAAGCACCCAAAAATCCTTACGCAAAAAACATATTAATAAATTATACACAATACAGTTTTAAAAACGAAAATTACCACATACAAATCTATTAGCATTTGAATTAGTGTGATATAAAACATGCTAATAGTCTCATGCTGTTCTTTACATATAAAAAACTTAGTGATCACGAGGTACTATTCTTTCGATGCACAGTGTATTATAATCAAAACATGCAATTTTAGCACTTTGCAGAATTGCATTTGTGGGCTTAAAGTCTGCACAGCATGTATCAATGTTAATCTTCCACTGTAATAAAGAAGTGAGTGTGTCTGCATTCATGGACCCCCTGTAGTCTGTGTTGATTATTTTATTGAAAAATAAAGCAGCGAAGTTTACACAAACAAATTTGTTTTCTAGTTATGTGAGGCCAACACAAAATATTATGACATTAATTTATTGGAAATATTTAAATGATCAAAACATAAATGGAAAGATTAAGAGAACAACAAAAATAAAATACAACGAAGCAAAGCTAACAGCAAAAAATAAAAAAATGACCAAATTATGAACAGAATATCAAATCTGGGAAGAAAAAACGTACTACCAAATATTTACAAAATTATTATTTTAAAAGTTGGTAGCCTAGACCAGTGATCGCCACTTTATTAAAAAATAGTAGGCCTACTCAACGCAAACAAACTTTTTTTTTCTAGTTATGTAGGGCCTACACAGAATATTATGACATTAATTTATCGGAAATACACTGAAGGGCAAGATATAACTGGAAAGATTATGACAGCGATTAAATTGCAACAAAGCTAAACAACAGCAAGATTTAACAAAGTTATAAGTACTTAGCTTTTTTAAACAAAAAAGCGTCGAAGTGTCTTGGCAAGCGTGGCTGATAACAGGTAACTTTAAAAATACGTCATGTCACGCTGAAAACCAAAAGTGTTTGAGGCCGAATTCAAAGTTTTTGCCGAATTGTTGGGTATAAAAGGATTTGATTGGTTGCTGGGAGAAACCTCAGTTTAAAAACAGACGCCGAGATTCCTGGAATAAAAAATTAAAAAATCGGTTTAAAAAAAACCTGGGCTAGAAAATATTTTCTGATTTAAAATTTAAAAAAACTTGGGTTGGTTGGAAAATACTTTTAGAATTATTTTTTATTAAAAAAAATAATAAAAATTTTTTCGATTTTTTTGTTTTTGTTGGGAGGGGGGAAAAATCCGTACAACGAGTCTGTACAGCGGTACACTGCTAGAAGTATCAAAAATACGTACATTGTATGAAAAATTCGTACAAGTTGACAGGTATGCTGTTTGAACAGCCACGGTTGAGAATGCTAAACATCAGGAAAGAAGATCCGGAAGAAAACCTTAGAATTACCTATTCAGATGGTCGCAGAGTTGAGCCACTCACCTTATATGGCCTAGTAAGCCAGGAAAGGCAAGGCTCGCAAAGATGCTGTGCAAGTCAGCAGATGACGTAGTAAAGTCCATTCAGCCTACACTGAAAACGGAAAGTGGATGAAGCTGTTGGTGCTGCCCAAGAGTCACTCAAGCTTAAACAGGTAATCGGATACACACAGACAAATAGAGGGGGATTTGGCCAGGGTAACATTCGCTGGTCGTCCAAGGTATTAAACAAGGAAGGCAGAGACATGGTAATTCAGGGAATTAGAAGCTGAGAATGATAAGAGGATGCAAAAAGCGGTGCTGCAAGCCCAACAAGGCCAATGGATTACATGGAAAGGAGCCCTGCAACGGTCTTTGACATGGAATGGTGTATGGCATTGGGCACACCTTAGACTCATCTTCATTATCAGATCATTATCAGGATGACCTCCTGCCATCATCTGCAAACCTTGTGAGATGGAAAGTCTGATGATGCTCAGTGTCCCATGTGCCATGTGATGCAGACACTTGAACATGTACTCTCAGCTTGCAAGGTGTCATTAAGGCAATGGTGATACACATGGCACCACAACAGAGTACTAAATGAGCTGGCTGCTACAACAGACCTGGCAAAGGTGAAGGTGAACGGCAAAGTCAGGCCGAGTACTGCAAAGACATACTTTCTAAGAGCAGTAAAGTCAGCACATCCCAAACCAAGTTGCAGTTTACCATCTATTCTTGACTGCAAAAGATTGGGAGATGGCAGTAGATAATCTGCCTGAGAGAGAGACAAATCCAGAAAGTATCAGAAGATCCCGAAGACGGGCAGATATAGTGCTACATTCCTTATCATCGAACCAGATTATAATGATTGAGCTGACCATGTCGTTTGAATCCAGATTGGATGAGCAACACTCATTCAAAGTGGCCAAGTATAATGATCTGGTCATGTACTTGAGACACAACGGGTTCACTGCAAGGGTCATGGGTGTTGAGGTAGGTGCAAGAGGTCTCATGGCTGCATCAGTGTATGATTTTCTAAAACTGTTGGTTTTGAAAGGACAGTCAAGAACAAGGGCACTTAAGAGACTCAGTGAAACTGAAGAAAGAGCATCATGCTCTCTCCTCCCCCCCTTTTGAGTGTAAAGGAGATTAAGGGGCCGAAACACTTGATCGACAGAGGGACTCTTTCTGATGATCAGATTGCCTCCTGTTGTATCGCTCTGTATAGAGTTTCCAATCATCAACAGTTGTTTCCTTTTAAATGCTTGTCAAAAACTATCTCGTGGAACATACGGTGCTTTATTTTTTTCATATTAAAAAAAAAACAATGTAAAAATTGCTAATGGGGATCTGATTCTGTTCTCTCAGTTGTGTTCATGTTTTCTTCAGTTTCTTTTGTCAGAAATTCTGTCCACATTGTTCATCAAAAACGTTTAAGTGGCGAGCATGTAACTGGTAACATTCCTGACACTTAACCTGCCACTGTAGTGTTTGTAAACAGCGTTAGAAAGTGGCTTTCAGCCAGGGCCTAATACAAACTGTAGCATATGGAGTTTTTGAGGTTTGACATGCTGATATAAAACAGCAAGAAAAAAAGTGCCTACACAAAGTTTTCAAGAAAGAACTGGACAAGATAATAATTAACAATGACAGACTAAGATGACCATAGCACTCTTTGTTGTCTGCTTGTAGCATTTAATTTATCCAGCAGTTTATGATAACATAAAGTGAACCTTCAGCTGGCAACGTTCAGAGTTCAGTTTAGGAATTTTTTATTTTGTTTTGATGTTTGGGTTTAGCTAGGTGTCAGCTGTGGGAAGGAATTATGATATTACTGCACAAAATACACAAAGAAAAGACAAAGGTTATGAGAATAAATGAGACTAACAAAAGCCAGAATGTACTTAAGAATTTTTAAGATGTGGAATCATACATATATCTTGTCAGCAATATAGACAAACTTGGAGGAAGAGACAGTGGTATCAAAATCATAATGCAAGAGGCAAGAACAACATTCAATGCATGGGGAAATGTATGGAAATCAAAAGAAATCAAGTCCAACACAAAAATAAGATATTGGCAGCATGGGTATTCTCAGCCCATAATTGATTACTGACATGGCTAGCTGATGATACAGTAGAAACAGCGGTCTTTGCTCCAGGTGCACATCGCCCATTTTTTAGGGCTGCCAGACCTTGCTTGTATGTCTGTATGATTAATTCAACTTGGTACTTGAATGAAAACTGTGATCTAACATTGCTCCAAGGTACTTCAGCTTGTCTTGCCTTTCAATTTTCTGCCCATTGCCTTGAAGGTCTTCTATCAGTATTGAGTAGTTCAAGAGCACCACATCACACAGGCCTTGTTTGGATTACCTTGGAGCTGGTTTAGAAACCACATGTAGTGTCTCATGGATGCTTTTGACAATTTCCAGTCCATGTAAATAAGTCATCAGCAAAAGTTCATGTTTGTCCTAGCCCTGTTAGGGCTGCTAAAGGAATTATTTGAAAAAGAAAATAAAACTGATTATTCATTTTAGACAACGGTTGTCCAGATCTTTAGGAGAACCAGTGTTACAAATAATTGCAGTAATTTTGCCACAGTCAATCATGCTTCAAGTGTCATAACTGGTCTAAAATCAGCACTTACCACAAGTGCGATCCTTTACAAAAGTCAATAATGTCATCATGTTCAAGATCTACGAATTAATCATTAGCAGTATTATCAAAAGCACACACCTTCAAGATATCCACAACACAACGATGTTCCAAATTTGCCACGCAGTAATGAGATGGCAACAGTGTGCTATCATACATTGTCACTGTGTCATTGTGGACATATACTTTAGCCTGATATATATATATATATATATCCATCCAATACAATTATTCCCGCCATAAGTACGTTGGTCGGTCGGTCACATCATGCACACCGTCATTTGCGCACTTTTATATTTTCGAGAGAGTACATTAACTTTCAACCACAGCTAAGGGGTGCAACTGTGGTTGAAAGTTAGACAATAATTGTATTGTTTCCCTTATATGTACTCTCCTGAAAATAGAAAAGTGCGCAAATGACGGTGTGCATGAACAGTTTGATTATGGAAAGAAGCCAACAACATAATTGATAAACAGTACACAAACTGGAAAAAGATTACATCATTCGAAATGAAATGCTATAGAAGGATGTTGAGAATACCCTGGACAGAAAAAAAGACCAACAGAGAAGTACTACACTCACTAAACGTACAGGAACATTGGCTCCTAAATACCATCGCATTAAGGAAGCTGAAATTTTTCGGTCATATAAAAAGACATAATAGCCTGTAAAAAACAGTGATGGAAGGCATGGTCCCTGGAAAAAGGGGAAGGGGTCGACCTAGACGACGGTGGACCCAGGACATCACAGAGAGTCTGAACTTGTCTTTGGCTGATGCAGGTCGACTTGCCCAGAATCGTGATGCGTTCAGAGCAGCTGTAATGGAGACAACGTTCTGGAAAGAATACGTCACATGATGATGACACAAACTGGAGACAGGAAGGTGCGGAAATGCAGATTAAATCAACAGACAATCAAGATACTCTTCTGTCCAGTTTCATTTGGGGTATAGATTTAACTCATCATTTTCTTAAAAATAACCTTAAAATGTAAGTTTTTGATTGTTTCTTCAAGACAAAATTTTAATTTAAAGTATTGCAGACTTATTATTATGGATCAAAATGATAAGGTGGCTGCAATTAAAAACCTGTCAATTTTCACGGGTTATTGCTAGTTATTAAATAATTACTAAGTGCATTTTACGGCAAATAATGGTTAATTATTGATTGATTGCATTATTTGTCCCGTCATTTATTTGCACTTTTGAATATTTTTATTTGTGTATGTATATAAAATAGACTTAGGGCAGTCAGCTAAAGTTCATCCTGACATTGTTCAATATTTCACCCATTCTGTCTCCTTTAGATGCATATATCATTGGCTTCAAATATATGTATTACCAACTCAGGCTGTTAGAGGGGGAAACGTTGCTAGAGACTAAGAGACAACCTTTCAGAATTCTTCAAGATATCTATCTAAGAGGAAATGCTTTGCTCTCTCTCTCTCTCTCTCTCTCTCTCTCTCTCTCTCTCTCTCTCTCTCTCTCTCTCTCTCTCTCTCTCTCTCTCTCTCTCTCTCTCTCTCTCTCTCTCTCTCTCTCTCTCTCTCTCTCTCTCTCTCTCTCTCTCTCTCTCTCTCTCTCTCAGAAAAGAAATGTGAGGAGAGTAGATGAACTTCCTTTACCTCTGCTCGTATACCATCATTGGAGAATCTCTCCTATTCAAAAATTTTATTTTCAATTTTGTGTAGCATTTACATCATAAGCTTATTAACAAATAATAGTACACGGGATGATATATTTACATTAATGCTGCTTCATTTATGTTTCCTTGAGTGTTTACTGAATATTTTAATTAGTATTTGGATGCTGTTTCTATTTCCCTTGGTATCTTAATTAGACTTGTCAACTTCACGAGCCATATTTCACGAGAACCTAATCTATTACTGTCTCATATTTCATCGTATCTGTTCATTTAAAATGGTATGAAAAGATGGCCATTGTGGAACTGATGGAGAGAGCCAAATACAAGTGGAACAAGATGTGAGTAGAATAGGATAAAAAGGTAAAGGTAAAGGTAGTCATAGCAGATATTGCCGTAGGGGAGTGAAGTGTTAGAGACTTCACCATACTAGGTCCAGCATCGAGAGGTGGGGTGTGACCAGTTCCCTTCCTCGCTGCCTTTTGCTTCCCTAACTCAAATTCAAAGACCATTTGCAGCTGGGTAGACTGAAGCGTTTTGATACCATGAATCGAACCCGGTACGTTTGCCATGAAAGACCAGCGCTCTAACACTCTGTCAATCGGACTTTCAGAATAGGATGGGACACACCTTTAGAAAACTACGTGATAGTATTAAAAAGGCAGCCCCAGTTGCAGAAATGACCAGGGTAAGAGTAATAGAGGAAGGTCAAAAACACGTGGAGAAGAGAGCAGGAGATAGATATGAAAGGAATAAAGAAGACCTTGAGCAGATGGTACATGACAGGACAACATGGTGAGTTTTTGTTGAGAGCCTGTTCTCCACAAGGAGCTGACAGATGATGATGATGATGAAATGTGTAGAACAGGGTTTCTTAACCTTTTTTTGTGCCATGGACCCCTTTGATTGTCTGATGAAGGGTGAGGACCCTTTTGATTGTCTGATGACAGCTGTGGACCCCTTTGAATGTCTAATAAAGGTTGAGGACCCTTTTGATTGTCTGATGAAGGCTGTAGACCCCTTTGATTGTACAATGAAGGCTGTGAACCCCTTTGATTGTCAAATGAAGGCTATGGACCCCTTTGATTGTCTGATGAAGGCTATGGACCCCTTTGATTTGCTGATGAAGGTGGACCCTTTTGATTATCTGATGAAGGCTGTGGACACCTTTGATTGTCTGATGTAGGCTATGGACCCCTTTGATTGTACAATGAAGGCTGTGAACCCCTTTGATTGTCAAATGAAGGCTGTGGACCCCGTTGATTGTCTGATGAAGGCTATGGACCCCTTTGATTTGCTGATGAAGGTGGACCCTTTTGATTATCTGATGAAGGCTGTGGACACCTTTGATTGTCTGATGTAGGCTATGGACCCCTTTGATTTGCAGATGAAGGTGGACCCTTTTGATTGTTTAAAGAAGATGGACCTTTTTGATTGTCTGATGTTGGCAGTGTACCCCTTTGATTGTCTGATGAAGGCTATGGACCCCTTGGATTGTCTGATGAAGGCTATTGACCCCTTTCATTGTCTGATGAAGGCTATGGACCCCTGTCATTGTCCGTTGAAGAGCACTTTCCTCTTGCAGAACAATGACCAGATTCCAGGAATGAAACCTTGTAGCATCACAAGCTGCAGCTGTAAATGGATACCAGCTGTAAATGCTCTTGTGTTAGGGAAGACAAAGGCAGTAAAGAAAGGAACTGGTCACCCCAAATCATAAAAAAACTGGGACTTAACTATTGTGAAGTCTCTAATATTTTACTTCCCCTTCGGCAGTATCTGCTATGGGACTAGCTTTATCTTTTTATTTTTAAGTATACTTTCCTGTCACTGAAATGGACTTTCCTCTCACTGAAATGGACTTTCCTCTCACTGAAATGGACTTTCCTCTCACTGAAATGGACTTTCCTCTCACTGAAATTGACTTTCCTCTCACTGAAATGGACTTTCCTCTCACTGAAATGGACTTTCCTCTCACTGAAATGGAAACCACTTGGAAAATTCAGAAGAGGAGATTTCAGACACTGAAGAAGGTCAACAGAAATGGAAGGGCGACAGGTAAGAAGCTTGAGGGGACATCTGGAAGCAACATCATAAAACAGGATAAGTAGGGGATCCTTGTGTGATCTGTGTAGAGTGTGAAATTTACATCGAATCATATGTATTATCTGATTCTGCGGTCTTTAATAACAATTGTTTAATAATTTTATATTTTCAGAGCACACTTACTGGATTGTTGCAACCAACATGTACCAAGCTGCAAGCAGTACAGGTAAGACCATGTCTAACATAATGTCTTTGACATGGCTAATCATATCATAAGGTTCAATCATAATCCTTAGCTTCATGTGAAGCATAGCCCTTCAATAAATTCACCCCAGTACTTCCTGTCCAGTACCATCCTTTCAGGATCTTTACCTGTCTTCTTCATTCTTTTCATGAAATGTTTCCAATCTGCTTCCTGTGTTTTTAGGTCTCCAATTTCTCCTACCCTGGAGATTTCAGAACAAGGATTGCCTTGTAATGCTACAATCTTGTTTCCTCAATATGTGTTGTATCCTAGTGCCTTTTTCCTCACATCTTGTTTCACATATTGATGATTGTGCCATCAGTTTCACATTGGTGATCTTGCCGTCAGTCACATATTGGTGATCTTGCCATCAGTTACATGTTGGTGATCTTGCCATCACTTACATGTTGGTGATCTTGCCATCAGTTACATGTTGGTGATCGTGCCATCACTTACATGTTGGTGATCTTGCCATCAGTTACATATTGGTGATCTTGCTATCATTTACATATTGATGATCTTGCTGCCACTTACATATTGGTGATTGTGCCATCAGTTACAAATTGGGGATCTTGCCATCACATACATACTGGTGATCGTGCCATCAGTTACATATTGGTGATCTTGCCATATGTTACATATTGGTGATCTTGTCATCTGTTACTGTAGTGTTTTCATGCTGAACGAGTCCGTTCAAATAGCCCCATAACTACACCCGGATGTTGACACTAGTGCATGTGCAGTGGACAGCATTGGTCAACCGTTTTTGCTTCTTCTGATTACTAGGCTCTCAGCCAGTCAAGCTGCATTTCTTATTGTAGGAACCATTTGATTTTAAATTAAATTGATTCGTTACTTATATTCTATCTAGTTCTAGTTCTTACGGTAACATAACATTTGGCGACGAGGATGGGATCGCAACTACGACGGACATAGTTTGTGCTTACGACATGGGAAATTTTGTACTTACAAAACAAGTAGGCCTAGTTACTCACGGGATAAGACAGAGACATGACAACCTGTTTGAATCGGTCTTTTGTCACGTTTCCAGCTTATCGACTTGTCGTAAATTTGGACAATACCCATATATCAATTTCACTGTCCATTCACCACATTTGATACGATGGCAACTCAAGAGTCCGAAATGTCTATGATTCTCAAATTGCTTATGCAGCAAATAAATCAACAAATTGAGCAACGAAAAGAGCAAAGAACAGAACAGAACGAAATAAGAGAACAGCGAAGACAAATCATGCAGCTCTTATTGGATCAGCAAACAGCTAGATCTATGACTGTCTCAGAAGCAAGTACCTCCTCACAGGTCCTAAAACCACATATTCCTCCTTTCCCAGAATTTGCTTTGGAGAAGGATAACTAGGACATATATTTATAGAGGCTGACTCATCATTTTGATGCACATGGGTTGATCGACAGGATGAAATTCCACTTTTTTAAATCTTGGATAGGAACTTCCTTATATCAACTAGCACAGAAGTTGTTTGGAACAGAGGATCTATCTGCTTTCTCATATGATGAGCTCACTGCAAAATTTACCACACATTTTAAACAGCGCACTCATCTCATTATTGCCCGACACAAATTCTGGCAATTAAGGAAAAATTCTGACCAAACATACTCACAGTGGATTGCAGAATTACGAGGTCTAGCAAATGGTTGCAAATTTATCTGTCCTAAAGATGGATGTGGCCAGTCGCTGGTTGATGAAAATAATCATGATATGGTATTAAAACATACACCTCATGAATTTATACGTAGAGCGGCTTTATCTGAAGAAAATCCATCTCTGGAGAAGATTTCACATATATCAGCTTTATATGAATCTGCCAATGAAACCCTCAGAGGAGATGACACAATTCAGTCAGATATTCATGTAATGAAGTCCAAGTATACAAAGACAAGGTCACAGTCACTCACTCGATCAGCTACACAACAAATCAGACCAAAAGACTCTTCAGCTACCAATAAACTGAAGTCATGCCCGGCATGTTACGTGAAGCATGAAAGATCAGTGTGAAGACACAGGCAGTCTACTTGCAATGTTTGTGGAAAACTGGGTCACTTATCCTCAGTATGCAACTCAAGGAATTCAGTACGTTCCACCACTAGCAGCTTACAACGCAGTTCAAGCACAGACAGGTTGTCAAACAAAACAAAGGACAGATCAAGTACAGATGTCAACTTGATTGATATGGAAGAACACAAGGACAAATTTCTCCTTAATGTCCTAGTCAATAACAAACCTGTAAAATTTCTCTTGGACACAGGCTGCTCATGCACTTTGGTTGGTTTGAAAGAATACACTGATATCGGATCACCATGCCTAAAACCATCTAATTCTCGACTTAAAGGCTATGGAGCTGTAATCGTCCCAATCAAAGGATGGACCAATGTTGAGGTCAAGTTGTTTGACAAAGTACGCACATTAAGGCTAGTGGTTGCAGATACACCTCATGGTGCTAATCTTTTTGGTATACCATTGTCAGAACAACTATATAGGCAATGTCCTCAGTTGTTGGATACCTATTACTAAGGTAGCCCCACTGTAATGTGGACTTATAATGATAAAAATAATAATAATAATAATAGGCTCGCTCCGCTAGGAGTACGGCCACACCACAATGGCTGACAATAAGAAAATCAACACCTTCTACAGGTACTTCCCTTTAATGCTTATGCACACACAATAAGGCCTCACACGGCCAACAAACGTATGAAATCCAACATAACAACGAAATGCCTTAACACTAAGACTGTCAGTATCATACACAACAGCATGACTACACTGATAAACTGCAATGACTACCACTCATCATGAGCGGCAAAAATCTATCACAAAGAAATACCCAATTCTTCGGCAACCTATAACGGCCTGTAACAAATCCAGTTCTGACACAACACTGTCCTAGAATTATAACTTAATAATCCAATAGAACTGGACAATGGCAAGCATTTCTAACAACTAGTCCGTGACATGGACTTCACAGCTAACGCTGGCAACCAGGGAAGCAAATCTCTGTCCTTACCGGACAAGAGCCAGATTTCACACTCCCTGCCTTCGCGCCTAATTTTTCCGGCCTTCCGCCTTGTCACATGACTTTGCCGGTTTTTTCCCCAGTGTTGCCCAAAACTCAGTGTTGCCAACCTGATTTTTCGTCACTGCGAAATAGCGCCGTGACAACCATGGTTCAGTGCTTTTGGACTTACGGTAACAGAACGAAACAGAGTTCCTCCAGAAGTCATTAATATGGTTGAACCCTTTTCTTTGGTCGGAGCCATCGCTCAAGTAAAAGAACTCTGCAGCAAATTTCCTAATGTTTTCAACAAAGGATTAGGAACATACACAACATTCAAGGCTCACTTACATGTTCGCCAGAATGCAGTTCCGAAATTTCACAAGCCACGTCCAGTACCATTTGCACAAAAGGCCGCAGTCAAAGCAGAAATAAAAAGGTTGGAAGACTTAGGTTTAATTAAACCAGTACATTTGTAGCAAAGTTTAATTTTGCTGGAGAGGTTATGATGGTAAAAGATAATGAATGTTGTTATGTATGTGTCAACCGTGTGAGGTCAAGCTATGTAAGACTTTGAGTCTAATAGATGATGTTGATGAATTCTCAAGGGACCTAACGCTACCTCTCTAGATCTCACACGGTGCTGTATGTTATTTCTAATGTGGGGTGTTTGATGTGGCTAGTGTCTAGGGTATGCAATGAAATGAAGGTACATCAAAACAACACAATATAACTCACTATAAGGAACTTAATAAGTCTGTGGTTTAAGTTTGAATTTAGAATATTTTTTGTACAATTTATTGTGCCTGTCCTTCTCTTTCTTTGGACAGGTCTTTAAAACTGAAGAAAATATATGTTACACTAAGAGTGAACTAAAAACAAGGACTCTGGGTCCAACAATAATAATATTAATATTAAAATGTTCCTTCAGGTGTTTTCACAGACTATTATTTACTAAGTATTGATGCGAGTCAATTATTGGTGGAGCTGTGGTTGTCCTCATCCCCCTGAGAGTTATAGTTAATTGATAAGGAATCAATTCAACTCCGGATAAATTGTCAGAGTGCCCAGACTGTGGCACATCACCTTTAATTTCCCACGTGAAGATTAAACTCGATGATATGTCTCTGCAAAGAAATGCTGCTCTCAGAGATTCACTTGATAATAATATACAGAATACGCTGTACTGGAGACGTTACTGTCTTCTTATAGTACTTCAGGTTTCCTGTCACCGGCTGGTAACAGGAAATAAAACCCTGCAACATAAAAGACACCCTGGCCTTTTCATATCTGGTGTATATTTCACTTAACTCTCTACATGATATGATTTTGGGGTCAGCCTCGTGTGCAAACAAAAGTGCACCAGCCCCTAAATTATATGAACTCACATCCTACTATGACCACACCTCAGGTCCATATGGCAGATACGCCACTGTCATTTTTCCATAGTTCTCTTCAACACAATTTAATAGGAGTATGTACATCTCCTTCTATATGATTTTTCTTCTATTTCTCTATATATAAATGCTCTAGGCATGTTAATAAGTGTTCCTGGAACACTGAGGCTTGCTATTCTATCTTGGTCTTACAATACTTATTAATTACAACAATGCAATATTCAAACATAAATCAAATGAGAATACCCAAACTGTCTCTTTAGGCATGTCATACACTTTCCCAATTGACAGTATCAAACTTTTGCCTTTTCAAAAAATATATAATAATAATTCAATTCCTCTTACCACAATTCAAGGAAATAAAACCACAGGTACGATGACTGGCACACATTCAGTTCTGCCGCTGGCTAGACTGTGACTTTATGTATTTATTTAGTTTTAGTTTACACAAAAAAGTCACACTTCTATTCTCAACGTCCTGAGTATGGAAATGATTCTATACAAATGGCGACAAGCCTTGGAAGCTTGGGATATTATAAAAGAGGCTGGCCAATGAAATCCAGCGTTCCCCCGTTTTGAATTGAAATTTAAAAAAAACCAAACTCCAAACAAACTGCGTGTTTCACAGTCTGTTAGTAATTCTGTCTTGGATATCACTCTACAAATATACTTAGTTTGGACCACCCAATAATATCTCTCCTATCCTCCTATTACTAACCAATCACATTTCACTTTCCCCTCTCATGCCTCTTTTTCAAAACCGCGTCCCCAAAATGTTATGAATAGTGAATGCAAACATGATGGTCTGTTCGTCAGTCCGTTCGTGAACATCTAGTATTATGTCAATATCTTGATTATTACATGGAGGATTTTGTATATTAAAACATATTATTGCTCAGGAGAAGATATGCTATTAAACTAACTAAATTTTATGGCCGTGGTCCCTGTAATTATGATTTCCATATATTTTTCATATTAGTTGTCAATTTCTACTTTTCTATAAATACTCTAATCACATTGGAAATTGATGAGGCATTATGGAGTTCCCCTGAAGATCATTAATTTAATAAAGAAAACATATGAAGACATGACATGCAGAGTTCTTCACGAAGGACAGCTTACAGAACCGTTTGGGATAAGAACAGGAGTGCGACAGGGATGCCTCTTGTCTCCATTTCTTTTCTTGCTGGCAATAGATTGGGTTATGAGATCATCGACAACACACAACAGAAATGGAATCCAGTGGACTCTGACTAAGCAGTTGGATGATCTGGATTTTGCTGATGACTTGGCTCTTCTGTCCCATAACCGTAATCAGATGCAGGACAAATTGAAAACACTCGATGAGAGGTCACAGCAATTGGGTCTGAAAATACACAGGGAAAAGACAAAAATAATGAGAATAAATGCAGGTAATGATAACAGGGTTAACTTGAAGAAACACCAATTCAAGATGTAAAATCATACACATATCTTGGCAGTAATATAGACAAAGTTGGAGGGACAGACAGCGATATCAAAATAAGAATACAAAAGGCAAGAAGAGCTTTCATTGCATTGGGAAATATATGGAGATCAAGAGAAATAGGATCCAACACGAAAATAAGAATCTTCAACTCAAATGTGAAGACAGTCCTATTGTATGGCTCGGAGACATGGAGAACAACAAAGACAACAACCAAAAAGCTACAGACTTTCATAAATGGGTGCTTGCGTAGAATAGAGGGATTAAAATGGTATGACAAGGTTACCAACGTGGAACTGATGACAAGAACTAGACAAGTGCCAGTGGAACAAGAGATGAGAAGAAGACGATGGCGATGGATAGGACACACACTGAGGAAACCTGTTGATAGCATTACAAGGCAGTCCTTGTTCTGGAACCCCCAGGGCAAGAGAGGCAGAGGAAGACCAAGAAGTACATGGAGAAGAGAGTTGGAAACAGAGGTGAAAATGATGAGGAGAACATGGAAAGAACTTGAGATGATGGCACGGGACAGGAGGACTTGGCATGTGTTTGTTGAAGGCCTATGCTCCTTTGGGAGTGGAGGGTTATGAATAAATACTCCATATTTTCCCCCTCTCTCTTGTTGTTCAAACTGAAACCACTAGTCCGTTACGTCATAAAATGTACTACTTGGCAGGCAATGCGCTGTCTGTGTGTGTATACATTTCCACTGTGTGACTATAGAACGAACAAATATTGGCCTTACATAGATTTTTGCTTCAAACATGTTATGCGGAAAAAGGGTTACGTCTTGATTTGTTTCAAACATGTTCTATTTAATTTTACCCTATGTTATCACTACCCGAGGCGTTCGCTGCCAATTTGTGTTTCAAACCAACGCGTGACAATGGTATCATTTTTCTGTCGCTCCCCTCTCACTCCTTCTAGACGAATAAGCCTTTCGTCTCAAAATGTTATAAATAGTTTTTCAAGGACATTAGAAACGATAGTACTATTTACTCTACAATACTGTCTGCTAAAATCAACACGATGGTGGCGTGGGTGAAGAAGAAGCTTCACAACTCCACTATTTTTATTTCTACATTATTTTGACTTTATAAATACTACTAATTTTATTGGTGTATCAATGTAAATCACCACAACATTCTAGCAGCTGGGCTGCACCTATTATAGTTGTACCAAAACCAAACGACACTGTTAGAATTTGTGGAGATTTCAAAGTAACCATAAATTCTCAAATTCAGGTTGAACAGTACCCCCTTCCTAGACCTGAGAAACTATTCCAGAAATTGCAGAATGGGAAACACTTTACCAAAATAGATCTCTCAAATGCCTATTTACAGACAGAACTTGATGATGAATCTAAAAGCTGGTTGTCATCAACACACAACATGGCTTATATCAATATCAAAGGCAATTTTTCAGCGTTTCATTGAGCAAATTATAGGAGGTTTGGAATGTTGTGCAAATTACTTGGATGACATAATTGTCACTGGTAAATCTGACAAGGAACATCTTCAAACACTAGAAGAACTGTTCAGATGCTTAGAACAACATGGACTCATGTGTAACCAGTCCAAATGTGAATTTTGTGAAGTTAGAAGTTGAGTACATAGGCAACATCATTACAGCTGATGGTTTACATCCCTCAGAATCAGGTATTGTAGCTATCAAGCAATTACCTAGACCAAAGAATCTCATGAAATTACAATCTTTTCTTGGCAAAATAAATTATTACCATAAATATATTGCCAGTCTGAGCTATGTGCACCCCTAAACAGGTTAAGGAAAAAGGACACTCCATTTTCTTGGTCCATGTCGTACAGATAGGTTGTGAGTTATTTTTGTCCCGTCTGAGTAGAGTGGATGGTGATAAATATGTGAGAAAAAGGTGTGAGAAATAGATTGTACCCAGTGCTAACAAGTTTAAGCAAATGTTTTTTAAAGTCCCTTGATAAATGTTGATAATCCTATCGGCTGACTCTATGGTAGAGTGCCGATTCTGAAACTGCGTAAATTCTGGATGCTACACTTGAATACGACTGTCAGAAGTCAGGAATAAATGTTATTTTTGCACACCCCAGTGGGCTGATAAAATTGAAAAATATTGCTGGGTTTGGTAAGTCCAGTTAAATTTATAAGTTAAAATGTTTCTCAGGTATCTTTGGCAAATCTCGCTCACAAATGAAGTTGGTGACGCACAAGCCAAGAAAAGAGACAACATTAACCAATCAGAAAAAAAAGACCGCTGGGATGCCCTTGTGATCAGGTCTGCTAGGGATATAAGAAAAACAATTATGGAAAAATGCTACTCCTCCATATAGCATATATATGCACAGACGGGGACAAGACGATCTCTTATCCACTCCGTCAGTCCTGATTAAATTTAAAAGGCACACGGTGTTTTCTTTTATGCCTACACTATCGCACGTCGCTTAAGTAGCTATTAATTTGGTCGGCGTCTGATAGTTTAGTCGTATGATATTAAATAATAGGCACTTATAATAAATACGCGCAATGAAATAAGCGTGAATTCTTTTCTGTCACTATCAGTCGCGCCTAGCATAAAATCAGTCAACTAAAACCATCTCTTCATGTGTGAGAAAGCGTGTGGTGAAAATTAACATTATAACTGAACATCTGGTATGAAATAACTACGCGTTATTTTATTTCACTAGTTTTACCAGCTAGAAAATCTAAGTGAATTATAATGGTAAAAGCTAACACTTTTAAACACTTCTTCTTCTTCTTCTTCCATCCTTAGCCACCAACCGACAAAGCAGTCAGTGGCCAGTACGCCTAGTGGCGTCTTAGGGCAACAGCAAATCGATTTCTTTGCCGCTGTAGCCCATCATGCCTTATGGCATCTTTAGGGCAGCGACAAATCAATCGACTTGCCATTGTTTCCGTAATCAAATTGACTAGCAAACAGGTGATCAGCCCGTTGTGACTTTTAAACACATAAGCACTAATTTCTATTACCAAAACATCAGAATGAAAGATCCCCATGAATGCTAATAACACATTTAGCGAAATGGTTATAGAACTGCATGCTTAGACTATCAAAAAATTCTGAGTGACAACTGATAGCAGGTTTAAGAAAACACAGTTTATATATCATTATATTTCTCTGATGCTAACAAGAATCAGAGAGTCAAGATAAAAGCTTTATAATGACTCAGGCTGAAAGAAACTACAGTCAAATTGAAAAAGAAGGACAGTCTATTATTTTTGATGCGAAGAAATTTCACGTGTATTTGTACGGACTCTCAAGGCACTTTGAACTTCAGACAGACCACAAACCCTTGTTAGCGATATTTTCTCCAGATCACAAGTAACCAGTACTAACTATGCAATGCTTACAGCGATGGGCTATTCTTCTAATGTCATATAACTTTGTGATAAAATACAGGCCCACAGCAAAACATGCTAACACGGATGCTCTTTCCAGACTTCCAATGGGAGCAGATCCAGGGACAAGTCCGAAGCTTCATGCTTTTCTGTAACTATGAAGAATGAAGATGCTATAGCAGACATCCCTTTGGACTCACAACTGGTTGAAAACGAAACAACCAAAGATAAGTTACTCAGTAGAGCTCGACAGTATGTATTACAGGGATGGCCTGAATCTCTGTCTGGAAAGAACACTAACATCAAAGCATATTTCGATCGTCGCATGAATATTTCGGTTCACAATGGCATATTCCTATGGCAAGCTGAATTGAACAAAGTAATTGTTCCTGCATCGCTTCGTAAGAAAATTTCTTCAATTATTGCATCAGGAGTTGTCAGGATGAAGAAGTTGGCACAGCGACGCTGATCGTGGCCAAATATCAATGCGGACATTCAAGCTGTAACGACTGGTTGTGATGCATGTAAAGCTAATCAGACTAGCCCACATCAACGCTGCCAGTCATGGCCTGATACCGAACATCCGTGGGACAGGATACACGTGGACTTTGCCAGTCCATTCATGGATGAACAGTGGCTGATTGTCATAGACGCATACTCCAAGTATCCATACATCGTCAACATGACGTCCATTAGGTATTGGCGATCTTGTCATCAGTTAATTATTGGCGATATATCAGTTACATATTGGTGATCTTGCCATCTGTTACATATTGGTAATCTTGCCATCCGTTACATTTTGGTGATCGTACCGTCAGTAACATATTGGCGATCTTGCCATCCGTTGTTACATATTGGCAATCTTGCCATCTGTTGAGTATTGGCAATCTTGCCATCAGTTAAGTATTAGCGATATATCCATTACATGTTGGTGATCTTGCCATCCATTACATATTGGCGATCTTGCCATCATTTAAATAATGGCAATCTTGCCATCCGTTTACATGTTGGTGATCTTGCCATCAGTTACATCTTGGCAATCTTGCCGTCAGTTACATATTGGCGATCTTGCCATCGGTTACATATTGGCGACCTTGCTGTCGGTTACATATTGGTGATCTTGCCATCAGTTACATATTGGCAATCTTGCCGTTGGTTACATATTGGTGATCTTGCCGTCAGTTACATATTGGCGATCTTGCCGTCGGTTACATATTAGCGATCTTGCCGTCAGTTGTATATTGGCAATCTTGCCATCTGTTAAGTATTGACGATTTTGCCATCAGTTAAGTATTGGCGATATATCCGTTACATGTTGGTGATCTTGCCATCCGTTACATATTGGTGATCCTGCCGTCAGTTACATATTGGTGATCTTACCATCAGTTACATATTGGTGATCTCATCAGTTACATATTGATGATTTTGCCGTCAGTTACATATTGGTAATTTTGCTATCTGTTACATATTGGTGATCTTGCCATGAGTTACATATTGGTGATTTTGCTGTCAGTTACATAGTGGTGATTTTGCTATCAGTTACATATTGGTGATTTTGCCGTCAGTTACATATTGGTGATTTTGCTGTCAGTTACAAATTAAGGATTTTGTCATCAGTTACATATTGGTGATTTTGGCGTCAGTTACATATTTGTGATTTTGCAATTAGTTACATATTGGTAATTTTGCCATCTGTTACATATTGGTGATCCTGCCATCAGTTACATATTGGTGATCTAGCCATCAGTTACATGTTGGTGATTTTCTGTCAGTTACATATTGGTGATCTTGCCATCAGTTACATGTTGGTGATCTTGCCATCAGTTACATGTTGGTGATCTTGCCATCATTTACATGTTGGTGATCTTGCCATCACTTACATATTGGTGATCTTGCCATCTGTTGCATATTGGTGATCTTGCCATCTGTTACATATTGGTGATCTTGCCATCAGTTACATATTGGCGATCTTGCCATCAGTTACATATTGGTGATCTTGCCATCTGTTGCGTATTGATGATCTTGCCATCTGTTACGTATTGGCGATCTTGCCATCAGTTACATATTGGCGATCTTGCCATCTGTTGCGTATTGGTGATCTTGCCATCTGTTACATATTGGTGATCTTGCCATCAGTTACTCATTGGCGATCTTGCCATCAGTTACATATTGGTGATCATGCCATCAGTTACATATCGGTGATCCTGCCATCAGTTACATATCGACGATCATGCCATCAGTTACATATTGGTGATTTTGCCATCAGTTACATATTGGTGATCTTGCCTTCAGTTACATATCGGCAATCATGCCATCACTTACATATCGGCGATCATACCGTCAGTTACATATTGGCAATCTTGCCATCCGTTACATATTGGTGATCTTTCCACCAGTTACACATTAGTGATCTTTCCACCAGTTAACGTATGTGTTATCTTTCCACCATTTAACGTAAGTGCTATTCCACCAATTACATACTGGTGATCTTTTCATGTTACATATTGGTGATTTTTTTATCTGTTACATATTGGTGATCTTGCCATACTATTTTAATGGTGTGGTATTGGGAGGAGAGGGGAAATGTTATAGTCTTACTAGGACATTTGTCCTGTCAAAACATATTAGATTTTTTTCCTATATCCCAGCTTTTACCACCGGCTTATTGCAGTACTCCTCATTTTCTCATACTTTTACAATCTTTCTCTTGTGCACCAGCACACACTTGTGAAACTCTGTAACTTTTTGCTTGTTGTTATAGGGTGTCTTTTTATAAAATATATGTGCATATAGTATTGAGTGATTGTGGTAATATCCCCTATGTTTAATTTTACTGAGGATTTGTATTGAAAGGTGTGGCTTTTATAACAGTTAACTACCTATTCTGTGATAAAAGACGTGTGTTGTAACAGTTGCCTATGTATTCTTTGATGAAAGATGTGTGTGTAACTGTTATCTACTTACCTTTATCGATGTGTTGTGTTGAAAGATTTGTGTTATAAGTGTTATCTACTTACCTTTACTGATTTGACTAAACAGTTTGACTATCCAGAGTTTGCCAATGACCTGGCTGTTCTATCCCACAGTCTCCCTGGCTCTTCTATCCCATAACTGTTATCATGTGCTATAACAGTTATCTGCCTGTTCTGTGATGAATCACATGTGCTATAACAGTTACCTGCCTGTTCTGTGATGAATGACATGTGCTATAACAGTTACCTGCCTGTTCTGTGATAAAAGACGTGCTATAACAGTTACCTGCCTATTCGGTGATGAAAGACGTGCTATAACTGTTACCTGCCTATTCTGTGATAAAAGACATGTGCTATAACAGTTACCTGCCTATTCTGTGATAAAAGACGTGCTATAACAGTTACCTGCCTATTCTGTGATAAAAGACATGTGCTATAACAGTTACCTGCCTGTTCTGGGATAAAAGATGTGCTATAACAGTTACCTGCCTGTTCTGTGATAAAAGACATGTGCTATAACAGTTACCTGCCTGTTCTGTGATAAAATACATGTGCTATAACAGTTACCTGCCTGTTCTGTGATGAAAAACATGCATTGTGTCACCTACCCACCTTTACTGAGGTTCTGTGATGTCAGACATATGCTGTAACTATTACGTACCTTCTACTTCTCATGGACCAGTCTCTAGTGCAAACAATGAAGTAATTATTTCCCCCCAGCCCCCCCCCCCCCCCCCCCCCACGTGCAAGTATATATATATATACATATATATATATAAACACACATAGCTCATGGTACATTAACATGATCAGTAAGTTGCAAATATAATAATCAAATAGTAATAGTCAATACTTGAGTGAATTTTTGTGTGTGTTGATTTGTTATTTTGGCCAACTGAATATTAGCCTATTCTTTTTGTGGTGTTTCCCCCCTCCCCACAAAGGATGTCAGCCGTAATGCAAGTTATTAGTGTAGGTAGAAGAAACTTAAAGTTTTTCCATTTTTCAATTTCCTACTAGATTTTTTTATTTTTAACCTTAATCAAATAGGCCTTAAAGTCACAGATTTGTAAAAAAAAATGGGATTAAATGTTTCTAAGGTAGGCTTAGTAGATTTAATGTAAATAAAGGTTGTAAATTTACTTTAATTAATGTCATTTACAAAATGAAAATTTATTGACTGTTAAATAGTAAAGCTACTAAAATGATTGGAGAAAATAATATGAATAATAATATAGCCTGCTCCGTCATTGCACACAGCACACAGTTGTGTCTGCTGACATCGCCTGGCATGCAAAGTTAAAAAAAACTTTTTTTTTTAAAATCCCAATCTTTTGCGGAGCCCCGGTTGAGAAACCCTGATATCTAGAGCATGATAAATTATGTTTGTCTGATTTGCAGGACTTTCGTGAGAGCAAGCGTAGGAGTGAATACTTCAATCACTTGTCTGCAATTAGCGAGTCCATAGCTGCCTTGGGATGGGTCACTGTTGTAAGTATCAGCCTGTGTATTTGTTTATCAGTCAGTGTTAGAGAATGTACTTCTGTAAGTATTTGATTCTTCACTTTAATCTCTTCTGGAACCTTGACACTTTGGATCATAGTTAGTGAGCACTTGGCCGTTAGTTGCCACTTTCATTTTATTTTATTTTAGAGGATGCGTGCTGAACAGTTTTTGTCTAGTCTTTTATGTTTATGGGGGGGAGGGGAGGGGAGGGGGAGTAGATGAGGGTACTGATAAAAGTGAAGATAATCTACTTGAGAAATAACTTCTGAGAATACTAAAAAATCTACAGATGAGTGTATTTCTATGTAATGAGTTCTTAGGGATAATGAAACGTTAACTGCGAAAAGCTTGGAGGAAATAGAATAAGCTATGCAACTTGCTGTTCTGCCACCTGTTCCAGGTTAAGAAAGTATATTGATAAAGTTATTGGCTCAAGACAATAGCCCCTTACTGAAAGAATTAGTTTAGAACTAAACAGGTAAGAGAACAATGCATATTACATAAAATATGGGGTCAAGTCTGTATCACAGACAGGGAATATGATGTGTCGGTATTGTGGGTAGTGGAGTTTCCTCCATATGGATCCCTCCCCCTAGGCCTAGTGAACTATTTTTCATGAAAGGAGCATCCTCTGTGGTGTCAGCCTCTGGGTCTAGCATAACCTCTCAAACCCAAAAATCGTTGTGCTAGGTGAAGAGCCACACCCTCCTCGAGGTGGCCTTGGTCACTGGGGTTTGAATCCCCAGGCTGAATACAACGGATCTAGAGGAGCAAACCTCGATAATAAACCTGGTGCACTAACACCATACACACCAGTCCCTAGTTGGAAGGGAGCCAGGGCTATACTGAACAGACTTGGGGGAATGGGAACTAGTAGGCGCTGCTCTCTGATGAATGGAACCCATCGTAAAGGCACAAGTTCTCAGGACGTGATGATCCTTTCGCTTTGAACTTTTGGTCACATGCCTAGAGCCCAAGAGAACTCGGCATAACCAGCAGGTGACTTGGTGGCAGGGATAGAACAGTGTGAACCCTACCTTGGCTACATATCTCAGAGAGATGCAGAAACACTCCTCTTACCCTCCCAACTATGCAATGAGGCATATCTGGAGTCATCCTTTTATGACCACCAGCTATGCATAATGCTACAAAATACATATGTGGAAGTGAACCTCTGTCTGTGAGGCTAATTACACCCTTATTGACTCTTGAAATTATCCACACACTTCCAGGAATTCCCCCTATGGTAAAACTTGTTGAGAACCCACCATTGCACACTAAGCTTGGAGAAGTCACTTGAGCCCCAGACGTGATTCTTTGGCTTTGACCTGGTTGAATACATGCAGGAGGATTTCACTATGGACCCAGTGATAGGCAGGGGGAGCTGAGAAGTGGCTGTGTGCAGGACGTGACAATTCCTTGGGAGATCCCAGAACTAGAGCACAGTATTTTAGGTCTGCATAGTTGGAGAGTCCCCTTGGATGGCAGGGAATGCACAGTATTGCACATGCTTCTTCCTCCTAGCTTGGGACCAGATGTGAAGATCCTTTGAATGCCAGCCAAGCTGGAGAAGCTGGAGCTCATGACTTCAACTCAAGACGTTTCGGATTAGCAGAAAAGCCACAGGAAAAGCCTAGATCTACAGTGGAGATAATATCAAGGACTCGTCAAACTGGTATTGGCTGCAAAAAAGAGCGAAAAGCTCAGCAGCCCTAGTTAAACAACAACATAAAATATAGTAACTGCAACTCTTGAGTTTATAAGGAGTTTGCCAATACCATGCACCGTCTCATATAAAAATATACATGCACATATTTATACATATTATTGTGCACAATGGTACTCAACCCATAGGTGTCCACTCTCCTTCAGAATTCCTATTTACTGGTTGATCTAGCCAGTCTTACATTGATCCTGACTAGTTTTACTTTTAAATTTGAGTTGTGTTCGTAGATAGTACACATCTTTGGATCACTGGATCTATTTTAGAGATGTTGAAGGTGAGTGGAAAAAGATAGAAACGTATGGGACTTTATCCAGGCTTTTGCCCCGATCCACGTTCCTCCTTTTCATCAAAAGTGAGTTTTCAGATGTTTGTCTCTCATCCAGCTTCATTCTCTGACTTGGATATGCAGCATTTGTGCGATTTTCCTAGACTTTACGTCTGGCATTATCAATAGAATTTGTCCCTGCCTAGTCCAGTCGTAGGTATTGACCCGTGAACAGTCTTTGAGACACGTGTACATGTGGTGGGTATATGTTAAGTGTGGAAAGCTATATTTCTTGCTTATGTTGATGCCATGGTCCTGTTGTGTAGGTGGACTGCATAATTATAGTTCCTTTTAAAGTTGGAAAGTTCGTGAAAAGATGCCAAATGTCTACAAAGTAGTGAAACTACCTTGTTAAGCAGTGTAAAATTAGCTGACCTGAAGATTGATAGCCTTGAGGTAATGAGATAATTCGAGGATTATGTTTGAGAGGTCAAAGTGTAAAACCTGCCTTCTTCATAAGAAGATCTGAATTCAGCATTCAGAATAAGAGGAAAGGTTTTGTTAGGGACATTGGATCCTACCCAGAAATGGGAGTCATTCTGTAAGATTACTTCATGAAAGTTTACCAAAAGAAAGACAAATGGAAAAGAATGAAAAGTTAGATGAAGGCAAAAAAAAGGGTAGATAAAGATGGAAATAAAAAACAGAAGACTGAATGCCATTTTGCAACAGTCTTCTCAGTCTTTTTCTTTCATTGTCAGTCATGTGATATTGTCTGGTACTGTACCTTGTACAGACTGAAAGGAAAGATACCTAGTCAAGTTGCCCACACACACACAAATTTAAAAAATTAAGATTTACAGAATTACACAGTATGAGAGGTATAGTGTTACTAACAATGTCAGAGAAAATATTAAAACAGAATCATATTTAAGAGATTAAAGGAGGCTTTAAACAGACAATTT
Organism: Oreohelix idahoensis; assembly: GCA_024509875.1. Taxonomy (NCBI): domain Eukaryota; kingdom Metazoa; phylum Mollusca; class Gastropoda; order Stylommatophora; family Oreohelicidae; genus Oreohelix; species Oreohelix idahoensis. Next base: position 395,463 of record JAMPIV010000347.1, read on the forward strand.
AGGGAGAAACAGGCAGCTTTTTGACAAAACAGATTCTGTAAACTCAAGATAACTACATAGCTTGGAACTTAATTTGCCACAATACATTTAATTTTTTTCAGCAGCACATATAAAACCAGAAATGAAGTGGAAAGTCACAGCCAAGGTGGAGTGGGTTAGTTTCCAACACAGGCGGGAAAAAGACAACAGGAGGCTGACACTTGGGAGTCATGACCCAAGTGCCCCCCTCCAGAGTATAAGGGATATGACAGCTCTGAAACACTTGTCCAATATGGTGGGTGGGGGGGGGGGGGGGGGGGACTTCATCTGATAATCACATTGCCTCATATAGGGTTTCCTATCATATCTTATGGATTTTGAAAAAGTCTTTGACAAAAATTTGGGAGAATGTCAGCACTACTGACTTAGTTGATCATGTTCTACCTTGGGGTGTAGAGGATAGCCAGAGAGAGCACCATGCTATCCTATCGGCTGTCTTCCTTTTGACCTGGTTCCAGTCCAGTCCTGGGTCCTTCAGAGATTGTCTGATGTTGTCCACCCAGCGAACTCTGGGTCGTCCTGGAGGTCTGGATCCTCTGATCTTGGTTTCTCCATATTTGTCTTGGTAGCTGGTCTTCTCCCATTCTGCAGACATGGCCAAACCATTGTGACTCGGATCTGCAGGGACTGGGTTTTGAGGCTATGACATATTGTTTGGTTTTTAACCCTGTCCCTTCTTGTCACTTGCATGCACCACCTTCCTCAAATACCTCATTTCTGAGGTTTTAAGCTGGCTAGAGAATGTCAGCTTATTGGGAAATTATTGTAGACTGGGGTTGTGAGAATACAGGAAAAAAAAAGGACTACAAATCCCTTAGGTATGTCATAAAAGGGACCTATTTCAGTGTTGCGAGAGAATTCTATGTTATTATTTGTGTGGAGGTGGTGACTGTAGAATTAAGCAGATCGTGATGGAAGAAATGTGAATGTCGTAGGCTTAATAAATAGAGTCATTCAGTGCAACTGGCATGCCATACAAATGGTAAGTTCAAAATTATCAGCCACAGTGCCAATCAAATCCAGTCCACAGAAAAGACATTTATTTGGCTCCATAGTTCCAAGCTTGTAATAACATCAATAATATGTTGCATTCAAACGTCCAGTGTCTGTCAGTTGTAGAAGTATATAACATGGCATGCAATAGCAGAATACATCTCAATTCTGGCTGTTATGACCAAAGGTTCGTTCGGACACGACGTGACCCAAGTTCTGCGGCATTAATAGTTGCTGACGATATCCTTGCGAAATACTTCATTAAATTGGTTACTGTTAAGACAGTAAACCATAATGGCCAATAATACTTTGGTGGCGGCCTCTCGAACATGGCCACATAAAATCGCTTGCATTAAAAAGTCTCCACGAATTGGGAGCATACAATGTACATCCTCACTAGTCAGCGTACAAAAGTTAAAGGCCCAGAAAATTAGCCGTTGGGCTACAATAGCAGACAACGCATACGTCATATAGTTACCAATTACGTAATAATGTTGCGGCGCTCAATACAAGTTTACACACAAAAACTAGCTAATGCCAACAGCCGTATCTCCAAAAAAGAATGGGTATACGCCTGTGTGCAAAAGCATACACAACAGTCGGGTAGTTATGAGGGCTGGCATCCTCATCATGTAAAATAACTTGCTACAGAAACAACCACATCATGGGCAAGTGCTTTGGCATAGACTTCCTGCAAGGTGATGAGTTGCAGGGGTGGCTCCTTGCTCCATAAGGAGCAAATAATAAAATATTCTTTGAGAGAGAAAGTGATTATATATGTATGTGTTTGTATTTTTGCACTGATAGCTTTACTGTAGTCACTCATTATATATGTGTATTTGGATACTAATTTCATATTGGTTTCACAGACCCCAGCTCCTGTCCCCTTTGTCAAAGAATTGGTAGATGCTAGTACTTTCTACACCAACCGTGTCTTAAAGGACTACAGGGAGAAGGACCCCAATCATGTGGAATGGGCCCGCTCTTGGTTAACAACCTTGACTGAGCTGCAGGCATACATCAAGCATTTTCATACAACTGGCCTATCATGGAACCCTCAGGTAAGGATTTTCAGACATACCAATATTTCTAGCTTTCTGTTGTGTCCATTCATTTTGGTGTGTGCTGGTCTTTTTTTTTTTAAATTTGATTGTAGGTGTGCTTCCATGTTTATATCTTTGTCTATTTATATTATTGGACATTACTGTTTTTGGGATACTGTATCTGTTTCATTTTTCTTTAAGCCCTCTTTGTCTGTTAATCTTATTTCTACTTGACTGCTTCTGTATCTCTGTTTTCATTACATTTTTTTCTCAGACATTTCCCTATTTTCTTAAATGTTATCCCATTTTGGTTTTCACTTATATTGCTTGTTATATTTTTATTTTATTGAATGTCTGCTTTACTTTTCTTGTCTGTCTTTAATACATTTATTACTTAGGTGTTTCAATTGCGTCACTTTAAAAAATATTTAACAAATTGTTTTGGGGTTGTTTGCATCTTATTTATTTGTATATGTACTCCATTTGATGTATGTTTTCTCCCCATTGTCTTTTCTCATTGTAATGTATATATGGTTTCTTAAAGGCATAATTTTGGAAAATGATGTCTTGTTGATATTCCATACATACACCCAATTCTTTTTGGCATGTCCTCATAATAAGAGTCCCAGTTCTTTCATCCAGTTGTTCGTCCATTATCTGTTTCTGCATCATGTATCAATGAAAGGTATATACAGTGCTAGTCAGTCAAACAAGAAACGCAGAGATATGGTAGTTCATGACATCAGAACTGTGGAAAAGGCTTTTTGTTGGCTGTGGAATATGTGACAGGTAGGCCTACTCCTACTACTTAAGCGCGAATAGCGCTACTATTAAGTAGAAAATTGTATTACAGACTAGCTAGTTACTTTAACACTAGTCATAAAGGAATGACGCCATCAAATTTGGTGTGGGTAAACAAAACGGCTACGACCGGAAGAAGAATAAGAGGGGAGTTAAGTTGGTTTTTAGAGAGACGGGTCCGGTTTGGGTTTTGGGAGCAGTAAGGTCGTCATGCTGGTTGTGTTAGAATTAGTAGCTAGAAAGTTTAAGTTTATCATGTATACTTCAATGGATTGTTAGCACCTAGTACGAGCATAGACAAAAACAGTGTATTAAATGGTTTTCAGTGAATGAGAATACAAGTGTTGTGTGGTTTTTACGGACAGAAAGGTAGAAAATAGGCAACCTTCTGACATGTCAACATTTGGGTCACTAAACACGGGCACACTTAGCAGTGAGCTGATAGAGAAGAAAGTGGGTCATTTGTAGGCTCATACGGTCTCTGAACCGGCACAAATTAACAAATACGCATTGCCTGCATTGTATATGATAAACAGTACTGCCTGCACAATATAGGAAAACAGTATTGCCTGCCTTGCATATGAAAAACAGTACTGCCTGCATAAGATATAAAAAACAGTATTGCCTACCTTCTATAAGAAAAACAGTATTGCTAGCATAAGTCAAATAAACTGTGCTGCAAGCATTATATCAGAAGAACAGTGGTGCCAGTATTAAATAGTAAAAGTAAATGGTGTCACCAAGATTGAAAGTCTTCATCATACATGAGTTTCAAGAAAACCTGGGTTGAAAATAGAACATCTAGGAAATTACATCTCTTGCGAGAGCGAGTATAGAAACTAGATGACTTGGCCATCAGTACGGTCACAAATAACCGCAGTGTGCTGTGCAATTCAGAACAGTAGTTTACATCCAACACAACTAACTTGCACAACTGTCTCAAGTTGGCAGAGTAGATAAAACTCTGAGTAAATTGTTATTTTTGAAATGGCAGCCAATGTGGATTGGTTCATTTCTCAGTGCGAGCTAAATATCATCAGGACATTGGAGCAAAATTTGGAACAATGTCCCCCCTAAATGTGCATGTACACAGGTTGTGAAATCAGTGCACATAAAAAAATTGAACTGTGCTCAACAAAATTAAATGAAAAAAAAAATTATAGTGATGAAACAAATACGATTGTCCATTAAAAAATGTAAAACTGACCATATAAGACTGGCAATGAGAGGTCCATCTTGGATGTATGCGTTATTATTGCACCTCAATACTTTTAGCACTCTATTTTGAAAATTTGAAGTAATGTCTGTTGCCAGTACCTCTTGTGCTTCTGTTGCGCCATTTAATTATCAAATGTTGAATACACATTTTATTGATATAAGGGATTACATCTATACCATGTCAGGTTAGCATAGCAGGGATAAAAACAAAAATTGAATGAAAAAGGTGTGGATGAGAGCAATAGTAGTAAAACTTACATGAAATAACAAAGAAGGAAAATAGAACAGTGTTAAAATGAAAAAAAAGACAAGGAAAGAATAGGACCACCTCACAACAGCTTGACAACAAATTTTCTGTTAAAACATGCAAATACATTAGTTGCTATGACAATGACTTAACAAGAAATAATCTCAGGTTTACAATTTTACATATACACTACATTTTGTGTGCAAAAGTGTCACCGAAACAAAAAATATCGCAACTTGAAATGTGTTTGCACACACAGGTCATTAAATGTTAGAAGAAGCATAGCTAGGGAGTGGTAGCTCAAAGTGGGCCTGCCTCTCCCTAGAGTGCCATGGATTGTAAAAGGGTTGAAACAAATGTCTGACAGGAGAACAACTACTGATGATCTTATTATTTCCTGTTGAGGTGCTAAATGTAGAGTTTTCTTACATTATCTATTTATTATTTCTGTGAATGTGTGACCTTGTTTTTTTTTTATTTAATTGGTCATTGTTTTTTTTAAAGTTTATATATCTGTGCATCTTGTCTAGTTTCCATAAATGAATGAAATCCTTTGATCTTTGTCGGCATACTAATTATTGTGTATCGAGAAAATAAATTTTACCACTTCAGTCACAGATTCTGTGAATAGATTAGGCATAGGCGTGTCTACTATTACAGTAATGTGGTCATCACGTTTGCATATGAATACCTGTTGAAGATGATTTCTTAAATGATCTGCATGCGAGATACTCGTGACATTGTTTGTCATTGACATTTAGTGCGCTACCAAACTGGACCTTCATTGATCTAATTATTTCAATAGGTATCACCACTTTGCGGTTCATAAATATCATAATGGAACGTTACTCCTCTACTGTGCTTGTAAATAACGGTAAGGTCATCTTTAAAGAAATTAAACTTCATCCAAATCATAATCAGATGTCTCTGAGAAATTGATAATCAATCTCGGCTGAATGAAGGACAAACCATCATTCGTCCAATATTCCTCTTCCTCTTGTAACACATGGTTCTCACATTTCTTCCAATAATCCCTGGCTATATTGGAGATGGCGGCTTTTGTAAGTATTTCAACATCTTTTAATTTGAACGCTCTATTTTCTGTTGCTACCTGTTCCTTAATTTTAGCACAGACTAATTCTCTTGGGTTTAAGTGAGAATGGTAAGGAGGCAATCTTAAACATCTGTGACCATGTTCATGGATTGCCTTGTCTATGTGAAATATCTTTGTATGCTGTGTCTTTTTTACAATTCCAAGTAATTCAGGCTTCAGGGACATTTCGTTGAATGGAATGTTGTTATTGGTCAGCCAAATCTTTATTACATCTTTAGTACTTGATGAATTAGGAACTTTATATTCTGGTGCCACAACGTTGTGATATGAAGCATTGTCCATTATCAAACACGACGGTCTATCCAATGAAGGAAGTACATGATTCACAATCCAATCTTGAAATATCTTGCCATTCATCTCTGTATGATAATCCCTTTTATCTGTGGATTTTGAAACAAATATGAGTTCAGTATTATTTAGAAGCCCATGATGGCTGCTTCCTGCATGTGCAATTATTAGGCGCTGTCCTTTGCTGCTTGGTACTAGTCTCTTAGTTGTCCCATCAGATGATTGCCATTCTCGTTCATTACTGTGGTGCACATTGATCCAAGTTTCATCTAAATACACAAAATCATAACAATCTCTTCTCATTTCTCTGACCTCACGTAAATATTTGCTTCTCATTGCAACTATATGAGGCTTCTCACAAATAAGGTTTCTACCACCAACATATTTTCTAAAAGTGAATCCCAAACTCCTTATAGTCCTCCATAGCGTAGATTTGGAAATATCAATGTCATTATTCTTTCTTAACCAAATTTTCAATTTCCTTAAAGTCACTGCCTCATTATTGTGAAACATATTGCAAATTTCTCTGCGGATCAATTCTCTGTCAAAATTATCCACCACTCTTGGCCTAATTTTCGTGTGTAAAACACTGGAATTAGAAATTTCAGATGTCGCTATCCAGCGGTGCAATGATCGTTTGCTTATCCCCAAGGCGTGAATAGTCCTCTTTTGTAGGTTTGAAATAGAATGATATAGTTTTCCTCAAGTAGCTTCATTGCAGAAATACTTAAAAATCCTATTTGTGATTTGCTGTAATGTCATAAAATGTACTCGCAGACTCATTTTTCCTACTTAACCACACAATACTTTTTGTAGACACACCTATGATTGACAATGTGTGCGTAACACCGAATATAAACTGTTTTATGTTCAAGAAATGCACTTTCACGCAAAAAATCATGCCAATTGTTTGATAAACCAATCATGTGCAAATGAGGTCGTATAATTTACTGTAGACATTTCAATATGTGTGTGTGTGATGTGTGTTGGCAAGTAGGATTTTGATATTATATCGCAAAGAAACGAAAATTGAAACCAATGGCCGCATTTTAATGAAAATTTTAATTCATAGGTTCTATACCATTTCAAATTCACACAAAATTTCACTTATATGCGTTGTATATTCACTGAGATATAGCATTTTGAAGTTGGGCAAAGCTAGTGAAACGTGCTATAGAGGTTTGTTCTTCTTATCTTGGTTAAACACATCCATTATTTGTTCTTCTCATCTTGGTAAAACACATCCATTATTTGTTTTTCTCATCTTGGTTAAACACATCCATTATTTGTTCTTCTCATCTTGGTTAAACACATCCATTATTTGTTCTCATTTTGGTTAAACACATCCATTATTAGTTCTTCTCCTCTTGGTTAAATACATCCATTATTCTTTCCTGGTTACTAAAACAACAAAATTAAAAATTCTTCGCCAGGAATGTACTAAAAAGGCAGTGGTAGTAAATAAATTGACTCATTAGAAAGAAAAAAAGAGAGTCCTTTCGTGTACTATAGAGCCAGTCCAAACATATGGAAGTGAGTTATGGACAATTAGTAAGTAACTTGAAAAAGCCCTGAAGGCCACAGAGATGTGGTTTTACGTAAAAATGTTAAATATCATGGACAACTTAAAAAAAAATAATGAGGACCTGAAAGAAGCCAATGAGCAAATAAAGCTTATTACTCATATTAGAAGGAAACAGTCCATTTCTGGGCATGTTGACAAGATGAAGACAGCTTGAATGTATTGTGACAACAGGAAAGTTTGAAGGAAAAGGACATAGGCCAATGACAAAGAGAGAAGAAACCGAACAATTTGACATAATGGACAGAAAAACAGAGTTTATGAACAGTACCTGGGACAGGAAATTGTGGGGAGACAAAATCACCTGCAACATCAGGCATGGTACTTGAAGAAGAAATAAACAAAACAAATAATTGTTTTTAAATGTGAAGGTAAAGTAGTCATGGTGGGGATCAAGTACTATTTTTGCTATTTATCATTACCTCATGATTCTTCAGCTGTCAGCTCCCTCCTGGCTGTGAAGTGCTGATAAGCTAGTGACAGTCAAGCTAGGTTGCTGACACTTCATATTTTCGTCAGGAACTTTCCTAGGTCATTATTCTACATGAAATTTAGCTGATGGAAAAATTAATAGAAAACTATAATCGTCAAATGTGATTTTCTTTCTTTCTTTCAGAATCTTTTTTTTTAAAATTGCTTTTAGTTTGGAGGATAAAGAATTTCTTTGGGTAATTGAAATTGTAGATATTGAATTGCGTGCTCCGTGCAGCTTTGAGGAAACTAAAGAATTAATTGGCCTGCTGGTCCCTACGGCATATTTTAAAAAGCGAGTAGTGTAAACGTTGTTCATTCATGGGCAGTCTCATCGTGTAAAACTGATTGCTGCAGAAATTGCCATCGTAGGAGCACATACTTGCTTTGGTGTAGCATTCTTGTAAGAGCGCCAACTGCAGTAGTGGCTCCTTGCTCCGTAGGGAACGGAAAGGGAATGATAGTGATGAACAGTTTGTTGTTTATGGTAAAGAGGGAAAGCGTGTGAGGAGGAGGAGAAATGGGAAGTGAGGATAGAAGCGGAGAGTACAAAGGAATTGTAGTGTTACATACAATGTGGTTATAGGTGAGCGGGAAGGAAGGGGAGCGGGCAAGGGGGGAAGAGGAAGAATCGTGTCTGTTAGAGAGATGGATATACAGGTGCTAGCAATTGGTTCATGTGATGTGGGAAGAAAAGCGGATAAATAAATGGCAAATGTCACCAACCCATGCGGATAAACTTACAGACTAATATGTACACACACATTGTACTATAAACACACCCACATACACTACATACTTCATCATTCGTTCTCATATAACATCTATTTTTCTCAAAAGTGGGCGATCTATCTGGGGGACTCTGTCATGGCATACGTTTTATCACACATCTGTCTTATTGGGATGATATCAGGCGACCGTCAGTACTCGTGGGTAGAACCCTTCGAGGCTTGGGGCCCGGCCTGGTGGCTCTAATGCCACATCTGTATCAGATATGTGGGGTTTTTATTTCAGTGTAAGATAAGATTTGCCCTGTGTAGGCCCTAGAGGTCTTTGAAGCGGCAAAGAAAGAATAGATAGCTGCACCCTCAAGCATGTCATACAAGGCGACTGATATGAGGTAGTACATGGGGCAGGCAACCTGATCATGTCAAACAAATTGCCACAGAAACCACTGCTAGAAGAGCATGTGAATGGTTGATGCAGGCTTCCTGCATAGGGACTTGCTGCATTTGTGGTTCCATGCTCCGTGAGGAGCATTAAGGATAATAGTGATGATGATGACAGACTACATCAGGTGACATTACACATCCCTGACGAACCCCCTGTTTTGTCAGCTGAAATTGACCTGTTTGGTTGCCAAAATATGATGCGATGTGCCATGATTTACAGCTTGGGCGCAATATCTGCACTTTACAGCCTTCTCACATCAGATTGCAGAAAGCATTTTTATTCAGTTTTTGGCTGTCCCTAGCCTACCTGCGTGGCAGTAGGTGGCTTGAAATCATAGTTTTTCCCGCTTGTCCTAGATGAATGGACGGCCGGCGTGATGCTGACTACATCACCCCTAGTGTGCCGATGGTCAAGAACATATAGGCCTGCCACCATATTCCCAAATTGCCTCAATGGGCGTGTAATAGGATCCTAGATGAATGGCCTCACAAAGCTTACGAGTCTCACAGATGCTGAGCACTTTGGTTTTATTTCGCTAGAGACCGCCCTCGTCTTCTCTCCTGTTATTCAAAAGAAGTCCCACCGCGAGGTCGAGCTGGGATTTCAGCTGCCAGGGTCTGTTTGAGACGCTTGCCTGTGGAGCATTTAAACGGAGTTGAGAGCTCATCTTTAACCCACTGTCGGCTATGGTAGCATTCAGGACCATACATACATACGCAGTTACATACATGCTTATAAACATACACGATTATATGCGTTTTCAGTGATCTGTTTTGTACAAACACATTTGAGTTATATATACTGAAGCACATTAAAAACGCACCACCTGTATAATCCAGGAACATAGTGTGAAATGTAAATATAAGTGTTTACAAGTTTACATATTTGGAATCTTTATTCATTTTCCTATGAAACCATGCTGGTCATTAATTTGTACATTTGATTGTTATGAAATTCATTGCATTCTGTGCAGGCAAGGGAGAAAACCAAAAATGCAACCAATAAAAAAATTCATTCACACTATCCTCAGTATCTGGTATGTCCACCGTGTGCTTGCAAACAAGCTTGGCAGCGGCTCCGCATGGAACGCACAAGTCTCTGAAGGAAATTCAGGGGAATCAAGTCCCATTCACGTGTAAGAGCAGCTTCGAGCTGTTGCAGATTAGCTGGAGAACCTTGCCTGTAGACTCTGCGTCCAAGCTTGTCCCACAGATGTTCTATAGGGGACATGTCTGGTGATAGGGCAGGCCAATCAATCGTCACAATGTTCTGCTGCTGTAGATATTGCTGCGTAATGCATGCGGTGTGCGCACGTGCGTTATCCTGCTGGAGAAGCTGCAAGTCTGGATAATTTGTGAACGCAGGAGCAACCTAATGCATCCAGAACCTCATCTCGATATGTCACAGCATTAAAATTTCCACGGAAGACGTGAAGAGGCAAGCGATGGTGAAAACTGAATCCTCCCCAAATGTGAATACTGCCACCTCCAAATCGGTTGTGCTGACGAACACAGCAATTTGCAAAGCGCTCTCCACACCGTCGCCAAATCCGCATACGTCCATCAGGAAAGGATATTTTGAATCTGCTCTCGTCTGTGAATAGGACAGCATTCCACTGCAGTCTAGTCCATCTGACATGTTGCTCTGCCCATTGCAGGCGCTGCTGACGATGTATGTGAGTCACGTTTGGCCCAACATAAGGTCGTCTTGCAGTAAGGCCTGTATCTCTGAGTCGTCGTATGACTGTCATTCGAGAGACTTGCCCACGTGTACCCACTATTGCTCTTGCTGTTTGACTTGCCGGGGGAGAACGATTCCTTAGGTAACTCAGCACAATATGACGATCTTGCGCAGGGGTAGTAACTCGTGGTTGGCCACTCCGAAGTCTATCCCTGGCACTGCCAGTGGTTCCGTAACGTTCATTGAGACGTACAATAGTGCTGTGGTGGCAATTCATCCTTCTGGCAATGGCCCGCGAGCTCATTCCGGTCTCCAACATACCAATGGCTCGTTGGCAGTCGTTTTCAGATAGTCGTGGCATTTCAAGCACATGTACTGGGTGTTTTTTCTCAACGACCTTTTTATACCGAATATACTGCCACAATGCGTACACATTTTCAGGGTCATAGCTGTTGGGAATCGTGTTGCACGTGTAACTTTCATTGTTTTCATGTAGTCTGTACACAAACCCGTAGATTGAATCATGCACTTTCCATTCCAGCAGCCATTCGCTCTCTACCTCATGACAAACACGGGGAAAATCCATTCCCACACTATGTTTTTCCAGCTTCTCGGCATCAGTATATATATAATAGTGGTGCGTTTTTAATGTGCTTCAATATATATTATATGTTGTTTATGATGATTTGCCTTTTAAACTCAATGACATGTCTCGCAACCCCCAGAAGTCGGGTCGCACACGCTTAGGGGATGCATGCATCCCTGGTTAAGAAGCACTAATCTAAAGTGAGTGGTATCCTTCGTAAAAAAAAGCGTACTATGGCCTCTGATGTCTTGTAAACCTTTTCGATGACGTGTGTTTTCTCCCTCCGGTATGTCGTAAACAGCGACTGACATGAGGTTGTGCTTGGGGCTGGTATCCTCATCATGTAACAAGCTTCAGGCTACACACTTGTATGTTAAGATGCACTAAAAATGGAATTTTTATACGTCACCAAATTATGTGAACATGTTCACAATTTTGCGTACAACGACATTAAGTCATGTGATCCTTTCACAGCTATAATCTAGGGGTGAGGATCCCGTTTACACGCCCAATGAGGCATATTGGGAATATGGTGTTCGGCCAATATTTTCTTGACCATCGGCACACTAGGGGTGATGTGGTCTTCCCAGAAATTACTCTGGTACCCAATTCATGAGGCTAGGTCCACCCCGGAGCCGTTTTGCAGTCTAAAAAAATCCCACCTGAACCGGGGATCGAACCATGGACCACCGAGCTAGGAAGCCAGTGCACTAACCACTGCATTACCGAGGTAGCGGTACTACTAATCTAGTAAAAATTTTAATTTTAATTTGGAATGGCGGGCCCGGGACGGGTTAATCAAGGTTCCTTCAAATTTAGCAGTTTAAAAGGTACCACGATAGACGTTGTGTGCTAAATTTCAGCTTCCTTGGTTATCTGAAACCTTGTGAACAAAGGGTTCATATATTCGAAAGATCTAAACAAGGCTCATATAAAATTACATAAAGGTGTTTAAACAATTACTACAGAAACTACAGCTGCAAGAGCACATGTGGCTCCATGCTCCATGTGGTGATGTTCGTTTTGGAATTCCCAACCGCTTTGAAGAAACTTCTCGAACAGATACAACTGACGTTTGACTTGCAGTGTAACGATAACCATGTGCTTATCGACAAAGCGAGTAAACCTCACGTTAGGTATTAACGGCCTTTAACAGCTGTCATACAGTTAACCATAACAATAACCCCAAAGTGTTGCCTAAGGTGAACACAACGGATCATGTTTCTACATACTCTGTATTGTGAAAAGCGCCATATGCACGGCAAGTGCAAATTAGCATCTTCAGGTTAGAAATGAGAAGGTGCATTAAGTGTTGTGGAATCAATGATCATGCAGAATAATGTTCTGATTTATTAATTTGCTTTTTATTCAGGATAGAAAGTTAAAAAGGCGAAATGCTTATTTTATTCATCCTGTGTCCGTAAAGATATTCGTTCTTTCTTCCGTGGTAGACATTGCATTGTGAGTCAAAGAGAATAACGTCTTTGGGGAGAGATAGGATCAGTATGAGATGAACTGTTTTTATATAACAAAGAGGGAAGCCAGAAAGAATGGAACATATTCATATCTGGGGAGGGGAGCTGGAAGAGAACTAACTCGGGATTCCGCGGACTTGGTGCTCATTGTTTCGCTCACCGTTTTCATGCAGAATCAGCGCCCCACGCTTTTTGTCAATTTGATGTAACATTTTTTTACTGCAAGCTATAAACTCCTTGAAAAATTTTTTTTGGGTTTTTAGTGCATTAAAAGTGTGTGTTTATAATATTTTTTTTTATATTTTTTATTTTCTTCTATTTAGTGTTAGGAAAATTATGACATACTAAAACATAAACAATATTTTATTTATTGTGAATCTAGTCTAAAATTTCTTAAGCAATCCATTTCTTTTAGAGCGTCAATATTACATGGCTTTGTGCCTGTTAATTTGGTGCAATCAATTTCTTCAATTTAAAGGCCATCTAGAGATCGAACTCGACTTTCCCTTGATTGATAATTTTATAATTAGGATTGTTTCCCTTGATTTAGCTAGACACTTGTTTGAGTACTGCCCTGTTTTACGCATAGAAAAAAAAAAGCACACCACGTATTCTTGAATTTTTAATTAACTTGATTAAGGCCCCTGATTTGTTTACATTTCTTTACGAACAACTTTAATTACTCATAATGTCAAAATTACAATATTAAATAATTGACTGATTATTGTATTGTCATCGGGAATACACAAATATGCCAATTTTCAGAGCTATTGCACATCTGGCAGTGATTGACAAATCGATTGCAAGATTTGAAAGTGACATAAGTGAAGTTAAATAAAATCGTGTAACAAAAAAAAAAAAAAGGAAGGGATGAAGAAAGCGGTGTATAGGTAGTACTGTGCATAAATAACGACAGACATCCAAGACGGTGGACCTATTTCCATCGGGGCGTAGAGTGAAATGTCAAATAGATATACATAAAGACCAGCCTTTGAATTAGAACTGCATAATGAAAGAAAGACCAAATGTATGAAGAGTTTTATTTAATCGATAATGAACATTAAAGAAAATTATTTGGCTGTAATCCACTAAAAAAACAGCCGGTATATTAACACACGTAATTGTGTCCGTATAATGAAGTATAGTAGTAATAGGAAAAGTTAAGTAATTAACTGGTGTCAAAATGGAATTATTTGTGTCACTTAACAGTAATAATATATTGACATGACTAAAGTTAAGAAGCTAAGAAGTCAATTCAGATTTATTTTGCTTCAGTATAATAACATATAGGAAATTCAAAAGTACGCTAACTGATAAGTCAAAACAGAAGTGTTTTTGTGAGTGTAATAATATATAGAAAAAGCGAAAAAAAAAAAATTTTCAGTAAAGGAACAATGAAAATTTAGTAACCGAAATTAAAAACGTGTTTTTATATTTTTATTTTTTTATTTCAGCATTATAATATGTAGGAACAGCGACGGTTAAATAGCTGAGAAGTCAGAACAGACGCGATTTTGTCCTTTAATAACATACAGGAACAACAAAAGTGAAATAGCTAACTGAGAAGTAAAACATTGAAAGATAAAGCTAATATATATATATATATATATATATATATATATATATATATATATATATATATATATATATATATATATATATATATATATATATATATATATTGGGTTTTAGTGCATTAAAAGCGTGTGTTTAAAATATGTTTTTTAATTTTTTTTATTAAGTTTTGGTTAGGCGCACCCCGTTCAGCCTAAACACAATGTCCATCGGACATGAAAGTATGTATAAATACAGACGACTTTGTCTACATTGTTTGCATGTATAAATACAGACGAGTTTTTAAACTGTTTACATTCTGATTAAGTTACACTTGTTCTCCACCGTAATTGCCGTTCACGTGCGTTATTTGTATTACTGAGTAGATTTTTTTTTGGTGTGAATTTTTCTTTGTCTTCTGTACAATCCCAAAGAAAACTTTGTTCGATATCTATTGCCATAAAGGGCACATTAGACTTTCTGTTGTGTTAGTCTCCAGTCCATCAGCCAATCCAGTCTGTGTGCCATCTTTCATCATTTGGTGCATAAAGCAATTATTCTACAGTTTTGTTCATTGCTTTCGTTACAGGTTCATCTCGCTAAGTTTTTCATCCGTCCATCAATTCTGCCATCTCACCTTCCTGTATTCCTTGTTTTTCCTTTGTTATTCTTCCTGCTAATTCCTAGTCAGTGGCTAACTAACCATTATTTAGGTCGGTTTCCTCTCCACGACCAATGTACAGTCTAACCATTGTTATATTTATTAATTGGCGGACACTTAAAACTCTTTCAGAAGATCTTCATTTCTGATGCTTAAATGCCACCCAAGTTTGAGAAGTTCTTAAGTATGTGTTATTAAAGTATTCTTTACTGATTGACACGTTTCTGCTCCGTACATGACAACAGTCTGTGTAATTTGAATCTTATTCTCTTTTTCGTTTTGTCCTTCGCTCACTCGCATTCTTTCTGATGTTGTTGCTCACGTGTGGCCTGTTTACATTGTTGCCGGCTGTTTACGATTAATGACGTAGCGACAAAGAAAGCAAATTTTAAAAAAGGCAAATATGCCATAAAAATACTCAGAGCGAAAGAAAGAGCGATTCCTCTTAAGTAAAAGGGTACTGGGGTATTATGAAAGGTTATTAATAAAGAATAGTTCTTACACATTTTTAGGCTGAGATATTTTGAGAAGGATGTGATTGTCGAACATCTTTCAATCAATCAATACCCTTTAGCTCCCCGAGAAGCATAGGCTTTCAACAAACAGATGCCAAGTCTTCCTGTCGTGCCATCCGCTCAGTTCTTTCCGTGTTTTTCTCATCATCTTCACCTCTGTATCCAGTTCTCTTCTCCATGTGTTTTTGGCCTACCTCTGCCTCTCTTTCGGTGTGGATTACAGAACAAGGACTGCCTTGTAATGCTTTCAACAGATCTCCTCAATTTGTGTCCTATCCATCACCAGCGTCTTCTTTTCAACTCTTGTTCCACTGGCACTTGTCTCTGAACATCTTTCAGTTCCCCAATAATTTTCCCTTGAAACGTGGGAAGTGAGTGACGTAAGTTATTTGTTACAATGACGTCATGTAAATGTGTGTGTAAAGTTCCCTTATATGTTTCTGTTACAAGTTCGGCTTCGTACGTCCTACGAAAAAAATAAAATAAAACTTACGTCCTACGATGCATGTGGTGAACAGCTCATGCATGCGGTGGTTCTCAAAAGGAGTACCGCAAACCATTGGGGTACTGTCGCTGCATGGTTGGAAAAGATGGATGTGAATTATGGAATGTAAGAAGAGTATATAGGATCCCTCAGGAACATTATAGAGCAGTGCTCAGAATGGCAAAGACAGCTGTACATTAATTTCGTTGATTTTGAAAAGGCTTTTGACAGTATACATAGGGACAGTTTATGGAAAATACTGAGGGCTTATGGAATTCCAAGCTGCATAGTGTCAATCATAAAAAGCCTTTATGCCAACTTTACGTGTAGCATTGGGCAGAGCAACCTAACCTTTGAAGTGAAGACAGGAGTACGACAGGGATGCCCCTTATCAACCACTCTATTTTTAACAGTCATAGACTGGGTGATGCGCCAGACAACAGAGGGCAATCCAAGAGGAATAAGATGGACTACATTTTCTACATTGGAAGATCTGGAATATGCAGATGACATTTCACTGCTAGCACATTCACATCAACACATCCAGGAAAAAATGGATAGACTTAATAAGTATAGCCAGCAGGTGGGCTTGAACATCATCCTAAAGAAGACAGAGGTCATGACGCTCAGTGTGAGCAACCCTGAGCCCATATCAGTTAGGAATCAGCAACTGGAACAGACAGATGCCTTCACATACCTAGGATGCATAGTAACACCAGACGTCGGAGCAAGCAGAGACATCAACAACAGAATGAATAAAGCAAGAACAGCCTTTTTTAGTCTAAACAACACGTGGAAGTCCTCTCCGTACAGCACAAGCACAAAATTAGGATTATATCAGAGCTGTGTGCTTTCTGTGCTTCTCTATGCCGCGGAGAGCTGGAGAGTTACAGAGAAGGAAATGTCGAAATTGTCCTCTTTTCACACAACATGCCTAAGAAAAATTATCCGAATCTTTTGGCCGAATACCATCACCAACCAAGATCTGCTTACTCGAAGCAAGCAAGAGGACATGCACACCATCATAGCTGGCAGACGCTGGAGCTGGGTTGGCCATGTCCTCAGAAGAGACCCCGATGCCATCACAAGAACAGCTATGCTATGGACCCCTGAAGGAAAACGAAAGAGAGGCCGACCAAAAACAACTTGGCGGAGGACTGTGGAGGCTGAGATGCAAAGAATGAACCAGAGTTGGGGCACTGTACGAAGGATGGCCGCCGACCGAGCAAAGTGGAATCAATTTGTTGTTGCCCTACAAGACGCCACAAGGCGTAATGGCCACTGAATGCTTTGACGGTCGGCGGCTAAGGATCAAAGAAGAAAGAAGAATATAGGATCCCCGACATGTCTTGTTAAATTTGAGATTCCTATACAAGTTCAACGAGGAAGTAGGAAGATGAAAATTCCCACAACGAGATAATATCTCAGAAGGGCTCTGGAAAATGCATTCGGTATCCTTGCGACGTGTCTTTCCCCCAATTATCTTTAATGAATATTATGATTATTTATTATATTAATAATAGTTTGGTTTTGATTTGGTTTTAAGGACTATCTTCATTGCACACGGAAAACTCCATCAGTGCTCCGATTTCCTCCCTTAGATGTGGTTATATAGGAGTTGTGTTTTCATACAGAACGATTCCGTTTTAATAGCTTTTTAGCTACACCCGGATGTTGACAGAGCATGCGCAGAGCATAGCGTCAGTAATCGGACTTCCGCCCTTCTGAAGGCGGGTTCCAGCTGTCAAGCGACATGTATATAGCAGAAATCAGTTGATGTGTAAATAAAGTGCATTATTACTTCGATACCGATTCTATACATCACATGGAATCGAGCACCTCACAACAGCACCATTTCATCCGGCTTCACACGGCGAAGCAGAACTCTTTGTTTGTACTTTCAAGTCTGCTATGACAAAGATTTGCTGGGAAGGAAGCACTCGATACCGTGCGCTAGATGAATTGCTTTTCGCATACAGGACAACACCAAACGCAGTCTCAGTCAACCCAGGACACAGTTATCACTGATAATTCCCCAGACAACACCGAAAAGTAGGCCCAGTGGAAAGAAGGTATCTAAGTTCCACAGTGGAGATTCTGTGTTCGTCAAGAATCTTTCATCAAAGGGTGATCCATGGGTGCACGGACAAGTCCTACGCACACTGGGAAGCATGGTGTACCTTGTTCGCGTGGACAGTCACCAGACTGTAAGACGACATCAAAATCAGATGAGACCAGGTAGTATTCTCAAGCACTGCAGAGGAAAATCTGTCGGCTTTTTCACTTAGCTGTAATCATGTGTGCCAGCCTTTGCGCAGGCTGTGTGGTGTTAACCAGCAGCGGTTTGACTTTACACGTGCGAACGTTGACCGAGGTCCCCTTGTGTTTAGGAGTTGACGATATCTCTGGCTGATCGGTTATAGACTTGCTGGTCAGTTACTGTGAGGCGTGGAACACTGAATTCTCAGTGTGCGAATGTTGTCCGCTCAGAATCCTAAAAGACTGAAGACACAAATGTGACATCATGAGTTTTCCTGTCATATAGGGAACAGTTATCGTTCCCATTCATAACACTCATATACCAGGCATATCAGAATTATCCACTTATGGAGAAGGAAAGAGAGAAAAATAGTCCATATTGTGACAGGTACCTATGAAATTGCATCTAAATGGGGGATTTTCATTTGCTTAGGTAGTAACATATTTATCAGCTCATTGCGAAATCGTTAAGATTCTAAAAAAAATAAGTTTACGATATACATAGTTCTGTTGTTATGGGGGAGGGGGGGGGGGGGGGAGAGACGTGGAAGCAGTAGGTCTCTCATCCGACTCAGTGATTGAGTCTGTTTTTTAAAAAGGAGTCTTAGTAATACTTTTTCTTGCTTACAGGTTTAAGAGTAGCGGTTATTTTTCGTTCCATTACAATATAGTACTTGCAAAAATAAATAAGTAAATAAATTGTATAGAAAAACACTCTTTCTCAGCATTCGATGCCTATGATAATCTTAGGGGTACTCAGCCGATCTGGCAGAGGGAGATTCTGCCATAAAGGTTGAGAACCATTGATGTAAGAAATGCACTGAGAAGCAGACAGGGGAAAACGTCTTGTAAGAATACAGCCAGATCAATAAGCCTGAAAAATTTATTAGGACGTGAAGACAAAAGGCACAAGAACGTCAAGGAATAGAGGTGGTAGGATGGGGTTATTGAGACACATCAGTGGAGGACAAAAAAAAACCGCCATGTAGTTATCTGAGGTCACCATAGACAGAAAACGACTACTGATTCCTTAAGCATGTCGTATGAGGCGACTATGAGGTTGTGCTTGAGGCTGGCAACCTTGTCATGTAAAATAAATTGCTACAGAAACCACCATTACATGAGCACGGGGGCTTTGACGTAGGCTTCCTGGAAGGTGGGGGGCAGCCGCCAGCAGCTGTAGTGGTGACTGTGTGATTTTTGTACTTGAGAGCGAAGAGGAAATGAATGAAGGTGAGAAATCGTGACGTGAATAACCCAAGAAAGACTTAATCTACCATCCGCTTTTAGCGGTAAAGGCTGACGAGAGAAATCTGAATGATTAATAAAAGTGTCAAACGGTGGAGTGGAGGGAGAAAGTAAACTGTAGTACGTCTTACTAGAACAAAAGATGAGATAACAACCTACATTGCGGCCACAAGGCCTTCATCAGGTAAACAAAAACAGAAGGGAAATAAAGTGAAAACTAAGTTTAAAAAAAACATGAAAAATAAAAAGGACTACACCGGATTAGATAGGCAAGCATGTCTGGTAGCGGCGGCAGCCATTGACTTTCTCACAAAACCTGTTGCTCGCTACTTAATCTGTGTTGTGCCTAAAATATTGGTACATGTAAAGACAATTTTTGGATGGTGTATCTAAAATACTGTTAACTGTCACTTTTTGAATGATTTCTCTAAAATACTTTTAGTAAGCCACCGCTTTATCGGGTTTTCACTGAATTATTGGAAGTATTGTTGGCTGTAAATGGCAGAGGGCAGAGTGGTTCTTCAGAAAGCTTGCTTCACGAGGCAAAGTGACACTGTTCGAAACCTGATAGCATCACACTGCAGTCTACCTAGCTGTAAATAGGTACCTGACTGTTGAGTTAGGGATAGCAAAGGCAGCGTGAGAGGGTAATCGGTCACCCAACCTCAGAAAACTAAGACCTAGTATAGGGAAGTCTGTAACACTTCACGTCCCTACAGCAGTACCTGCTGTCTTTATGCCTTTTTGTTTGCTTTTATTGTTGGCTGTACTTTTGGTTGCCTTCTCTGGAGTGCTTTTGCCCAGAGAAAGAAATAGTTGCTGCAGATACTTTCTTCTTGATTTCAAGACATACCTGTCCCTCACGATGGGAGAAGGCATCCAAGTTATGCCGCTGCTCGAATTTATTATTCCCGCCCCTTCTGTGGGGAGATATTGGCTCGTATTTTCTGAGCCCCCAGCTGAAGGTGATTTAGCAACTATTAATCTAATTGCTCTATATGTTTGTATTTAGAACAGTATGGATCATACAAGTGCAGACATACACTTCACTCAATAGGGATTAATCCAACTATAGATT
Organism: Oreohelix idahoensis; assembly: GCA_024509875.1. Classification (NCBI taxonomy): domain Eukaryota; kingdom Metazoa; phylum Mollusca; class Gastropoda; order Stylommatophora; family Oreohelicidae; genus Oreohelix; species Oreohelix idahoensis. The sequence goes on from JAMPIV010000347.1 coordinate 415,972, forward strand.
TAAAGTTACAGATAAACAGGCTTAACAACCACTTTATGGGTTAACTATGTAAAAGAAAGTTGTTTATAAAAATGAAGCCATGAAATTTATCATCATCGGAGGGTATTAAATTGCGGTGGAAAAAAGGGAAAACATATTGAAATGTTTATTGGTTGCACTGTATGGGGTCGGTTGGCGTCTGCTTTCGCCGCTGTTTGTTCCCACAGGTGCTTTGGACCGGTCCTTCTTTTCAGTAGTCAAACCTGGTCGCTGTAGCACGTCCCTTACAGAAAGGTTGGGGTAACTACAAACCTTGTCAAACGTTTTCAAGACCCGTCTGATATTGGTGTCTAACATTGACTGCTGGCAACTTGTACCACAAACTAAGAGAAAAACAAATGCCTCTTATGAGTATTGGGTCTCCGTATATGAGCATCAGACGACCTCCGCTTCCATTCACAATTTTATCTTCCTCAGAAATTTTACCCTCTCTGAGCGTTAATTTTAACCTCGGTGAGTCGTTTGAAAATGCCTTGGACGCGAAGACAACAATTGAAATTAATTTCTATATATATGAAATTTACTAAAGTGCTTGTATAATAAATATGTACACCATGATATCATTATCCGCTCCTTGCTGTCTATGGAACCTGGGGCCATCTGTGCTGTTTGTTTCTTGTGAGGAAACCCGCAGGAAGCCGTCACCAGCTCTTGCAGTGGTGTTTCATGGATCACGTTATTTGCAGTCATGAGGTTGCCAGGCTCATGCAACTGTACATCCACAAGCATATTATACATGTCAAAATGCAAATATAAAATGATAAAATGTACATATTACAATTTACCCAGAGTATTTCGGGTGAACGCATACTTTCTGCATAGCAAACGTCCGAATGTTGTCGGGTAACTGGTTAAGATGCCTTCTCTTCAGGTGGGTTAGGTGTCTAACTGGGTGCACTTGAAGTAGGATCCTAGAACTTAAGGCGCAAAGCGATTACTCAGGAGTTACTCTCTTCTAAACTTAGAAATCACTTCCAGTCCTATGGTCTGTCATATTGGGGTCCTAATATTCCGTGTTCCTGCTGTCCGTGGTTTTTCCTTGACGAAATTGGCAGTCAGTGAAGTAGTCTTATAAAGCGGTATATTATAAGTGAAATTTTTGCCTACACACCCAGAGCAGTCTATCCTAGCATATCAAACGCTAAACCAATTGCAAATAAGTATCTGATTTTGGTTGAGGGTAACACCCCCCCCCCCTTCCCCCCACTACTACCTTTATGTAGAACATTACTATATGACAACATAAAATATTGCCCTTTTCATGGTATTTTCAAACTCCTTGACAATATAAGGTCTTGCCACTTTAGTTGTTACGTATCATGTTTACAAAGTCACTACGACACAGATGTATCACTGATTGGTTTGGTTTGGGTTTAAGGACTATCTTCATTGCACACGGACTACTCCATCAGTGCTCCGATCTCCTCCCTTAGATCACACAAGGAGGATATCAGCACAGTGCATGAACTCCGTAGCACCGGCGATAATTCCAATGTGTGTATATAGGAATCACACATTCTATAAATATTTTTGTGGTGGGTAGGTTTCTAATTTTAAAATTTCAGCCAGGGCAGCGGCACGGTAGGCCTACTCGTTACGATTTTCAACTGCCGTGGGATTTTTAACGAAAAAAACTTGCACACGGGACCTCCTTTTTTTTCCGCCCATATCCGAGAAGGCTAAGCATCCTACCTCTTAGCCACTCCGACCCCCCTGACAATATCTTCCAAGATGTTACTTTCTCGTAGTTGATTATCACAACAAAGTCAATCTGCCGGAAGTATTACATCACTGTCCTTGTCTTAATCTTTAACAAGATTGTCATTGTCAAGTGCTTAGCCGTGAGTGCACATTGACAAATATATATTGCATTACACATGGAGCGACAAACATGGCTCGTTATTCACAGGTAATGTTAACTCAAAGAACCCCAACACGTAAGCACGATATCCAACGACGTTATATCACAAACTTTAGCATAACAGAATAACGCAGGCAGACTGCCGCTTTGGCCATGAATCATAAGAAAAGCACAATATATCATGTGCATAATTGAAACATCATCCACTGGAAAGAAATTCACTATATCTCAATATACTTTCTACTGTCTACCTTCCTTCATCCAATAGCCTTCTCTTTCCACATAATCTCTACTCTCTCCCATCTCTCTCTCGAAAACCTTACCACATATCCCACTTTTCACACCTGACCAACCTTCACCACCACTTCGTTCACAACAACTCAGTCATGCCCGTGAACTTAACATCAGTGCTTACTGCAACTAATACATTCATGCCCACAGTCAAACTTAACATTCACTCACTTCAACTCACAACTTACATAAACACATCTAGCTCCCACCGGAGCATGAGTACTGACATTCATTCCATAAACAATTCATGACAGTCATCTTCCGACATCCCAGTAAAATCGGCTGTGTTTTTGGGCTCGTCATGTTTGCGAACTGACACCTTATATCCAATTACCGTCTGTCATCCATATTGGAAAACCTGAAAAGCATGGTTTGTGACAATTAACTGCTACCGATGTCCCCGTATGAAAATTTTGTTCAATCAACACTTCTCGCTGCTTACGGCCACTTTTTTTTGTCGGCTGGAAACGTACATAATGTAGTACACAAACAGCATCACACTGCACAAATAGGAGTCAATGTTCTTACAGAAACAGGCCAAGTGGATAAGTAATAGTAGATTTGTTGAGGGCGTGTGCTCCTTGGGCAGCTGTAGGGAACTGATTAACTGAAATACATAAGTTATTTTTTATTATTTGACGTAAGATTATAGTTGTCGAGTCTATTACTTAAAGAGGGCCCCATGTAATATAGTGTCATTACTTTTGTTTACCCATAGTCTGTTTATATTTAATTCGGTATCATTACTTTTGTTTACTCGTAGTCTGTTTACATTTAATATAGTATCATTGCTGTTGTTTACACGAAGTCTGTTTAGTAGAAACTTTCGTCCTTGTGCGAGAAGTGATGCACGGACTATCGTCTTACCGTTTTTCTTCACGATTTCACTTTCTGTAAGGTGGCCCTATTAGTCCAGATGCCAGATTTTCTGCTGCTGAAGGATTCTGGTGGTAGCTGTTTGCGTTATGATGTGTCCATCCCATTTTACGCGCCCGTCGTTCTGTGTATATTTGATGCTTGGTACGTTCTGTGTGTATTTAATGCTTGGTATTGTCTTTACCTGTTCCTGATTTCTGCTTTTCTCTGTTCGCATGCTTTAGTGACATTAGAAACTTTTCTAAGGTGTGTCGTTGTATAGCCGGCGTTTTTCTCCCCTACGCTTTATTTATTTATTTTTTTAATCATTGGTAGCAAAAAGATATATCCCTTATCATCCATTTTTATGTTCATTGAGATGTCGGTGTACCAGAGCTCCGGAGTCACCTGTTAGATTTGTGGTCCTGCCCGAAAATGTTAAACGTAGCTTGGAAACCCTTGCATTCCTAAATAATAATAAAAAAAAGCACACACACATATGCGTGCACGCGCACACACACATTAGCGTATCGTATTGTTTCTCTCATCTTGTTGCATGTTGCAAAAGATTATATTGTGGTAGGTTGATTTCTCCTGAATGCCAAGAGAGTGCTTTTGACTTTGTCTATCTGTCTATCTACCTACATGTCAGTCTGTTTGTCTATCAATATCTATTTCTCTGTCAGTACATGATTTATCTATCCATTCGTCTGATTTTAAAAAAAATGTGTAAATGTGTCTACATGCCGGATCCATCTGTCTGTCTGTTTACCTCTATCCTTATCAGTCTACCACGCTGTCTGTCTGTGTGTCTGGAAAGTCCACCAATCTGTATGCCTTTTCCTCTGTCTGTCTAGATGTTTTATCTATCCGTCTATTTATTTGTCTCCATCTGTTTATCTGATGTGTCTGCCCATCTCACCGCCTTCTTGTCTGTCAGTGTATCTGTTTGCTTGGAATCTATTCATCCGTCTCTTTGCCCTGGCCACATCATCTACACGCAGACCGACACCTGTGTGTGTGTGTGCGCGCGCGCGCGTGTGTGTGTGTGAGAGAGAGAGAGTGAGACCATTGACTGGCTCCCATGAACAGCCTTAGCTGTTATGATCTCTAGTGGAGGTTCCTTCCCTTGACTAGCTGTGATACTTTAGACTTAAACGCTAATGACTATTTCACAAAACAACATTGATAGATGATACAGGGGATGGAAGAGTTAGAGACTTCACTATACTAGGTCCATCTTTACTAGGTAGGGTGAGCAGTTCCCTTCCTCGCTGCCTTTGCTTACACAAGAGCAGATCATTTACAGCTGGGTAGACAGGAGTGAGACGCTACCATGTTTGAATCTAACCGCTCAGCCAATAGGACGCACGCAGGCTCACTAACCCAATAACATTTGGTAGAGAACCACTGTTGTAGCCCTCATTGAAAGAAAATGGCTGATTGAGTTTGAAGTAGCGACGAGGATTGATTATGGCACGAAATCCTTGTCTGCTGCTTGGAGAAAGTTACAATCCTACAATGTGTATTATAATAGCCAATGAAGAGCAGATGATGGACTTTTACCATGTGATCTCGCAATATCGTTCTCACAAACGTTTGATTCTGTTCCTTACCTTCAACCTTTGTTTCTAGACCCCTCGAGAGTCGTCTTTCTGTCGAGTGTGTCTTTGTTTAGTTTTATTTATTTTCCGACATACACAACAAGCAGCGCGTCCTTAATATGTTTGTGGATTTGCTTCATTCCCTGGGTCGGTCTCACCTGCACATCATTAGTCGTAATACATAGAAGGTACTTTGGTCCATGTCTTCATCATATGTTTAATTTTTTCTTGAAATTGTTTACTTGTGACGTAATTGTCTGTCTATCTGTCATCCTTTTCTGTTCTCTCTTTTTGCCCTCCCCATGGAACAAAAATAACAACACACTTTTATTTAACTTCACATGAGGTTTATATATTTGTCGCATTTAAAATATTTGACGCTCAAATATCTATGTTCCGCTCATCGTACAGAGCTTAAAACTTCGCATGCAGCTCTCTTGTTTTTGGTACACTTTAATCTTAGGTGTTTTGACCAAGCTGTTTTTATGTAATAACTATAAATAATATAAAATAAGGTGGAAATAACTTCACATAAGGGCACTGGACAGATATCCAGCAACCTGGTAGGATGGAGCTGCCGATCGTACCAAGTGGCGATGCTATCTACGGCGCCACCTCAGATTGGGCGAAAAGAAGTTCACACAACGAGCAGAAGAGAGGAGAAAACTTCGGAAGGAACACCAGGAAAATAAGCAGCTGAGGGCTGTCACCTCAGGGGCGCATTCCCATAGTCAGTTATGACTGAAGGGGCTATTATTATTTTTATAACTTCACTAAAGTTATGGAAGTACCCAACTGCAAATATAGATATATTTTTTTCGTATATGAAAGGAGAGCGTGAACGGTGATGTGCCGATTTAATAAGTCATCCGCGAGGCAAAGTAACTAGTGAGTCGTTTGTTTTAAACACAACTTTGTCCAACAACCAACTTTGGCGTGTAGATTAGGTCATAAAATTACTACTATTTTAATCAGATATGAATTTCATTGTCATAAGTAGAACAGTTCTAAAACTTCACAAATACTGTCAGCGGTGGGAAGAACTAAAAGGAAGAGCACAGAATGAAATATAGGATGGCACAGGTATATGTGACGTTCGAGGTTATTCTGTCACAATAAACGAATCGGAATTGATAATTAGTTTACCATAAGTTCAAACCTGTCTTTTATTGACTGTATGGTGGTGTCTGAGCGTCCGATTGACAGAGTGGATATAGCTCTGGTCTCGCGGCCTCGACACACTTCAATCTACCCAGCTGTAAATTGGTACCTGACTTAGAGTTAGGGAAGGACAGACAGCGAGAAAGGGAACTGGTCACCCCACCTCTCGATGCTGGACCTAGTAAGAAAAGTCTCTAACACTTCACTCCCCTACGGCAATATCTGCTATGGGACTATGTTGCCTTTTTTCTGAAGGTATCTAAAGTATTATTGAATAGGTGGACTTTACAATTCTGGAAACTATCATCTATAACTCCATCTGTGTTTTCATAATGATTTTTTTTTCTGCGACTCTTCATTGGTTGCTATGGAGCCCCAGAGCCTTAGATCCCCGAGCCAGGGGTCCCATTGCCCGTCCGCTCTTTATACTACTACGACTAATACGCCTAATTAAGGCTAACATATCCTTGTTCCTCATTCTTCTAGTATTTTCACTCAGTTCGCACGTCTTAACCAATGGCGTAACTACAGTGTGAGGGTCCCCAATGCACAAATTAAGTGGAGCCCTCCTTAATTAAATAATGGGACCAAGATGGCGTACTAAGTAGGGGGGTGCAGGGGAGCGGTCCGCCCCGGGTGACAGTCAGGAAGGGCGTGCCATCGGACACTATTAATATAGTATTTACTGTTAAAATGGTACTTACTAGTGTAAATACTACTTACTCAGCCTTGGTAGAGAATGCAGAACTTGGGCCATGGGAGAGCAGAGCTGGAAATTGATCAGCTTATAAATGATAATGCTGGGGATGATGATGGCATTGTGTAAACTGATGGGTCTGTAATCTGTGGTAATAAATGAGGGTGGGGCTTCTCTGCTAGAGTAAAGGGCAGAACCGTCGCTGAACATAGCGAGGCTTACATGATAACAACCTCCAGTATGAGAATGGAGGTAGAGGCAGTTACTGCTGCCTTAAGATGGCTGTCTGAGACTTTATTAACAAAGGCAGTTATTGTATCAGACTCACAATCCATGCTTCGAAAGGTCCAAAATGGTTGGCTTCGACATGAATGGAAAACCTCCATAGAAGCATCGAATTTTCAAGAACTGATCTGGATATACTGCCATGGTCATGCCGGGGTACGTGTCAATGAAAGATCTGACAGACTAGCTTCAAGAGCACCCATAAAAGGTGCATTGGCCATGGATAAGGAAAAAATACTGATATAATTTTATATATTCATGTTCGTCTGTTAGAGAATGGCACTGCAATCGATGAATCATCAAGGCTAAGATTGCTGGAATTTGCCATCGAACGTAAGACCAGCAGGGATGGACGTATGAGAGGACGCATCCGCCGTGTATACAACCAGTGCGCATCAGGAACAATTAGCATTCATACCCTTCGACATTTGCTGAGGGACACTGAGCACCTATGGGTTTGCCAGGAGTGCAATGACGTCGATTCTGATTAACATTAACATCAACATTACTTGTGTGTTTCTTTATTGGAGAAGGTGGTGTCAACGGTAAGATCTGCCCGAGGTGTCGAGTACTGTAGGGACGCCTCTGGGACCATCAACTATAATAAATATACGACAAATGTGTATCAGAAATGTAACTAGTTACTTGGTCATATTCGACATGGGACCTTCAACTAATGTGTGCCACGTTCTTCTTCCAAATGATATCCGCTCAAGGTCATGCCTGTGTCTTCTTTATCATTTCGTTTCTGCCTCCAGAAACTGCAACAAGCTATGCTGTTTAAACACAGGAACAAATGAGAGGGTCCCTTGCGACCACTATCTTCCGGGGCCCACTCGGAACTGGGGCCCGGAAAGTGCCCGGTCCACCCTGGCGGTAGCTACACCACTAGCCTCAACCCACCTACAGACAACTAACTACCTTACATCACAACGGAGGAATTTAAAGCAATTCCACCCTCTGAACCAGTATTTCTTCTAAACATTCTTCTGATGTTACATCTTCGTGGCATTCACATCATTCTGCACCGTCGGGTAGTGATTTTTGTGTGATTATTTACCCCCTGGTTCTGTTCTCACATATGATCCTCGTAAGCTTCTTTCGCGTCTGAAGGTATTTCTTGGTCTAGAACTGTGCGCTTCAACCTTTTGTTTCGTATACCGCTAAACTACGAACACGGCATTCAAAATGCAGCCCTATATTGAAAATATAGCGTTTAATTTATACTTTTCTGGAAGGAGTATACAGGGCCGAAACACTTGTTCGACGGGGAGACACTTCTGATGATCAGATTGCCTCCTGTTGTATCGCTCTGTATAGAGTTTCCTATCATCAGTCAAACCGTTGAATATCTGGTATCATTCTTTCTTTGAATTAAAATCATCTAAATGGGCATAGGAGTAAATAACATTTCTTCTTTTGTTTTATTTTTAACCCTTACTTCAGCAAAAGTCCAACAATTATTAAGTAGTCTTGGTGTCATAGCGTACGTATATGTTTTACAAGTTCTTTCTTTTATCTTCCAAGTTATTTAGTTGATATCATTACTGGCCATCTCCGCCAGAGGTGTAAATTCCTGGATGATATTCTAATCCTTTTCTTGTATACTTCAGGTTCGTTCAGTTCCTTCTTTGATGTTAATAGTGACTTCGTATAGTGGTAGTTTAAATGTACATGGCATACGATCAGCAACTCATAAAGATGGAATCAAATTCATTCTGTTCCTTCAAACAAACTTTTAATAACTTAATAAAACAGCAAGTATAATGGGTCATTCAAATGATAGAGTTCTCATAGAAGCCTTTACTGGGTCGTTGGTACTTCAGGTTAACTCATACATGAATTCTGTGTCTCATAAACTTCCGTATTCCTCTTTAACTTATTCTTTTCTCCTGTAGACTTCCTTAGTCTTCCTAAAACCTGCTCCTATTTCCTCATATACTAATGCTCTTTATTAGCATTCCATACTTTACTTGTTACTTAAATATCTTCCTCGACGAACTGGTCAGATAGGTCTCTATAACTGCTCCTAGCAACAAAATTCATCTCATGCATAAATAATTGTATGTACACCCTTCTGATACTTACAAATGAGAGAGCATATTTGAAGTTCTCCTATAAAAGTCTACACTCACTTTTTCTGGACACTTCAAACATTGTTCATTATGGTTCCTCTATAACCTCTCTAGTCTCCTTTATATGTTTGTCAGCCTCTTGTTTACTTTTCACATAGTCGTTATAACCATCCGTTTTCTTGGTACAAAGTCGTACAGTTCTCATAAATGAATTAACAAATCGTACTTCTACTTGACTCTCCTGTAAACAAAATTCTACTCTGTGCAAATTATAAACTCAGTTCAATACTTACATAAAAAATACAGCATAACCGCTGATCTCCTTTCAGAAATACACCTTAACTTTGAACTACAGAATCAACTACTATCTCCCGATAGAATAACACTTGCTAGGGATGGCTGGACATCTAAATATATCCACTCTATCTGTATAACCACAGAAGGTACATCTACTCTATCTGTATAACCACAGAAGGTTCATCATGTCCGCACAGCGATCACACCTTCTTCCTGAAACACACCTCAGGACTCACTGTCATCTAATGACCTCTGGTCATTTTGCGTGGTGTGTTTTTCTCGCCACTCTTCTGATTCTATGACCCAAATCTTTTTACTTAAATTTATTGGTCGACCCTTTTTTTTTCTTGTTCTCGAACTTTCTATTTACAACTCAAGATAATCACTCACTATTAATTAACTTGAGCCGGTATTCTGAACCGTTGTCAGTTAGCAATATTATACTACTGTACAAAAGTTAAGGGCCACCAAGAAAAACTCCACTATGGACCAATTAAATGCAACCAGGTGTAAACAATTTATTTTAAAATAAAGTTGATTCATCCGTGGAAAAGATCAGTCAAGTTTTTTTAATAATGTGTGACTTACTAACAAAAAGAAGTTCAACTCACTTTTTCACCTTTTGAACTAGTGGGGCGTGTTGCAAAAACCACGAGTTTGTGCAGCAACAATGGCATTTTCACGTGCGGGTTAAAGTGACCCAGTTTTTGGACATTTAAAAAAAATTAACCTAGTGCCACACAGAAAGGTGAAAACGTGAGTTGAATTTCTTTTTGTTAGTAATTCACGCATTATTTAAAAAACTTGACTGATCTTTTCCACGGATGAATCAACTTTATTTTGTAATAAATTGTTTACACCTGGTTGCATTTAATTGGTCCATAGTGGAGTTTTTCTTGGTGGCCCTTAACTTTTGTCCAGTAGTATATTATTTTCATTCATTATTTTCTCTTGTGAGCTGTCCTAACTGTTTATCTCACCTTAACAATAGCATAAATAATGCTTGGGCAAACCCCACGGTGACATAGGTTGTGCTTTTTAGAAAACGTTTATTAAGGATATTTTAAAAAAAAAGACAACATTAGATCAACTGGTGGGTTTTTTTTTTAAATAGTATATTACGGACAATAATTACTCGCTGGCGATAAATCATCATCATCATCATCAGCTGCCATCTCCACAACGAAGGTTGGCTGTATTGGATCTCCAACGCCTTCTGTCTCTTGTCTTGGTGGTGCACTCTGATAGACTCTTTCCTGTCCATCTCTTTGTGGTGGATTTGATGTTATGAAATGTTGTTGTTATGTACTCCTAGTGTACTGAGTGAGGTCAGCTGTGAAGGTCCCTGAATATAATAAATATTATGGTACGTTACAGGGTACCTTTCTGCTACCACCTTTATGATCTCTTACTTACTTACTTAGTCGTTCCCCTTCTACCGTGAGGTGTAGAGGTTTGGAAGAGAGAGCGCCAGACTATCCTATCGGCTGTCTTCCTCCTGGCCTGGTTCCATTCTAGTCCTCGGTCCTTCAAAGATTGTCTAATGTTGTCCTCCCAGCGGACTCTGGGGGTCTGGATCCTTGGCTCTTTGTTTCCCATTCTTGTCGTGGTAACCGATCTTCTCCCATTCTGCAGACACGGCCAAACCATCTTAGTTGGGACTGTTCTACTTGGGTCTGTAGGGGGTGACATTTTAGGCCTTGACGTATCGTCTGGTTGCGTACCATGTCTCTTCTTGTTACTTCAACCACCTTCCTCAGATACCTCATTTCTGAGGTTTGGATCTGGCTTTTGTGGGTTGTAGTCATTGCCCATGACTCGCATCCATATGTCAAGACTGGGACATAGGTGGAGCGGTATACAGCCATCTTAGTTTTCTTACCAACCTCTCTCTTGCTGAGGAATCCTCGATTTATGGCCTTAAAAAGTCTCCCAGCTGCTGCATTTCGAGTGGCCAACTCTTCTTTGATGCCTCCCTTTCGGTCAATAATAGCTCCGAGGTATTTAAAGTGGTCGACCTGCTCTAGGACCTGTTCTCCCAGCTTAATCTGATGTCTTCTTTCTTCTCGTGAAGATGATCTTTATGATCTCACTCAGACTTATTCTTTGACTAGAATGTATGATGATGGTGATGACTACGTTTGGTGTCTAGGGTTATGTATAAGTAGTGTAATGTTGCATTAACCAACTAAACATATACACAAGTATTTTATTATCCACACAACACAACAGTACTATAACAATCACATACACACTACACTTTAAAAGACTATCTTAAATAAGTCAGTGGTTGAATTTTGTGTAACGTTAATAATTTTTTCCAATTTATTATCCTGACTCTATTTTGTTTGAATCAGGATTGACAATCAAAAGGGAAATCAATGAAATTATTTACAATATCCAATTTATACAATGGATCTTCTCTCCATAATACAAGTATTAATATAATAAAAGGGTGTAGGTGTAGTTTTCTAAATAGAATAATACTGGTATATGTATAATGGTAGGTTGTTTGTTATCATCACTCCCTATCGTTTATTTTCTTTTCATTTGTCACAGGTGAAATTCTTTTATTTGATAATTTCAGTCTTTGTGGTTAATAACTGAGGTTCATAGAGGTTGAGACTTTGGTGCCGAACGGGCACTTAACTTCGAAGGAGAACCCTGGTACGTCTTGTCCTAGGCTCGATGGACCATCTGGTTCACTTCATAAAAGGCAATGGCCTCCAGTACGTGCCAGAATTATGCAACAAAGTCAGGAATCAATCAGTTTCCACGAGCCTGGTTTTATGTGACTGTCAGGGCCACATAAACCCCTGAAATAAGAAGGTTATGCATCCTTCTTTATAATAAGTATACATAATATTCCACAGTTAATTACAGGTACAGTACAAACAAACGCATAGGGTCAGCTCTTAATGACAACCTATTGTCCCATTATATTTTGAAGTGACAATGTATACCAGTATTCCTCTCCCCTAATGGTTACAACGCCTCTGCAATTCCAACAGTAATATTTCCATACAATAGGATAGGTGTTATGCTCCTTGATGACAATCATATATAATTTTGTAGTTCTACACCTCTCTGATAGGCTATCATATGATGGATCAATCTCTAGGCTTCGCCTAAGTCTGCCATCTATTCACTTACTTACAGTCGTATGTTAGTATCTCACATTCAAACTTTATTTTAAATAAAATGGTTAATAAATTCAGTCTTACCACAATTTCAATGAATATTACACACAAACAACGATGACTGGCAGATCTGGCCCCAGTTTATCACTGCCCTGTCCAGAAGTTTATAATATTTGTAGTTAGAATTACACTTCTGATCTCATCGTTTCGCGGCAAGATTTTTTAAAGAAATGGCGTCCTAGCCTAACAATTTTTCCTCAATATCAACTAAGCTGGCCAATAGAAGCAGACGACTATGAATTTTAAATCGAACTTTTAAAAAAAATAATTCCCAAAATACTACGGTTACTACTACAAGTATATTTTTAGTGTTAGGTTAGTCAATCCCCTCTCTCCTTCCTTTAAACTACAGCCAATCAAAATCTTGGTACCTTTTAGTCCTATTTACCCAAAGCTTTTTTTCAAAATATGTCATGAAAAAATTAAGCAGGCGTGATCTTTTTTTCTCGTCAGTCCGTCTTATCATACATAATATTATTGCCATTATTTTGGTTATTTTTTGTACTAGTGGGTAACTGACACCATATTATTGCTCAGGACATCATAAGGCATCCGAATATATAATTTTTATGGCCCTATGTATTTTGGTTCATAATTCCATATTTTTTTTTAGTTTTGTATCGTAATTTGAAACGTGCCCAAGGCTATGTTGCTCGAGTTGGCTTTTGTGAAATCAACGCGAGACGGCGTTCCCTAGGTTCTGTCTTTCCATCCCTCCCCTCTTTTATTCTTTTATTCTTTCACTCTCGTCTTGGCAATCCGACTTGACCTTGCAAAAGTGTTACATTTAATCTGAAGGACGAATTTTTTTTCGAAAAGACAGTATCTTTCATTCGGCTATTAGGTTTATCAAAATCGACATGCGGGCGGGCGTAGGAGAATACTACGCTGTACTCAATTTTTTTTTTTTTCTATCTTATTTTTGACTTTATGCACTAGAATATTATTTAATTTAGCTATTGTATTGAGAATATCGTCACACTCTTGATGTTATCTTCCCACTTATAGCGCTGTCTTCCCCTTGCACGTTTGCTTTCAACTCTCCCTTCTATTATGGTCTTCTACAAGGTGTTATGTCTTTTAATGTGGCCAAAATATTTTAGCTGGCTTATATGGATCTCCTTCATTAGTTCTCTATTCATACCTAGGTTTTCTATGACCTCCTTATTTATTTTCTGCTCTTTCCATGAATTGCTCCCCATTCTTCTATGTATCCCACATCTCGAGAGCCTCAGTTCTTATCGCTTATTCATTGTCCATGTTTCTACACCATACAGTAATGAAGAATATATATAACACTTTATGATTCTCAGTTTTAATTTGTGAGTTAACTGTTTAGATGTCAGTATTTGTCTCATGTTGTTGAATGTAGCTTTGGCCATTCCTATTTCTCTTCTTGATTTGTTTTACAGCTACCATCTTCTGTTATTATATGACCAAGATATGAGAAGCTCTTGGCTTGTTCCAGGATTTTCTCACTTTATGCTAATCTTTAATGTGGGCTAATCGTCTGTTTTGCTAATTATCATAGTTTTTGTTTTCTCGATTTTAATGTCCAATCCATATTCGTGACTTATGCTGTTTACTTACTTCACTAGTTCTTGTAAATCCTGTTCACTTTCAGCTAACAACACGGTATCATCTGCATATTTAAGGTTGTCTATTGACCTTCCACTGATTTTCAGTCCTGGCATTTCCTGTATCTGTTTGAAAATTTTTTCGGTATATATTAAATAGGCAATCTTGTCTGACACCTCTTTTTATGTCTATATATGGTAATTCCTGCCAGATCTTTCTGTGGCAGTTTGCTCCCAATAAAGGTTACTGAGTATTCTTATGTCTTTTCCATCAATACCTATGTCTTCGAGGCATTCAATTATTTTCTCGTGATGGACTCTGTCAAAAGCCTTCTTATAGTCAATGAAGTATATGTACACACTTTTTGGACCTCAGTATATTTGTCTGCTAATATTCTTTGACAAAATATTGCTTCTCTTGTTCCGCTGTTCTTCTTGGACTTCGTTATCTACCTTACGTTTTATTCTCTCCTGTATGATTTTGAGCAGTATTTTAATTGCACAACTCATCAGGCTGTTTTTTCTGCAGTCTGAACATTCTGTTGCGTTAGGCTTTTTTGGGCAGTGTTATAAGGACAGAGATCTTTATGTCATGTTGTATGTATCTTGTATTGTATATATCGTTGCACAGATCTGTGATTGTATCAATACCACAGCTCTGCAGGGCTTCTATCATTTCAATTTTTATGTTGTCCATGCCTGCTGATTTTCCTTGTTGTAAAATATGTACCGGGTTGGATTCACAGAACAGGGAATATCATTTATGGACATTTTTTTTGAACCAATGGTTCCTAATAATTTCATACTCGCGGCCCCCCCCCCCCCCCTCCCTTCCTGGGAAGTGAGATCGGATGTCTAGCCTTCTCGGATAAAGGCAAAAAAAGGAGGTCCCATTTGCAAGTTGCGCTCATTAAACATCCCACGGCAGTTGGAAATCGTAAAGAGTAGGCCAGAAAGCTGTTGCCCTGGCAAAATTTAAAAATTAGAAGCCTACCCGTCAGAAAAATATTTATAGAATATGTGATTCCTATATACACACATTGAAATTCTCGCCGGTGCTACGGAGTTCAGGCACTGTGCTGAGATCCTCCTTATGTGATCTAAAGGAGGAGATCGGAGCACCGATGGAGTTGTCCGTGTGCAATGAAGATAGTCCTTAAAATAAAACCAAACCATTCTGTACTTCTGGTCTTAGAATGTTTGGTCCTTCATTATAATCTGGTGATGGTTTTTTACCTCTGTTGTTCTCTAATAGTTCTATTACGTACTCTGCCCATCTGTTTGATATGTCTTTCTTATCAAGTAATATTACACCATTCTTATTCTTGGTACAGCCTCCTCCTTTGGCAGACCTCGACTTATTTGATAATTTCTTTATTTCTTCATGCATATCCCTTGTCATGTGTTTGCCTTCATAGCTTCTATTTCCTTGCGTTTTGCTTCTGTCCACCGTTCTTTTGCTTGTCTATACATAGTACGTATTTCGTTGTGTATTGTTTTATATTCTGGAGTGATTTTTGCTCTCTTTCTTTCTGCCATTTTATTCAAGATGTTATCTGTCATCCAAATTTGATTTTTCTTAAACTTCTTTTTAGTTAAGTTTGTATTTGCTGATTGATGCTTGTTTTGAAACATTCCCATTTTGTAGTTACTTTTTTCTTCTGGGTTTTCTCTTCTATATTGTTCCATGCTTTCTGTCAGTAACTGTTCATACTTATTTTTTACATCGACAAGATATTTTTGTTTTATATCTGGTTATTCCAGTGCTGATATTCTATCTGGGGTTACTCTTTTCTTCTGTTTCCTGTTCTTTTGAGTGGAATGTTTACTTTGACGACGACCGGATTGTGGTCAGAATTTACATCAGCACCAGGATGTGCCTTTGCACTTATGACACTGTTGTTAAATGTGTGTTTTATCGTGATAAAGTCGATTTGATTTCTTGTTATATCTCCTGGGCTTTTCCGTGTGTATAGTTTCTTTTAGTGGTGTTCAAAAAAGGTGTTTCCTTGGGTGGTGTTCAAAAACGATGTTACATGTAACCAGCTGGTTTTCACAGAACTGGATAAGTCTGTCTATCATTTCTTTTCCCCAATCCATACTGTCCTACTAGTTTCTGGTATTTTCCCTTCCCTATTTTTGTAATAGATGGGACACACATTATGGAAACCTGTTGATATCATTACAAGGCAGTCCTTGTTCCAAATTTAGATAGGTAGACCGAAAAACATATGGAGTAGGGAACTGGACACTAAAGGGATAAAGAAGACATAGAGAGACCTTGAGAGGATGACACATGACAGGAGGACTTAGTATGAGTTTGCTGAAGGCCTATGCTCCACGGCAGGCTGGAAGGTAATGAATGTATATTGACAAGTATTTAAATGAAATATTTTAACAACAGATTTTAAGAGCCATAATTTCCGGATTCACATACTGTAAGAAAATCCACCATCCATACGCGGTACGCGTACCATCAGAAATTTCAGCACCAACCGTAATGGTTCGTGTACTATCAGAAAATCCACCACTTGCCATAAGAATTACGCGTCCCATCAGAATGTTCACCACCTGCCATAAGTGGAACATTTACCATCAGAAAATCCACCACCTGCCAGAAGTGGTACACTTACTTACTTACTTACTTAGTCGTTCCTCTTCTACCGTGAGGTGTAGAAGTTTGAAATAGAGAGCGTCATACTATCCTATCGGTACACTTACCATTATGTGGCAGTGTTAATTATTTTGGGCTGATTGAGTTTGGTTTACTTGTATATTCCAAGTTAGAACTTTGCTGGCTTAGAGTCCGCCAGAGATATAAATTTCTTGGTTTCAATCTTTTTATAACCCAGGTGGGTTCGTTCCTCTTATGATGTGTTTGTGTGAGACAGTAGTGGTGATGATGATTGGTACAGCACAATACTCGACATGGATTCACAACTAAGGGTCTAGCTCAACGATAAAATATTTTCAGCAACTCCTTCGGTAAATATCAAGATTTGTTGAACCGTGGAAGCTTTTCCACAAAACAGCAACATTTGTACAATTCAGTAGTCACAATGGTTCTCAAGTACAGAATCCGTTTTCGTGTATTAAAATCTTCCACTTCTTTGCTTCTTTCCAACAGGGATTATAATATTCCTTATTATTATTATTATTATTCCTTTGACCGCCGACCGACTAAGCAGTCTTCGGCCATAACACCTTGCGGCGTCATTAGGGCAACAAGAAATCGTCCGTTGTTCCGTCACACCTAGCGGCGTATATTGGTACAACAGACTTTTAATTGTTGTTTCTGTGATCAATGTGACAAGCAAGCGGTAGATCAATCCGCTGTGATAATATTCCTTAACATCAGTATTTTCCTCAGCTTTCTTTATTGAAGTTATTCTAGTACAGGGCGCCTTAGGTGGAGGTCCTCTGCTTGTTATATCTCTACTTCCACTAGTTACATTTTGTAGCCTTACTTAATCTTAGCAAGTCTCTGACTTACGCTGAAATAAAAAAGTTTGTTCGAGCTACTTGTGTACCACAAGGTAAGAAAATCTGTTTCATACAGATTTTTCTTGATATGAAGGAAATACTTTCTTGCGTCTGCAAATACTGGAAGAGTAAGGAAATACACTAAGGTTCTTGTTGAATATCTCAACGTAGGAGCCTAGGACTTTTTGTGACAGACCGGGGGAACGCCAGGTTGTTCACCACCCAAAGTTAGAATCACGCCCTTTATGCAATGGCTCTTTTCTACAACTGACTTTCAGAAAATTATTTCTGAGCGTCTTTCGGTAGTGGGCGATTCTGGCTACCGTTTCATTGGACAAACTATTATTGTGTTAATTTATTTACTAGTCATTCTATCAAGCGATCTTACAGGTAGTAAGGCTATTCCCATTTACGTCACTATTTTCTATGGCAACCCCCGCCGATGTTAGCGTGGCTATGCCAAGCTTGACATAGCTTCAGTACATCTTATGTCATTCTATACTCAATGTATCTTGTGTTTATGATTCACTACGGGATGTCGTAGCTGCACTGTTTAGTTTCTATAGTAGTTTGGTTTGGGCATGTAACTCGTCATGACTCCCTTTCGAAAACGATCCTTCAGGGAACAGTCGAAGGTAAACGGAGAAGAGGAAGGCAGAGAAAATCCTGGGCTGATAACATCAAAGAATGGGCAGGACACGGTTTTTCCACACTTGTACGCATTGCTGAGGATAGAGAGCAGTGGAGGACCCTGTCTGCTGATGCTTCCACCATGGCACCCCTACGACCCATGACGGGTTACGGGCTGAGATGAGATGAGTAGTTAATAGTAATTTCTATTATTTTATAATAACTAGTTACTAGCACGAATAAATGCTATGGTAGTAGGTCATGCGGCCACAATTAGAAAATACACCATCTACCATAATGGTATGTTTACCATCAGCAGATCCACCACCAACCATAAGTGGTACACGTACCATCAGAAAATCCACCAACTACCATAGTGGTGCGTTTACTATCTGCAAATCCACCACCAACCATAAGTGGTACGCGTACCATCAGAAAATCCACCAACGAGCATAGTTGTGCACGTACCTTCAGCAAGTCAAGCACTAACCATAGTGGTACACGTACCGTCAGAAAATCCACCACCTTCCATAATTGGTGCACGTACCATCAGACAATCCATGGTACTAGTATCGCCGTTGGGAAACTGCAGTTTTATGGTCGCGGAATAGACACTGAGATCTTGCTTACGCCGCCTTATGTCTTGCTTGACATGGTAATACCTTGCTGTAGTCTTAAGACAAAGGTTCTCCTAAAACCGTGCGTATCGTCAGTTAAAATCTTCCTTGGCTTAGTCTTCTGTCTATTGTAGTTGTTTTGTTAAAACACAATTTACTGTAATCTAGAGTAAGTGTAAGTGATGGGAGATCAAGTAAAGAAATCAAGACAAGACTTGAGATGGCCTCAGCTGCCATGACAAGACTGAATGTGATCTGGAAAAGTAACATCAGTTTTCCTGTGAAGATCAAATTATACAAATCACTTGTATTATCTATTCTCTTATATGGGTGTGAGAGCTGGACACTCACTGCAGATACGGAGCGAAGAATTCAGGCTTTCGAGCATAAATGTTATAGAAGAATTTTGCGCATTTGCTATAAAGAGCACAAAACAAATGTCTATGTTAGAGAGAAGATAAACACCTATGCAGGCCACCAAGAACCACTTTTGTCAGTAGTGAAACGTCGAAAGCTTGCCTGGTTTGGGCATGTAACTCGTCATGACTCCCTTTCGAAAATGATCCTCCAGGGAACAGTCGAAGGTAAACGGAGAAGCGGAAGGCAAAGAAAATCCTGGACTGATAACATCAAAGAATGGGCAGGACACGGTTTTTCCACACTTGTACGCATTGCTGAGGACAGAGAGCAGTGGAGGACCCTTTCTGCTGATGCTTCCAC
Organism: Oreohelix idahoensis; assembly: GCA_024509875.1. Lineage (NCBI taxonomy): Eukaryota > Metazoa > Mollusca > Gastropoda > Stylommatophora > Oreohelicidae > Oreohelix > Oreohelix idahoensis. The sequence goes on from JAMPIV010000347.1 coordinate 435,364, forward strand.
CATGGCACCCCTACGACCCATGACGGGTTACGGGTTGAGATGATGAGAGTAAGTGTCAATGCCAAAAATAATTATTTGCAACTATTTGGTAGAAGTACATATGATACAAATAATGATTTAGTTCGTGTAGTATGTCTGTTAACAAAATAACGTCTTAACAAACATATAGTAAAAGTTTATATTTTAAAAGAAACGATTTATAGTCATCGTATGTGTGTGTGTGTGTGTGTGTGTGTATGTGTGCTGTTCTTTCTTTCCCTCCTCCCGCCCCACCAAACAACGATGTGCAATCATCTCGTACACGTGTATTAAAAAATAATTTAGTCAGAATCATCACTTGACAGCTGCACAAACATGCATGCTACAATTGAAGCGACCAGAAAAAGGGAGACAAAAGAAAGATTAGGACTATTGTTTTCTCTGGAGCATGTCGTATGAGGCGACTAATATGAGGATATGAATGGGGGTCTGGCTGCCTCGTCATATCAAACGAATTGCTACATAAATCACTTCCGCAAGGAAATGTGAATCATTTGGTGCATGCTTCCTTCTAGAGAGGCCGGCTGCAGTGGTGCCTCTATGCTTCAAAGGAAACAAAAAAAATAAGGTACATTATTTTTATTATAATTACTAGATTTTCTAATGCTTCTGTTCCCTTCGCATACCATGCCGTTAGAAAGTTGACTGTCAGCGCTTTTCCGTGTTGCTTAGTTTTTGGTTTGGATTTTGAACCATGCACAGGAAAACTGGTGTTTTTCGTGCGCATGGTTACCAGGTTCAACCCCTTGTGAGTTATAATTAGGGTATATAGTGTTCATTATTCTTTATAGCATATTATGTCTTGCTTTTACAGTTGACTAGTTGATAACGTACATCTGTTTCTCTGGGAACTTCCATCTGAGTTTCGCGCTGTCCAATGTTTCCGTTGCTTCGTTCGTGAGAACGACTTGTCTGCTGCCACCAATTTTGTTTCCATCCGTTTGTTGTTTTGTTCATGTGTCCTATGCATACAGGTAATATCAGCATTTTCCTTTGCACTCCCCGCGGAGCACGGAGCCACCACTGCAGCCGGTTCCCTGCAAGAAGCCTGCATCAAACGTTTGTATGCGTTTGTTGCGGTGGTTATGTGGCCATTTGTTGTGCACGATGAGGTTGCCTGACCCATTGACAACATGCTTTAGGGTGCAGTAGCCATATGCTGTCTGTTTGAGAGACACCCGAGAACTACAGTGGACATAGAGAAATAAAAGGGTGCATATCTTCTTTGATCCTTAGCCACTAACTATCAAAGCAGTCATGGTCATCACGCCTGATGGCGTCTTGTAGGGCAGCAACAAACTGCTTCTACTTTTCTCGGTCGGCGGCCATCCTTCGTGCAGTACCCCAGCTCTGGTTCATTCTTTGCATCTCGGCCTCTACAGTTCTCCGCCAGGTTGTTTTTGGACGGCCTCTCTTTCGCTTTCCTTTACAGCCCCATAACTTATCTGTTCTTGTGATAGCATTGAGGTCTCTTCTGAGGACGTGGCCAACCTAACACCAGCGTATGCCATCTATGATGGTGTGCATATCCTCTTGGTTACTCCGAGTAAGCAGTTCTTGGTTGGTGATGGTATTCAGTCAAAAGATTTGGAGAATTGTCCTTAGGCAGATTGTGTAGAAAGAGGACTATTTCGTCATTTCCTTCTATGCTACTCTCCAGCATTCCGCACCATAGACAAGCACAGAAAGAAAACAGGATGCATATATAGCGTCGTGATACTCTCTCATTCTCACTGCCAGTGGTTGGTTTTTGTCGGTAAAAAGATGTCTCTCGTTCTGTAGAAAGCTGATTTATATCTGTGTAATTCTTATTGAAACCTAGGACTGAAAATGCATTTAATGAAGGAGAGCAAAATTAGACTGCTAAAATATTTTGACCAATTAAAAAGACCAAAATAGAAGGAAGAGTTGAAGGCAAACGTGCAAGAGGAAAACAGCGCTACACGGGGGTGGGGAGGGGGTGGTGGGGGGGGGGGGGGGGGGGGGGGGGTGGGGGGGGGGGGGGTGGGATGGGGAGTGGGGGGTTTGGGTGGGGGCGGGGGGGGGGGGGGGACGGGGGGGGTGGGGCGGGGGGATAGGGGGTGGGGGGGGGGGGGGAGGGGGGGGGGGGGGGGGGGGGGGGGGGGGGGGGGGGGGGGGGGGGGGGGGGGGGGGGGGGGGGGGGGGGGGGAGTGGGGGTGGGGGGGGGGGTGGGGGGCGGGGGGGGGGGGGTGGTGCGGGGGGGGGGGGGGGGGGGGAGAGAGATAACGTCAAGAGATGTACAGGAAAGAGTATATCAGAGTGTGCAATCAAGACAAAAGACAGCAGACGTTGGAGATCCATTCCAGCCAATTTTCGACGTGGAGAGGGCAGCTGATGATGATAAATTATTACTTTGATGACAGACATTTGCTTCTGATGATATAATAGGTTACAGATAGTTACAATCTGTCACTTGCTTCCATGTTTTCCCTTTACCAGATATTTGGCATTCAGGAATTATTTCCTTTCTTGATAAAACCGTCATTTCTCTCTTCTTGCTGTTTAAATAAAAGTTCATTTCGTCTTCTGCTTTTAAAATTGTGTTGTCCCCATACGTAATGTTCATGCTGTCACTTTCTCTCCCCACGCCCCCTTTTTTCCATCCCTGTCACCCTATAATAATACGTCACCATTTCCCTGTTTCTCTATCTCAATTATTCATTAGTCACCTTGTCCCTGTTTGCCTCTTGTGGAACAAGGAACCACTACTGCAGTAAGTCTCCTTGAAGGAAGCCTGCACTAAAACATTAATGGGCTCCCAAGTAAATAATTTCTTGTTTACTGGTCGTCAGATGAATTTTTGTGTTTTGTTTCTAATATATGTATGTTGTTTCCTATAGCTTACTTTAATCTCTGTCCGCCTGGCTAATTCTGTCCCTTTGACAGCCTACAGTGCAGCATACAGCACACAACAACTTGGAAGAGAACCGTGTAGGATAAGACATATATGATCTCAAAGCGTTAAAGATAGGTTGTCAGGCATGTATTCATAGTCATTCTCCTCATGGAGTCACTACTGCAGCTGCCCCCCTTGCATGAAACCTGCACCAAAGCTTTCTTGCGCGAGGGAATAGTAATCCTACGCTGTCTTTGTCGTCTAGATTCCGCCGGGAATAACACGGGGCATTGTCGGGAATAAAGAGGAATACATACGTTTGTCTTTGCACCAAGGTTGTTATTAACAGGCTGAAAAAAAAGAGGCATCAACGAAAAAGAAAAAAAAAAAACAACAAATTGACAGAGCAGTAATAACAAGAGGCAAACATAATGGCAAGAAGGACATCATCGGAAAGAGAAAGGTCACGGGTATTTACATCAACAGTAAGAACAAATGAGTAAGAACAAGGTATCTCAAAAGAAAAGATTCAAAATTAGAAGAGGAGGAAGTACAATGAGTCAAAACTTTTTTCTGTATTAGACAAGAAATTCAGCAATGGTACAGATGAGACATAAAGATAAAAATCTCAGGTATATTTTGACATTTCTTGTGTGTACATTAATGATCGATGCGTCCTTTGTTTGTTGTTTCTATATTTCTTTTCACTTATCTAGAGGAGGGTTTGATTCCTGGTGTTGAAAGTTATAGTAGTTTTGTTTTCGCTGCAGTATTCTTGAAAGTTGATCTGATCATAGATTTCGTTCTCACCAGTTGTGAGACTGTGACGGTTGTGAGACTGTGACGGTTGAGAGAAGTAGACTTTTAGTGAAAAACACCATGGGCAGCTAAAAAGAGTAAACAAGGATGTCATGAAAGAGGTCAATGCACAAAGGAAGCGAATATCCTTATGATAGAAGGAAGTTATTCACTTTTTTTTCGACACGTCAAGAGAAGAAGAAAACTAACATATCGTGACAACAGGAAAGATTGAAGGTTTGATGTCTCTCCATACCTTCCTGTGACAGGGGCGCTAGGGGTACCTCACACCCAAGACCCGTGCACTAAGAAAATTTATAAAGGATCGTTTGACAGGGGTTGCAATTATTGGTTGCTTGCAACCCTCTCAGCAGCAGACTTAACAATTCAAGCAACCCAAAGCCTTAAGCAGATCAACATTTAATTCCACCGAACACCAAACAAACAATCCAACAAACACCCAGTCAGTGTTCATAGACTGTCTGAAAAATAATAAATAAAACAACGTCTAAGTGAACATCAATAGCATGGATAATAACACTTACCATACAGAAAACATGCGCCCACCTGATATCATCAACTATCTCACACACTCATGCGTGTCGTCCAATGCGACTAGTATGGTGTTGTGCATGAGGCTGGCAATCGCACCGGGTAACATAGGTTGCTACCGAAACCACTACTGCAAGAGCATCTGAATGCTTCATGCTGAGGCAAACCACACCGGTGGCCCCATGCTCCCTCAGGAGCGGAGAAGAGAAATATACATCTGGTACGCCCACGTGCTCTCACAAACCATTGTTCACACAACAATAATAATCAACTGGGCATAAAATAATATTCTTCAATACATGTACAACAAATAATCTCAATAATGAGAATTAACCACCACCTCACAACTGGTCTATCTCAATATTCGTTACTGCATTCTGAAGCATGTCGTATGTGACGACTCGTGCGGCTGGGAATCTCATCGCATGAAACACATTATTACAGGAACAACCACTGTAATAGCATAAAAATGCTTCTGTTGGCTTGTGGTGGACACCAGCCGCATTGGTGTTTCCATGCTCCACCAGGAGCAAACAGAGAAACACCTGTCTCAACAAAGGAGTGGCCTCGCGCTCTCCAGAAATCTAAATACATATTCTCACCTCACAGTAACCCATTAAATATACAGTAGAATTATCAATAAACGTGAAATACACTAAATTACTCTTACATAAAGAATACAATATAATTATTCTCGACATAAGCCAAACTGGGACTAAATACACAACGTTTCGCTCGGCATAACATATTATAGGTTTACCACGCGGAGCGTGTTTAATCAGACTCGCTATCGCCGCCTTTTATCACCACGAGGCTACTATCTTGCGATCGTTAATCTTATCTAAATTTCCAGTGGAATAGCCTTTCTGAAGAATGAAATAATCGCTCTTAAACTCTCACATGTATCTACCGATCTGTCCCATTAAACATTAAAATAGCCACATCGATATAATTTCAGAATCCTAGAAAACTAATGCTAATTTAAATTAACTCACGTGCTCAAGGCATTTACAGCTTGGCTCTTGTGTGTCTTCTTAGTCTGTTCTCACTGGGCGGCTTTCTCAAACATAGACCGGTTTCGCCGCTTGCTACCCCTTTTTATAAGCCCTGGCCTAACCACTCAATTTACTGCGCGCTACGCGGATTAATCTGCGCCACACAGATAACACACGCGATTATTGCTCCAGAATGCATGAAAACACAGATTTACACAACTAGAGCAAAAACACAACTAATATGTAGGCATATATTATGGCCTTGTAATAAATCTGCTCGAAGATAACGTGATCAAAAGGCACTAAACCACATAGACAATATGACTGCCCAGATGGGGCCAGCGCCTAGAACGACAGACCTCAAGATGGCGCTGTCACATTCCTGTTTCCAGCACTGGTTACACTGGCTAACAAAAAAAAAATTTTTTTTTCTTTCTCTAACATTTCTATGTTTTTCTGGTCAATTTTAATGCGCTGTTTTTAAATCTGCACACCGTTTTTCTCTATCAGGTCGGGATCTCTAGAAATACGCAATTTAGTTTTTTTTAACAATGCATTCAGTATTACAACATCATTCGTACAAGAAGTATAACAGTTATGTAGGCTTGAATTTCTTTGCAGTTGACTTTCATTGATGAATGGCATGTGGTACATCGCGATGAAGCATCCAACAATAATCGGCAAGCATGGTCACACTCCACCGTCCTTGATAACGTGACTCCATTACGGCGATATCTTGATGGAATCATTCTCCATGTTCATCGCGGACCTCGCCAAGGTTGTCAAGGAAAAAATCAAGATGCGAATCGAGCAAATGGATTTTGAGGGACATGTTACAGCCCATAATTCTGTATGCATCTATACACTGCTTAACAATATGCACATAGTCAACAGATTTGTGATTTCCCAGAAAGTTATCGACGATCGATTTGAATGCCATCCATGCGCGAAGTTCACTACCATGTAACAAGTTCTCGAATTGTTTGTCTGCAATAACTTTCCTAATCTGAGGTCCTACAAAGATACCTTCCTTTATCTTTGCATCGCTAACTTGCGGAAACTTTTCTCGAAGATAAGTGAAAGCTTTTCTCGTTTTATCTAACTCTTTTACGGAATTCTTCATGAGCCCCAACTTTATATGTAACGGTGGTAAAATGATGCTTTCTTTGTTAACTAATGGCTCGTGTATTACATTTTTATGCCCGAGCTGCATACGATCCCTGATAGGCCACACCTTTCTTGCATAATGTTCCTGTCTGTTGCGGCTGTCCCAATCACATAGGAAGCAACAAAATTTAGTATACCCAGTCTGCATGCCTGTGAGAAATTCAATGACCTTTAGTTCTCCACAAATCCGCCATTGGTAGTCATTGTACTTTATTTTTGCCAAAAGTACAGCCATATTGTCATAAAAATTTCTTTCATATGAACAGAGTAGGCGACTGGAATTGATGAAAATAAATTTCCGTTATGCAATAACACGGCTTTTAGACTAGTCTTGGAATAGTCGATGAAAAGTCGCCATTCGTTGACTATGTTCTCATGACCGAGGTGCACCATTAGACAGTTTACATCTTTGCAATAGCAAATGTCATCATCCATCTCAAAGTATTGAACAAGTTCTCCGAGTCTATGACGAAATTTAGATATCGGAGTATTGGGCGCTAAAAGATTCCATTCTTTGAGTCGCGAACCAAGTAATTCTGCTTGTCCTTTGGTAAGAGCGAGATCACGTATTAGATCTGAAAGTTCTAAATGGTTAATTAAGTGAACACCATCATTCACCGTTATTTAATCCCAGTCAGAATTAGTTTCTAAAGCAGGTAAACTATCACTTTCTGATGGTTCATTCACGTCCAATGGATATTGTTCTGGTGGAACTGGGATCGGACTCGTGATTGGATCATGAGGCACTGGTTTCGAAACCGATTCAATATTTGGATAAACCACAGACTTTCTAGTTTTAAAAGTGAAACCATGGATATTTGTCAAGCAGAAGTAACAATCAGTAGCGTGATTTGTCGGTTCACGCCTTATTACTGGCACTCCAAAAGGCATCGACTTATGCTTTGGAAATTTTCGTAACCAACCTGCCAATGTATTTGCACAAGTCGAACAAACTGCATTTGGCTTCCAGGATTTATTTGCATCATCAACTTTCAAATCGAAATAAAGTTCATATGCTTTCTTTAGTAAAGGTGTAAAGTTTTTCTGGTGAACACGATCGGTAAAATATCCGCACACGTAACAGAACAGATCAGCCGAACTTCTACAACTTCTAGAAGCCATATTTCGCTCAGAATTATTTCAAAATACAGCAACTATTTGAAAAATAGCGTAACATATGTCATGCATCTTTTAGCAGTATAAAAAGTAGAATTATTTTGCATTTTATTAATTTTTAATAAGTTATATAGTAAAAATGAAACGGAGCAAATAACGGTTTCCCAAAAATATATTTATTCACAAATATCTTAAGAACCCGATGTGATAGAGATAAACGGATTTCAAATTTGAAATCAGCGCAAGAAACTGACCTAAGAACACGTATTCTTATATAAGAAAGAAAAATGTTGTTTGTCAGTGTTATTAGTTATGTTGTTGACTTCTTTACATGCGATGATGTCAGAATGGCCAGTATCTTTTTTCTCTCTCTCTCTCTCTCTCTCTCTCTCTCTCTCTCTCTCTCTCTCTCTCTCTCTCTCTCTCTCTCTCTCTCTCTCTCTCTCTCTCTCTCTCCTGTTGCCACAGTACGTCTCAACTGTCATCTTATAATATGCCCAAAGACAAAGTTTATTGCTACATTCTAAATGTGAGTATTAAGCTTCCGTTTTTGCTGTGGCTTATTTCAGAACAACTACATTACTCTTTTTTAAAATGTCCGGGGTATTATTCACATTCACCTATAAAACCATATCTCTGTGGCCACCATGGCTTTCTCTGCTGGTTTACTAATTGCCCACATGGCCGTAGATAGGACTTAATAAGGGGGGGGGGGGGTTAATACACATTTTTAATGCACTATTTTGGTACCGGTACAGTATAATTCTCTCCCCCCCACCCCGCCCCCCCCCCCCCCCCCCCCCCCCCCCCCCCCCCCCCCCCCCCCCCCCTGTATCTACGGCACTGATTGCCCATGACCCATTTCCATATGTTAATTTTTCCATGTTAGGATTGAATACGTGTTAACAATAACAAATTAAAAATATAAAACGCTCTGACCACTCTGATAGTCGGATGCTAATGAAAAAAGACATTTTTATTTCATGCTGTACGTACCATTCACATCTCGTATAAACGGTCAAGTATATTCACAATTGCATGTCTTTTTCTTGCTGTTTTTTTTTTTTTTTTTTTACTCTGTCTCATGCTTTGTTATTTGACTGTTCTGTGTCTTATTTTTTCGGCCGTTGTGTGTCTGTTATATATATATATATATATATATATATATATATATATATATATATATATATATATATATATATATATATATATATATATATACAGTAGAACTCCATTTATCCGAACCCCAATTATCCGAACATCGAATTATCCGAACACTTTTTCCAGAAAAAAAAAAAAAATCAGATGCCACAGTCACGTTAGACTAAAATTCTGAATCTTTTGATGCGGCAAACTTCAAATGTGTGCGAACAATTTGTAGAGAATGGGGTGGCTAATGGTCGGTCGCTTACGTACAGGAAGTCAGTTAGATCATAAAGTCAGTTAATATCTGGTTTACCAATCCAGTGTACGAGTGCGTTCTAGGTAGAACACTGGCTAAACAGACAGTTCAACTTAAAAACTGTGTCTGCTACTACAGCAGAATAATTTTGGTGTACAAGTATTTCTCTGTGCGATATGGCATCTTCCAGTAGGCCTAAAGCATATAAAAGGAACCGCAATGTTTTGTCAATTGAAACGAAAACAGAAATTATCAAGAGACTAGGACAAGGTGAAACTGTGTCTTCACTTGCGAGGATTTTCAATGTTGGGAAAGCTACCGTCTCTGACATCAAAAGTAACAAGGATAAAATTATGAGTTTTGCATCGAAATTTGATAGTGAAAATGGGTCGAAGAAACGTAAAACCATGAGAAATGCGAAAGATGTGAAATTGGAAGAGGCTTTGTATATATGGTTTGTGCAAAGAAGAAGCAAAAGGGAACCTATCTCTGGTTCTCTGTTGTGTGAAAAGGCACTTCAGTTCAACAATCAACTTGACGGTCCTCCTGACTTTAAGGCTAGCCAGGGATGGTTAAGAAACTTTAAATCTCGTCATGGCATACGAGAATTGGAGATTCAAGGGGAATCTTTATCTAGCGATGCAACTGCCGCTAAAAATTTTGAAGAAACATTCTTGGCTTTTTTGGAAGAAGAAGGTTATTCACTCGATGATGTGTATAATGCCGATGAGACTGGCTTATACTGGAAATCATTGCCTCAAAAATCACTTGCATCTCAGCACGAAGCAGCTGTCCCTGGGTTTAAAAAGTGCAAAGAGAGAGTAACAATTTTGGTAGCTGCGAATGCCAGTGGAAGTCATCGTTTACCGGTGCTAATGATCGGCAAAGCCAAAAAACCACGTTGTTTAAAGAATGTGACATGTCTCCCATTGTGTTACAAAGCACAGAAGAGTGCTTGGATGAATAGTGAAATATTTCTTGATTGGTATACAAATCAGTTCATCCCAAATGTGAAGAGGTTGAGAGAACAAGAAAAGAAAACTGGAAAAATAATTCTTCTACTGGACAATGCACCATCTCATCCAGAGACGGATACATTGAATGCAGTTGATGCAAATTTTAAAGTAATTTTTCTGCCTCCCAATGTAACAGCACTGATTCAACCAATGGATCAGGGTGTTATAGCAAAGCTTAAAAAGATGTACAAGAAGGAAGTCCTGCGTCGTTTATTGTTGGCTGAAGATGAAGAAAGTGTGGTGGCGTTTTCCAAAAGCTTAATCTCAAAGACTGCTGCTATATGTTAGATGATGCTTGGACCACCCTGTCACAAGATAATCTCAACAAGGCTTGGAGTAGATTGCTTGGGAAAAAAGGAGGAAATGAAACTACTGCAGTGGACACAAATGATGATTGTATAAATGAAGTTGTGGAACTGTTTCAAGCAATGCCCGGATTTTCGGACTGTGACAAAGATGATGCACACATGTGGCTAGAAGATGATAATGATTCTGGTTTTCAGTTTTTGAATGACGAAGAAATTTTGTCTTTTGTGCAAGAAGAAAACCAAATACATGTAGTGACTGATGATGAAGACTCCTCAGAAGTACATGATGTACTTGTAGATTATGAAGAAAAACCAAAACGTCGACCAAGTCCTGAAGAGGCCTTTATAGCACTAGAAACAGCGATGGCTTGGTACGAGCAAGAAGATGACAGCTGTCCTACACAGCTTCTGCTGTTGAAGAGAATGCGGGACTTAGCAGCCAAAACGAGACTATCCAGTTTGGTGCAAAAGAGGATTCCTCATTATTTTAAATAGTGGGCTACATCTGTGCAAGTACATATATACGTAAGTTGCGCCTGGTTTTGAATCGTTTGTAATGTTATTTTGAAAACATTTCTCTTTCTTAACAAAAATAATTAATACAAGTAGTACATGCACTGCAGTGTAATAAAAGATTTTGGTGATACAGTGATCTAATACAGTGTGGGTATTATTATTATAGTACAAGTAAATATGTTTTTGTAGTGTATTTTCCTTGTGATGGTTAATTATTTTTAGAAATATGTGTACATGTACTCGATACATTATGTAATCCAATTATCCGAACATTTGATTATCCGAACGATGCTCGGTCCCATGGGGTTCGGATAAATGGAGTTCTACTGTATATATATATATATATATATATATATATATATAATATATATATATATATATATATATATATATATATATATATATATATATATATATATATATATATATACACACACAACATCCACGCGCTAGTCCTTACCCAAAAAAACGTTCGAGTGGTTTATCTTGCCCACACAGGAATCAGTGACAACATCGAATACTTGTATTTCGGGTCTTATAATTTTTTTAATTCATTTTTATATTTTTAACCTAGTTCTAACGTTCTTCCACCTTTAGTCTTGTCTGTTTGTCGCTGAAGAAGGCCTTGTGGCCGTAACATAGGGCATTTTCTTTATCCTTTTCTTAGTATAGACGCATTGCCAGTTTTCCTTTGCACCACCGTCTATCTCCTCGCCACACCGACTAACGGCATTTGTGAAAAAAAATATGTAAAGGGTAAAATTATCTGCATATAGTAAAAGTGCAGACACCTCAGTTGTGATTCCTTCGTGCCTTCGATGACCTCTTTAGAAAAAAAAAACTTGGCTCACCGCCTGGAGGGAAAGTGTGTGTTAAAGGCATGAAGGCATTGAGCAGTGTAAGACTAGAATTTCCCAGTTGTCGGCAAATAGGTATGAAGATTGAATGCATTTGTACGCGCGTGTGACATTTACTCTACATTCACATGTGCTATGCATAAGTTTCTCTGTCCCAAGGGCGAGAACTACGCTTTTTCCCCATGCGGCTAAGGGATATAACTATCCCTGTAGCGGTTGCGGTTGGAGCGAGGAAGTTGATTTGATGATTTTAATTCATAATCACGTGTTATGCAAGTTCTTCGAGTCTGTCTTAGGTTACTTTGTCAGTGTATTTCGTTTTTGGCTGTCTGCTGTTTTTACCCTCTCTCCTTCATTTTGTCTCACAGCACAGTTGATTGGCACTACGAATGATGATTCTACAGCTTTTATTTGTAATGTATCATAAATATAAATTCATGGTTAGAAAATTGACAAATGGAAAAAGACCGATGGACTTCTGGAAAGACAGATGCCACTGGGAAAGACTAAAAGCTGGCTGACCGGGTTGCTGTTAACAATTGATATATTATACACAAGGATAAATGCCCCTCAGGATTCACCGAAAAAAAGGGGGGGGGGGGAATTGATGAATCCACAGGTGACTTACTGGAATCGACCAGACCATTTACACGGACTTTGAGTTCGGACCAACGGCTGGAATTTCCATGTGCCTGTGGTAGGAAATTCTCGACTCAGAGAGGCATGAAAACCCATACAACGAAAAAGAGGTGTTGGAGCTCGTCAGTGGTAGATCAGCAGCGCTGTGTTTCGACAGATAAGACGTTAGAAGATCTCAACGAGGAATCAGTCCACAGCGCTGAGAATCTGCCTGATGATGATCTCACACACTGCTTGGACGGGAAAAGCGATGCCATCGAGTTTCCACCTGCCAGAGCATAAGGGCTTTGGGAATAGCTGAACGAAGCCTTGTCGAAATAGTTGGATAACAACCCGAAGCAGATATCTTTGGGGGAAAAGTTGGACATCTTCGGCGATATAATATATTTTCACTGTCGCAAAGAGTTTGGAGTCAGGAATGCACTGACAAGTAACCCACCACAAAAAAACGTAGTAGACAAATGAGAATAGAAGAGATCAGGAGGCAGAAGAATCATGCCCGAAAACAGTTCAAGAACGCAGTGGACAGAAAAGTAGGGATTACGACAGGTTTAGGAGCACCTGAAAGGCTAAAACAATGCTCTTTGTAGAGCGCTCAATATTCTTCCTCTGAAAATATTCTTCCTCATCTGCGATCTCCTGTTTTTTAATAAATTTTGTTTGGTAGGACACCTTCATACTTGAGAAAATTATTTCAGTATACACTGTGGAAATTTTATACGGGGTGACTGTCGTGGAATATTCTAATCCACATATATAAATTATCAGGTAAATATAAAGCCTAACAAATACATTTAATAAAGGAAAGAAGAATGGTAAAGAACAGTGCTGTCACAATGACTGTACTCGAAATCCCCCTTGTTTTCTACTTCGTCGGCAAATTGTAACGCTTTCACGTTGATAGTAAAAGCCTACTGTGTCGCTGCACGCTTTCTTCAATGAAACGTGTACTGTATTTCTTTGAAAAACCTTGAGATACGCAAGCTGATCAATGACCTAGATTTAATATTTCATTCATCCCATACACGGCGTAACTAAAAGACAGATAAAGCAGGAGAGAGAGAGGGACGAATGAAGGCAGGAAGCATGCAACACTACACGCGTCGCGCGATTAATAGTAACGCAAATCACGCGTGTAAGGCCACTAGCAATAACTTTTTTTCATATAGTCAGTGAAAAAGAAACACTACTACTACAAGAATCAGGTTTAAAAATATGAAAACTGTTTATTAGGAAATATGAAATTCTACTGATTTACATCTAAGCTCCTGACTTTAGTATGACATAACAGTGGAAAAGGCAGGACAGGTGGCGGTTCTAAACAACGAAAAGGAATAAAGAACAAATATACGACTATCTTTGGAAAACACATATTTTGAACGCAGCCACTTAGCTCTTTTAAATTTGTATATTTGGGTTCCTTAGGGTTTGCTGACAAAGAATATGTAAAACGTTACGCAAATAGTCTAGGAATTACCAAATTATAACCAAAATAAAATAGTGGGGGTGCCTGACAGCATGAAATCATTTCTGCTCATAAAATTTTTTTATAACGTGTTTGAAAAAAAACATTACGTTACAGAAATAGCCTACCATGTTAACTCCTATTTGATTGGAGCGCCACAAATGTAAGACTAAACACGATTGGTCAGGCTATAAATACTATCTTGTGTTGTCAGGGGAAACGTGAAAAGGAGTATTTTTTTTTGAAAAGATGTGTAGACATGGTTTGATTGGGTAGAGCTGCGAATATACTCAATTCAGAGCGTCTGTTCATTGCCACATCTTGTAATAAACCTACTAAGAAGCAGTGCGTTGAGCACCAGTGTATATTTTTTATAAAATAAAGCCTGGGACATCGGCAGATCGGAGTTGTGCTATATTCATTGCCAGTCAACGAAACTGTTTATTATTTCCATAAATTGTGGGACCGTGGTCTTAAAGTTATTGAGCAGCACCTGGTCAGAGCTTTGCTGAAGCCAGAGGTGGACAGCATACTCCTTGGTCCATATAGCAACCAGTGGGGTGGCTCCAGAACTCATTAAAGTAATCGAGCAGAGGAGTCTTTTACTGCAGTCATCACGAAAGATAAGAGAGTGTGGCCATGGAGCTCAACATTATGTACCCCCATCTTAAAATGACACTGTAAAATAAAATTAAGAGGGGAATTTAATTGTTTTAATGCCAGGAACTGAGAACATCTCCAATACTAGTTCCAACAAAGACAAATTATTGAAGTCATGATGACAAATACCAACAGAGCTTGAACAAAACAAAACCAGTATTACCTCAGATTACTACTACACAACTGACACACATAGGATACTATTAATAATATATGTCACTACAAGATTCATATTGATAAATTCTGTACATATAACTTGTAATTAAAATTGATTGTGATTCCTGGTTCCCTTTGTATTTGAATCAGGACACATATACATTCATGACAGCACTGAATACATATTGTTATTTGAAAAGTTATCAGTGACTCCTTTAAGATATCCTCGTAGAGTGTTTTATGTATGTGAGTGTCACAGTGTTGTCAAGTGTGGTGGAATAAATTAAATTGTTTATCTGTCTGTTGTTGTTATGACTTACACTTCATCATACACATACCCTAGACATATAACGTAGTCATCACACTATTCCAGAATAATTCTGACTGAGGTATACATATGTGGCAGCAAGTAAGGTTATCTATAATACACTACTCTTATTAGATATAGATACCTTCACAGCTGATCTCAGTCAGTACACTAAGTCCCCTATAAATATTTATAACATCCCACTTCACCACAGTGACCTACTTTTAATCTTGCAAAACCTGGAACTGATCTTTTTGTGGTTGCATTAGTTTAATGCTTTATCGTGGAATGCTTTACCGAGATTTGTCACAACTAAAAGCTACACACCACATTCAAAAGATATATGTATTCACATGTAAAAGTCATGACAGGTTGAAAATGCTCTTAATTGGCAAATCTGTTTTAGTTAATACGTTTTCGTGAACATTTACTTTTAAATGTTATAGCTTTAACTTTAATTTTTAATATGTAATTGCTTCATTCTCTCTCTCTCTCTCTCTCTCTCTCTTTGTGTGTTTGTAGGTATGGGTGTGTTTCTTTAGTGCAGTGTTTCTCAACCCTGATAGTAGCAACGCCCCCTTTTGACAACTAATATTTTTAAAAGCCCTCCACCCTTTTAGCACCACCTTGCTCTTTATCGTGTATACACAAACACACACACATATAAATATATTCCACCATACGTTTATAAAAGCAATACAGTTAATAAGTTATCTTTTCTTATAAAGAAAAAGAGAAAGCACATTTATAAAAGCATAGTTATATTAAATATATGTTTAAGTACAGAATTATATACACCACAAGTTCATTATCCTTGAATTACAAATTGGCGGAGCAAATGATATAAAATTAGTTCTTACAACTCTATAACTATC
This sequence comes from Oreohelix idahoensis, assembly GCA_024509875.1. NCBI lineage: Eukaryota > Metazoa > Mollusca > Gastropoda > Stylommatophora > Oreohelicidae > Oreohelix > Oreohelix idahoensis. The sequence goes on from JAMPIV010000347.1 coordinate 451,089, forward strand.
ATAATCATATCATTTTAATAGCGCCTAAATGACTGCAAATATATCTTCAAATCTGAATATTAAAGCCTCTCCTTATGTAACCACTTTAAACATGAAAAAATTAAAAATATTATTAGTTGATAATAATGATATAATTATATAAAAATTCACTTACTAATGAAGCTTAATGAGATCCTTGCGCTTGGTGTGACTCAGCCAGTTTTGTAATATTTGGTTCTAAGTTTGTTAAAATCCTCTGTTACAAATCTGCAGTCGGTTTCGTTGCTTTTGTAGCCGCAACACTCCTGCACTGAACACCTTTTGCACCAAATACGACGGTAGGAATGCTGTAATTAGCAATTTAGTTTCACACCAAAGAACGGGATACGCAAGCCTCTGCTGGATCCAAAATTTTTCGTAATGTGTGTGACTGAATCGTGCTTTTGTCTCGAAGTCATTTGGTAGCTCAATTAATTCTTCTTGTAAATGTTGACTAACTTGTTCCACATCTGATTCAAACGGATTAATCACCCAATCCGGTATTATTAGTTCTTGCAAGTCTTTAAATCTTATGCTCATATCATTTTTAATAGCGTCCAAATAACTGCAATACACCTCTAAATCTGAATCTTTAAGCCTGTCCCCACCTAACTGCAGTAAACATGGAAAATGAGAAAGTTCTCGGCGACTAAGATTATTTGTTGATGAACCCCATGATAATTCCATTCACTTTAATCAGACTGATCTCATTTCCCTGTAGCTTAAGAAGAACTTCATTTAACTTTTCAAATATATCTGAAAGATAGGCCACATCGTTTCGCAATACTTCTCTTTCGATGCTAAATTCTTCTTTGATTGAATCAAAAAACTCTACTGTCTCCTGACAATGGTAACATCCCAGGTACTAAAATTTTGCCTTTGGAATCCTTGAAACACTCCATGGGACGCAGGGCAAATAACAACTATCGCGTTACAAGCTACGCGAAGGGGAATATCTTTTGTAATTGTTTCATATTGATTCTTGTAAAAATGTACACAACGCCCCCCTGAATGGAAGTAGCGACCCCCAATCGTTGCGACCCATCAGAACGCCCCCAGACATCTTGAAAACGCCCCACAGGGGGCGGTACCGCCCCCGTTGAGAAACATTGCTTTAGTGGATGCAGTGTTACTGTTAAAATTAAGAATACATTAATTTGAAAACACGTTTCGAATTGTGTTTTTGTAGGGCAGAAATGTAAAAAGTCAGTAATGCCTATTTCTTTACCCTGATTATATAAAGATTTCGTTTTCTTCGTTCACCATTTTTACTTTTTCTCAGTTTCACCCACTCTTTCCCTATCTGCCAATCTTCTCTCATTAACTCATTCTTTATCTATAGTACTCTGCATTTAACTATTTCACTGCCTGTCATCCTCTCCTGCTCTTTCACCGTTGGTCACCATATTTCAGTCACCCTCTCCCGTTAACACTTTCACCCTATGTCACCCTGTCTCATTAAGTATCTCACTACCTCTCATCCTGTCCCGCTAACTCTTTGCCTATCTGCCACCGCCTACTGCTGACTATTTCACTATCTCTCACCCTTTCTTGCTAACTATTTCACCATCTGTCATTCTCTCCTGTTGACTATTTCATGATCTGTCATCCTCTCCCGCTAACTCGTTCACTGTCTTTCACTCTCTCCCGCTCTTTCACTACCTATCACCATCTCTTGCTAACTCTGTCACACACCATCACCCTCTCGCACTAAAGCTTTTCATTTTACTCTCCTCTCCTGCTGAGACTCTCATATCTATTCATGTTAATGCTCTCTTATTATCTCAAATTCGGCCCCGCTGAGCCTGTCTCACTGTCTCACGACCACAGCTGAGCTTCTCACACTGTCTCACACCCTCCCCTGTTGAGCCTCTTTCACTGTCTAGCCAACTGCTGAGCTTTTCTCGTCTCACACGCACCCCTGCTGAGCATGTCTCACACCAACTCCTGCTGAGTCTCTCACATCAACTCTTGTAAGCACTTATCATTACCTCCCGCCCACTCAAATTAACCTTCTCTCTCTGTCTCAAGCGCACTCATGTTAATCCTCTACAGTACACTAATTCACACTCAACTTTTGTTATCCATACACACTCCTGATGAGCTTCTCACTATATCACATCCACTGCTGCTGAGTCTGTGTCGCTGTCTCACTTTTTTTTCTCTTTTTCCTATCTTTCATTCTGGCTTTCTCTTCTAACTCACACAATTAGCTTCCACAATTCTTTGTCAGTTTCCCAATCTCTTTGTATCACTTACACTCTTCTCTGTGTCACTCTTTTACTCTTTACAGAGGACGTTTTTCCCATTTTCACCACGTCTCTCCCTAATGCTCATCTCTGCCCGTAACTTTCACACCTTCTCATGCCCTTATAGTTTTCCTTCTGTCCTTCACGGGGGGAGACCTCAAATGACGTGTCATAAAGATTGATGTTTCTCCAAGCTCAGGTTTTGGCAAGTGACATATATTTCTGTTGAAACCACTAAACCAAGTAACTGATTTTTTTTGGTCAACCTCGGCATCAGTCCCCAGTAGCCAGGTAGGAGAAAGCAAAAATACACCCAGTGACTGGGTGCAACTGGACAACCCTCGTTACCGGGGTGATATAAGCATGGAGGCATATCTGGAGTCATTCTTATATGACCACCAGCTATGCACAGTGCTACAATTTATGTACGTGGAAGTGAACCTATGTCTGTGAGGTTAATTACATCCTCATTGACTCTTGAAATAATTCATACGCTTCCAGATATTCCCTCTGATGTGAAACTTTGTTGAGAACCCAGCATTGCACACTAAGCTTGGAGAAGTCATTTGAGACCAGGCATAATTCTTTGGCTTTGACTTGGTTGACTGCATTCAGAAAGATCTTACTGTGGACCCAGTGATAAACATGGGAAGCTGAGAAGGGGCTCTGTGTAGGACGTGACAATTCCTTGGGAGAGCCCAGAACCAGAATACAGTATTTTAGCTCTGCATAGTTGGAGAGCCCTCTTGGATGGAGGGAAATGCACAGTATGCCACGCACTTCTTACTCCTAGCTTAGGACCAGATGTAAATCCTTTAAAATGCAAGCCAAGCTGGAGAAACTGGAGCTCATGATTTCAACTCAGCGCATTTCGGAATGGCAGAAGAACCACAGGAAAAGCCTAGATCTACGATGTAGATAATACCAAGGAGTCTTCAACTTGGTATTGGCTGCTAAAGAGCGAGAAGCTCAGCAGCCCTTGTTAAACAACAACCGGGAAGACAACACGTCTTCAGTGTCTGGCAGTTTATGATTGTGGCAATACACCTCCTCATACACCAGTAATTCTATAAATATGTAGGCACGGTCATAAATCACAAGTGCTATAGACTGGAGAAATTCAACAAGAATTGCTGAGTGCTATTGTTACCTTTGTTCCCAGACTGTAGTAATTAGCTATTTTCATGGTTTTGTTACTGTAACATAGTTGTATTGTTTTTCGCTGCAGTAATATTTCAAACTCACTTCTGAGTTAAAGTTCGTTTTAAAGTAATTAGTTTAATATTGAAGGTATGTAACATGGTGATTCACCATCACTTGTGAAGAGACAATATTAAAGAGAGGGGGAGAGAATCTCAGTTACCTCCCACCTGAGTGCCAAGAATACATATGAAGTTGAAATCTTTGGTTTTTCTGAAAGACTTGGTTGTAAAGTTTTATTTCATGTTTAATTCCATATTCACACAATGGGTGATGTGCAGCATGGTCAATCAATTTTGTTAATATAGAAACGCTCAGTTTTTTTTCATTACATTGCATAGTTTGTGCATTTCGTCATTAGAATATTTAGTGCCTTGTCACTTCTTCTTCTTCTTTGATCCATAGCCGCCAACCGTCAAAGCAGTCAGTGGCCATCAGGCCTGGTGGCGTCTTGTAGGGCAGCAACAAATTGATTCCACTTTGCTCGGTCGGCGGCCATCCTTCGTGCAGTGCCCCAACTCTGGTTCATTCTTTGCATCTCAGCTTCCACAGTTCTCCGCCAAGTTGTTTTTGGTCAGCCTCTCCTTCGCTTTCCCTCGGGGGTCCACAGCATAGCTGTTCTTGTGATGGTATCAGGGTCCCTTCTGAGGACGTGGCCAACCCAACTCCAGCGTCTGCCAGCTATGATGGTGTGCATGTCCTCCTGGTTACTCCGAATAAGTAGTTCTTGGTTGCAGATGGGCGGGACCTCAAGACGCAGCAATAGCGACCGCAGTCAGCGACTCATAGCTTGACTGCCTGCGTCAGGACCAGCGAACCAGAGCTGGTCAAGACCGTGCTCCACCTCCACGTGGTGGTCCTGGAAACAGTCTGCAGCAGTGCAGGCTGGCTGAACGAGTACGGATCGCAATGGGAAGGCAAACCCGGTCCTAAAAAATGCCGTGCAGAAGTCGGATGTATCGACCGAAAGGTGCAGATATCACAGCTACGTTGGAAACAGACACAACGCAACCACCGTCCTTTTCAGGGCGAACGAAGAAGAAGAAGAAGAAGGTTGCAGATGATATTCGGCCAAACGATTCGGAGAATTTTACTTAGGCAGATTTTATGGAAGGAGGACAGTTTCGACATTTCCTTCTCTGTTACTCTCCACCATTCCGCACCATAGAGAAGCACAGAAAGTACACAGCTCTCATACAGTCTTACTTTGGTGTTTGTGCTGTACTGGGAAGACTTCCAAATGTTGTTGAGACTAGCAACGGCTGTTCTCGCTTTATTCATTCTGTTATTAATGTCCTTGCTTGTTCCGCCGTCAGTTGTTACTATGCATCCTAGGTAAGTAAATGTGTCTGTTTGTTCTAACTTCTGGTTCCTTATTGTTATTGGCTCAGGATTGCCCACATTTAGTGTCATGACCTCTGTCTTCTTCAGATTGATGTTCAGACCAACCTGCTGGCCATACTTATTCAGTCTATCGGTTTTTTCTTGGATGTGTTGATGTGAATGCGCGAGTAGTGCAATGTCATCTGCATATTCCAGGTCTTTCAGTGTAGAAAACGTTGTCTATCTAATTCCTCTTGGACTGCCCTCTGTTGTCTGGCTCATCGCCCAATTTATGGCTGTCAAAAATAATGTTGATAAGGGGCATCCCTGTCGTACTCCTGTTTTCACTTCGACAGTTAGTTTACTCGATCCAACACTGCATGTAAAGTTAGAATAGAGGCTTTTTATGATGGAAACAATGCAGCTGGGAATTCCATAAGCCTTCAGTATTTTCCATAGGCTGTTCCTGTGTATGCTGTCGAAAGTCTTTTCAAAATCGACAACGTTAATGTATAGCTGTCTCTGCCATTCTGAGCACTGCTCTAAAATGTTCCTGAGGGTGAATATATGATCTGCACATCTTCTGCTTTTTCTAAAACCCGCTTGTTCTTTCCTCAGTTTATGGTCAACTGCTTTTGAAATTCTCTGGATGATTATCCTGCCTAGTATTTTACTGGGAACTGAGAGGAGAGTAATTCCTCTCCAGTTGTTGCAGTCTGCAAGGTCGCCCTTCTTGGGCAGTTTGACAATTATTCCTTTACTCCACTCTGTTGGTGTTGTCTCAGTTTCCCAGACTTGTGCAAATTGTGGTTCTGATAGTTCTGCTGCTAGTTCAGGGTCTGCTTTGAATAACTCAGCATTTAGATTGTCGTGACCAGGCGCTTTTTCATTTTTTAACCCTTTGATAGCTGTGATGATTTGTTCTTTTCGTGGAATGTCTGTATTTACGTCTAAGTCACTTTCAGCCTCAGGAACATTCAGCTGAGTCTCTGGCGGTTCCTTATTCAGTGTTTCTCTGAAGTACTCTGCCCATCTTGTTTCCTGCCCCTGTGCTGTGGTGATGAGATTTCCTTGCTTGTCTCTTACTAACGTTATGTTGTTTGCACCTCGTTTTCCACTGATAGTTTTACTTATTTTATAAACTGTGCTTTGTTCATTTCTCACTGCTGCCTCTTCTGCCTGTCTTGCAAGGTCATCCAGAAATGTCCTTTTGTTAGCATAGGTTTGACGTTTTACTTCCTTGTCCAGCTGACTGTACTGTTCACTATATATTGCCTTTAACCTTGGAGACTTAGCTTCTGTTTTCTTTCTTTTCATTTCCTTTCTCTTCGCTATGGTGTTTAGCGTTTCTGGTGTTATCCAGTCTTGGCTCTTTCTTTCCTGGAATCCCAAGCATGACTCGCTGCTTTCCTTATATATTGTTGAGATAGTGTTGAATTTCTGGTCGACATCATCGGTCTCTGTTCTTTCCTGGCTTTTGGCAATCTGATATCGTGTCTTTACGTTGACCACGAAAGCTTTTCTAGTGAGGGGGTCCTTAAGTTTCGTGGTGTTATATATTTTCTGTTTGACTGCAACTGGTCCAGCAGCTCTGAGTTTCACCTTCAGTCTTGCTACTACTAGGTGATGATCACTTCCCACATCTGCGCCTCTTCTTACTTTCACGTCTTGTAATGCATGTCTCCATCTGCCATTGGTCATTATGTGATCTATCTGGTTTCTGTCCCGTCCGTTTGGTGATTACCATGTTAACTTGTGCACTTCTTTGTGTGGAAAAAGTGTTCCTCCAATGACCAGGTTGTTAGTACTGCAGAAGCTTATTAATTTGTCCCCATTCTCATTTACTGTTCCACTGCCGCATTTCCCCATTACTCTTTCATTATAAGTATTGTGTGTTCCAACTTTCGCATTGAGATCTCCTATTACTATAAAAAGATCGTACCTGGGTGCAGTTTCCATTTCTTTTTGTACCTGTTGATAGAACTCGTCCTTGATCTTTTCATCGCTGTCGTTTGTTGGTGCATTTCATTCATTCATTCATAACCATCCACTCCCAAAGGAGCATAGGCCTTCAACAAACACATGCCAAGTCCTCCTGTCACGTGCCATCATCTCAAGTTCTTTCCACGTTCTCCTCATCTCTTTTACCTGTTTCCAGCTCTCTTCTCCATGTGCTTCTTGGTCTACCTCTGCCTCTCTTGCCATGTGAGTTCCAGAACAAGGACTGCCTTGTAATGCTATCAACAAGTTTCCTCAGTGTGTGTCCTATCCATCGTCATCGTCTTCTTCTCATCTCTTTAATCCACTGGCACTTGTCTGGTTCTTGTCATCATTTCCACGTTGGTAACCTTGTCATACCATTTTAATCCTTCTATTCTACGCAAGCACCCATTTATGAAAGTCTGTAGCTTTTTGGTTGTTGTCTTTGTTGTTCTCCGTGTTTCAGAGCCATATAATAGTACTGACTTCACATTTGAATGTTGGATCCGATTTCTCTTGATCTCCGTATATTTCCCAATGCATTGAAAGCTCCTCTTGCTTTCTGTATTCTTATTTTGATATCACTGTCTGTCCCTCCAACTTTGTCTATATTGCTACCAAGATATGTGTACGATTCTACATCTTGTAGTGGTGTTTCTTCAAGTTTAACCCTGTTACCATTACCTGCATTTATTCTCATTATTTTTGTCTTTTCCCTGTGTATTTTCAGACCCAATTGCTGTGACCTCTCATCGAGTGTTTTCAATTTGTTCTGCATCTGATTACGGTTATGGGACAGAAGAGCCAAGTCATCAGCAAAATCCAGATTATCCAACTGCTTAGTCAGAGTCCACTGGATTCCATTTATGTTGTGTGTTGTCGATGTTCTCATAACTCAGTCTATTGCTAGTAAGAAAAGAAATGGAGACAAGAGGCATCCCTGTCGCACTTCCGTTCTTATCCCAAACAGTTCTGTAAGCTGTCCTTCATGAAGAACTCTGCATGTCATGTCTTCATATGTTTTCTTTATTAAATTAATGATCTTCAGGGGAACTCCATAATGCCTCATTAATTTCCAAAGTGATTCTCTGTCTACACTGTCAAATGCCTTTTCGTAGTCCACAAATCCAATGTATAGTGGTGAATTCCATTCCAGACTTTGTTCAACTATTATTCTCAAAGTGGCTGTCTGGTCTGTACATGATCTGTTTTGTCGAAAACCTACTTGTTAATCTCTCAGTTGCTTGTCTATGGACTCTTTTAATCTCTCGAGGATAATCCTGTTTAATACTTTTCCTGGCACTGATAGTAACATTATTCCTCTATAATTTGTGCACTCTTGTAAATTTCCCTTCTTATGCAACTTAACCAGATATCCTTCTTATCCATTCTGCTGGTATCTCTTCATTTTCCTAGACTTTACCAAGTAATTTATATAACATCTCTGTAGCTGTGTCGATATCAGCTTTGATGGCCTCTGATGGAATGCCATCTGGTCCAGCCGCTTTTCCATCTCTTAGAAGCTTTATGGTTTTCTTTATTTCTTTCTTCGTTGGTCTTTCACAGTTAATTTGTAGCGCTTCTTCTGTTGGCTGGATGTCTGGGGGGTTTTGTGGAGCTGATCTATTGAGAAGGTCCTCAAAATATTCCGCCCACCTCTTCATTTGCTCTTGTATATTGCTGAGCAGTTTTCCATTCTTGTCTTTTATGAGGCAACTTGTTTGCTTGTATTTCACTGTTAGCTTCTTTGTGCAGTTATACAGTTCTCTCATATTTCGTTTGGCTGCAGCATCTTCTACCTCTCTTGCCAACTCCTCAATATACTTCCTCTTGTCTCTTTTGATACTTCTTTTTACTTCTTTGTTTGCTTCTGTGTGGATGTCACAGCGTTATTTCGCAGTGCATTTAATGTCTTGTGTTCGTTGAAAAGCCAGTCGGGAGAGGCCAATGTTAGCCGAACTGGTGGGTAATGTGACTACCGGAAGTCGGGAAAAAGGGCGCAAAATTGTAGAATGAGAAGTGAGTCTCTTGTCCGGAAAAAACGTTTTTTCCCTTATGCCAGCGAGATCGCTGTGTGGTCTATATTGTAAGGCTGTAAACTAAGTGTTTTCGGACCTTGGTGATAATTACGTTGTTAAGTCTAGAGCAGTGAAGGGTCTAGATCGTGTTGTCTATAGGCCGTAGTTTGATAAGATGTCGATGATTTTGAGCGTGTCATTGTCATAATTTTGGCGCTCGGGTGAGCGATATTTATAGCAGCCATTTGTGGTATAGTTTGTACCTTTGTGTATGGAGGTGATAGTTTAAGCTGCTAAAGGCAGGTTTACAGTGGTTTTCTCATTATTGTATTTGATGCGTTTGATGGCCGTGTGAGGTCTTATTGTGTGTGTATATTTATTAAAGGGAAGTACCTGTTGAACGTGTTTATTACGTTTGTCAGCCATTGTTGTGTGGTCATAACCTTAGGAGGGCGAGCCTATATTTGTTATTATAAACCCACACAGCAGCGGTGTAACCCCTGGAGTGTTCTCCATGATAAGTGGTTCCTGACAGTACACTTCTTGAGCCTTGGCTTTGGAACTTCTGGTTTTGCTTGTGTTTAAATCTGCTTTCTTGTTTTTTCTGTCTTTTTTATCTTATTGATGGTTTCTGGTGTTATCCATGCTTTTTGTTGTCGTTTCCTTTTCCCCAGGATTTCTTTACATGTCTCATTCCATACAGTTTTGATTTGCTGCCAATAGTCTTCTGTATTCTCTACATCTTCCAGCTGTTGGAGCACTTGGAATTTGTTGGATATTGTGACCGCAAATTTGTCTCTTGTTTCTTGATTTCTTAGTTGTCCTACATTAAATTGTTGTCTATAATTTTGCATTGTTGCATATCTCTTGAGTTTCATTTTTACTTTGGCTATCAGAAGGTGGTGATTTGATGCCACATCTGCTCCTTTATATACTTTTACATCCTGCAATGATGACTTCTTGTTTATGCATATATGATCAATCTGATTTTCTGTTCTAAGGTCTGGTGATATCCATGTTGCCTTGTGTATTCTTTTATGTGGAATCATGCTTCCTCCTATAGCCAGTTGATTTGAAGCACAGAAGTTTAAGAATAGTTCCCCATTTTCATTCATTATTCCTAGCCCATGACTTCTTCAAAGCCGGCATTGACTGTACCTATCTTTGCATTCATGTCACTCATCAAAATTGTGATGTCTCTTCTTTTTACTTTCTTCATAATTTCCTACAGTCTAGTATAAAATGCTTCTTTCACGGACTCTTCTTTGTCATTAGTTGGTGCAAAACATTGGATGACATTTACATTTATTTTCTTTTTAGCTGTTTTAAAAGTAGCTGTTATTATTCTGGGCCCTACGGCTTCCCATTCAATGAGTGCTTTCTGTGCTTCTTTAGATAACATAAGAGCTACCCCTTCACTGTGGTGTGAACTTTCGTCTTCATGTCCCGAGGACAGCATCAATTCACATGTGATGAGTTTCTTCTTTTCTACCCCCTTCCACTTTGTTTCACACAGTCCCAGAACCTCGATTTTATATTCCATCATTTCTGCTGCTACTTGCGCCACTTTCCCTTGTTCTTTCAATGTCCGAACATTCCAAGTGCCAAATCTGGAAGAAAGAAGGTTTGGCAGTAAAACAGACTCCTTTCGGCTTTCTCTGTGTTGCATCATACGCCTCCCTGCGAAAGGACCTTCCCCTGTCTTGGATGGCTGTGTTTTATTTTCCTTATTTGACCCTTCCATGTTTGTTGAAGTTTTTTGTGGTTTAAATTTTTTTTCTCAGGATGGGGTAACCAGCCCCATGCCCAACCCTCCTTAGTCGCTTTTTGTTGGTGCATAGCATTGTATAATTGTGTTGTTGCTGAATCTCCCTCTCAGTCTTGTTCTTATCAGTCTGTTGTTGATGGGTTTCCATTCCAGTAAAGACCTTTCCATTCCTATCTTCAGGATAATGGCTACACCTTCGTTGTGCTGACCATCCTCTCTACCAGAATAAAGTACTGTTTGCCCTGTAGCGGTTTTTATTCTCCCCGTCCCGGTCCATCTGCTCTCACTTGTTCCCAGGATATATAATTTGTAGTTCCTAATCTCTGCTGCGAATTGTCTCAGCTTTCCTGCCTCATTCATAGTTCTTACGTTCCAAAATCCAATTCTGGTTTCGTGTTTTGCGGTCAGGGCATTCGTTTTCATGCCAATGGCTTCCTTTCGGCTTTCACCACTGCATACGAGCCTGAGACTCCGAGTGTCCGCCCCGCATCAAAGTTTTTCCATTTGTAGCCGTTTCCGTAACATGTGCCATATTTTACATAGACAGGGGTGTCGGCCCTGTGCTAAAACCCCCAACCTGGAGGACCAGAGTACCAGCTTTTGTCTGACCCCTACCCACTCAGACCAGTCCAGCTTGGTTGAACCTACCAGGAGTAAAGCTCCCACTGGCATAGCTCTGGGGGTTCTCAGGGTACACAAGCTGCCATACCGCTACAAGGTATACGTACCATTGATGGCAGGCCTTGTCACTTACAAAATCAAAATTCCTTTGTAATCAGAGTTACTTCAAATCATTATGAAGTAAAATCTGACTTACTGGTTCTGAAGTATTATTAAAGTACTTACTGATTTGACTGATTCTTCAAAACTTAATTATCTTCAAAACATGGGAGCGCTGAAGCGTACATCATCGTAATATTTTAGGATCTATCAACCTTCTAAGCAAAAGGGTCGATTCCATCATTTAAATGTTGTTCAATATATACACAGCTAACACAGTTATAATTACAGTTGGAATTATATCTTCTAAATTGCTGAAAAACAAAGAGGTCTGTCATCTTCAAGAACCCTGCACATACTAACTTTTAAAAATTATTTTCGTGGTTACAAAATACAAGGATAGTTATTCATCTATTCGTAATTCTGAAAGAAAAAAAAATGACGACTTCCTTTACTACTGCCCTGGCTAATCCTACCACCCACCAAAAGTGATACAGACGTTATGCATCTTCACCTGCGATGTCATCTAAAACCCACAAATGCTGTATGTATTGTCTGATGTTGTATGTGGTGCTTGCATGAGACTGGCAACTTCATTATGTCAAACATATTGGCACTGACACCACCACTGCTAGAACACTTAACTGCTTTGTGCATGTTTCTTGTAGGACCAGATGTAGTGGTGACTCCATGCTCTATAAGGAGAGTAAAGGACAAGGATGATACCCTAGGCATGTGCTCGCTTCTTGAGGCAGAGCTATCAGACTCGAAACCAGGTAGCTGTAGTCTACCCAGCTGCAAATGGATACCCGACTCTATTTTTGAGACAGGGAAGGCAAAGGCATCGAGGAAGGGAACTTTTCACCCCACCTTTTAAAAGCTGACACCTAGTAATAGTAGAATTGTGCAATCTCTAACACTTCACTCACTTATGGTAGTTATATACTGTGTGACTCCTTTATCTTTACATCAAGACATCAAATGGTGTTCCAGTACCTAGAGCTCCCAACTCGACCCAGAGCTCTCGACTCGATGCTGATTGCACGTTGATTATAACTCTTATTAAACAAAAATATTGCAGACGGCTGAGTCCTGCAGGCAAAAAACAGAACAATAGCTGACGGGAAAGGTCACTTATCCCCTAGGTATGTTCTTATAATTGTCTGCCACAGAGGCCGCTCGGCAGATGGGAGCAAGCTTGAGGCCATCTTTCCAGATCTGAGTGGTGATAATGTCAGGCATCAAATGTCACAGCATTATTAAATACATCAGCTAGGAGTGGAAGAGTGGTAGTTGCGAGTCCTTGTTGATAAACAGTAAGAAAGACGTCATCCTTTTTGCTTGTAGGCTACTCACAGAAAAGATGGGTATAAAAAAGATTGATTATGTAGTATCCTGTACTATTTCTCTTTACCAACTCCGTGCCAGCTGACGTAGTCAGTTATTTCTACTGATAATGAAAGCAAGATATATCGGTATTTTTCGGCTTTTCTGTATATGTTTGTCTGCATGTTTATCTGATTATATCTATCTGACTGTCTCTCTGTTGCTATCTTTGTCTGCCTGTCTGTTTTTTAACAATACCAAAGCAACGTGACCAAACAACTCGCGCGCCCATACACACACACACACACACACATATATACACACAGTGCATTCCAGATAAGCAGAAGTCGCTGGGACCATGTAAAGTACTTCTGCTTATCCGAAATTCTGTTTATCAGGAGTTTGCTCAGAGCTGGAAATTTTGCGACCAGAATAAGAGATAAAAAATAATTATTTTAAACCTTTATTTACAGCTCTTTGTCGCGGAATTGCCTCCCATGTTTTGCAGTAGTGGTCCAACAGTGGCCAAAACTCAAGAGTATCTAATATGAGTCTTCAAAGGTGTCTACCTTCGCACAAGATTACGCTTTGCAGAGTCGTAGATAGAAGGATAATGATGCTTCTATCTCTAGGGAGAGTTCATAAGATATTTCAGAAGTCAAGAACAATGCTGCGTTGGGCAGGTCAATTATTAACTTATATCTGATCCGCCGCCTTTTATGAAGAATTAAGCAATTATTAATTTCAGCTTGTTCAGGCTCCCACCCTGATTTACTCAGTAGAATTATTCTTATTCTGGTATAGCTCTGTTTAGAGTGTTTTTAGTAAATTGACTGAGAAACACATGCAGTACATTCAAAATAACTAAATCGACGTTAAATTATTTGTATATTTACAAATAACAGATTTAATAATCACTTAGGTTTTAACAAGGTTTTAAAAGAATGAATAATTATTTATCAGAAAAATTATCATCACTGTGTGATGTAATGGTACTTTGCAAAGGAGGTCATTGGCAGCTTTTATGTGTTACTTAGCTGTCAAAGACGGTTCTGCTCCTTTTTCTGGGTTTGGTTCTTGGTGGACTGGATCGCTGGTCACGCTCGTCACTGGTCAAGGTTGTAGGACGCAGAACGTTCCCAGAAGTTTCAGGGAGTTCCTACGAAGTTTTTAAGCCCCGTCTGATGGTGGTGTATAGCTTCGACTTCAGGCCACTTGTACCCTTCTTGTTCCAGAGAAAGTACCCTCAGCTGGTACCACCAACTAGTATGGTAAAAGAAGATAAACGAATACGATCTGAGTATTGAGTTTCCTGACACATACTTGTGTCCCCGTCTTCTTATTCCACCTTCCCATCTACCTCAGACTTTACCCTCGATGAGAATTAAGCTTAATCCCTCGAGAGAAAACTTTCTTTACATTTAAATTGAATAGCTTTTTATATTTACTTTACATTTAATCGAAAAGGTTAATAGTATAGAGAGAATTTGTTTACATTTACATCTCCACTGGTTGAAAAATGTTCACAATATAGATTGGATATGCTTTCATTATTTTTAAAGTTAATATTTTTACAAAGACATTTACACTGGTTAGAAAATGTAAATATTATAAATAGAATGTACATCATTTCTTTCATCTTTCCCTCCCTGCTCCATATGGAACTTGGGACTACCTATGCTTTTTAGTTCTCTTTAAGAGACTAGCAATAGAGCAGTCACCAGCCCTTGCAGTGGTGGTTCATGAAATCATCATTCTATATGCTGAGGTTGCCAGCCTCAAATGACTTGGACATCCACTAGCAATTTTCACATATTAATATTTACATGTGCCCTCTCAAATTTATAAAGGACAAGCAAGGCAAATTGCTTACTGCCCCGAAGGAAGTAATGGAAAGATGGAAAGAATATTTCTCAGAACTCCTGGATGGTGAGCATGGTGAAGCATCAGAAATGATAAACACTAGCACAGAAGAGAAAGCCAATGATGGTGAAGATGACATAAAGATGGAAGAACTGAAGGCAGCACTGGAGAAAATCAAGATGGGCAAAGCAGCAGGGCATGATGGTATAACACCAGAAATGGTTAAGTTCATGGGAGCATCAGGCGATATATTACTCTTAAGGGTTTTACAGGCAGCGTGGTACAACAAGACCATACCAAAGGATTGGGAGATTGCCATCATAACACCAATTTTCAAAAAGGGTGACAATCGACAGTGTGGAAACCATAGAGGCATATCCCTTCTCAGTGTCCCTGGTAAAATCTACTCTAGAATCCTAGAGCAGAGACTCCGACGCCTAGCTGAGCCACAATTGGATGAGGTCCAGTGCGGATTCCGAGCAAACCGAAGTACTCAAGACCTAATCTTCACACTCAGACAGCTGAGTGAAAAGGCCCTTGAGTATAAGAGTGAGATGCATCTTTGTTTCATAGATCTGGAAAAGGCGTTTGACAGGGTCTCCTGGAGCAAACTTTGGGACTGTTTGGCAAGGAAGAATATTCCAGCACCTCTGATTCATGCTATACAGAGCTTCTACAAGTCTTGCAGAAATTATGTGAGGACAGCAAACCATAAGTCAGAAGAGTTCAGGACCACCACTGGTGTAAGACAAGGTGATATCCTATCACCTTTCCTCTTCATACTCCTTATGGACGATGCCATCAAGGCATGTAAGGAGAGAACAAGAAAGTATTCAGTGGGGTACTGGAAGATGAGACAGGTCTATATTTCGGAGCTGGCATTTGCTGATGATGTTGCCCTGATTGCTAAATCAGAGGCACATCTCCAGTCCAACCTGCAAGTCTGGAAGGAAGAGCTGGAGAAGAGAGGGATGGTCATAAGCAGCTCTAAAACAAAATCCATGGTGATATCACGAGAAGAAAGAAGACATCAGATTAAGCTGGGAGAACAGGTCCTGGAGCAGGTCGACCACTTTAAATACCTCGGAGCTATTATAGACCGAAAGGGAGGCATCAAAGAAGAGTCCTCAACAATTTCTCAAACAATGGTCCGGTCCGATTTATGAATCTTGTTTCTAGTCTTAACTCTTGCAGTCTGGTTGTCGTCTCGGCAAGCAATTCTCACAGTGTTCTAATCCGGCTAAAGTTTCAGATTATATGGCCCTTTACCTCCCCCGCAGTTGTTTGTTGCGATTTAGGCATGGTCCAATCAGGAATTTGGTGGTTCCTCTATTTCGAACCTCCACTAATCGTTTAAAAACTGCATATTTAGGTGGGGTAATTCAAAATTATTTCAACATGAAAAATTATGTGCGTGATGCGAAAGGGCATGTCTCCCATAATGGAAGTGAGAAGTCCATACACTCTTTCGACAATGTGTTTCAGATGTAACATCTTACTTGTGTCGCACAGACAAGTAATCTCTTTATCCGTCTCTTTGCACAAACAAAATTCGTTTCTTTACCATCTTGGCAAGTGCGACACGTTCACCTTATCAATGCTTAGCCAAAGTCTCGGGGCGATTTTAGTGTTAATATGTAGTTTGATGTCGGCCACACCCGAGATTAACCAACATGATTGTCGGTTAATATTATCTCATCCGTTCCTTTTCCCACTAGGAAGGAATGGGTAACCAAACAGACATGATGACTTATTGCTGAGAGGAGTGTAAAAATGTTTGAAAATACTAATTATCTGCAACATAGCGGATAAAGAAAAGGATGCCGACCACTGAAAAGCACGTAATTAGTCAGTACAACAGAATTGGAGACATTAACTAAAAGGGATAAAGAAGACTTGGAAAGCCACTGGAAGTCTTGCTACCCATGTGTTGCTGGCCTCTGCTTAGAGAGATGATGGGTAATGATGATTGACATTCATAAACACAAAAAAGTGAGTTAATTTTCACTTCCAAATAAATTGTTTAAAAACTGGTGGTCTTGCTTTGAATCATTGCATTGTCCTTATATCTGTACCAAATATTGTCTACGACTTTCACTCATAAAGTAAAGGTTCTCTATGACCATATCATAAAGTTCCATAACACATTTGCTAACAACAATACACTATGCAAGTAGAAGCGATAGTGTCTAACATGTCATTTTGTATATTCTCAAAGCGTTCACTACATTTACATTAAAACGGTCAAAACTAATATTGTTGTCAAAGAATTGTACGTTGTCTTTTTTTTTTTTGATCTTCTCTTCTCTTCTCCATTATTAATATACCTTTCACTGTACGTACTAAATAAATTCTACCATTCATTGTTTACACTTTCTTCCTTCAGTTCTTGTCAGGTCGTGACCTAATACTCCGGTCATTACTAATTATTTTGAGCGCTGGCCGGGGTTTGAAACCATATTGACTCCTGGTGGTGTAGAGTTAAGTGTTGGTGTACGATTGTGTAACACACTTCCGACTAGACAGTAAGACGCACGGATTAAGCGTAGGAGTGGAATTGCCACCAGGATTTATCGTTTATCGCTAGCTTGCCTATTGTTAACTCAGAACTTCTGTCTGGGAAGATACATAACGAACTTTGAGTTGGAAACATGATCAGCCCAATAATTGCCACAACCCAGGTTGTTGCCTGATAAGTTGTTAGTTTGCACATGATGGGTCGGAAGATGTCAGTCTGGTTACCGATTAAGACACGGACAATAATGTAATACTTCTGGCAAGATGAAATTAGTTGAAGTAAACAGTTTCAAGATTTCAAATGGGATATTGAAGCACGCGAAGCTACGTAATCGCTTCTGCTCAGATTTCATGTAATGGATAATTACAATAAGTTGACAATCTGGAAAGATATTATCAGTGTTAGTTCTATGGAGTAGTGAGTTGTAAACATGATCAATACCAACGGAAGAGGCATTACCTTATATGGGAGTGAATTTTTTGAAGAAAAAAAATCATATCTTATGTGTCGCACAGAAATTTCCATAAGAGAGGTGGGGAATAAAACCTCTACCTATGTCAGACACTTAAATATGGTTGGCCTGGCATGAAAATGTTAAGATAGACTGTCTCTGATTGGAATTCACCTCCGCGTAGCAATCTGGGTGCTTAGGTGAGAAATGTCCATTATAATCTACAGCATTGTAAGATTACTTCACTGCTGTTTCACCTCGTCAAGAAAACAGTTCAGACAAGCCAGGATAAAGAATAGAATCAGGATTCTAATTTAAAGGACCGGATGACGTATTTGAGGATCTGCTGGACTTGGACATTAAGAAAACTCTACCTTTTCTAATACGGAAAGCCCGGAATCCTAGGAACCTGAATACAAAGTCATAGTGGGATTCTGTTTAAGAGTAATACCCCAGACCACCTGTAAAAACGCATCTTAACCAAGTTACACAAGAAGTCTGTATCTCCCAAAGTTATTTGGGGTATGTTGTACATTTTATTACACTATATTTTGCATATTATCATGTCAAATTGCTGGTGGATGTCCAAGTTCATACGAGGCTGACAACATAAGGAATGATGGTTTCATGAATTACCACGGCAAGAGCTGGTGACTGCTTCGTGCGGGATCTTTCTCATAGAGAACCAAAAGCAGAGGTAGTCTCAAGTTCCATATGTAGCAGGGAGTGGATGGTGACAGAAGTAATGTACATAATTACAATAGTAGATTAACCTTTTCGTCCAGTGCAAATGTATATGTAAACATATTTTATATAAATGCAATGGGTGTTTTCCGCTCACTGGGATTAACATTATTGTTCAGAGAGGGTAAAGTTCTGAGGCAGATGGGACGGTGGAATGAAAGGGAGGGACACCTGATTTGTGTGTCAGGAGACCCAATACTCTGAAGGGATATTTGTTTCTCTCTCATTTCATGATACTAGTCTATGGTACAAATCGCTAGTATAGTCCGTTCGGAAATTCGTGCCCACACATTGAACGTTGTAACTTTGCAACCCCTTGACGGATGTTATTGAAATTTGCTACGTGCCCTACTGATATCAATGCAGTTATTAATATATTTTTTGCCCTTACAAAACTCATGTCATGTTCGAATTTTCTTCTTTAAGTTATATAAAAAAAACTCTTACCGTTGTCTGGGTTAATTTTTATTAGTTCTACAGGAAAGTTACAAGATCCGTTCAAAAGTTGCGCACTTAATTTTTGTTACAGCACAGCACAAGCGATGAAATGTGCTATTCAATATTGTTTTTGTTTGAATTAGTGTAGTGACTACATGTCCGCACGTGTGTGCACATATTGTACACAGTCGCGAGTAATTATTTCAGCGACGTATGCTAATTGCAGTGAGTTGGCTGCAACGAAACAAAACGACACCAGCGTATAATATATTAATAAACTAAACTGCATAATTATGAAAAGCGCAATGAATCTGAAATGCAAATTTATCACTTTGCAGAAGGTAACTGTTATATTGTACAGGCATTTTCGCAGAGAGGCTAAGATGGGTTGTTTATACCACGACATCCAAGAACCAGGTAGGAGAACACGAAAGGCCCTGAGTGTGGATAGTAGATCTTTTCGACGTTGGATACAACAAGACGGTGATTGTACAGAGGCTGCGGTCAGGGAAGGAAGGAAGAAAAAAATTGATGTTTTTGACAAGGATGTCTGTTACGTACATTTATTACCTAAAGGGGGTAGTCTTCGGTCCTGCCAAATGTACGCACCAGTCTTAAAATAGTTATATTATTTGTGCGTTCGATTGATTCACGCACTGACGTGCACAATGCAGTGTGAGTTGCTTTGGACGCACGGGTAACCTAGTTAGGTAATTCTGACGTCATGTTTTGAACGGGGCAGTTCGGACCATGTTTATGTCCGATATATATTTCTTGGATTTTTCTGGCAAGTTTGAAGAAGCCATTATTTTGTAATGATATCTACTGGTATTCATGATGAAGCCAATAGTGGAAGTATCAAGTAAGTGTCGCCCCATGTCACATCGAATGTTTATTGAGTTAAATTAAAGTATCAGGCCGCTCCTAGTTTTGGTCTAGCGGGAATTCATCGTAGTATGTCATTCCTAGAATGGACAGACGGAGTCGTTAGCCCTTTTGAATTACCGTAGAGGGAGGATACCTACGAGTAAACGAAGTTAATTGATTTGTATGCTTCACATGTTTTTATATGCCGTATTTTCGTCAATGCCAAAGTCGTGGCATGGATATAGAGAGGTTAGTCAACACAGAACTCTAACCTGGTCGTATTGTCGTGGATGACTTTGTTTGGATTTTATATATATATATGCTACCTAAGTATCGTATGGAAAAAGTCTGGAATTGTTACAAGTATGATAAGAAGTATTGCTCCTTGAGAATGAATCCGTTGGCCATAAGATACGTCCTTGAAAGAAGGTCAACGGACTTGACTGCAATACATATGATATGGTAGAGGAAGTGACCCTTAGTCACTTGAATAAGAGGACTTAATTGTTAGAGAATCTTCATGAACTTGAAAAGTAATTATCAACATTTTTGACGTATGACCCTTTTGCACCTGTAACTATGATCGTCTTGTTCCACTCCGTATGTGTCACGTTAAATAAAATATATGTACAGTCATCACAGACTTGTGTGCTGCCAGTAAGTGACCAGTTAAACACTACTTGTTGGAGTTCGTTTTGAAGAACATTTTCTGACATTTTTGTTCCTTTGCAACCATTCGCGTAATGAAGTTCTTTACCATTAGAATGAACACCCAACAGTAAATGGTATGCCAGTGTGGTCTGGAAATAAATAATTTCACAGGAACGTACTCAATCCAAGTATCGGTTGAAAAGAAGATTTGAACTTTCAAGGCGACAACATCTCAAACTTGGAACCTAGTGTGATGATGAATCAGAATCAACTTACGGTTACCAAATGCTCAAGGTCATCAGTCAACCTCCACGTCAAGTTTTACAGTGACTGACTGCCTTGGGATCACCTATTCGTCATTATTACGTGCGAGCTGTTGTTATATACGCAGAGCGAAGTATTTTATCCTCAGACGTACATCCACGGAGACGAGGCACATTGTTTTTTTTCCCGGCACACGCGAGATGAGTATAACGTGCTTTCGTTGTACATTTTATTACTTTTAGCTGTGCCTTCTATAGTTATGTCCATCTTTACATTTTCCATGTTATATGTTATATGTTGTACATTCGTCGTGGGAGGTAGGGAGGTTGATCTGACGAACGAGATCCATCTCGAAGCCAATTCGGGCTCTTCGTCAGACGTTCTGTAGGGCTCAACTTGTAAGTTTCAATTGAGCGATAATTCCGGTCCAAGGCTAGAAACCTTGCCGAAGTTCCGATCGCTAATTGTTCCTTATGATAGTATCTGTTTAGCTGTTTCGTCACGTTTACTTGTTGTTTTTGGTAATTATTTTTACTCGTATTTAGTTTTATGATGAATTTTGTTTGTATTATGCGTCCGTCTCACCTTTCCTGTCGTTCAGTTTTTTACAAAACCTATGTTTTTACACTGTGTTGTCAATTGTCCTGTTGAGTATCTAATCGTAGTTGTCATCGTAAATTTTTACGATATTCTATTTTAGTTACACATTTCTATTTTTGTTGATTTCTACGATTGTGTTCACTCGTCTTTGATTATCGTGTCTTGTCGGTAATGTTTCTATTGTCTTTCACGTTGTTGCTTTCATGACATTTCATTACATAAATTACTATATTGATTATTGATATATTTCATAACTATATGATAACAAAAGATACCGTTCTAGGACAGGAACGACGTACACTTGGCAAAGTAACAAGGTTAATTAATTTACATTGATTAATTATCATTTTATAAATCAAGAGTATTGTGACTACTTATAAAGCATAATGTATTCACTAGATTATTTCATTAAGCAAGCAAAAGCTCTTCAGATGGCTCCTGATGAAGCAAAAGCATTTGCACTTGCAGAATATAAGAAAGCTCAAGAAATAGAAGCCGAACAGAGAAAGCTAGAAACTTTAAGATTACAAAATGTGAAATTTGAGGCGGAGGAGAATGAGAAACGATTTCAGCGAGAGGCAGAACAGAAACAAAAGGAAATGGAAGAAAGAAGATTAATAGCTGAACAAGCCGCTGAATTAGAAGAGAAACGATTTCAGCGAGAGGCAGAACAAAAGCAAAGGGAGGCTGAAGAAAGACTTAAAATTGAGATGGAAAATAAACAAAAGGAAATGGAAAATAAACAAAAGGAAATGGAAAATAAACAAAAGGAAATGGAAGAAAGAAGATTAATAGCTGAACAAAATACAAAACGACTTCAGCTTGAGATGGAAGAGAATGATAAAAAACGACAGCATGAACTAAAATTAGCAGAGTCAGAATATGAGAGACTTAGGTTAACTCAGGAAGCTTATTCTCAGAGAACTTTTGAAAGCCAAACTTCATCCAGACATGATCATTTTAAGGAAATTCACCTTAAATTACCTAAATGTAATCCCCCGTCGGATGACGTAATATTTTTCCTAGATAGATTTGAGGCCACTTGTAGGTCTTATAACGTGGATAAAACACTGTATTGCACATATTTATCCAGGTTACTTACTGGGGATGCTTTAGCAGTTTATCATACTACCAGTATTAATGAGAAGAATGATTATAATGCTCTTAGAGCCGCACTTCTGAAGAAATTTCAAATGACAGAAGATGAATACCGATTAAGATTTCGTACATTGCTACCGCAATCAAGCAGAAATTTCAGTGATTTTCTGTCACAAATACGACTAACCCTAGAAAGATGGATCGAATTATCCAAAATTGAAAAGTCGTATGAAGGTCTCTTCGATTTACTGATGCGCGATAAGGTACTATCGTCTGTAAATCCTACATTTCTCGCATTTTTACACGAACGGAAACCTTTATCTATGAAAGACTTAGAAGAACATGCAAAAAATTTCTGCACTGCTCACCCAACCATGGATCTAAGTAATGCACAGATTAAGAATGAATTGCCTGTTGCTTTTGCAGCACAACAAAACAATTTTTCACGAAATCGTTCCTTTAGTGCTGACAGGTATGTCAATAAGGGAAATAATTACAATTTTAACAATGATAACTTTTACAAAGGGAAGCAATTTCAACAATCTGCTCCATTTAATGTTTCTTGGAACCAAGCTCACAGATCGCGAGATTTTGGTAACAATAATTTTAAAAATAATCAAGGACATTATAATAAACAAAACTGGAGATCAAGATCTCAGGGTCCGCAAAACAGACAAGGTTCTTGGAATAAAAATTTTAAAGAACATCATAACTTTAATTATACAAATTATCGGACTCATCCAAATTTTAACTCAAGCAGAAACGACAATTATGGCAATTTTAATGCAAATAATCAAAATCGATCGCGTCGTAGAGATAGATCGTCGAGTAATACGGGTAGACATTCTAATGTCGCTTTAAGTGATACACAGGCTAACATTGAACAGGGTAAAGTAGCTGAAACTCACAATGCTATGTCTTGTTCTCTTGATTGTACCCAGGTGAAAGACTGTCCAGAATGCTCGACTCTTTTCCAGCCTAAGGCGATCACGACGCTGCGTTGCGGACATACCTTGCCTAGTCTACCTGTAGTCTGTACGGCCACTGCTGCGTCAGTACACCAGGGACAGGGCTCTCTTAAGTTTAACAAGGGATTTGTCAACAACATTTCATGCTCTCTCCTATTTGACTCAGGTTGTAGTACTGTGGGCGTCCGGACTTCGCTGATCAACCCAAGTTGTGCCACGGGCAGGGTTGTCAAGTGTGTGACTTTTGGTGGCACCGTTGAAACATTTCCCACTGCTATTATTGACCTTAATACACCATTTTTTTTTCAGGAAAGATCCAGGCATGTCTCCTTCCGAATCCAATTTGTGATGTAATACTTGGTCGCATACATGGTATTAAAGAGTGTACACCACAGCAAATAGCTGAATGGGAAGAGCGACATATTCAAACTGCAAATGCAGTAGTGACTAGAGCGCAAGCTACTAATATGTCGCATGATACACCTATTGAACCTACAGTTCATACCACTTGTGATGATGATGCTCCTATTTCACGGGAGTTGTTTGCAACATTGCAAAAGAATGATGATTCATTAAAAAAATTTTTTCAGTATGTGAACAAAAAGAATACCAGCAACAAACTTGCAAAATCTAGACATGACTTTATACTTAAAAATGGGATTTTGGTTAGAGTAATACGGGAAAAGGATTCATCCTTATGTTATCAGATCTTAGTCCCATCCTCTATGAGATCTCGTATATTACGACATGCGCATGACTCGCAATGTGCGGGCCATATGGGTTTTTTCGCGTACCAAATCCAGAGTGCTTTCGGCATTCTACTGGCCAGGCGTCCATAGGGACATCACTCTCTATTGTCGGTCCTGTTTGATATGTCAGGAAGTTAAGGTACGGGGTCCATGTCATGCGGCTCCTATTCAAGCTGCGGACATCCCGATTAGACCATTTGATAAAATGGCTATAGACATTATTGGTCCGATGCTTCCATCTGCTAGAGGGCATACGCATATTCTTACGTGCATTGATATGTGCACTCGTTGGCCTGAGGCCATCCCTCTCAAGAACACTTCATCTGCCAGTGTAGCAGAGGCATTGATGTTAATCTTCTCACGCATTGGTTTTCCACGGAAAATCTTGTCGGATCATGGGGTTCAGTTCATTTCTGAATCCATGTCTCAAGTTATGAAGACATTAGGTATAGACAGATCTCTTAGTTCTATTTATCATCCAATGTCAAATGGGTTAATTGAGCGTCTCAATAGGACACTCAAGCAGTTGTTGGGTAAGATGACCCAAGACCATCCCCAAGACTGGGATCGGGTCATACCTGCTGCTCTGTTCGCGTATCGCGAAGTACAAAATCAAGCCACGGGGTTTTCTCCATTCCAGCTAGTTTTTGGCATGCAACCACGCGGTCCGATGTCGTTAATCCACGACTTATTAATTGACGAGAATATTGAAGAGGAAACTCAATCCTCTTATGAGTATGTGATCTCTCTGAGAAAGAGAATCATAGATGCTTGTAGACTAGCTACTGCATCATCTGAACAAGCCAAAGAAAAAGCTCGTCTATTTGCAAACAAGTATAGACGTCTTCGCCAGCTCATATCTGGTGATGAAGCTTTTGTCTTACTACCTGCGCATAACAATCGTCTTTTAATTACCTGGAGAGGTCCTTTCAGGATCATCTCAAGAATATCCGATGTCGACTACATCGTTGATGTTAATGGTAAACATAAAACCTTCCACATTAACATGTTGAAGGAGTATTACTCACGTCCTGATTATCTACAGTCAGTGTTCCAGGCAACTGACGATCCTACACCTCCTATTCAACACTATTCTAGTTTGTCAGTCATCCAAGAAGAAGAATCTTCTTTCGATGATGTACAACTACCAATACCAGTTGTACCACTCCATTCCACTGAGAAATGGAATGATGTTACAATCTCATCTACTCTTTCGGCTGATCAACGTCAGCAAGTCTCTAATATTCTACACTCGTATGAGGATGTCCTCACTGACATCCCAGGTCATACGTCAGTCATCCAACATGACATTATTCTGACTGACGATACGCCTATTCGAGTTCGCCCATATCCTATCCCTTTACACTTTCGTGATAAGGTTGATAAGGAATTGGATGAGATGCTTCAATTAAATATAATTGAACCATCTTCATCACCATATTCTTCTTCTATGGTAATCATTAGGAAGAAGGACAACAATATACGTCTTTGCGTAGATTACAGGAAATAAAACAAAGTTACAAAACTCGATGCGGAACCATTACCTCTTTTAGACGACTTATTGGAGAGATTATCTCATGCCACATTCTTTTCGAAATTTGACCTTTCAAAGGGCTATTGGCAAGTGCCACTCACTCCTAAAGCAAAGCCATTCACCGCTTTCTCGACGCCACGTGGTCTTTTTCAATGGAATTTTATGCCATTCGGATTAATGAATGCGCCAGCTACCTTTGTACGCATGATGCGCCGCATATTGTCTCATCGTCCCGATGTCATTACTTATATAGATGACATCTGTCTTTTCAGTGACTCTTGGGATGAACATATTCATGGATTAAAAGCTTTACTTTCTACCTTACGGGATTATAACTTAACAGCGAAACCTTCAAAGGCTTTTGTCGGTTTTCATGACATATCATTTCTGGGTCACCGCATAGGTCATGGTTTCATGTATACAGAAGACAGTAACGTCTCTAAAATTTTAAACATCTCGGTACCTAAGACAAAAAAACAAGTTAGATCTCTTTTAGGACTAATACAGTTCTATTCAAAATTCATCCCTCATTTGTCTACTATAACTGCACCTTTTTCGTCTCTACTGAAGAAAGGCACATCTAATGTAATAAAGTGGTCGCAGGATCACCAAACGGCGTTAGACTATATAAAACGATTTTTTTCAAATGAACCTTTTTTGAGGTTGCCTAACAAAAATCTCACTTTCATTCTTCGCAGTGATGCATCTTCTTACGCTATTGCTGCAGTTTTGATGCAGGAATATAACGGCACCTTATTTCCGGTGATGTACGTGTCCAGAAAACTTACGGAGAGCGAACTCAAATACTCCGTTCTGGATAAAGAGCTCCTCGCATTAGTATGGGCAATCACAAAACTGGAACGTTACCTCCTCGGCTCACACTTTGTGGTGGAATCTGACCAAAAAGCTCTTACCGCACTGAACACGAAGAACGTTAAATCATCGAAGTCAGCGCGTTACGCTATAGCGCTTCAACCATTCAATTTTGAAATACGAGCTATTCCTGGAGTGAAGAATGTGTTCGCAGACTGTTTGTCGAGATGCCCAAGCGAACTTGTCGAAACTAAACCACTTCCAGATGTTGAAACATCCTCACCGATAACATGAATAACTTTGTACATTATCATTGATTGTACATCTATAAAGACTGTTTATATAACTGAAGTATTTCGTATAAGTATAACTTTCAGGATATACTTACTTATAGATTATAACATTACTTCTTGTGTAGTAACATTTTATTAGTACGGGAACATTGATACTATAGTAACGTTTTATTAGAACGGGAACAGTGGTATTAGAGTAACATTTTATTAGTACGGGAACATTGGTACTACAGTAACTTTTTATTAGTATGGAAACATTGTTAAGAGCGACAAATATACATTTGTTATTCCTATGGAACATATTACACTACATATCGTGTTCGAGAATATATTTTATCGTGTATGGAACATTGAGAACATCGTCTCGTCGATTTCTAACTAGTTGTAACTGAACATTGACATATTGATAGTGATATTGGAATTACTTAGAATATATTGGTAACTGGTTATTTGTTAGTAATTAAGAAATATATAAATTAGAATAATTCAATTTAATCTATTTAATTGATTATGGATCACAAACATACTAACTTTCTTAGTTGTCACGTAATACCTGCATTCACGGGTCTTAGTTATGATATCTCACTGTTAGATCACTAGTCAACCGTACTAGTGTTAGAAAACATTAAGGGTGTTGATTCTTAAAGTGTTTAATTTTGCATTGCTTCATTTTTGCACATTGTATTTTCAATTTTTCTGTTTTATTGATTCTCTTGTCATTGATCATCATCAGTGTTACTGTTCATTTTCATTTTTGAAATCATATGTTTCAAATTTTTTTTTTTTGAAAACTTAGTTGAATTTTATTATCATCTTTTTTTTTTATGGTTTTTTTTCATTTTTCATTTTCAACTTGTTTTTACTTCGAATATTACCACATCGTTCCAAAGTAGGTCGAGTGTGGATGTGTGCTTTAATGCATACTATCATTTAGTTATATTGATTTCGTTTAATATTCTTTTCTTAATATGGTATAACTTTATGCATTTCATATATCTTGTGGTAGTTTTGACTCACCTCTCTCGGGTACTAAGTTCAAAAAAATTAATAGAATTAATTTTTTTAAGGGGAGGTAATAAGGGAGCTGTTACGTACATTTATTACCTAAAGGGGGTAGTCTTCGGTCCTGCCAAATGTACGCACCAGTCTTAAAATAGTTATATTATTTGTGCGTTCGATTGATTCACGCACTGACGTGCACAATGCAGTGTGAGTTGCTTTGGACGCACGGGTAACCTAGTTAGGTAATTCTGACGTCATGTTTTGAACGGGGGCAGTTCGGACCATGTTTATGTCCGATATATATTTCTTGGATTTTTCTGGCAAGTTTGAAGAAGCCATTATTTTGTAATGATATCTACTGGTATTCATGATGAAGCCAATAGTGGAAGTATCAAGTAAGTGTCGCCCCATGTCACATCGAATGTTTATTGAGTTAAATTAAAGTATCAGGCCGCTCCTAGTTTTGGGTCTAGCGGGAATTCATCGTAGTATGTCATTCCTAGAATGGACAGACGGAGTCGTTAGCCCTTTTGAATTACCGTAGAGGGAGGATACCTACGAGTAAACGAAGTTAATTGATTTGTATGCTTCACATGTTTTTATATGCCGTATTTTCGTCAATGCCAAAGCCGTGGCATGGATATAGAGAGGTTAGTCAACACAGAACTCTAACCTGGTCGTATTGTCGTGGATGACTTTGTTTGGATTTTATATATATATGCTACCTAAGTATCGTATGGAAAAAGTCTGGAATTGTTACAAGTATGATAAGAAGTATTGCTCCTTGAGAATGAATCCGTTGGCCATAAGATACGTCCTTGAAAGAAGGTCAACGGACTTGACTGCAATACATATGATATGGTAGAGGAAGTGACCCTTAGTCACTTGAATAAGAGGACGTAATTGTTAGGGAATCTTCATGAACTTGAAAAGTAATTATCAACATTTTTGACGTATGACCCTTTTGCACCTGTAACTATGATCGTCTTGTTCCACTCCGTATGTGTCACGTTAAATAAAATATATGTACAGTCATCACAGACTTGTGTGCTGCCAGTAAGTGACCAGTTAAACACTACTTGTTGGAGTTCGTTTTGAAGAACATTTTCTGACATTTTGTTCCTTTGCAACCATTCGCGTAATGAAGTTCTTTACCATTAGAATGAACACCCAACAATGTCATTAGACGTTTGATTTTGAAGATGTTTAATGCCAATCAACTTGTTACTCTCCGCATGCTGAAAAGTTGGCTGCAAGCAGAATGCGATATTAACGTCACAAAAACAACTCTTTGGCAACTTGTCAGAAGTGTCGGCTTCACTTTTAGAAAAACGTCTGGCGGAAGGAATTTTTTATGTGAAAAACCACATCTGGTTGCAGCTCGAAGCAAATACCTTAGGCAGATTCGTGAGAGAAGGCAAGACGGCTATGATATAATGTATTTGGACGAATCTTGGGTTAATGCTCATCATACGAACGAGAAAGAATGGCAATCTGTTGACGGAGACCATTGTAGTGGGTTTGATGGTATTGTATGATGGTGATATTACTAAGTGTGATGCATGAGGTCAGCTGTGAAGGCTCCTGAGATAAAATGTAGCTCAGTTGTGTAAAATTTTGATAGTAATTTTCTTACATTTATTTGTTCTGGACCAAGGTTTTATTTTGGCCAGAACATATGAAAGGTTTAGAAGTTATGAAAAATGCATGAATATTACATAATAAATGCAAGATGTGTACATATATATGTTACTAGACTAGTTAATATTATTATTGTTTACAGTATTAATCTATGTGGGAGAACAGTTAATGGATGTGCTGTTGGGGTGGCCTCATCACTCCCTGTCTATGGCGATTACACATTGTCCAGTTAATTGATGGAATTTTTATGGGTGTGTTAGGAAATAAGTTGAGTTGGTGAACTCTCAGCAGACCAGGCGCTCACGTAACTTGAAGGTGTAGCTCTGGTGCTGAGATCTGGTGGCCCCACCTCTCCGTGCTTGGGGGCAATATCAGAAGTCTGGTGGCCCCACCTCTCCGTGCTTGGGGGCTATAATAGGCTGCTCTGACCAAATATTACTGCACGGGTCCACTCTGGTAAAATTCAACGACTCATTTGACACCGCATTGGTGCCAACTGAAACTCACAGCTCTGCAATCAAAGTATTAGTCGTGTCAGAATTCCATCCTCTAACCATTTCTGGACACAACACTACACAACAACAACACCACATAGACGGGTCAGATCTTTCTGACCAAACAACACATCTTACCAAGTTGGTTTCACATAGGATAAGTTCTCCCAGACTACAGATTCTGAAATATGTTCATTAGTTTCCTGCCATAAAATAGGATAGGTGATATGTTTCACTGATCTCAACACTTGATCTGTCCTTCCTAATCCTTGCTGGAGTTTATGTATTTTATTTGTCTCTAGACCCTGAACTGGGGCGGGGGGTCTAGAGCGAACCCTTACTTGTTGTAAGGAACAGATTATGCTATTGCAGTATCAAATCACTCGAACCTTAAACAAATATTAAAATGTACAAAGAAATAATTTCAGTCTTACCAGAATTATGAATATAGTACACAGTTAAATAAATGCTAGCAAAACTCAGCTGAGCTGCTGGCCTTATGATGGCGTCCCTCTAAATACTTCAATAGCTTCTGGGAATTACACCACTTAATAATTCACTGTGTCTACAAGGACAACTTATACTGAATGGCACAAAATGCGCTTCAGTCAGACCTCAGTCAAGTATGCCTTATTGTCTGTTGGTCCGTCCGTCTCTACTTGCGTTTCACAAAAAAACACACTTGTTTTTTGAACCAACCCTGCCTTCCCCTACACAATTCTGCCTTTAAAGTTATTTTTAGCCACAATTCACCATCCCACCCCGTCTCTTCATTCCTACTAGATTTTAGCACTTGCGTCTTCAAGGCCACAATTTTTTGAAAATTAGTGAAATGTTTTATCTCAATGCAGACGTTCGCCGATATGAACAACACAGTCTTTTGTCAATATCTTTCGTATTATCTGTCCGTCTGTATAAATGAAAGCATATTATTTCACTGCTCAAGATGGGCCATCCGGCCAGCTAGGTTTTATATTCCTAACATTATTATTAAGAAAAGTTATTTTTCAAATATTTTCTAGAATTTTCTGGAATGCGCTCATCACTGCATTCAAATAAACGGGCTAAGTTATCGCAAAAGCGTCCAATAAATGACTGTGGCGTATAATATCCAAGGTCCCTTTTGTCGATTTCTTTACTTTATGTCAACTTGGGGACGTGACTTTTTCCTCCTTTCCCCACCACTTGCGTCTTTTAGCATTGCTAGTTTCAAGCACGCGTTCAGTCAGATTTTTCCTTTTGATCTCCGTTCCGTTTTGCCTTCAAGTCTAACAATTTAAGTTCCATGGCGGGTGATGACCCGCGGCGTGGGCGATCATGTATTCTAGCAGCTTACGCATTAGTTTTTATCCCTACGTTGTATCATTGGAGATATTTTAACGTTGTATCATTGTTAATTTTGTGACACATCTCCCCACTTGAAAACATGCCTACTGCAAGTTCCAAAACCAGTGATACACATAGATAAAATCTCTCCTTACGCCTGCCATTACTCTAATTTTGATCACAGGGGTGCCGACTGAGGAAATCTGCACCGACATTCAATTTGCCTGGGATATATTGGATACTAAACTGATAAGGTTGAAGCAATAAAGACCACCTCAGCAATCTTGCGTTTTCATGCTTAGCCTGAGATAAGAATACGAGAGGCTGATGGTCCGTCTCGACCACAAAAGTCCTACCATACAGATAGATTTGAAACTTCTTTATTGCCCAGATTAACGCTAAACATTCTTTTTCGCTTGTGGAGTATCCTTGTTCCGCCTTATTCAATTTGCGGCTTGCATAAGCGACTGGTTTCAGTTCCCCATCAGGTGAAGATGATCTTTGCAACAAAGCCGCTCCGAGTCCTACATTACTTGCATCGGTTCTTAAGACAAAGTCCTGTGTCAAATCAGGTAGTTTGAGAATAGGCTTGCTAGTGAGTTTTTCCTTTAAGTCTTGGAACGCTAATTCACTTTGCGCAGTCCAATTAATTTTATCTGGAAGTCCCTTGCGAGTCAGATCAGTCAGAGGAGCACAAATAGAGTTAAAATCTTTGATATATTTTTGATAAAATCCGCATAACGACACAAATGATCGCACGTCCTTTTTTGTTTGTGGTCTAGGTGCTCTCTGCAGTTTTTCCAAGTTCTTGGGATCAGGGGTCATGCTACCCTGATATACAGTGTGTCCCAAGAATTCCAACTCTTTGCATCCAATGCAACATTTTGTTGGCCTAGCGGTCAAGTTCGCCTCCCTAAGCCTATTAAATAACATTTCTAGAGCTTCAATGTGTTCTTCAAATGTCTCTGTGGCGACGAGAATATCATCCATGAAATTCGTGATACATGGGTTATTCAGGGGATCCAACAATTTGCGCATCATCCTTGAAAATACACTCGGAGCATTTTTCAGTCCGAATGGTAGCATGTTGAATTCATAATGTCCATCCGAAGTGCTAAAAGCCAAATAAGGTCTCACTTCAGGCTTCACTGGGATCTGGTAATAGCCTTTATTAAGATCCACCTTTGAAAAGTATTTTGCCTTGTTCAGTCTGGCAAATAACTGTTTTGTGTCTGGTAATGGATCCACTTGTCCTTCTGTGACAGCATTCAGTTTCCTGTAATCTATGCACAGTCTGTGTTCCCCAGACGGTTTTCTCAACAATACGACACTAGAGCTAAAAGATGATTCACTGTGTGAAATAATCCCCTCCTTCAACAAATAATCTATTTCTTCCTTCAATGCCTTCTCCTTCGCGAACGGAATAGAATAGGCTCTCATACAGATTGGGTTTGAGTCTACCAGTTTCATGTCATACCGTAGCAAATTTGTATGGCCTGGTTTATCTGTTAATACATCTGTATGTTCCTCCAGAACCTGTTGAACTCTCTCCCTCTGGTTTTTAGTCAGGTGCTTACTGACTTTTACCTGTGCTGCTGTTTCACAAGGATGTAATGGGTATTCATGTGAGGTGAGTGGTTCCTTTTGCATTTGAGTTGCGATAGCTAAGGTCAGTAAGGGGGTGCTTTCCTGGAGTGGTCTGTCCAGATACTTCTTTAACAGGTTTACATGATAAACTTTCTCCTTCCCCTTTTTATCAATTTTATAGTTTGTTCTAGACACCTTCTCTAGAACCGTATATGGACTTTGCCATCCAATTTGTAATTTATTCTGGCTCCCGGGTAGTAGAAGCAGCACCTTCTCTCCCACTGCCAGTTCTCTGTCCTTTGCCTTCCTATTAAAATATGCTGCATGTTTCTTCCTGGCTTGTTTCAAATTATCATTTGCCAGTTTCCATCCAGTTTTCAAACGAGTGGTCAGTTCGTTCACGTATTGATAAGATGAGGTAACAGTCTCTTCCGCCTTCTCATCTGTCCAGGTCCTTAATAGTGCTTCTAATGGACCTTTTATTGGCCTCCCAAATAGCAGAGTTGCGGGAGCCATCCCGGTTGAACTATGTGGTACCTCCCGGTACGCAAACAATGCGGCGGGCAGGAATTGATCCCACAGATCCGGTTTTTCGTGTGCCAGCTTTCTCAGGATAGAAATGAGAGTTCCGTTGAACCTCTCTACCTGGCCGTTCCCTTGCGGATGGTACGGACTACAATGAAAGTGTCTGGCTTGAAATAGCTTAAAAACATCTTCCGTTAGTTTCCCCTTGAACTGAGAACCATTATCCGTCAAGATTTGATGCGGGAATCCTAATCGGGTAAATATTGTAAGTAGTGCCTCTGCTACATGTTTTGAATCAATTGATGGTAGGGCTACCGCCTCTCCCCACATAGAACAAGTGTCCACCAGAGTAAGGATGTAACTGTTCTTCCTCTTGGTCCGAGTGAGAGGTCCTACAATATCCATTGCAACCCTCCCAAAACACGTTCCCACTATGGGCATTTCCCCTAGAGTTGCAGGAGCAGTCCAGTGCTTTGGAGCTACCCTTTGACATTCTGGGAATGGAATTATTGTGAAAAAGATTTCACCTTTGATTCCAGGAGAGGATTGTGAATAAATTGATATAAGGAACAACGGTGGGAGTTTAGCATGTACGTAGATAATGCTATTACTTGTGTCTAAAATTGAATTGAAAGCATGTAAACCTACATCTGCTGAGCATAGCAAATTAAAGAAGTGACAGATCATGGAAATACAAATATAAGAAGATAGATCTAATTCTGCGGAATGAAACCAGATAGGTTGGAACAGTATCGATTGTATACAAGCTGAGAATGACGAAGGAAATGTTTCCTGAAAAGCGAACTTCTTCTAAAATCACAGGTTCGATGAGAAAATTTCAGGCCTAGTTTTGGACTGTGACGTCAGTACTCCTCTGCCGTAAGATGTGAGCCAAGAAATAGCGGAGCGCAAAATTTAAAGGACACATTGAAAGAAAGTTTGAGAGACTGGATGGAGAGTTTGCCACTACACCTTTGCCATCTGAATTGTGAGCAGCCTGCCAAGTTATTTAGGTCAAGTGTGTGTTTTCTGAAGACTGGGGGTAAGCTGAAATTATGATAACTATCATATATATGTCGGCGTCTGTGGCCTAATGGATATGAACGCAGTTTCATAATCCAGATATACCAGGTTCGAATCCTGCTGCAGGCGGTTTGGTAGCAGATCGCTTTGTGTGGATTTTTAACAATGGTATAAGCGCCGTACCGTTCAGAAAGCAATGGCAAACTACTGAATGAAAAAAAATTGCCTAGAAAAATCACAAACAGCCAATAAAAGCTGGGGTTGATTGCCACGTCCTGTAGAGGATAAGCAACTAACTTTATCATATATATATATATATAATTGATTTATTCCAGGGTAATATATGATGTATATTAATTTTTTGAAGATGCTAAGAATTGCGTCAGTTTATTTCAATTTGTACCTGATGTGAAGAATCATCCATATTCAGGAAAATTATAAGGCCTGTGTTTAATATTTGGAAGGATCGATCTATAAAATATTAAAGGATGTACAGGAGAGGATCAAACCAGATGATAGTTAATACTTATAAATAATTGAAATGTTAATGCTAATACTGTATCACTGAAATGATGTCATTACTTATTATGACTTTATAACTTCGACAATCTGATGACTGACATCTGTGCTAGTCAGTTAAAAATCTAGCCAGATACTAGCCAAGACCAATATGTTGTATCAGGTTTCATGTAACAACTCAAACCAGACTGTCAAGTATCAGAAGCCTGTGTTGTTCATCAGAGGCAATCCCACAAAAGTGCAGACCCTAAAGAGTGAACTACAACTGGTCATTAGTACCAACATCACCTGAAGTAGAAACCAACCGGCACCGTATTGGCAGCTAAGTACCCTTACAGAACTGCCAAACGAACTCTTATAATTTTTTTTTTCAAACCAATAACCATATCATCACCTGGGATTAAAGGCTAAATTTTTTCATCAACACCTTTATTTATTTTAACCTTGTTACCTATAATTGATTATTAAATTTATTATCTGTATATACAAATTTATAGTTGATTTAATCATTTTGAGTGAACTGCACCCGTATGTCTCAGTCATTTTTTAAATACACACAAACAGAGCTGTTAAAGTAATACATTACTGAATTAATTCAGTTTGGGGCTCACCAAATGAGCAAAGTTCTCTTTTTCTCATAGAAGGTCTGGGAAGATAATAAGTTCTCAAAGCAGCTTAGATTATCTCAGTGTTGGTGCTTGATTTCTTAAAGTCCTATGAGGCTGCCTAGAATAGAAACATCATTCTTCTATTTACATCTCTGCTAGGTGTAATCTTGAACAAAAGGTAGTTAAGATACTTTTAAATACCTTCAGTAGATACTCTGAATTTTGGCCATTGTTTGACCATCACTGCAGAGTACGGGAGACAATCCCATGACAGTAGTACAAGTAGGTCACTATTACGAGATATTTGCTTCTATCATAGCGGCTTATTACAAGTCTTTCCTGGCCGTCTTTCAGCACTGGCGCCCTATTTCCATTTATCGCAACAACAACAAAAAAGAAAAAAAAATACATGCGGCCACAGAAACTTATAATTCTAAACTTGATTTTCTGAAAATACGTGAAGACAACACTTCTGCTCAAGCGAGTCCTGATTTGAGTTGGGACTGAACAATTGCTTAGAATTATCCAAAAATTTGAGTTATCAGAGGTCGACTTAACCTAAGTTTTTTAACAAAGACAAAACGACTTTTGGCCGGGATCTCCAGAAATCACTTAAGCGAGATCTGCTTATGTGGACTGCACCGTGTGTGTGTGTGTGTGTGTGTGTGTGTGTGTGTGTGTGTGTGTGTGTGTGTGTGTGTGTGTGTGTGTGTGTGTGTATATGTGTGTATGTATGTATATATATATATATATATATATATATATATATATATATATATATATATATATATATACTGAAGCACATTAAAAACGCACCACTATTATATATACTGATGCCGAGAAGCTGGAAAAAAAAAGTGTGGGAATGGATTTTCCCGTGTTTGTCATGAGGTAGAGAGCGAATGGCTGCTGGAATGGAAAGTGCATGATTCAACCCACGGGTTTGTGTCCAGACTACATGAAAACAATGAAAGTTACACGTGCAACACGATTCCCAACAGCTATGACCCTGAAAATGTGTACGCGTTGTGGCAGTATACTCGGTATAAAAAGGCCGTTGAGACAAAACACCCAGTACATGTGCTTGAAATGCGACGACTATCTGAAAACGACCGCCAACGAGCCATTGGTATGTTGGAGACCGGAATGAGCTCGCGGGCCATTGCCAGAAGGATGAATTGCCACCACAGCACTATTGTACGTCTCAATGAACGTTACGGAACCACTGGCAGTGCCCGGGATAGACTTCGGAGTGGCCAACCACGAGTTACTACCCCTGCGCAAGATCGTCATATTGTGCTGAGTCACCTAAGGAATCGTTCTCTCCCGGCAAGTCAAACAGCAAGAGCAATAGTGGGTAGACGGGGCAAGTCTCTCGATGACAGTCATACGACGACTCAGAGATACAGGCCTTACTGCAAGACGACCTTATGTTGGGCCAAACTTGACTCACAGACATCGTCAGCAGCGCCTGCAATGGGCAGAGCAACATGTCAGATGAACTAGACTGCAGTGGAATGCTGTCCTATTCACAGACGAGAGCAGATTCAACATATCCTTTGCTGATGGACGTATGCGGATTTGGCGACGGTGTGGAGAGCGCTTTGCAGATTGCTGTGTTCGTCAGCACAACCGATTTGGAGGTGGCAGTATTCACATTTGGGGAGGATTCAGTTTTCACCATCGCTTGCCTCTTCACGTCTTCCGTGGAAATGTTAATGCTGTGACATATCGAGATGAGGTTCTGGATGCATTGGTTGCTCCTGCGTTCACAAATTATCCAGACTTGCAGCTTCTCCAGCAGGATAACGCACGTGCGCACACCGCATGCATTACGCAGCAATATCTACAGCAGCAGAACATTGTGACGATTGATTGGCCTGCCCTATCACCAGACATGTCCCTTATAGAACATCTGTGGGACGAGCTTGGACGCAGAGTCTACAGGCAAGGTTCTCCAGCTAATCTGCAACAGCTGGAAGCTGCTCTTACACGTGAATGGGACTTGATTCCCCGGAATTTCCTTCAGAGACTTGTGCGTTCCATGCGGAGCCGCTGCCAAGCTTGTTTGCAAGCACACGGTGGACATACCAGATACTGAGGATAGTGTGAATGAATTTTTTTATTGGTTACATTTTTGGTTTTCTCCCTTGCCTGCACAGAATGAAATGAATTTCATAACAATCAAATGTACAAATTAATGACCAGCATGGATTCATAGGAAAATGAATAAAGATTCCAAACTTGTAAACACTTATATTTACATTTCACACTCTGTTCCTGGATTATACAGGTGGTGCGTTTTTAATGTGCTTCAGTATATATATATATATATATATATATATATATATATATATATATATATATATATATATATATATATATATATATATATATATATATATATATATATATATATATATATATATATATTATAATATGTATGTGTGTGTGGGAAGGGAAGGTGTAATGAAACAGTTATTTCTGTTGCTATACTAAGCATTTCTGTTCTTTTATGTACATATAATGTCTTTGAATCTAGTATTCAAACTGCGCAACTCCAGATAACTAGTGCTGATGATTATACAGTTTTTTGTGTGACGTCCCATTTTCGAATTCTGGTACCCATCCAAGCTTGCTGCCTTAGATCTTAACTGCAACAATACCCTTGCTTGTTTTCCCTACTTATTTGTCTCACATTTCATTCATCTTCCTGTCACAAGAAAACGGCAACCTGCAACAGAAGTTCAGCCTTGTCTAATTTAGTTGATTGATGTGTGGAGTAGGAAGGGACAGTAGCCAAAAGCTGCAAAAACTTGATCAGGGTATACATTTTTTTTTAAATACTTAGGAACAACAGAGAAGAGTTGGTTGTGGATAGGACACACAATGAGGAACTCTGTTGATAGTATTACAAGACATGTATTGTTCTGAAATCATCAGGGTAAGAAATAGAGAACAAAAAGCACAAGGAGAAGACAGCTTGAGACATGAATGCAGTGGATAAAAAGACATAGATAGACCTTAGTGTAGATAGCACAGGGTAGGAGAACTTGACATGAATTTATTGAGGGCCTATGCTCCTTGGGGAGTTGAAAGCTGATGTTAGGAATGATAATAAACATTGTGAGAATCAGTGAAGACCTGTAAGACAAAACCAGACAAGAATCTGTTGAGTAAAGCATAAGTAGAGATAAAGGACATTCTGTCAGATCGTTGGCCTCCATCATTATTCATCAGGAGTAATCATCAGGAACTGAAAAACATAGGAACACAAAGATAAGAGTCTCAGGTATAAAAGGTCACCAGGAACTCGCACAGATAACCAGATGAATTATTGAAAACCTCCAAGGGTGTTCATATTTTACCTGAACATTTTTGCTTAAAATGAAAAGGTAAACATTTTTTTCACTTTTTTGAAGCACACTTTCTCCATTCTGAATACATTTGTAGGCCCTCCTACACTCGAGCAAGACCACAGACTGCCCTAGCAAGTCAAGGTGCTGAAGACGGAGGCAACCAGCCAAGAGGCGCACCACAGCAATCAGGATGCCACGCACATGCGCTATGGAAGTATGCCTATATCTGCAAAACGTTATGGCACTCGCCCTGTGATAGACACCCAGGCAGGCGCAGTGCCGGGCCCTCTGCCTCGGAAGGGCCCAACCCCTACTACTGGGGGTCCTTCTCAATTGCCCCGTGGAGCCAGGAGGCATGCGAATAGAGCTACTGGCCAAGCAAAGAAAAGACCATTTAAAATAATGCACTGGAATGCTGAAGGCGTCAATAGTAAAAAAGACGGCTACAGCAAAAAATTAGAGCTCGAAAATATCT
The DNA here is from genome assembly GCA_024509875.1 of Oreohelix idahoensis. NCBI lineage: Eukaryota > Metazoa > Mollusca > Gastropoda > Stylommatophora > Oreohelicidae > Oreohelix > Oreohelix idahoensis. The sequence continues at coordinate 490,101 of JAMPIV010000347.1, forward strand.
TGAATGAAGAGCAAGTAAATGTATGTTGCTTGCAAGAAACCCACCTCAACAAGGACATAGCCTTCAAAATCAGAGGCTACCAGTGCTACCGATCTGACCGAATAGACAGGCGAAAGGGTGGAATACTGACACTCGTGAGGAATAACATCAGTGCATGTCAGCTTGAAACATATATGGAGGGGGCGGAATACCAGATGCTTCATCTCAGGACAGAAAGTTCAGAATTCCACCTGCTCAACTACTACTGTCCGAGCGACCGCCCACTGGCACTAGATACAATCCCAGCAAAAGAAAGACTGATTGTATGCGGAGACTTCAACAGCCACTCGCAGAGCTGGGGCTATGATCACATGGACAGGAGAGGTGAGGAACTTGAAAACTGGCAGGATGACAATGGACTTATCCTGATTGACCAGCCAATCGACCCACCAACCTTCTAATCGAGATCATGGTACACCACCTCTACACCAGACCTGGCATTCCACTCACCCGGCCTGGAGTGGAACACCACACGCGTTGTAGGGAAACAACTTGGAGGCAGCGACCACCGGCCAGTCTTCCTAATTGTGGAAAATGAACTTGTCAAGGAGAGCAGCACTCTCTCTAGGTGGAACTACAAGAAGGCAGACTGGACAATGTACCAGCACCGTACTAGTATACTGGCTAGAGATCTGACTGTAGACAAAGACATCAATAAGCTAGTCAATGAATTCAGCAGATGCATATTACAGGCTGCTCGTGAAACAATACCTAGAGGGGCTCGTAAGCACTACAAACCATATTGGAATAGTGAACTAGAGCAGCTGCACAACGACGTGGAAACATCTCGAAAGCAGGCAGAGACCAGTCCATGCCAAGAACACCACAATAACTACCAGCAAGCTAAGGCCAAATTTCAAAGGGCCAAGTTGCAGGCCAGGCGAAGAAGCTGGAAGGAGAAAACAGAGTCCTTGAACTTCGAAAGAGATACGAGGAAACTGTGGAAGCTGGTAAAACAACTTAACGATGAAGGTACAGGGAGAAACTCAAGGATTGCTCTGTACAAAGATGGAAACATCCTCATGGGAAAACAGGCAGCTGATCACTTTGCAGACTCCTTTGCTAAAGACAACAACATCGAAGTTAGCCCAGAGAAGCAACAGGAGACTCATGAGAAACAACAACACGCAGGACGAGATGGAACCATACCTGAAGTTATGGAGGCACCAATCACATTCAGAGAACTGGAGCTTGCAATATCCAAATTGAAAATGAGAAAGTCGCCAGGAGTTGATGGAGTGTCCAATGAAATGATTAAGAACTTGGGAACAGCAGCAAAAACCAAGCTGCTGCAGATCTTCAATATCTGTTGGAACTCAGGCAGAGTTCCACAGACCTGGAGGGAAGCAATCATGATACCACTCCTAAAACCAGGAAAAGACAGTTCCACTGCCTCCAGCTACAGACCAATCAGCCTTACAAGCTGCCTCTGCAAAACAATGGAACGTATCATCAACCTCAGGCTACAGTGGTACCTTGAAAGTGAAAACCTTCTTGTACCACAGCAGGCGGGCTTTAGGCAGTGTTATTCCACCGAAGATCAGGCAACTTACCTTTCCTAAGATATTGAGGATGCGTTCCATGATAAGAAACTGGTACTAGCAGCATGGATAGATCTAAGGAAAGCATTTGACAAGGTTTGGAAAGAAGGGCTTCTGAAGAAACTGAGAAATTGTAGAGTGAATGGTAAGATGTACAAATGGGTGAAAGCATACTTGCATAACAGAAGAGCCCGAGTACAACTAGATGGCCTCAAGAGTAAGAAAATTCTACTGCGTCATGGCGTCCCTCAGGGAGGGGTTCTTTCCCCCACACTTTTTCTAGTCTACATCAAGGACCTGGTTGCTGAACTACCACATGGAATGAAAGTGGCAATGTACGCTGATGACCTGGTAATATGGTGCACAGATGAGCATGCAACAGTGGCCACCAAACTGCTACAAAGAGCTATAGATGCCTTAACCTCATGGGCAAATAGATGGTGTGTCAGCATCAACACAGACAAGTGCAGCACTACGCTCTTCACCCTCTCTCCCAAACAAAAAGCTGGTGTCATCAAGATAAACGAAGAGCTCCTGAGAGAAGATAAACAACCCACCTATCTCTGAGGTCATATGGATCTTTAGATCTTTGAATTTGGGATGAACTGATGAGTTACAATATTGATTTGCTGAATTCTCTTACAAGTCATGGCAAATCACCATGATACTGTCTGATACAAATCACCATGTCGCGCTGGTGTAATGGTTACCACACTGCGCTAGCGATCGGGTGATCCAGGTTCAAGTCCGGGCGAGGACATTTGAATGGTGTCGTCGACCGGGACTTGGACTGGATTAATTCGAAAATTAATTATTTTCCTTTTGTGTATTACTTAGTGTCGCGAGAGGTTTGGATATTATTAAAATAAATAATTTCCTGGACACAAAGATGTTTCAGATGATACCAGGATAGTGCCAGATAAGAGACTGGTCTTATAAGAAATACCCCCTTCTCTGAAAAGAGCAAGGGTGTATCGACATCAATAGTGGGGTCAAGCTATGTAAACCTTCAAGTATGATAAGAGTGTTGGGTACTGAAGGTCTATCTGCTACCTCTCTAGATCCCACATTGATTTATGCATATACTATGTTTTAATGACAAGTTATCTAGGGGAAAATTTGAATTATTATATGTAATAAATCTCAATACAGAACATTAACTTAATAAGAATTATTAAGCAAGACTGACTGAAATTATGTACAATTTATTTGTCCTCTACCGCTTTATTTTTTCCGTCAGGAATTATAAAAGAAATCAAATGGTATTTACATAATTAAATAAATAATATGGAATGTACTTTTCCATAATGAATAATATGGTAAAGGTAACGAGATAATGTCAATTACTTTCTTTACTAATACTATAATCACTGTCCCTGGACTGTAGAATTCACTTTATTGAAGAAATGTCCTTCATATATCATCCTTAAATGTTTTTCATTATATGTCTTTTTTATAACTTTATTTGTGGCTGGATTTACTGTACAGTGGAACTAGCTTCCACCTATCTTTTTAGATAATGATCTGCATCCAACAGGTCAGGATTACACAAACTGCAACTCCTGGCTGGGAACTTTGGTATGACTCTAGGTATATAAAGAGCTGTAGGCACCAACAGACTTCCTCAACAGTGGATGTTTTGTACTTTGTAATATCGAGACAGAAGCTGGAATGAAAGATAACCGCATTCCATGTAGGTTCCATCACCACTCTACACACACACACACACACACAACATCACATATAAACATTATTCAGATATTGTGCTAGCAGTTTGCACCGGACATATAACTTCATTTCTCTTACAGCCAGTTCCATGGGATTATTCTTTTCCTGTAAACATCTTATGATATATCCCTTAGCCCATGATTGGCTTCCATACAATGATTTGGTTAAGTTCACAATAGTAAGTGACAACTTGATTACATCATGTTAACAATTCCTGTACTCCTATCTTATTCCTTATGTTCGAGAACAGTGTGTAATTCCAGGATTAAATACTCATTCAAATACCCTATTAAAACTTGCTGTCGTAATTTTGCCCTACTTACAAATATTCTATACATTTTCTAAAGCTGGCTTTCGTCTCAAAATCACACAGGTATGCCCTCAATGCGGCAACACACTAGTCCTGTTGTTTCACTTTCTACACATCACCGAACACATAAGCGGGTATACACAGGCAAATAATCAACAATATATATATATATATATATATATATATATATATATATATATATATATATATATATATATATATATATATATATATATATATATATATATCTTTCTTACCATCAGGCAATAATACACAAGCTGATACAGGCTTTCAATGGGAATCTAGGTCTGCTTCTAGATCACAGCGGCAAAAGATTTTGCAGTAACAGTTTGCGCTCGATTCATTCAGCTTGGTATTTTTAAATTTTGTGGCCGAACTCACCTAAGTCCCAGTTCTATATATAGCGCCGTGTCCGCCAAATCGGTAGCACGGTCCAAAAGTGTGTTTAAGAATCAAAACTTAAACGTTTTTCAGCCTGCCCGTATAATGTGACTAAGTTTAAATATGCTATATCTAACTTATTACTGGGCCGATTTTAATTATTTAAAGTGATATTTAAACTGCTAATTTATCTCTATCTTTCTATATCTTTGTTGTTTAGTTGTTACATGGCTGTTACCGTATATTTTAACGGCCACCACAAATGTAATGTCCTTTTCTTATGTGACCACAAATGTTAAACTATTTATGTGTCCAGGCGGAAATGTTATGGTGGTATTTACGTTAAGTGATGTAGGAACGTAACCATCTCCTTGCTGTGTACTGTTGTAGTCCGTCCGACTTGGGCCAAACAGCTTTCTCATGCATGAATAGCTCACCAGGCGTTGAGGCGCTGAAAGGGTGTCATGATTGTGTTGTTGACAAGTGAGATGGGTGTGTAGAGACACGAATGCGTATAGGATCTTTGAAATGTAAACAAGGCACCCACTCACTCACATGCAGTAGTCAGTAAATGTAGGAAACCGCTGGAACTTTCAACCATTTAATTACGTGACACAGTGACATCAACAGGTACAGTCAAATGGACGAGAATCAAGACACATCATATATATTGGATATGACTGGCAAAACATCTGGTAAATAAAGCTTGAACCACTCATCTATAAGGACGTTATCGACAATGGTCTGTCCTTTAACAACTGTTCATAGGTGGTAATATTTAATAACATAGAACATCATCAGTTCTGTATCGCTCGTAGGTATGATGCTAAGAACGCTGGCTTGACCACCCATTCTTTTCCTACTGTAGCTCAGGGCCCCCCCTGACTGAACGTGTCAGGTAGTCCTTAAACAAATATAGTTGCTTAATATGGAAGTCTGTGAACTTGATCATAAAGTCAAGACTTCATCTGGCTTCACCTTTCGGGTACTTCTTCTGCTCGAAGTTATAGGCCGTAATGACGGGCCTTATAATGGTTGATAAACAGCTGTACATTTTTCCATAGGCATGTATTATCTTTCATGCTGAAACGTACCGCCATCCTGCGGGTTTCATAACAATATATGGTTATTGTGCTTCTATAAAGTACTTCAACGAATAGACCTAACTGGCTATGTCAAGCACACATAATGGACTCTGGATCACAAGAACTGTGAGCGCTACTCACAGGTTCATACTAAATGTTCTGCAAAACTTTGCGTATTAATGAAGTAATTTTACCTTGGTCAGAATTCCAAACACTACACAAATAACACCTGTCGTCAATCCAGACGAACTGAATAACTCTGGGGGAATCACAAATATGACAAGACTATCTTTTCCCCAGATAATGCAGAAGAAGAACAACGGACATCTTCGTCCGGCAGAAACCAGCTCATCACTCTCAGACGAAAGTCAGTTTTGTTCGCGCTAAAAGCTAATGCATGCGTAGACAGAACAGATTTGAGAACAGTTAACTATCCCGTCTTAAGAAAGAATAAACCCAGGGAAGGTAACCCCTAATCAACCTGTGTCAGGGAGTTAACATACAGTTCTGTACCTTCGATTATCAAAAATATAAAATAGATTTACATCTTCTGGAACAGACAAAAATGACGGTAACAGACTACCACCCCCTCCGGATAAAAAAAAATGATACATTTTTTTAAAAATACATCAATGAGCGAGATGCAACAAGCTCATAACGCATGAATGATGCGACGATGAAAGGATCAATAAATATAATGACATAATGTCAGACCCAATCAACGCACAATAGCGCGTCTAGTGAGAACAACAGTTCGCCTCGCAAAATAAGAGAAAATATATTTTCTACAAGTAAAATATATCCGGGAGGTATCATCAAATAAACATCTGGCGATGCTAACAAAATTTACATACATATCAAAAAATTGCAATGTTATAGTGATGCAAATGATAACATATCTTGCAAAGTCATACAAACATATCTATAAAAGTATCATGTTATATAATGACTATCATCTAATGGATGGACATAATCAAAATTTGTAAAGTTATACTATCTACATATGACAATTCAAGCGTATACTCTAACAAAATAGAAGATGACATCCACCAAGTATAAATCAATTCTGTATGTCGTAGATCATGTAAGCATCATCGTCATGATTCTCAAAAGCACTCCGTACCTGGTACTAGTTTGCGCTGAGAACAATATAAATAACACAATTAGCAACATGCTATAATGTACTATAATTACAAATACATGTTACATGTGGCCGCATTAATTTTTTTCGACCTTTATATTATGTCAACTCAACCTTCTCCATTACACTAAAGATGGTAATAGAGAAAGAAAACAATAAATTTACCACTCTAAGTTGACAACAAATGTGTTAATATATATAGGTATAGTAAAGAGCCATATGTCTAACAGTGTATCAGGAAAAACTTAAGTGGACTCATGTGGGCAACTAGACTGTATGTCTGCCATCACATTATCCAGACCACGGATAGCTCGCACCGTGAAATGAAAAGGTTGAAGAGCAATAGCATATCGAGTAGATCTCGAGCTCTTCAAATTCTTACACTGAATAGCTGTAAGGGATTTTTGGTCTGTTTCCACAATGAAATGCGCACCAAGAAGGAATCTTTGCAACTTAAGGATTGACCAAACCATAGCCAACAACTCACGGTCTAAAACCGAGTAATTCCTTTCTGCCGCATTCAGTTTCCTAGAAATATACATTACAGGATGCAGAGTTCCTGAATACTCTTGCATTAGTGCCGCTCCGATCCCTGTGGATGAGGCATCACTACGAAGAACAAAAGTCTTATCAGCAATAGGTAGCCTTAAGATAGGTGGGGATGAGAACAAATTCTTAATCTGATCCAATGAAGCTTGACATTCTTGAGACCAGCGCACCATGTTAGGAGACCCTTTCTTCAATAGGGTTGAGAGTGGTGCCATGATAGAGGATAGATTCTTAATGAATCTTCCGTAGAATTGTATTAATCCCAAAAGACTACGTCCTTGTTTCTTTGTTTTGGGCCCAGAGATATTTAATATCTTAGAAATGTTTTGGTCCTCTGTCTTCAATAGACCATGACCAACTCGATGACCCAGGAAAGAAATTTCGCTAAACCCAACAAAGGTTTTAGAGGGTTTTGCAGTCAAATTATGCTCGCGTAGAGTTGACAGTAATTCATTTAACCCCAAATAGTGATCTTCCCAAGTATTACTGAAAAGACAGATGTCATCTAAGTATGCAATGACATCTGAACGATATGAGAGAATTCGACGCATCATGCGTTCGAAAGTAGCCGGGGCGTTCATAAGCCCGAAAGGCATAACATTCCACTGAAACAAACCCCTAGGTGTTGAGAAAGCAGTGAAAGGTTTGGCGTGTTCAGTTAACGGAACTTGCCAATAGCCTTTTGACAAGTCAAGCTTAGTAAAGAATCGAGAGTTAGAAAGTCTAATAAGTAGATCTAATAAAAGCATAGGTTCAGCATCGAACTTCGTAACTTGGTTTAATTTGCGATAATCTACGCAAAGGCGTATGTTATTGTCTTTCTTTCGAACAATAACCATGGACGAAGAGTATGCTGAGGTGGATGGTTCAATTATCTTTAATTGTATCATCTCATCCAATTCTTTCTCGACTTGTGCTTGAAAATGAATAGGAATAGGATATGGTCTTACTCTGATCGGATTATGATCAGTAAGTATAATGTCATGTTCAATGACATGTGTGTGTCCAGGAATGTCGGTAAGGACATCCTGAAATACATGTCGCGTAGAAGATATTTGTCGCTGTTCCTCAAAAGACAAATTAGAAAAAACAGTAACGTTTCTCCATGATTCCGTAGAAGTAAGTGGAATCATAGGAAGAGGTAGGTTAACATCTGAAAAAGTAGTTTCGTCATCCTGTATAACCGACAGGGATGAGATATGACCTATTTGGACTGGAGAATCGTCCGTCGCCTGAAAAATAGGCTGCAAATAGTCTGGTCGCTCATGATATTCCGTAAGCATATTTATATGGAAGGTTTTATGCCTTCCATCAATATCGACAACATAGTCGACATCGGAAATCTTCGAGACTATAGAATATGGACCTTTCCATGTAATAAGCAGTCTTTTCTCCCTAGAAGGAAGTAAAACAAACGCTTTGTCTCCAGGACAAAGTTGACATAAGCGTCTCTTCTTATTAGCAGATAGCCTTGCCTTTTCCTTAGCAAATTCGGATGATGAAGTTGTTAGCTTGCATGCTTCAATAATTTTCTTTCTGAGAGCAATGACATACTCATATGAAGATTGTGTGTCATTGTCGATATTATCAGCCGTTATAAGATCAAGCAGCAAAGACATAGGACCGCGCGGTCGCGCGCCAAAGACAAGATCAAAAGGAGAAAATCCTGTATGTTCGTTGGGGACCTCCCTATAGGCAAAGAGAGCCGCGGGTAGGACCCTGTCCCAATCCTGAGGATAATCCTCAGTTATTTTCCCCAGTAAGTTCTTGAGTGTCCTATTAAGACGCTCAACTAACCCATTAGACATTGGGTGATAAATACTACTCAGAGATCTCTTAATGTGCAGAGTAGACATTACCTGCGACATTGTCTCTGATATCAATTGTGTGCCATGGTCTGACAATATTTCCCCAGGAAAACCTAAACGAGAAAATATAAGCCAAAGAGCGTCTGCGATATCAGCAGTGGAAATGCTCTTAAGAGGAATAGCCTCTGGCCAACGCGTGCACATATCAACGCACGTAAGGATAAATTGATGTCCCCTGGCCGATTTAGTCTTAAAAGGGCCAATGATATATAGCCATTTTCTGAAACGGCCGGATGGGAACGTCTGCGGCCTGAATAGGCGCAGCATGCCGTGGACCTCTAGACTTTACCTCTTGACATATTTTGCAAGACCGGCAATAAATTCGTATATCTTTATTGACAAATGGCCAAAAGAAAGACCCCAGAACTCTTGACTTAGTTCGGGAAAAACCCATGTGTCCAGCACACTGAGAATCGTGTGCATGTTGAAGAATTAAAGCTCTCATACTTTTGGGCACGAGAATTTGAGAATTCATAGTCGCGTCTGAGTGTTGTACCATACGCACTAGTATACCATTCTTCATAGTGATATATGATTTGCGATTTGTATTCTGATTCGGATCACCGTTTTTAGCGAGAAGAAAGAATTTCTTTAAAGAAGGATCTTTTTCTTGTAGTTTCACAAACGAGTCATGCGAAATCTCCAAGTGATCATCTTGGCTAACTACTTCATTAACTTCAGTAGATGAAGTTTGAGGAATAAGAGCTTGTGCTCTTGTTACCACAGCATTGGCTGTTTGCATATTCTGTTCTTCCCAGGCAACAATTTGTTTCGGGGTGCACTCCTTAACCCCGTGAATACGACCGATTATAAGATCCGCAATAGGGTTAGGTAGAAGACACGCGTGGACATCTCCCGTAAAGAAAGGAGTAGCAATGTGAATAATAGCGGTCGAGTACTTTTCAACTGTTTCACCAAATGTTACACATTTAACTATTTTTCCTGTGGCACAGCGAGGATCTATAAGCGATTGCTTAACCCCAATAGTAGTGCACCCAGAATCAAATAGTAATGAGACTGGGTTACCATCCACGAGACCTCTATGCAAGATAAGCGATCCTCTCCCGTCATGCGCAAGTGCAGCAGGAAGAGCGGGAAGAGGGTGACCACAACTTAAAGTAGATACCGTGGTCGGTTCAAATAATGTTGAGCATTGGGTGCATTTAGATGCTCTCCCAAAGTCAAAAGCAGCACAAGTGACAGCATTAGAATTTTTATTATCGTTCACTTGATTATTAGCACCATGAGACTCTTGTTGTACAGAGTTTCCCCGGTGATATGATCTCTTTTTCTTGTATTGAGATCTACCACGATTATTCCCTCTGAAATTATCATAGTTAGATCTACCTTGACCACCGCTATGGTTCGAATCCCAGTTTCCATAATCACTATTGTCATTAACCCACTGATCATAGTGTTTACCTGTTTGGTTACGATGCCCCCGCGAAGGATAGCCTTGAAAGTGTCCATAGTGACTACCTCTCCGCAAATTTCCATAATTATAGGACCCGAAATAACGAGGACTATCATATCGCCTCCAGTTCTTTGAAGAAGACCCATTATGTGATGGGTTACCCTGATTCTGATCATAATTACGATTGCTCTTCTTATTGAAGTTGTGTTGAGCACCTTGGAATTTATTCATAAAATTAGGGTCATATGGTGCTGCAGAAGCAACCGGCAATTCTTCTTTCACACTAGCATTGCTAACAGTAGCATGGGGGTGTGCAGTTACATACTGGCAACAGTATTCTTCCATGTCTTTTATGTCTTTAGGTTTACGCTCATGAATAAAAGCAAGGAAAGACTCATTAACAGATGACATAACTTTATCTCGAAGTAATAAGTCCATAAGGGCTTCATATGTTTTTTCTGTTTTAGACAGCTCAATCCAACGTGTGAATGTAAGACGAATCTTAGTAATAAAGTCAGAGAACTCTACTCCAGTTTCTGGTAGCATTGTCTTAAAACGAAGACGATAATCTTCTTCTTTTAATTGATATCTCTTAAGTAATGTTGCCCTGACAATATCATAATTAGTTCTATCAGTTTCTTCTACTACCATTACAGTACTCAATGGTTCACCTGAAAGTAATCCCATCAGTTGTCCGACATATTGTTCCTTATCTGCCTTATGCGCTACGCATGTTAATTGGAACCTATCCAGGTAGAAGGTTATGTCGTCCTTTTGAGGATTGAAAGGAGGTAACTTGACCTTATAAGTATTCTCCTTTATCCTACCCGAAGTTGATTGAGGAGCACTCATATTCATCACCTTTAATTTCTCCACCTCCAAAGCTAATAGCTTTTCCTCATGTTCCATTTGTGCTTTCCTTTCCTCAGCAGCAGCTTGAAGTTTTCTCTCCTCAGCAGCAGCTTGAAATTTTCTCTCCTCAGCAGCAGCCTCAGCTTGAAGTTTTCTCTCTTCAGCAGCAGCTTCTCTATCCAACTGCATTTGTATCCTTTTCTCTTCAGCCTTCTGTGCCTTGGCATATTGAGCAAGTGCAAACTCTTCCAATTTATCACCAGTTTTGCCAAGGGATTTCCCTTGCTCAACAAAGACATCTAATGTAGACATCCTGTCTAATAATATGAGATTACACCTGAAAAATTGAATAAATTACCTTATCCCAACCTCAATGGGAGACAAGTCTGTAATCCTAGACTTGTATACTCACTTCACTTTATTCTATCCCAATCTCCGTGGGAGACAAGTCTTTTAATCAAACACGTGTATGATCACCTTGTTTCTATATACGATAGGCGTTCAGAAAGTAATGCACCACATCGTTTTTCTCAGCTAATAATGAAGATAGAAGCATGACATTTTGTACACTTCAAATATGGCATGTGCCAATTGTGTGCACCAAATTGCACCGCAACTGGCCAAATAATACGGCTGCCCTAAACCGTTGAAATGGAGTGGATTAGCAACTGGCGTTATAAGCAGCGATTTGTGATAGAATTTCTCGTTGCAGAGAAGGAAACTGTTGTGAACATTCACAAACGTCTATGTGATGTGTATGGAAGTTTTGCAGTCGACAGAAGTACAGTCAGTCGCTAGGTTCAGAGAATCAAAGAATCAGGAAGTGGGGATACGGAGCTGCTTGATCGGCCGCGCTGTGGACGTCCTGCCACAGCCACCAACGCAGAAATGTTGAAATGCGCTGAGGGCATTATTCTTACTGATTGGCGAATCACTACTCAACAATTGGCCTTACAGCTGTTAGTCAGCATTGGTAGTGCAAATGCAGTTATTAAAACTCTCGGATTTTCGAAGGTTTGCGCAAGATGGGTTCCCCAAAGTCTCACAAATGGCCACTGATTGCAAAGGAAAGCAATTTCTTCTGAATTGTTGGAGCGTTTCAATTCTGATGGAGAGAACTTTTTGGCTAAGATCGTTACAGGTGACGAAATCTGGGCACATCATTTTGAACCTGAGACAAAAAGGCAGTCAATGGAGTGGCATCATCCGCAATCACCACGAAGAAAGAAATTCAAGACAATTCCTTTAGCTGGAAAGGTCATGATCACTGTCTTTTGGGACATTGAAGGTGTGATTATTGTGGATGTTATGCCAAGAGGAGAGACAATCAGTTCGCAAGCTTACATTAAGACATTGAAAAAACTCAATCAACGTTTTCGCAGAGTTCGGTCGCACAAGAATCCAACAGACCTGCTTCTCCTTCACGACACTGCGCGACCTCACACAAGTCTGGCAACACGAGAAGCAATCACCAAATTGGGTTGGACTGTACTACCCCATCCACCCTATAGTCCCGGTTTGGCACCCTCTAATTTTCATCTATTTGGTCCACTTAAAGATGCACTCCGTGGGACAAGGTTTGAAGATGATGAAGGAGTGATTCGTGCAGCGAAGAAATGGCTACATGATCAAGACAAAATCTGGTACGGGCTAGGAATACATGCACTTGTTTCGCGCTGGCATAAAGCCGTTCAAGTTGATGGGGATTATGTTGAATAATACCAATGTTTACATGACATATCCATGTATATTGTATATAAATTTCATGCTTTTTGAATAAACAGCTCCTGAGAAAAACGATGTGGTGCATTACTTTCTGAACGCCCCTCGTAATAATATGATCATAAATAACCTCTATCTGAAAAGTGCATCATATCAACAATAATAGTCCATGACCAAGTATATATATAGACTGTGTATGATGAACAAGTAGACGAAAACAATACAAAGACAAGAATGTATAACAACCGAAAACGTTCGCAGAAGTCAAATGATAAATAAAGCTTAACTAAATCGAATGTTGTAAAAAATTACAATGATAACTGCGAAAATCAATCAAATCACAACACTATTATAAACAAAAAGGGTGTATACAAATAAATGAAAGGAAGGAGAGGCGTACAGATACAAACAAAACAAATCAAAATCAAAGAATGGAAAAAAAATAACGAAAACGACACTAACACATCTCGTCACAGCTAAGAAAAAAAATGAAAAGTAGCAACACGCGTCGCTCGCAATTCCCGCTGTGGGAAATATGCGTAGTCCCTATAGAAAACGCTCTCGATAGAACCTCTGTTTACGTGGTATCTTCTAACGGAGTCCCCTGCTCAACCAGCCCGCGAAACACACACTAACACAACATGTAAACAAAGAACATGTAAACAAAGAATGCATTAATAAAGTGTGTTGAAAGAAGGCTCAGTTATTCATAATATAACGGTACAAAGTTCCGAAACAATAAACCGCCACTTATCTTAGATATAATCCTGGCCTTAGTCAACAATGATGTTTGACAATATACAGCAATGCGAGGAAGCTCCACCGTTGACAATTACAGTGATGAGAATTGTCACAACAGCTGAACTTGAATGTAAACACGAGTCGTGATCGTTCACAATGAAGGTCATCGACGAGTTTCAAACTGTTGAAGGTGTGTTGCTGTTATGTGTTGAACAGTATAAATGAGCTTGTCCAGTTTCCAATGTGTAGTTCATCATCAAATAATGTTCTCATTCAGTCCAATGAACAGCTTTAGACCCACTGATCTGGCCTACCACACATGTTACCGTATATTTTAACGGCCACCACAAATGTAATGTCCTTTTCTTATGTGACCACAAATGTTAAACTATTTATGTGTCCAGGCGGAAATGTTATGGTGGTATTTACGTTAAGTGATGTAGGAACGTAACCATCTCCTTGCTGTGTACTGTTGTAGTCCGTCCGACCTGGGCCAAACAGCTTTGTCATGCATGAATAGCTCACCAGGCGTTGAGGCGCTGAAAGGGTGTCATGATTGTGTGGTTGACAAGTGAGATGGGTGTGTAGAGACACGAATGCGTATAGGATCTTTGAAATGTAAACAAGGCACCCACTCACTCACATGCAGTAGTCAGTAATTGTAGGAAACCGCTGGAACTTTCAACCATTTAATTACGTGACACAGTGACATCAACAGGTACAGTCAAATGGACGAGAATCAAGACACATCATGTATATTGGATATGACTGGCAAAACATCTGGTAAATAAAGCTTGAACCACTCATCTATAAGGACGTTATCGATAATGGTCTGTCCTTTAACAACTGTTTATAGGTGGTAATATTTAATAACATAGAACATCATCAGTTCTGTATCGCTCGTAGGTATGATGCTAAGAACGCTGGCTTGACCACCCATTCTTTTCCTACTGTAGCTCAGGGCCCCCCTGACTGAACGCGTCAGGTAGTCCTTAAACAAATATAGTTGCTTAATATGGAAGTCTGTGAACTTGATCATAAAGTCAAGACTTCATCTGGCTTCACCTTTCGGGTACTTCTTCTGCTCGAAGTTATAGGCCGTAATGACGGGCCTTATAATGGTTGATAAACAGCTGTACATTTTTCCATAGGCATGTATTATCTTTCATGCTGAAACGTACCGCCATCCTGCGGGTTTCATAACAATATATGGTTATTGTGCTTCTATAAAGTACTTCAACGAATAGACCTAACTGGCTATGTCAAGCACACATAATGGACTCTGGATCACAAGAACTGTGAGCGCTACTCACAGGTTCATACTAAATGTTCTGCAAAACTGTGCGTATTAATGAAGTAATTTTACCTTGGTCAGAATTCCAAACACTACACAAATAACACCTGTCGTCATTCCAGACGAACTGAATAACTCTGGGGGAATCACAAATATGACAAGACTATCTTTTCCCCAGATAATGCAGAAGAAGAACAACGGACATCTTCGTCCGGCAGAAACCAGCTCATCACTCTCAGACGGAAGTCTGTTTTGTTCGCGCTAAAAGCTAGTGCATGCGTAGACAGAACAGATTTGAGAACAGTTAACTATCCCGTCTTAAGAAAGAATAAACCCAGGGAAGGTAACCCCTAATCAACCTGTGTCAGGGAGTTAACATACAGTTCTGTACCTTCGATTATCAAAAATATAAAATAGATTTACATCTTCTGGAACCGACAAAAATGACGGTAACAATGGCATTTAAATCTATGCTGTCTTTAATCAACTAAATCGGGAACTACCCTGATGTAGAAATATCTTTAAAACCAATTTTTCTCTTTAAATAAATTACTATTATGAGGCCGTCTTTGTACCTACTTATTAAGTAATATCCCAGATGTTATAATAGTTATGTATATTCTTTTATATATCGTTATTCTTTAAGAAATAAAATAACTCCTTTCCATAAAAAACACAGAATAGGCCCTTTCTGTTCAACATAAAAAGGTTTATTTATACATACCAGAAAAGGAGCGTCCTGATTGGCTATTTTATCGGTCCATTTATCCTATAGTGAGCGCGGTAAATATGACCGTGTTGTTAGACAGATTCAAAATACGACACTTTGCATGGAGCTGGTCCTCTTCCGGGAAGCCTGCACCAAGCAGTCACATGTTGCTTCAATGGTGGTCTATGTGGTTATTTATTTGACATGATGAGTTGCCAGGCCAATGCACAACCGTAGTTACCTAATACAACATACCTGAGGGTTCAGTAGTCTTGTTCTTTCTTTCTCTTCTGGGGGCTACACAGGACAAACATTCAGAAATATTCACCCGTTAAATGCATGCAGTTAACTCTTAAGGGATGACAGGCCAGCATTGGATTTTCCGAGGCGCTAGTGATGGCTGAACAATTTTCAGGACTGGTGATTTGAACTAATATTTTGATAGTATGGTGTTATATTTTATTAATTATCATTCAACTTCCTTTACAGATTAATATAAAATTACCATCCTTTTAACAAACTTGGCAAGAACTAACCGTACATCTTAAACACTGTATGAAAACTCAAAGTGACGGGAAATTCCTTGTGTCAAACATGGGAAAACGCCATCCTTTAAGAGTTAATAGTAGCACTTCTCGGAGTTAATACTGAGCACTTAAACTTGTGAGAAACGCTGTTGTGGTATACATTTTGTAGAGAACAGAAACATAACATTCAGGTATATGGCTCTATCCCTCCTGACATTCCTGGCAGGTCAGATGTCATACCTGGATACAGACATGGGGCTAGAGAATCTTCTAGTATTCAGTTCAGGCATGCCTTCAGAGTCATAATTCTGTCAGCATGTCTGAAGCAGCAACTTCATTGATTGAATGTTGTCCTTTGAATGTAGCAGTAGGCTATGAGGCATAGTTGTAAGTGGGGGAACCTACCCCCACCAATGCTGAAAATTGAGATGATAATTGTCTTTGTGCCTGGGGTTGGTAATGAGAGAGTAAGATGCCGGTGTGTTGTGTGTGACTGGCAAATGGGTATCAAAGAATATTTGTAGTTTAATTTGACAAGAAGGAATATGTGTGTGTTTGTGTATATATGGAGGGGGGAGCATATATGAATGAATATAAGTGAGTGATATTTGTATAAGAATATAATTATGTGTAAAGCAGGAGATTGTAGGTTTTACCCGGATACACATTTTTCCACATTTGTTTGGCTCAGGTGATTCTTTAAACCAAGCAGTAGACATGTATATTTATAAGAAAATATCTTGTATGCAAAGTCGTTGAAAATTTAATGAAGGATGTTT
This sequence comes from Oreohelix idahoensis, assembly GCA_024509875.1. Taxonomy (NCBI): domain Eukaryota; kingdom Metazoa; phylum Mollusca; class Gastropoda; order Stylommatophora; family Oreohelicidae; genus Oreohelix; species Oreohelix idahoensis. Next base: position 506,802 of record JAMPIV010000347.1, read on the forward strand.
TCAAGTGTTGCAAGACTTATATGCAACAAATAATATTATTTTACGCAATGTAAAGTGCATATATGAAAAACTCTGACTAAAACCAAACGAGTGTACCAGGTGGCTCACCGTACGGCTCATGGGAAAGAAATAGTTATGGGAAATAGATATGTTTTAGCATATGTCCATATACATTTACATGCATTTTTAAAATAGATATTGTAGAGTTACAGTTCACAGTGGTGGTACTTTCCAAAAAAAGCGATATACATCACTATGGGAATATCTCAGTGACTAATGACCCTGTGAATGTTCTGGACTTATTAGTGCATTTTTCTGATTAGTTTCAGTGTATATTATATGCCGTAACTTTATTTCAGCTTGTTTATCCCCCACTAATGTTGAATATCACTGGAGTCATGTACAGGTGGCTTGTTGCAGTTCATTCATTCATTACCTATCAACTCCCCAAGGAGCATAGGCTTTCAACTAATTCATGCCAAGTCCTGTCCTGTGCCATCCACTCAAGGTCTTTCCATGTCTTCTGTATTCCTTTGATTTCTGACTCAAGTTCTTGTTATTGTCTCCCTCAAGTTCTTGTTATTGTCTCCCTCAAGTTCTTGTTATTGTCTCCCTCAAGTTCTTGTTATTGTCTCCCTCAAGTTCTTGTTATTGTCTCCCTCAAGTTCTTGTTATTGTCTCCCTCAAGTTCTTGTTATTGTCTCCCTCAAGTTCTTGTTATTGTCTCCCTCAAGTTCTTGTTATTGTCTCCCTCAAGTTCTTGTTATTGTCTCCCTCAAGTTCTTGTTATTGTCTCCCTCAAGTTCTTGTTATTGTCTCCCTCAAGTTCTTGTTATTGTCTCCCTCAAGTTCTTGTTATTGTCTCCCTCAAGTTCTTGTTATTGTCTCCCTCAAGTTCTTGTTATTGTCTCCCTCAAGTTCTTGTTATTGTCTCCCTCAAGTTCTTGTTATTGTCTCCCTCAAGTTCTTGTTATTGTCTCCCTCAAGTTCTTGTTATTGTCTCCCTCAAGTTCTTGTTATTGTCTCCCTCAAGTTCTTGTTATTGTCTCCCTCAAGTTCTTGTTATTGTCTCCCTCAAGTTCTTGTTATTGTCTCCCTCAACCTCTCCTACCCAGGAGATTTCAGAGCAAGAAAAGTCTTATAGTGCTGTCAGCCGGTTTACTTAGTGTGTGTCCTGTCCATCATCAGCATCTTCTTCTCATCACTTGTATCACCAGCACTTGTCTGGATCTTGTCATCAGTTGCACATGACCTTTTCAGTCAATCTGTTCTTCACATGCACCCATTTATGACAGTCTTTAACATCTTGGTCTTCATTATTATTCTTCGTGACTTCTTGAGGTAGCGCAATGGTTAGTGCACTGGCTTCCTAGTTCTGTGGTCCATGGTTCAATCCCCAGTTGAGGCGGGATTTTTTAGACCGCAAACGGCTCCCGGGTTGACCCAGCCTCATGAATTGGGTACCAGAGCAACTCTGGGAAGGTTAAGGCGGCCGGCGTGATGCTGACCACATCGCCCCTAGTGTGCCGATGGTCAAGAAAATATGGACCTAACACCATATTCCCAATATGCCTCAATGGGCGTGTAACGGGATCCTTTACCCCTCTTTACCTGCCTTCATGACTTCTTAGTTGTCATTTATGATGTTTGTCATATTTCATAGCCATAAGTTATAACTGCCTTGACATTTGAGTTGAAGATATAGATTTTTATGTTGGACTTTACTTTTGTGATTTCCGTGTACAGATTGATCACATCTTAGGCAGTGGTTAGGTTCCAAGTTGGGAGAAAAAACGTGCATAGTCAAAATGTTGTGGTAGCCCTAGCAGGGTGGGCCGATAATTGTTAAGGTCTGATATAAAAGCTATTTGACAGTATTATTTCACTAAATATATTGTTCAAATTAACAACTCATTATTTGCTTTTAGAGATCATTGTTTACAATTATAGTTTTTTGTTGTTTTTTTAATTTATAGAATTTAAAACATAATAATGCAGGAAATTGTTATTAGCACTGTGAATTAGAAATGGGCAAATTGACACACTCCGCTGTATCGAGACATTCGGCACAGTGATTTAAACTGTATCGAAACACTGTTTCGACACAACGGTACTTTCGCCCGTGTCGGGAGAAGTCTCTAGCAATAGACAGTATACATGAACTGTGTGAGACAATCTCCGCCATTGTTCTTGCGCGCTACTGGCGTGCTGTCTGCTTAGACTGCCGTGTGTGAAAATCTATGGCGTTTCGTGTGACCACAAATCAATATTTTTACACACGTCTTCATTATGATGAAATAAAACGGAGATATGATGATAGCTGCAGTAAATGTGAAAATAATAAAAAACAACAATAATAATAACAGTAATAATAACACATGATATCAAACTAGAGTAAGCTAGTTTTAGTAGACAATGATTCAAATCCACACCGAGTACACAGATATCAGCAGAGCTAATAAAGTGTCCATTACATTTATACGAACACACGGACACTTTCAACTTTAACATAGTGCCTAAAACATTGACAACTGCAGCACTGACACAATTTCCAGTGTCTATAACTTCTCAGCAAAAATAATATCACTTGTAAAATCACGTCATCATAACATATCCCTAAAAAATATGACATGTTTTATATTCCATACTATCTTTGAATGTTCCGGAAAAGTCTTTTATCTTCTCACTGCAAAGGTAGAGTTGTAAGTAAAAATAACACACACAAAACTACCTAAACTTATACATGTAAAACATAAAACATAAGCGTTACATTACCATATAAAAGAAATCAATGATCTGAGGCAACCACTTCAATATTAATTTTCACTTTAAATTGATATTTAAAAACATCATTTTTGAAACTGTTCCACTAGAAAGGGGAGTCCGACGTTCACTTATTAGCTGACCTTGTTTAGAAAAGATGCGTTCACATGGAACAGAAGTTGCCACGATGCACAATCTTTTTTTCATTATTTCAAAAATATGTGGACAGACCACTTCAGTCTTCTTCCACCAAAGAAGCGGATCGTATAACCTTGGCAGCAGTGGCATTTGAACGTATTTCTCAATTTCTACAATGCTGTCGGCCCTAGGATTTTCCTCTCTTTGTTTTAGCAGGTCTCCGACGGATTTGTCGAACTCGTCCCACACGGAACAAGATGTAGTAGTGGCAACGATAGGCTCTGTTATTTGAGGAAGGTTTGCTGCTGAGGTTCCTTCTTGGCTCCGTAAGGCACAACACTCGCTAATTAGAATTTCTTTAGTTTCTTTCAATCGCTGCTCATTTCTGAAAAACCCATGCTCTTTTAATTGGGGGTCGACCAATGTTGCCTCCCAGACAATGGCTAGATAACTATATTTTTTTTATAAATTTTGTTTTTGAGTTCTTCAGTTAGCATTTCTATTAGAGCAATGACTGTTGCATTCTCAGCAAACAAGCTTGGCAGCGGCTCCGCATGGAACGCACAAGTCACTGAAGGAAATTCCGAGGAATCAAGTCCCATTCACGTGTAAGAGCAGCTTCGAGCTGTTGCAGATTAGCAGGAGAACCTTACCTCCAAGCTCGTCCCACAGATGTTCTATAGGGGACATGTCTGGTGATAAGGCAGGCCAATCAATCATCACAATTTTCTGCTGCTGTAGATATTGCTGCGTAATGCATGCGGTGCGCGCACGTGCGTTATCCTGCTGGAGAAGCTGCAAGTCTGGATAATTTGTGAACGCAGGAGCAACCAATGCATCCAGAACCTCATCTCGATATGTCACAACATTAACATTTCCACGGAAGACGTGAAGAGGCAAGCGATGGTGAAAACTGAATCCTCCCCAAATGTGAATACTGCCATCTCCAAATCGGTTGTGCTGACGAACACAGCAATCTGCAAAGCGCTCTCCACACCGTCGCCAAATCCGCATACGTCCACCAGCAAAGGATATGTTGAATCTGCTCTCGTCTGTGAATAGGACAGCATTCCACTGCAGTCTAGTCCATCTGACATGTTGCTCTGCCCATTGCAGGTGCTGCTGACGATGTCTGTGAGTCAAGTTTGGCCCAACATAAGGTCGTTTTGCAGTAAGGACAGTATCTCTGAGTCGTCGTATGACTGTCATTCGAGAGACTTGCCCACGTCTACCCACTATTGCTCTTGCCGTTTGACTTGCCGGGAGAGAACGATTCCTTAGGTGACTCAGCACAATATGACGATCTTACGCAGGGGTAGTAACTCGTGGTTGGCCACTTCAAAGTCTATCCCGGGCACTGCCAGTGGTTCCGTAACGTTCATTGAGACGTACAATAGTGCTGTGGTGGCAATTCATCCTTCTGGCAATGGCCCGCGAGCTCATTCCGGTCTCCAACATACCAATGGCTCGTTGGCGGTCGTTTTCAGATAGTCGTCGCATTTCAAGCACATGTACTGGGTGTTTTGTCTCAACGGCCTTTTTATACCGAGTATACTGCCACAACGCGTACACATTTTCAGGGTCATAGCTGTTGGGAATCGTGTTGCACGTGTAACTTTCATTGTTTTCATGTAGTCTGTACACAAACCCGTGGGTTGAATCATGCACTTTCCATTCCAGCAGCCATTCGCTCTCTACCTCATGACAAACACGGGGAAAATCTATTCCCACACTTTTTTTCAGCTTCTCGGCATCAGTATATATAATAGTGGTGCGTTTTTAATGTGCTTCAGTATATATAAATGTGTGTGTGTGTTTGTTTTTTTTCAACGCGTGGCCTCTTTCAAATCATGAGATAATATTTCCGCCAACTCACAACAACATGTGACATATTTCCCTGGCATAATGTGTGTGTGTTTTTTTTTCAACGCGTGGCCTCTTTCAAATCATAAGATAATATTTCCGCCAACTCAAAACAACATGTGACATGTTTCCCTGGCATAATGTCTTCAGCCAAGATGTCTACCCAGAAAGATTGCCTGTTACAATCACCAGGGATTGCCAGACACAAAAGCGATAAACGCTTCTACAAGACTTCACCCTACAAGATCCAGCATAGATAGTAAAAAGAATGAAAAGGCATAATTTATGCCAAATAAAAGCGATATGTTAGAAAAATGAAGAAAAAAAAATGATACTATCGTAGGGCTGAAGGTGTGAGAGATCACACAAAAGAGCATATCAAGACGTTCTGTGGCATACCCCATCACCTAAGATATTGCATTAAATATCCAGGTTTGGACGTGAACTTTTGTGTAGTGCCTTCCTCTACCACTGGTTGGAATGACAGTGTTCTACTCGCTCATTATTCCGTGAGCGAGTGTTTAAACTGCTGTCTTGGCAATGTGTACAGTTTAAAACGAACTGATGAACGTCCTCTCATCGTTTTGGTCAAAGGTAAACCTCCTTAAGGTTACTCATATTAGTACCCACGGGAACACGTTCCACGATGAGGATATATGAGCCGCTTTCATAACGGAGGATCGATATACTAAATCGTCTTAAACTGCGGCATTGATTTTCCCCCGCACATATCGGGTTGAAACATCAATTTCCACAACCGGAAGAAGCATTGACTTTATACTCTTCCGAGGCCCCTGTATTTCTACAGTTTCACCAGTGTATTGGTTGGCCTTCACCAAAGATGGGGAAAGTAGAATATTCTAAGCCAGAATCATATAAGCACAGTGGGGTTTGGTTACCAACGGGTTCATGCTCCGTAATAGAAGGGTGGCTGGAATTTTGTTCATATGCCTGGGGGTCATGTTTCCCTATCGGCCCCCCTGATCAGACACGCGACATTATAAGGGCCTGACTTAGGCCTCTTACAGTCTGATGTGAAGTGCGTGTCAGATTTGCACGCCTGACAATATCATCTTCCAATCCCCTGGGCTGAATTGCTTTTTATGCTATGGTAATCTTGTGGTTGTTGTTGCTGCTGTTGCTGTTGTGTTGTGTGAGGAGTTGGTCGTACCGTTGGTGTCAGTGAAGGGACGCTCCTCTCGTTTGGGCGCCTTTTAGTCGGGTTCACTTCCGACTGGGCGCTCAGGTATCGATCAGAAAACAGTACCACCTGATCAAGAGTTTCGGCCCCGTGCTCCGCCAGGAACCTTCTCATGTCTTGGGTGAGCGAGTCTTTAAACTGCTCCACAATAATAATTTCTTGTAACCCTTCATAAGATTCGTCGAAGGCGCTGAGTGCTACCCACTTCTCCAAGTACATAGCCAGACGTGTAGCAAACTGCTTATAAGACTCGTCATTTTGCTTCTTGGCCTCCCGGATTTTGCACTGAAACGCTTGTGCATTCAGCTGAAAGCGTTGAAGCAGGGCTTCCTTCAACAAATAATTTTTGTTGTCTTCCGGTGCCATTTTGAGGAAGACATCGTAAGCAGGTCCTCGCAGACTCTGAGATAACTTCATGTTATATCTCTCCCTATCTAATCCATAGGTGGCAGCTAAAGACTCAAACCTAGCTAGATATAAGTCTATTTCTTCAGAAGCCTCTGAGTAGACATCTAACTGAAAAGAGGCCGCGCTCGGAACTACCACGTGAGAAATATTTCCCCCATCATTACCTTGAGAACTACCCGACCCATTAGAACTAGAGCTAGATTCGATTCTCCTTCCTTCAATCTCTTGTTCTTTAAGTCTGAGTGCGTGAGCTCTGTCGGCCTGTTCCTTCCTGTCTGCTCTTTCTGCCTGTTCCTTCTCAAATGCTCTTTGTTTTTCTTTCTCTTCTTTTCGTGTTCCCGTTGCTTCTCCTTCTCTTCCCTTTCTAATCTTCTCTCTTCTCTGGCTGCGACTGTCTCGGCTTCTATCCGTTCCTTGTCTTCTTTCATACATTCCTTATCTTCTTTTACAGAAGTGGCTACAAAATCAGATAAATCTTTGCCAGATAAACCCATCTCTTTAGCAACATTTAAGTAAAAAGTGTAGAGATTTTGTGATTCGGCCATGCTGTGCAAGGAGATTGTTTACAGGCGACACGAAAATTGCAATTAATAATAATAATAATAATAAATTCTTTAAGCACCAAACACGGCGCATAAGGCAGAAACCAGTACTCTCCAGATTGTTCGTTGTGACGCCACTCCTCTTAGCTCTTGCACATTATTTAGGCCCAACGTTCTTCCTTCTCTTATTATTGCAATTGCTACTTGTTAAAATAAAATTAGCCGCTCTAATGTCAAAATATACTACTGGACAAATGTTAAGGGCCACCAAGAAAAACTCCACTATGGACCATTTAAATGCAACAAGGTGTAAACAATTTATTACAAAATAAAGTTGATTCATCCGTGGAAAAGATCAGTCAAGTTTTTTAAATAATGTGTGACCTACTAACAAAAAGAAATTCAACTCACTTTTTCACCTTTTGAACTAGTGTGCCATTGTTTCTGCAAAAACTCGAGGTTTTTGCAACACGCCCCACTAGTTCAAAAGGTGAAAAAGTGAGTTGAATTTCTTTTTGTAAGTAGGTCACACATTATTTAAAAAACTTGACTGATCTTTTCCATGGATGAATCAACTTTATTTTGTAATAAATTGTTTACAACTAGTTGCATTTAATTGGTCCATAGTGGAGTTTTTCTTGGTGGCCCTTAACTTTTGTCCAGTAGTATACTAGCTGACTCAAATTATAAAATTCACAACACCAATGGCAACAACAGAAATAAGGCTTCAGAAATGGACAGTTCTGGCCTCTTCCAATTATTTTTAGAGACGTTTTTTATTTTATCAATTATTTACTTTACTCTTAGAATATTTCACCTTATTTATTTATTTATTGCAAGACGTATGAGCAGATCTATCTGAACTAATAACTAACAATACACTTTCAGTAATCTAAAATTTCTTATCAGATTTCTAGTCGAATTAACCTTCAGGTTTGTTTATCTCCGGACTCGCCCCCAATTGTCACGGATTGCCTCCCCTGCTTTGCAGTAGTGGTCCAACAATGGCCAAAACTTAAGAGTATCTAACATGGGTCGTCAAGTGTGTACCTTCGCACAAGATTACTCTTGGCAGAGAATGTAGATAGAAGAGTAATGACGCTTCTACCTGGAGGGAGCATTCACACGATAATTCAGAAGTCAAGAACCATGCGACATAGGGCTGAGCAATGGTTAACTTATATCTGTCCGTCACCTTTTCTGAAGGATTTAAGCAATTTAAGCCCGTTCAAGCCCCCAGCTGAGTTAATTCAGCAGATTTCCTCTTATAATGGTATAGCTCTGTTTAGAGGTAAATATACGTCTAGATGTATATATCTATATTAAATATTCTGGCTCATACGTTTGCTTTCATGCATGTAATAACTGAATAAACAACTATTGTTTAGTTTTAAAACAACAAGTAACAAATTTAATAATCAATTAATATTAACAGTTTAAAATAAATAAAATTCTGGTGAATTTTATATTGGAATCAATTTTTCTCATCACGGAGATTTAGGGTGTGGATATAGTTAAGAAAAGCATGTCTGGTTGCTAGTGCCTTTTAGTTAACACTTAGCTTGTATGAGAAAGTCCTGCAGCCTTGGTTTTCGTCACTTTTGTGTTGATTACACTTCACAGTCTGGTAGCTTCTTTCCTCAATCGGTCTGTTCGATTTTTAGACAAAATAAAAACAAATGTCTCTGCTAAGTACATTTGTGGGCTGCCAATTAACAGGCGCTTTCTCGCTGTCCACCCACCAGTGTTTATCTCTCAGAAGAATTAAATTCTCGAGTACACAGTTGTGATGATGTCACCATGATACAACGTTAAAATATCTCCAAAAATTAACGATGAAATGTAGGGTTAAAAATAATGCGTAAGATACTAATGACTGAACACGTAAAAATTTTTTCGAACGGCAAAAAGACGCAAGTGGGGGTTTCTTAATGACATAAAGTAAGGAAATGGACAAGAGTTAGCTCTTGATCGAGACAGTCATTTCTTGGGCGTGTTTCGATACTTGGTCTTTATTTGAATGCCGCGGCAAAACACATGAGGGAAGGTTCTCGAACAAATTTCAAAATTTAAACTTGAGAAAAAATATGTTTTTTCTTAATACTAGAGTTATGAAAATAAAACCTAGCTAGTTTGATAGCCCATCTTGAGCAGAGAAATAATATGCTTTCATTTATACAGACGGATAGATAATAAAGAAGATATTGACAAAAGACTGTATTGTTCATATCATACAAGCGAATGCACTGTTAACCCATGTCACTAAAAGCTTCCAAAATCTTGGCCTTGAGCCTGCAAACGTAAAAATCGAGCTGTAATTAAAGAGAGGGAATGTGGTGGAGAATTGTAGCTAAAAATAACAGGCAGCAGATTCGTGTAGGAAATGCATGTAAAACCAAGTGTGTTTTTATGAAAAAACAAGTAGAGACAGACGGACTAACAGACCGTAATACATACTTGACTGAGGTTTGACTGAAGTGACTTTTGGTTGAAGATTTGAAAGCAAGGGGGGAAGTCGGCGATTGGTCAACGCATTTTATAGTAGCGGGATAGAGAGGTGAAAGTTTGCCATTCGACATAAGTCTGTTCAGAGACGCAGTTTGAATCCATGATGGTGTTGATTCCATACGAATATAACTATATAGTGGGACGCCATCATACGGCCAGCAGCTCAGCTGAGTTTTGTCAGCAAACTTTAACTGTGTTCTCAATTCTGAATTCTGGTAAGAATGAACAATATTTATTCTGTATATTTTAATAATTCGAGTGATTGATACTGCCATATTATAAAAATGATTACGACAAGTAAGTGTTCGCTCTAGATCCCCAGCCCTAGATCAGGGTCTAGAGACATACATACAAAGAAAATATATAGGAACGCCTAACTGAAACTATGAAAAAGGATCTAGTGTTGAGATCAGTGGAACATATCACCTATCTTATTTAATAGCAGGAAGCTATTGAACATATCTCAGATGTAACGTAGTCTTGGGGAACTAATACTATGTGAAACCAACTTGGTAAGATGTGCTGTGTGGTCAGAGAGATCTGACTCAGTCTATGTGGTGTTGTTGTGTGTAGTGTTGTGTGCAGAAGTGGTTCAGGAAGTAGAGTTCTGACACATGACCAATACTTTTGTTTCAGAACTGTGAGTTTCTATTTGGCACCAAAGCGGTGTCAAATGCTGTAGTAATATATACCAGTGTGGACCAGTGCAGTCTATAATTGTGTCAGAGCAGCCGTATATTGCCCCCAGCACGGAGAGGTGAGGCCACAAGACTTTTGTACAGGATCGACGCAGGCGAGATAAGTCATATCTGGCCTGTTGGACTTTCACCAACGACATTTTCAACTAAATTATCCCTAATTTACCAGTAAATAAAGCCATGACATTGGGGAAATTAAACTATATATATTTATCCCTTAAGTCAACGAACAATGTTTGGCAGTCATAGACTGGGAGTGATTACACCATCCCAACAGCATATCTAGTAATAAGTTCTCCTGTGACTAGTTTGATATAATTACTATTAACCAGTTATTTGAAATAATTAAGTACACATTTTCCATTTATTATGTCATATGATTTTGCATTCCATTTATGATTCCATAATATTTCTTATGTTCTGGCCAACTAAACATTTGGTTCAGAACAAAATAAATTTATCAGAAGATTTAACTGTAAAAACTAAAATAGCCTGAGTTAGTTCAGTGTGTTATAAATTTTATTAATATTATTAGACTTCTTAAATCTCTCTGTGTGTGTGTGTGTGTGTGTAAATTACCACTACACATTACATATCAGTACCCTAGATTTTTAACGTAGCCACATTCATTAGTAAAAAAGATATGTGTGAGGTCGTAAGTGGTAGCAAGAAGGGCCTTCTGTAATTCACATCTACATTTATCTCAGGAGCCTTCACAGCTGACCTCATACATCACACTAGGTGACATCAACCATACAATACCATCAAAATCCACTACAACAGTGTAAACTCCGCCTATGCCGGTCCCAAGCCCGGATGAAAAAGGAGGAGGGCGGCCTGCATGGAGGCCGTAAGGAGGCAGCCCCTCCACCATGCAAAGGCACAACAGGCCAATCACCTGTTTGTCTTAAACTATGATTACAAGTAATATAAGAGAGAAAACCGGACTGATTCTAAAGGCGACGAACTGGAACGGACTACGACTTATGGAACTTGGAACACAAGAAGTATAAATGGGAAAGAAGAGGAGCGAGGAGCTGATGGAAGAGATGAGGAAAGCAAAACTAGAAATTCTGGCTATTACCGAAACAAAGAAATAGGGACAAGAGTCATGGATCTCGATGGCAACACTCTGCTATACAGTGGTGTACCCACATCTGAAAGAGCTAAAGGGGGCGTGGGTTGCATTGTGGCCAAAAACCAGAAAGATAGTATCAAGGGATGGAACTTTGTCTCGGAGCGCATTATGGTTGTAAAACTAAAAGAAGGAGAAACCATAGTCAACCTGGTCATAGTGTATGGGCCAAATGAGGATGAGAGAGCAGAGGTCAAGGAAGAATTCTTCGAGCTGCTTCAAAGGACAGTGGATGACTGCCTAGATGAAATTATCATGCTCGGAGATTTCAATGCCAGAGTTGGAAATGACCATGCTAGATGGGGTGGAGTTATCGGAAGATATGGAGAAGATACTCTCAATGACAATGGAAAGCGACTCCTCAGATTCTGCAGTGAGCAGAATCTGATCATTACCAACACAAAGTTCCCCCATAAGCGCATACATGCATACACTAGGTGTGAACCAACAAAGAATGAGAAGTCCGTGATCGACTATGCCATTGTTAGGAGGAGCTCATTCAAATATGTCCGGGATGCTAGAGTCTGGATGGGGCCAGAGATTGGAAGTGATCACTATCAGCTTACAATCAAAAGAATAACTGAAAGAGTTGCTCAGCCTAGGAACTGCCCAGCACCACGCAAGAAACCAAATAAACGAACGGAAGAAATGAGCATTAAGACCTACAAGCTGAAAGAGCCAGAAATTAAGACCAGATATCAGGGGCTTATTGCTACAGCGGTGAGAAACACAGAAGAACAACCTGATGACTTGGAAACCCTGTGGCTTAAATTCAAGGATGATGACTTGGAAACCCTGTGGCTTAAATTCAAGGACATCATAAAGACAGCTGCTGCAGAAGCATGTGGTGAAGTCCGACTTGGGAACAAGAGAAAGAGGACACCTTGGTGGACAGAAGAAGTCAAAGAGAAAATAAGAGAGAAGAAAATGGCATGGAAACAATACTTAGGAGCTAAAAACACAGCAGAACAAATAGAGAAATATAGAGAATATGTGATACTCAGAACAGAAGCAAAGAACAAGGTGCTAGCAGCAAAACAGAAGTCCTGGGAAGAATTTGGAGAAAAGCTAGAAAAGGATGCGCAAGAAAACCAGAAATTGTTCTATAAGACCCTAAAGAACACGAGGAAGGAAAAACAATGCCCTCTTTAATTTATAAAGGACAAGCAAGGCAAATTGCTTACTGCCCCGAACGAAGTAATGGAAAGATGGAAAGAATATTTCTCAGAACTCCTTGATGGTGAGCAAGGCCAAGCATCAGAAATGATAACCACTAGCACAGAAGAGAAAAAAAACCAATGGTGGTGAAGATGACATAAAGATGGAAGAACTGAAGGCAGCACTGGAGAAAATCAAGATGGGCAAAGCAGCAGGGCATGATGGTATAACACCAGAAATGGTTAAGTACATGGGAGCATCAGGCGACCTATTACTCCTAAGGGTCCTACAGGCAGCGTGGTGCAACAAGGCCATACCAAAGAATTGGGAGATTGCCATCATAACATCGATTTTCAAAAAGGGTGACAATCGACAATGTGGAAACCACAGAGGCATATCATTTCTCAGTGTCCCTGGTAAAATCTACTCTAGAATCCTAGACCAGAGACTCCGATGCCTAGCTGAGCCACAATTGGATGAAGCCCAGTGCGGATTCCGAGCAAACCGAAGTACTCAAGACCTAATCTTCACACTCAGGCAGCTCAGTGAAAAGGCCCTTGAGTACAAGAGTGAGATCCATCTTTGTTTCATAGATCTGGAAAAGGCGTTTGACAGGGTCCCCTGGAGCAAACTTTGGGACTGTTTGGCAAGGAAGAACATTCCAGCACCTCTTATTCATGCTATACAGAGCTTCTACAAGTCTTGCAGAAATTATGTGAGGACAGCAAACTATAAGTCAGAAGAGTTCAGGACCACCACTGGTGTAAGACAAGGCGATATCCTGTCACCTTATCTTTTCATACTCCTCATGGACGATGTCATCAAGGCATGTAAGGAGAGAACAAGAAAGTATTCAGTGGGGTACTGGAAGATGAGACAGATCTGTATTTCAGAGCTAGCATTTGCTGATGATTTTGTCCTGATTGCTAAATCAGAGACACATCTCCAATCCAACCTGCAAGTCTGGAAGGAAGAGCTGGAGAAGAGAGGGATGGGTCATAAGCAGCTCTAAAACAAAATCCATGGTGATATTACGAGAAGAAAGAAAACATCAGATTAAGTTGGGAGAACAGGTCCTGGAGCAGGTCGACCACTTTAAATATCTCGGAGCTATAATAGACCGAAAGGGAAGCATCAAAGAAGAGTTGGCCACTCGAAAAGCAGTGGCTGGGAGACTTTTTCATGCCATAAATCGAGGATTCCTCAGCAAGAAAGAGGTTGGTAAGAAAACGGAGATGGCTGTATACCGCTCCACCTATGTCCCAGTCTTGACATATGGATGCGAGTCATGGGCAATGACTACAACCCACAAAAGCCAGATCCAAACCTCAGAAATGAGGTATCTGTAGAAGGTGGTTGAAGTAACAAGAAGAGACATGGTCCGCAACCAGACGATACGTCAAGGTCTAAAATCCCACCCGCTGCAGACCCAAATAGAACAGTCCCAACTAAGATGGTTTGGCCATGTCTGCAGAATGGGAGAAGATCGGCTACCACGACAGGCATGGGAAACAAAGAGCCAGGGATCCAGACCTCCAGGACGACCCAGAGTCCGCTGAGAGGACAACATTAGACAATCTTTGAAGGACCGAGGACTAGAATGGAACCAGGCCAGGAAGAAGACAGCTGATAGAATAGTCTGGCGCTCTCTCTTCCAAACCTCTACACCTCACGGTAGAAGGGGAACGACTAAGTAAGTAAGTACACAGTGTAGCTCACGGAAGATGAATAAAATTCCCCACTTTCTTCTGGGTATTAACTGGGAAAATGTGTTTGGACAGCGCAAATAATGATTTGTCTGAGTTACAATTAACAAAGTGCATATATCTCACAAAATATTATACACTTTAGGCACATGTGATGTAATCATCAGTCATCACTGCTCCATTCAGAGTCTGGGGTCACCTCTGCTGTCTGTTTTCCGCACGACTAGCCAGAAGAAGTCACCAGCGCTTGCTGTAGTGGTTTATGACTATACTAGTTTCATATGTTGAGGTTGCCAGCCTCAGTTATATAACCACTTAGCAAGAAAACATGTCAAATTTTCATTTGTAAAATAATTGTTACACTTACCCCAAAGTTTTGGGAATACACAATCTCCTCGCGCAGGTTAGAATGGACACGAGAAATTTAGGTTATATGCTCTTGAACCACTTGGTCTGGAAATTTTGAATCCCTTTTATGATGGATGAATCTGCAAAACACCTGGTCTGGGAAAGTTTCTCTTATGACGGGTTATCCAATTCCTAGGTTTCCAGTCTTCGTATGTTAAGTCCTGGTCCCTTAAGTTTTTCAATCTCTGTATTTATAAAGGCGGGCTTACTTTTTAAGGTTTTCAGTTTCCCAAATACTTCGATCTGTCACTTATAATATAGGAATTCTAAGCCCGATGTCTCTTTGGCTTCTGGGAGTCGCTGATATGATGTGCGCTGCAGTCTCTCTGTTCTGTGTGTCTGATTTCGCCGGATTATATGTGCAGTTCTCAGTTCACATCACAGATGGTCCTTCCCGCCGAGTTTTCCAATGAAATTCAATGTTTATCCCGGCGCTCACTTCAAACCAATGGAATCTCTTTACACTATGTGGGTCGTGGAGTTTAATTTTTTTTTAAATCCCCCACGTGTTTAAAATATTAAATTTAATATTCCAAAGCGTGGCCTCTTTCAAATCATGCGGTAATATTTGCGCCCACTCACAACAACATGTGACCATGTTTGCCTGGCATAGTGTCTTCTGCCAATATGTCTACCCAGACTGATTATCTGTAACAATCACCAGGGATTGTCCCACAAAAAGCGATAAATGCATCTAACCTCAGTGTAATCTGCCAGGCAAATAGACACCGACGTCGGCCGCCCAGACAGACAATCTTAGGTTCTTTTCACGTCAATCGGCGAGACCGTGTTGTCCCAGCTTTTTACTTATGGTCAAATGTTGGACTGACGCATTTCAAAAGATGGTCAGACTGAGAGAATAAATAAAGATAGGAACTACTGATGAGTGTGACTGTGGGTGGCACTGATATAATGACTGCTGAACATCTGCATCAAATGTACCAACATATGAGGAACAGAGAAAGCACATATGGCCATGACGAGTACCATTTTCGGAAAAACTGTGGAGATGCAAACAGCCTCAAGCTGACCATTGCTTTTTAAAAAAATATTCAAGTAGATGTCCGAGTGTATGAAGAAGAAGAAGACCATAGTTACTTGCTTGTTTTTGTTTAGAAAGTGTGGACTAGTGAGGACGTGCCTATGCAGCCAGTGTATTTGGACCTAAGTGCATTGAATCATTTGTTGTAACTCAGTTGACATGATGTGGATGGAGGTTTAGGCTTCATCGTTGAAGATGTTAGGAATTTGTGGTAGTTGTGATTCATGTACATAGATTCTGTCAACTGCGCACGAGTATGGTTAACGGGGTGGAATTGTTTACTAATGTTCAGTCAATGATTTGACACATTCTTAGAACTGATTCACTGGGAATTTTAACAGGAGTGTGGAGGTCAGTAAATGACTAAAGAGATCGAGTGCGAAAATATGCTTAACAAGATGTGAGTATTGAAATAACGCACTGTTAGATGTTGCTAATATGGGGGATAATAATATGAGCAGTTGTAGTTTGGGACTAAGGGAGGCAACTGCTTAAGTTATGCCCCTTAAGTTAGGTCGTGGATTTAGAGTATAGTAAGTCTTCATGTTGCAGTTATGATTTTGGAAATATGCGTATGCTATATAAAATAACTTAAGGGGAGAAGAATAGATGGATTATAGATTTATTTATTATGTCCTTAAGTATTTTGGGGTGAGTTGTTTTGGTTCTAACAGTGAGTATGGAGTAAAGTGCACGGGGTTTTGGGCGAACGATTCGTGACAAAGTATGAGTTAGTGAGATTTTTAAATCGTAGTGGGAAATAGAAGAAAATACGATTTCAGTTCAGATTCAGATCCGATAGGCGTTAGATGGGAATTTATTTTCTCTCCCATTTGTTAAAGAGTTGAATGGCGAGTACTTATCAGGGAGTGGACCCAAACAACATGACATGGTTTAGTTGCTTTTATGTGCTCATTGATTGCTCAGCAAGCCATCATGATAGCTAGAGATGCTGGTTTAGCAAGCAAATATAGAACAGTTTGTCCCATGTTCAAGAAGAGTGCAAGATTTCTCTCAAGTTTCAATCAGGTATGAATAAACTGTAGTAGCTGATAAACGTGTGAGGCATAGATCATTTTGGTGGAAATAGTCAACCCTGGCGGTGTAGGCCAGTCTTAGTAAAGATACCCAAACGATCACACAGTCTGTTGAAGATAGAACTCTGACATAAAGTGAAATATAACTTTTCGAGTAGAGTGAGCTAACTCGGAGACAGTAACGTTTAAAAGAGACAATCAACGGTTCTCAAGCCAGTTCTAGGACGTCATAGTCAGTTACAGTAAGAAGAGAATAGCGGCTGAGACAGAGACAAGAAGGGAATGACAGAGATATGCAAGGACGATATTTTTAAATCTGATCTTGAAAGAAAGGTGCCGTACAAAAGTTGTATACTGCGGTGGAAGGTTGGACAGAAGAATCCCCTTCCACCTGATTGCTAACATTTGAATAGCTGTAAATAAACATTGCACGTTTTCGTTCATCGTTGTTAGAGTGCAGTCTGTTCCATCGAGTTGAATAACCCACCATCTGTGCTCAGCTATTTGTATTCGTTTCGAGAAAATCACCATCATCAACCACCCACCTATAGGGCAGTGATCGAACATCCACTATACATCTACATCATATGCACACACGGTCACATAATGTTAGAGTTCACAAAGAACTGATTCAACGGTGCCATCTTGATTGTTTTTTTACAGTTCAAACCGTGTTGTGTTTATTGTTGACTTTTATTAGCCAGTGTTGTTTATGATTGACAAAACCACTCAACAGTGATTTGTCACACTTATGCTAGACTTGAGATGGCAAAGAACTGCTGATTCGATTATTACAAAAGATTCGTCACAACAGCTGTACAATAATCAGCATGTCTTTTCCCAATTTCATTAGCTCTGTCACTGCTGCCACATAAGCCACAGTTGTCTGGCATCATGTGTGATATTCTATGAAACTTATCCGATGCCACGTAATTACGCAAGTCCCAATCCATCCCTCCTAAGGTCTGACTTATTTGTCATACCTAATCCATCACCAGTAACCTCATAATGAAAGAAGTGAGGAAAGTACACATACATGTGCTCTTTTTCTACACGGGCCATGGAAGATGTGCAACTCATGTGTGTTTTTGTTGACATTACAAGTGCTAAACGACACATTCGGAGACCGTTTCGGCCTGATCTTGCTCTATTTTTATCCCCCAATTAATAATGTTCTCTTGTTTGAATGCAGGGAGCAGATGCTAGGGCTGCTCAGTTTGGTGGATCTGTACCTGCCCCTCCACTTCCTCCACGTGCTGGACCACCTCCACCCCCACCCCCACCCCCTAGTTTCCCATCTGTTCTTGAAACCATCAAAGGTGGCTTTGTCGCAACCAGAGCAGCACTGTTTGCTGATCTCAGCAAAGGATCAGATGTTACCAAAGGTATGTAGACTTCTGTGCAAGTCTTCTGCACTTTTCACCTTTCTGCCTGCAAGCTTCTCTCAATCTGCCCATATCATTACTTACCCTGTTTATTTCTAAGGGTCTCTGAGAAGACACAAAGAATTGAACTGCAGCTCCTCTAGGGTGTGTCATAAAGGGTGACTAATATAAGGTTGTGCATGGGGCAGGCAGCATCATCATCATACAGAAACCATTGCTTCAAGAGTCTGTGATTTGTTGTAAG
This sequence comes from Oreohelix idahoensis, assembly GCA_024509875.1. Lineage (NCBI taxonomy): Eukaryota > Metazoa > Mollusca > Gastropoda > Stylommatophora > Oreohelicidae > Oreohelix > Oreohelix idahoensis. The sequence continues at coordinate 525,038 of JAMPIV010000347.1, forward strand.
GGGGATCATTTGCTGTGGTGGCTCCATGCTTCCTACGGGATGACAAATTAGATAATTGAGTATGATATGATCAAGTACGACAGGGCTCTCAATCTCATATTATTTTTTGTATTATTTCTGCTGTTCTGTACTTTCTCTTTTTTTCACATTCTTCTCCACCTCTTACATGGTTGCTTTTTCTTCCTTTTTTTTTTTTTTACTCACTCATCACAATATGAGTTATCAGCACGGGAATGGTAGTTTTTAACAGAACAAAAGTGCTGGATGCATTTTTTACCAAATAACAAAAATAGGTAAATGTTAACACGAGTAATAGTTAAAATATGACAGAAGAACAGTGATTATAAATATTAATAGAACAACCATTAGTATTTAAAATATTAACAGAACAACAATGTTGCTTGAACTGAACAGCGAGAATAGTTAAAATATGATATCATCAGTAAGAGTTAAAAGTAAGGTAGGTAAAAAAGTAAAGGATTCCATTTACACGCCCATTGAGGCATATTGGGAATATGGTTTTAGGCCCGTATTTTCTTGACCATTCGGCACACTAGGGGTCATATGGTCAGCTTCACACCGGGTGCCTTTAACCTTCCCAGAGTTGCTCTGGTACCCAATTCATGAGGCTGGGTCGATTCGGTACACTAATTGATGAGGCTGGGTCGATCCGGGAGCCGTTTGCAGTTTAAAACATCCCACTTTAACTGGGGATCGAACCATGGACCACTGAGCTCAGAAGCCAGTGCGCTAACCATTGCGCTACCGTGGCTCTAAAAGTTAAAAGAGTTAAAAGTGATTGATAATAATTCAAAGTATTAACAGAACAACCAGTGGTATTTAAAATATATTTTAGAATATTATTAGAACAACCAGCGGTATTTAAAATATATTTTAGAATATTATTAGAACAACCAGCGGTATTTAAAATATATTTTAGAATATTATTAGAACAACCAGCGGTATTTAAAATATATTTTATAATATTATTAGAACAACCAGCGGTATTTAAAATATATTTTAGAATATTATTAGAACAACCAGCGGTATTTAAAATATATTTTAGAATATTATTAGAACAACCAGCGGTATTTAAAATATATTTTAGAATATTATTAGAACAACCAGCGGTATTTAAAATATATTTTAGAATATTATTAGAACAACCAGCGGTATTCAAAATATATTTTAGAATATTATTAGAACAACCAGCAGTATTTAAAATATATTTTAGAATATTATTAGAACAACCAGCGGTATTTAAAATATATTTTAGAATATTACTAGAACAGCCAGTGATATTTAAAATATTTGTTTAAAATATTACCAGAACAACCAGTGGTATTTAAAATATTTTTTTAAGAATATTATCAGAACAGCCAGTGGTATTTAAAATATTAACATAACAACCAGTGGTATCATATACGAGGGCTATTCCAAAATCAACCTCCAATTGGCTGGTAAAAAATAATCAAAAATAGAGAAATAAAATCTTATTACATACAAAACTTACATACATAACTGTATTACTTTTCCACATAGTCGCCACCCAAATTCAGGCACTTGTCGTACCGTGGCACCAGCTTTTGCAATGCCTCATCAAGGAACGGCGCCGCAAGGGTACCCAGCCAGTTGTTGACTCCATCCATGAGCTCCTCGTTGGTTTTGAAGCGCTGGGTAGCTAACCAGACCTTCATGTTGCCAAAGAGATGGTAATCGCTTGGTACCAAGTCCGGGCTGTAAAGGGGGGGGGGGGGGGGGGGGGGGGGGGGGGGGGGGGGGGGGGGGGGGGGGGGGGGGGGGGGGGGGGGGGGGGGGTGGTGGTGGTGGTGGTTGAAAATCTCCCAGTTGAAATACTCGAGTAAAGCCTTTGTGCGAGCCGCAGTGTGGGGCCGCACGTTGTCGTGCTGGAGAATGACGCCCTTGTTGAGCTTTCCGCGCCTTTTGTTTTGGATCGACCTCCGAACCGTCTTCAGCGTTTCACAATAAACTTCTGACGTTATTGTACCATGAATTCCCTTGCGGTCCCAGAACACTGATGGTATACTTGGACATGCGCCCTAATATAACCGACTATGTTGAACGGGACGCTCCTCGCCAAAACGAGGCAAAACTTTATTTTTTTTTTAAATAATAATAATAATAAAAATAATGTAGCCATCATTTTTTGGTGCGAAAATGTTTGTTTGAATTTCTTGGGCTTGTTTGGAGAATGAGTGTGCATCCACTGTTTGGACTGTTTCTTCATCTCTGCATTCACGAACTGAACCCATGTCTTGTCCGCTGTCACGATTCTGTCGAGAAATTCGTCCACCTCTTCCCGTTAGCGCAGAAGCAACGTCAAAGCTGAGCCCATTCTTTGATTTGTGAAAGTCAGTCAGTTTTGGTACCCACCGTGCACAGAACTTGTGGTAACCCAATCTCTCTGTGACAATTTGAAACAGACTAGTCCTCGAAATTTGAGGAAATTCAGCAGAAAGATCTGAAATCGTGGAACGACGCTTTTCACCCACGACTTGGTCAACTTTTTGAACGAGTTCATCGGTCACAATGGAGTGTCGTCCTTGTCCACCCTCGTCATGCACATCTGTGCGCCCATCCCTGAATTTCCTGCACCAATCCCTCACAGAACTTACACTCATAACATTGTCACCGTATACGCGACATGATCGACGATGAATCTCGGCTGCGCTGTGTCCTCCTGCTTGCAGAAAACGAATCACACCATGGACCTCACAGGTGGGGAGAGCGGCGATGACAGGGTCCATGTTTACTCGGTCGCTACTCGTGAACATCTGAACAATTGGGACTGTGGGTTTGCGTGTAGCGAGATAACACAATACTGATTGCTGCAGGCAATGCGCCGTGTCGCTATGGCAACCAATTTATTTTTACAAGCCAATCTGAGGTTGATTTTCGAATAGCCCTCGTATATAGTTTTCCAGCTCATTCTGTCATTCCATTCGTAACGCTCCCAAAAATAGTAACAATCAATTTTCCGCTTCAGACGAAGCTGTGACCTCGCTGACGAGAAATAGGGTCAGCCGAACAAGCTCAGAACTAAAGTAGCGACTTTTAATAACATGCAAACAGCCGTGTTCTATATGTTTGGGTTACTTAACACAATTTGAGTCATACGGGTGCAGGGTTACTTAAAATGAGTGCAGACGTACAATTCACTCAGTAGTGATTAATCCAACTAAAGCTGTTTAGTTATAGATCAACAGGTTTAATAATCACTTAGAGTTTAACAGTATTTTCTTGATCGTGCCATTTTTCTCTCATTGACAACAGTACGTCACATTGTCTTGATCAAGAAATCAACAACTGTGTAAAAGTAGAAATTAAAACAACAGAAAATCAAGGTACTCTTCTGATGGACAATTGGGTATCCACACCTAACATTATTTTCCCACAAGTAATTGAATAAATAAAATTGCCGTTAAGTATTGGTGCTTTTGAATTTAATTCCCGTCATATGACGGGCTTTTACTTGTTTAAAATATTAACAGAACAACAATGTTGGTTGAAATATCAGCTGAACAGTAAAAATGCGAGGGTGATCAAAAAGTAAGGTTCCCAATTTTATACATACTCTTATTTACAAAATTTAAAAAAATTAAATCGCAGTGTTGAAATACATTATTTTGACTAATCTGCAAGATAGTCTTTGAGATCATTTATGCATTTGTCCTATCATTGCACGAGTTTACCCTGCATTGTAAAAATCTGGCTATTGATTTGTCAACCACTCACGGACAACAGTCTTCACTGCTGCTTCTTCTGGGTATCATGTCCTCACAGGTGCTTCTTTAGCAGCCCAAACAAATGGAAGTCTGGTGGCGCTCAGTTAGGGCTGTAGGAGAGATGTTCCAGTGCTGTGCGTAGTATGGCATTGTCATGTTAAAAATGTACACCTCAGGAAATGAGTCCACGCCTCTTTCTTTGAATTTCCTTTTTTTGACCACTTATTTCATTTTCACCATACCCCTGTATCAGCTGTCTGTGAATTTCAGTGGCGGCAACATGTTTCATAGTTAAAATATAACATCATCAGTAAGAGTTAAAAAAATGATTTACAGTAATTAAAACAGAACAACCAGTGGTATTTAAAATATTACTAGAACAACCAGTGGTATTTAAAATATTACCAGAACAACCAGTGGTATTTAAAATATTACCAGAACAACCAGTGGTATTTAAAATATTAACAGAACAATCAGTGGTATTTAAAATATTACCAAAACAACCAGTGGTATTTGTCACAGTCACTGATAACTTATTTTACCATTCCGTTCCATATGTTATTTCTTTTTAATGTTCGGGTTTCCTCGACATTTTTATATTTCCTTTTCTTTCGGTTCTACCTTCGTGGCCAAAATTTTTCCCCCTTTCTCAGACCCACCCGCGGTTTGTTTACGTTCTGGCTGGCCTTCAGTACTAAATTCCTTCAACGGTCAGCGTAGCGGTAATGTTACCTAAACGCACCTGTGGTCCGTCTGACCAGGGGGAATTTCTCTGGTCGCTTTAAGTCTTTGATCACGAGCGGCTGGTACCCTTTGAGGCCTGGGTAATAGTTTGATCTTTGTTTCAGGGGGAGATAAAACCCGCTGTTAGCCTTTGTGGGATTTTTCCCCTTAGAACACAGCAGTAGTGTTCATAATATTATGTCTATCTAGGGAACTTCTCGCGGTTGTTGACTTCTGATGTCGTCTCTAGAGAAACCTTTGTCCTACTCTTTATTACGCATTACGCCGATACATATGTAGAATCAGGCTATGCAGGTGTCCCGGGTAGCGTTGTTTGTAAACTATAAGACTTGAGAATTTTAATAAGTCAAACACACTCGTAAATATTTCCTGCCCGAGAGAGACCATCCAGAGAATAAGACAAACATTAACACAGAACTAAATGTTTTTGCCTATTTCTTGGCATTTTCTCGGGGTGAGTTGACATATCTTATTAATATATGATATATTCATGTTAGCTTTTACATATATCTGATAGGAAAGTGACTTGAATTCATTTCTGAGGACTTCTCCTAGTAATTAATTCAGTGATAATTTTGCGCCGTCTACTGCCTTAGTTAAGTGGTGCTTAAACAGGCAGGTGTCAGTGTTATGTTTATCATGGGTTAAATGATAAACTTACGATAACAGATACTTATTAGGCGTAGAATCAGTCGTACAGATGCTTATCATGGGTTAAGAATAGGCTAAATATCTGTCATTACTGTAAGGAAATGTCAGAGGTGGGGATTATTCACTTAACACTGAATTATAGGAGATAGTCGCTTATTCCTTTTTGATAGATATTTCTAATGGCCAGGGAGAATCATTATATGCCGATTGGTGTAGCTAGGCACTAGTCTATAACTTTCACAGAAAGCAGTCACCAGGCATAGATACCATTATATCTTATGTTCAGTCACAACTGTATTATTATAGCTAGAACATTGCATTTTCCATGTATTCATTTGTGGGATATTAATATTTTTCCCCCCAAGGTGCATATGATTTAATGTTGTAATGTCGCATGCTGTAATCTGTTTATGTAAATTCATTTAAATTGTTGTAAGATGAATAAGCATATCCACTCAACTGTAACTACAAGGTTAGGTTTCCTGTATGTTTAGTTGGAAGAAGAGGAGTAGATTGTGCTGTCAGAACATTTACTGGCAGGTACATGGGTGTACAAAAGATACTAAGCCTATGCAGGCGCATGCTGATAATTGATAGATTGGAAGGAACAGGAGACATGGTTAAAGACAGCCCTAAACCTATCATAGCAATAAGTACAATAAATTTAAATCCCATAGCGGAGCATAACTATTTTATATAACGTTAGTGTGATTTTATTGTTTGCTTGATATAAAGGGTGTCTCTTTTGGGTCTCAGTTTCAGGGATACCGACTTGCTAGAGCAGACTCCAGTCAGGCGAAGAACGTCATATACTCTTCGATCTAGAGGGTTTCTGAGTAACACCTAGCAATCACGAGGCGTCAACCCCAATACCTGAAACAAAACTCCTTTTTTGTTGTCAACGCCATTCTCTCTAAAGGGAAATTAAGCTCACGCAGTATGCAACGAGCCAACGCAAAATCTGAAATAATCTGTTGCAGTAGTAGTTTCCTACTCGCCTATTGGATTACAAGTCAGAGCATTGCGGCTTCGCGATATCTAGCAGCCCAGCATCTATAGCAGTTTGTATCACCCGACTTTGTGTGCTTAAACAGGGCACTCAGTCCGACCACAGTCAAGCCAGTCCAAAACCAGATTTAATACTAAGCATGCAAGCCAATTCTAGCACCGGATAAGAGTGCTTGGGACCCTTTTTCCTCAAGTCACTTCGTCCTGGGTATTTATTTCTGGATATTTAAAACCTCGCCCTTATGAGCAGACATAGGCGTGTCAGAGTTCCAGCCCCCCTCACGCAATTAGGGGTCACCTTTGATAGCACCTTTGGTCCCACGAAAGCGGACAGGCTGTCGCTCAGTTTGTTATTTGGTCAGCAGGAAATAAACAGCGTCTTCCAGTTCCCCTCGCGCAAGTAGCGGTCACCAGCGTGTAGCACCTACAAGGAAAGTTTTGTATTTCACTTCATTCACCTTGAAGGATATTTACATGTAAAACACTTTCTGGAGCTAGCGCCTTTGGTCCCACGAAAGCGGACAGACTGTCAGACAGCTTAGTTATTTTCTCTGTGTTCTACAGGTTTTATGATCGGTGGTGTGTGTGTGTTCGTTAGTGTATTTTGCATATTTCGATTACACTGACAAACAACATTTTTCTTTCTTATATAAGAATAAGTGTTCTTAGGTCAGTTTCTTGCGCTGATTTCAAATTTGAAATCCGTTTATCTCTATCACATTGGGTTCTTAAGATATTTTTGAATAAATATATTTTTGGGAAACCGTTATTTGCTCCGTTTCATTTTTACTATATAACTTATTAAAAATTAATAAAATGCAAAATAATTCTACTTTTTATACTGCTAAAAGATGCATGACATATGTTACGCTATTTTTCAAATAGTTACTGTATTTTGAAAACATTCTGAGCGAAATATGGCTTCTAGAAGTTGTAGAAATTCGGCTGATTTGTTCTGTTACGTGTGCGGATATTTTACCGATCGTGTTGACCAGAAAAACTTTACACCATTACTAATGAAAGCATATGAACTTTATTTCGATTCGAAAGTTGATGATGCAAATAAATCTTGGAAGCCAAATGCAGTTTGTTCGACTTGTGCAAATACATTGGCAGGTTGGTTACGAAAATCGCCGAAGCATAAGTCGATGCCTTTTGGAGTGCCAGTAATATGGCGTGAACCGACAAATCACGCTACTGATTGTTACTTCTGCTTGACAAATATCCATGGTTTCACTTTTAAAACTAGAAAGTCTGTGGTTTATCCAAATATTGAATTGGTTTCTAAACCAGTGCCTCATGATCAAATCACGTGTCCGATCCCAGTTCCACCAGAACAATATCCGTTGGACGTGAATGAACCATCAGAAAGTGATAGTTTACCTGCTTTAGAAACTAATTCTGACTCGGATTACATACCGGTGAATGATGGTGTTCACTTAATTAACCATTCAGAACTTTCAGATCTAATCTCAGAACTTTCAGATCTAATACGTGATCTCGCTCTTACCAAAGGACAAGCGGAATTACTCGGTTCGCGACTCAAAGAATGGAATCTTTTAGCGTCCAATACTCCGATATCTAAATTTCGCCATAGACACAGAGAACTTGTTCAATACTTTGAGATAGATGATGACATTTGCTATTGCAAAGATGTAAACGGTCTAATGGTGCACCTCGGTCATGAGCACATAGTCAACGAATGGCGACTTTTCATCGACTCTTCCAAGACTAGTCTAAAAGCCGTGTTATTGCATAACGGAAATTTATTTTCATCAATTCCAGTCACCTACTCTGTGCATATGAAAGAAACTTATGACAATATGGCTATACTTTTGGCAAAAATAAAGTACAATGACTACCAATGGCGGATTTGTGGAGACCTAAAGGTCATTGCAATTCTCACGGGCATGCAAACTGGGTATACTAAATTTTGTTGCTTCCTGTGTGAATGGAAAAGCCGCAACAGACAGGAACATTATGCAAGAAAGGTGTGGCCTATCAGGGATCGTATGCAGCTCGGGCATAAAAATGTAATACACGAGCCATTAGTTAACAAAGATAGCATCATTTTACCACCGTTACATATAAAGTTGGGGCTCATGAAGAATTTCGTAAAAGCGTTAGATAAAACGAGCAAAGCTTTCACTTATCTTCGAGAAAAGTTTCCGCAAGTTAGCGATGCAAAGATAAAGGAAGGTATCTTTGTAGGACCTCAGATTAGGAAAGTTATTGCAGACAAACAATTCGAGAACTTGTTACATGGTAGTGAACTTCGCGCATGGATGGCATTCAAATCGATCGTCGATAACTTTCTGGGAAATCACAAATCTGTCGACTATGTGCATATTGTTAAGCAGTGCATAGATGCATACAGAATTATGGGCTGTAACATGTCCCTCAAAATCCATTTGCTCGATTTGCATCTTGACTTTTTCCCTGACAACCTTGGCGAAGTCAGCGATGAACATGGAGAACGATTCCATCAAGATATCGCCGTAATGGAGTCACGTTATCAAGGACGGTGGAGTGTGACCATGCTTGCCGATTATTGTTGGATGCTTCATCGCGATGTACCACATGCCATTCACCGACGAAAGTCAACTGCAAAGAAATTCAAGCCTACATAACTGTTATACTTCTTGTACGAATGATGTTGTAATACTGTACTTGTATGCGTTGTTAAAAAAACTTCAATTGCGTATTTCTAGAGATCCCGACCTGATAGAGAAAAACGGTTTGCAGATTTAAAAACAGCGCATTAAAATTGACCAGAAAAACATAGAAATGTTAAAGAAAGAAATTTTTTTTTTTTTTTGTTAGCCAGTGTTATTGATGTAATTCTATGTTGTTTATGATGATATGCATTATTTTCATGCTTTTCTTCTTTAATAAAGTTTACACATTTATTAATGCGCTGTTCACGACCCTTCCATCCATAATTTACATTTTTAGCTCTTTGCTATACTCTCTATGTATGATTCAGAGAAAAGAGTGAGAGCAGGAGGTGGTTAGACTTTATAAGTGTGTTGAGGCTTGGAGAGAGAGATCATTTTAATAAATCTTCTCCAGGTTGTCTCAAGTCCATCTCCTATTACACTTTTTTTATGTGTAATCTATAACTCTGTCAGTCCACTATCCCTTGTCGATTTCTTCACTATTGTCCAACTCGACAAAATACTCTACCACTTTAACTCAACCACAACAGTATTTAAAATATTTACAGAACAACCAGGGGTATTTAAAATATTAACAGAACAACCAGTGGTAATTAAAATATTAACAGAACAACCAGTGGTATTTAAAATATTAACAGAACAACCAGTGGTATTTAAAATATTAACAGAACAACCAGTGATATTTAAAGTATTAACAGAACAACCAGTCGTATTTAAAATATTAACAGAACAACCAGTCGTATTTAAAACATTAACAGAACAACCAGTGATATTTACCAACGAATGACAGCGATAAGAGGTCAAGGATGTATTCTATCAACAACTGCAGAAAGAAATGGCAGACACACCTAGATATGATCTTATTATAGTAATGGGAGACCTCAATGCGAAAGCTGGTACACAAAATACATATAATGAACGAGTAATGGGGAAATGCGGCAGCGGAACAGCAAACGAAAATGAGGATAAATTAATAAGTTTCTGTAGTATTAACAACCTGGTCATTGGAGGAACACTTTTCCCACATAAAGAAATTCACAAGCTAACATGGGAATCACCAAATGGTCGGGACAGAAACCAGATAGATCACATCATGATTAACGGTAGATGGAGACATGCATTACAAGATGTGAAGGTAAGAAGAGGTGCAGATGTGGAAAGTGATCACCATTTAGTAGTAGCAAAACTGAAAGTGAAACTAAGAAGGGCTGGACCAACTGTAACTACACAGAAAAGGTTTGACATCAGCAAATTGAAGAACCCCCTTACCAGGAAAGCTTTTGCGGCTGACATAAAGAAACGATATCAATTTGCCAAAGGTCAGGAAAAGATACTGACTGATGATATAGACCAGAAATTCAACACCATTTCAACAATATATAAGGAAAGCAGCAAACTATGCTTGGGATTCCAGGAAAGGAAGAAGCAAGACTGGATAACACCAGAAACATTAAACACCATAACACTGAGAAATGAAAAGAAAGAAAACAGAAGCGAAGTCCCCCAGGTTAAAGCAACTATATAGTGAACAGTACAGTCAGCTGGACAAGGAAGTTAAACGCCAAACTGTTGCGTACATATTTTTTATATGTCGCACAGATTACAGTTGATACGATTACAAATGAAAATGTAACTATCTGTTTGATAAAAGGATATTTATTTATGAACTTACAACTTTTAAGAAAGGGGAATAACTCAGAATAGTAAATGTGTATTTTATTCTTTGAGTGATCGGTTCCTGTTTTGTTTCCGTGGATTGAACAAGCGGAGGAATCTAGATTTTATATTATAGCTGGAAACAGATTGTTCTCACTTAAGGTTTTGCAGGAATATTGAAAGTCTGAATCTAGGTTTACTGTTTGTCTGTTTGAGACGATTCGGTCTTATATCATGTTATCTTTGTGTGTCTGGGCTGGATTATTTGTTCTTACACTCTGAGCGGATGAAGATAAGAGAGTGTGTTCTTCGGTTATGGAGTCTGGCGGGACGCCAATGTCGAGCGGTCCAAAGTTTTGTGATCTCAAGTTATCATGGGGAAGAAGATTGTGTCTTCTAGGACTGTTTTAGTCTATGTGTTCCCCAGTATTGTTTCTATTACGCCAGAAAAGTGTTTTTGTGCTTGCTATTGATTCTTGGCCAAGGTAAACGTACTTTTACTGACTTCGTTCCTAGGCTTACGATGGGTTATGTTTTGGGCCTACATGAATCTACTTATGTTCAGATGTCAGAACGACATATCGTTTAGCAGCACTAAGAATGTTTCTACACAGCAATTATGAGGACAGATAATGCTGATATTGGTGGAAACTTTGATATCCTTATGAAGTGAATCTTTCTAGAAGTTTTGTCATCTCACCGTTGTGTGAGCGATGTTAAGGACCAAGGAAGCCATCTTGGAATCCGAATTATTGTCAATCATTCATCAGAGAACAGGGTTGTCCCTTACTACCCGATAATGATCCAGAGATCACAGTTATGAAAGAAAGATCTATTATGGGAGATTTAGCATTTACTCCGAAGATATGTGCTGAATGCTATTTGAAAGAATCTACGCTAGAGTACAAGCTACACTCATGCTAAGAGAGATTCTGTACAAGAGTCACTATGAACATTATGTATAAACTGACGTGATCTGTCAGTACAACCTGATATATATATATATATATATATATATATATATATATATATATATATATATATATATATATATATATATATATATATATATATATATATATAGATGTGGATTAATTATAGAACTCTGAATGCTTGTCTACAAATGTTCCAGTATGAGGTTATCCAGCATGTATGCTAACTTAAGATGATACACCATTGATCAACACCGTGCTGTTTATGTCGTCATGTGTTCCTGTAACCATACACGTACTGTTCCAGTGTGCGTTTCATTAAATATTATAAAAAGAACACAGTAGTTCCAGTAATCCTTGACTTCTACATGTGAGAGTATGAATATATTGTTACCAAGTTGTCAACTCTTCAGAACCATTCTACCATTCGCGTACAATGTACTCTCACTTCAATGTTTAAACTACCCTGTGTAGGTCGAGTTGACCTGTGTCTGTCTTCACGGTGACAGCACCTCTTTGAATACAACAGTACTACCAGCCATCATACTTTACAGTGAGGTTCTGTACACCACACTCGATCTTTACAGTGGAGTCGCAAACAACAGAACTTTACACTGGTGGCCGTATAACTTCTTTACAGCGGTGGCCACTATATCCATTACAAGAGACTGTAGTAAGAGAGATATCTTTACAGTGGTGTGCCAGCTTCCTGGGTCAACCTGCACAGTGGACATATTTGAGAAGTCAGCTACTGAGACCAGACCATTCCTTGGGGCCTGTTACGACACACGTAAACACCAGCAATACAACTTTACAGTCGATGTCAGCGCGACCTGTCCTATCGAGGTATACAGTAACTAGGTCAGCGTTTGTTGACATTTTTTGTTGATGGACATTTGCCATAGAACAGACAGCGTTACACAGCAAGTTTGTTTGGAACAGACAGCATTACATATCAGAGTTGGAACATATATTTGACAGTGTTTGCAAAATGTACAGTGCAACTGAAGCGAGAAGTCTTACTTGTGATTCTGAGGAACTGTAAACAGTGGATTCTCCTGCACTGCCATAGTTTGTGTTGAACTTTTATGATTTAGGCCAGATTTGATTATTTAATAAAGTACCATAGTACTGTAGCATTATTGCGTATAACTGTGCCTTCTTCGCAACACATTCTATCTGCAACACATTACATTACATTACATTATATTATAAATATTTATGCTATATGTACATTTATGTTTACATGTTTATATGTGATATTTGTTTGTATTCTGCGGGTTGTTGTTTCGGTTGGGCGGAGACTCCCTTAGATCATACCACGTGATAGAGGTCGTCTATTGTGAGCGTTTTCTATAGGGTGAGCAAATTTCCGATACTGGAATTTGCAAAGCGACTGCTGTTGTTATTTTTTTTGGTTAGTTGTGACGATATGGTCAGTGTTGTTTTCGGAAGTTTCTTCACATTCTTTAGTTTTGTTTTGATTTGTTTGTAATTTGTTGGTCTACCCTTTGCTATCTTTCAGTTTCATACAACATTTATATTTATATACTGTGGCGTTATTTGTATTTGTTATCCTCTTGCGGTTTATTTTTTATTGTTTTTTCCATTCGATTTATTTGATTTCCGCAAATGTTTTCATGTTGTCTTGTATAATTGTTTTTATGTTCTTGATCGACATACACTATTTAAAATATAGTTGATCATATGGATTTATGTGAAAGAATCAACTGATGATTAATGTTGATTAGATTAGACACTATTTCTTGTGCATTGCACTTATGTTATAGAGTGTTGCAGCAATTTATAATTGTTATTTTTCAAAGAAATATACAAGACCTTGATAAGGCTTGTCTCACACAGACATTGTGATTGTGTGCTGATTAATACAGTGATTAAGAACTTTTTGCTATATTACCTTGAAATATATTTTATTATTATTGTTTCAAGTGAGTAGTATCATTGTCAGACATCATGTCTACATTAGAATACTTTATTGCACAAGGGAGATCCCTTGATAAGACTGGTACAGACTTAGAACAATGGGCAGTTGCTCAATATGACAAAGCATTAGCTGCTGAAGAGAGAAAAGCTGCTGCAGAAGAGAGAAAAGCTCTGGCTGAAGAGAAAAGATTAGAAAGAGAATTTGAACAAAAGAAATTGCAGATACAGACTGAGGAAAAAAGATTCCAGATGGAAATGGAAAAAGAAAAAAGAAAAGATGAAGCTGCTGCTGAAGAGAGAGAAGCTGCTGCTGAAGAGAGAAAAGCTGCTGCTGCTGCGGCTGCTGAAGAGAAAAAAGCAATGAGAGAACATGAACACCAAAAAGAACTTTTAGCATTTGAGTTAGAAAAGTTAAAATTAACAAACATAAGTAATGTTAATCAAGCATCTGGTGGTAATGGTAAACCCTTTACTTACAAGGTCAAGGTACCAGCGTTCAATCCTTCCAGTGATGACATAACGTTCTGGTTAAATAGATTTGAACGCTCTTGTCGAGCCCATAATGTGGACAAATCACAATATGCTAACCAGTTGTCAGGAAATTTGAAAGGTGATTCTCTGACTAGTTTAAGTTTGGTTGAAGAGGCTGACAAGGATAATTATGATGTTATTAGGGTAGCCTTATTAAAGAAGTACCAGTTGTCTGAAGAAGGTTACCGGAATTTGTTTAAGACAATGGTTCCTGAGGCAGGTGTAGAATTCTCAGAATTCATTGCAAGGACACGTCTTACATTTGATCGTTGGATTGAGTTGTCCAAAACAGAAAAGACATATGAAGCCCTTATGGACTTGATACTCAGAGATAAGATTATGTCAAGTATAAATAAACCATTCCTTGAATTCTTACATGAGCGTAAACCCAAGACACTAAAAGAAATGGAACAGTATTGTACCCAATACGTCACTGCACATCCAGACGTAGCTATTAGCAATACTAAGGTTAGGGAAGGTATGCCAGTTGCTTCAGCAACACCATACAACCCTAATCACTCACGCAGATTCCAAGAACCTCAAAATAGGTTTAATAAAAAAGGTAGCCATAACAGTTATCAGAACCAAGGTAACCAATCATTTCAGGGTTCTTCTTCGAATAGAAATTATCCAAGTTTTCCCTCATGGAGACAACAAGATCATAATTACAGAGATACTCATTATAATGAATATCATAATAGTAACCAAAGGAACTATGACTCAAACCCAAGTAGGGGTTATAACAGTGGAAACAAGGATAATTATAGAGGCAATAATAACAGAGGTAGAGCACAATACAAAAAACATAAATCTCATTACCAGGCGAACTCTGCTCAGCAAGAGTCCCACGAAGCCTATAAACAAAATAAAGATAATGATGACTCTAATAATATGGCATGTGCCGCTTTTGATTTTGGGAGAGCATCTCAGTGCCCCCAATGCAAAACATTATTTGAGCCAACCACAGTGTCTACTTTAAGCTGTGGCCATCCTCTTCCCGCTCTTCCTGCGTCAATCGCGCATGATGGAAGAGGTTCTCTAGTCTTACACAAAGGTTTAGTAAATGACAATCCAGTCTTAGTACTTTTTGATTCTGGATGCACAACAATTGGTGTTAGGCAGTCACTCATAGATCCTTCTCATGCTACAGGCAAAGTAGTCAAATGCGTAACATTTGGCGGCACCATAGAGAAATACTCTACCGCTATCATTAGGATTGCTACTCCTTTCTTCACAGGAGATGTACACGCATGTCTTTTGCCGAATCCGATCGCTGATCTTATCATCGGTCGCATTCACGGAGTAAAAGAATGCACTTCGCAACAAATTTCCGTTTGGGAAAAGCAAAATATGCAAACTGCTAATGTTGTAGTCACTAGAGCTCAAGCTCTCAATATGCCTGAAACTTCATCTACTGAAGATATTGAAGTGCATAACCAAGATGATCCCTTGGTAATTTCTCGTGACTCGTTTATAAAACAACAAGAAGAGGATCCGACTCTTAAGAAATTCTTCACTCTTGTAACGAAAGGTGATCCGAATAGAGATACCAAGCGTAAATCTTGGATTACAATGAAGAATGGTGTACTTGTACGTATGGTGCAAGACTCCACTAATTCAAGTCATTCTCAGATTCTTGTACCCAAGAAATTGAGAGTTAAAATTTTACAACATGCACACGACTCTCAGTGTGCTGGACACATGGGTTTTTCCCGTACAAAGTCAAGAGTTCTTGCGGCTTTCTGTTGGCCTTTCGTGAATAAGGACATACGGATCTATTGTCGATCTTGTAAAGTATGTCAAGAAGTCAAATCCAAAGGTCCTCGTCATGCTGCGCCCATTCAGGCTGCAGACATTCCTATTCGACCATTTCAGAAAATGGCGATAGACATCATTGGTCCATTTAAGATCAAATCTGCTAGAGGACATCAATTTATCTTAACGTGTGTGGACATGTGCACACGTTGGCCAGAGGCTATCCCTCTGAAGAGCATTACTACTGCTGACATTGCAGATGCTCTTTGGCTTATATTTTCTCGCCTGGGATTCCCCGGAGAAATATTATCAGATCATGGCACCCAACTAATATCGGATACCATGTCTCAAGTAATGTCTACTCTACAGATAGAGAGATCTTTGAGTAGCATCTATCATCCTATGTCCAATGGGATGGTAGAACGGCTAAATAGAACACTTAAGAACTTGTCTTTGGCGCGCGACCGCGCGGCCCTATGTCTTTGCTTCATGATCTCATAACAGCGGACAATATTGACGATGACACAAAATCCTCTTACGAATATGTCATCACGCTGAGAGAAAAAATTATCGAAGCATGCAAATTAGCAACGTCCTCTTCTGAATTTGCTAAACAGAAGGCAAGGCAATTTGCTAATAAGAAAAGAACTTTACGACAACTTTGTCCTGGTGACAAAGCATTTGTTTTGCTACCTTGTAGGGAAAATAGACTCCTTATTTCTTGGAAAGGTCCGTACGATATAATATCGAAAATTTCAGATGTTGACTATATTGTCGATATTAACGGGAAGCATAAAACCTTCCACATCAATATGCTTACGGAATTCCATGAACGTCCTGACTATTTACAGCCTATTTTCCAGGCAACGGACGATTCTCCAGTTCAACATGGTCAGTACTCATCACTGTCCGTTATACAGGATGAGGAAACAAGTTTTTCGGATGTTAATCTTCCGCTTCCAATGATCCCACTTCATTCTAGTGAATCATGGAAAGACGTTACTGTTTCTCCTGATTTGTCTCTAGGAGAACAGCGACAGGTTTCGGCTATGTTACAAACATTTCAGGATGTCCTCACTGACATCCCTGGGCAAACTCATGTCATTGAGCATGACATTATTCTACATTGGAAGATGTGGAATATGCAGATGACATTGCACTACTAGCACATTCACATCAACACATCCAGGAAAAAACGGATAGACTTAATAAGTTTAGCCAGCAGGTGGGCTTGAACATCAATTTAAAGAAGTCAGAGGTCATGACGCTCAATGTGAGCAACCCTGAGCCCATATCAGTAAGGAATCAGCAACTGGTACAGACAGACACCTTCACATACCTAGGATGCATAGTAACACCAGACGGCGGGGCAGGCAAAGACATCAACATCAGAACGAATAAGGCAAGAACAGCCTTTTTTAGCCTAAACAACATCTGGAAGTCCTCTCAATACAGCACAAGCACAAAATTAAGATTATATCAGAGCTGTGTGCTTTCTGTGCTTCTCTATGGTGCAGAATGCTGGAGAGTGACAGAGAAGGAAATGTCGAAATTGCCCTCTTTTCACACAACATGCCTAAGAAAAATTCACCGAATCTTTTGGCCGAATACCATCACCAAGATCTGCTTACTCGGAGCAAGCAAGAGGACATGCACACCATCATACCTGGCAGACGCTGGAGCTGGGTTGGCCATGTCCTCAGAAGAGACCCCGATGCCATCACAAGAACAGCTATGCTTTGGACCCCTGAAGGAAAACGAAAGAGAGGCCGACCAAAAACAACCTGGCGGAGGACTGTGGAGGCTGAAATGCAAAGAATGAACCAGAGTTGGGGCACTGTACGAAGGATGGCCGCCGACCGAGCAAAGTGGAATCAATTTGTTGTTGCCCTACAAGACGCCACTAGGCGTGATGGCCACTGACTGCTTTGACGGTCGGCGGCTAAGAATCAAAGAAGAAGTGATATTTAAAATATTAACAGAACAACCTTGGTTGATATATTAACTGAACAGCAAAAGTAGTTGAAAAATAACATTATCATTATATATGATTTTTTCTTCTCCTTCATCGATCGCTTTCAGTAATGATTGAAATATGACAAAACAATAGTATTTCAAAATATTAAAATAACAGAATATTAGCAGAAAAGAAAATATTTTTAGAACATTTCAGAAAAGTGTGGTAAAATAGTGGTAAAATAGAGGAAATCATCAGCTGGTATCACAGGGCAGTCTTTGCTTTGAAACCCAGCAGGTTAGATGAGTTAGAGGAAACGTTCAGAATGCAGAAAGAACTAGGAGATAGAAATAAGCACAGGAAAGATGAATACTGTGGGATGTAAAGAAGGCTGGGTTTAGTTTCCAATTTTAGTTTACAGTGCCTGTTACTGGCCTCCCTATGTTGTAGTTACTATTGAGTTGTAACTAGAGCATGTTTTGAGCTAATATACTAAACCAGTTCATTCATTACCTTTAACTTCCTGTGGAACATATGTCTTCAGTAAATTCATGTCAGTCTGTGCTATCCATGCAATGTCTTCTCTATCCCTTTAATGTCAGTCTCTAATTTCTTTTTCCATGTTTTTAAAAAATCTCCCATCAATTTCTCTTACCCTGATGATTCCAAAACAAGAAATTTCGGTTCTTGTGTCTTTATTCCCCGGCGATGAAAATTGTTGAAATGTTGAGGGTAAACGGAGCATCGTACTTTTTCTTCAGTTCGGCAAATCCATTTGCAGTGTCAAGGCCATGGAGTTGTCACATTTTACACGCAACAAAAAGACTTTTGCCACCCCCTTACGCGACGTCACAAATCTCTTCCTTTCCCCTTCACATTTTTAACATTCTTTTCGTATCCGTTAGTGATGATAAAGATATACGACCTATTTTCATGTCTCTTTTTGAATACTTTCAACGATTTAACGTGTAGTTCTCAAAATTGTCTTGTTAAGATGATTGTCAAGACACCTACAAAACTAAACAAAGTAACACTGACCGACATAATGCAAGCGAGAGTCATACCCATCAATCCCTGCCCCCGCATCAGACAACACAATACACCCCCCCGCCGCCCCCAATGTTCAGTTCCAGTGCTTCTACACACCATAATACCCCATGGAGAAATACAGAGAGTTCAAAACAAGCTAAACAGTTGACCGGAGGATACCTGGAAGCACCGAAAAGAGAAATGGTATACACGGATGGCACAGAATATTATCAGAACACCCGCAAATATCGAACACGAAGACAACCAGAAATCGATTATCAGTTTAAATACCCAGATATGGTTGATCAAGAGATCATTTTAGAAGCCTATCGGAATACACAGTCTCCTAAGGAAAAACGTAGCCCCACGAGGAACACTGTAAACCTAGTTATACAAGATCAACCCAGGTTGCAAAGATGTAGAGTAAGCAACCTTCACAAAATCCCATACACTTCGAATCGATGTAGATCACAGAACGATCGAGCTGTTTCATTCCCTACTTCTTCTTCTTCTTCCGTCCTTAGCCACCGACCGTCAAAGCAGTCAGTGGCCATTACGCCTAGTGGCGTCTTAGGGCAACAGCAGATAGGTTTTCTTTGCCATTGTTTCCCATCACGCCTATTGGCGTCTTTAGGGCAGTGGCAAATCAATCCATCTGCTGTTGTTTCCGTAATCGAAGTGACTGGCAAACGGGTGATCAGCCCGTTGACAAACGAGGTTCATCTCGAAGCCGATTCGGGCTCTTTGTCAGATGTTCTGTAGGTTTTGAATTATAAGTTTCAATTGAGCGATAATTCCGGTTCAAGGCTAGAAACCTTGCTGTTCCCTACACAGGACCATATAAATTACATTGCTACAAATCGACGTCACTTCAATCCACAGAAGAGAGACTCTTACCACCACCATCACCCAACCAGACGAATAATCCCTTTGATGTCCTGCCACACAACCGGATGGATAAATTGCCGTAGTGAAAGAGAGAGTGCACAAGTACATTGCCGTAGTGAAAGAGAGAGCGCACAAGTATATTGCCATGGAGAAAGAGATAGCGCACAAGAACATTGCCGTGGTGAAAGAGAGAGCGCACAAGTACATTGCCGTAGTGAAAGAGAGAGCGCACAAGTACATTGCCGTAGTGAAAGAGAGAGCGCACAAGTACATTGCCGTGGAGAAAGAGATAGTGCACAAGTACATTGCCGTAGTGAAAGAGAGAGTGCACAATCTTGGCGGACTGAGAGAGAGATTTGCCGCGCGGAGACGGTGTTAGATTTTTCGCTCGAATTTAAGAAAAAAAAATGTAAGAAAAAGTACGGTGCTCGGTTTGGGTTCGAAATTTCAACAATTTACATCTGCCGGTGAATAAAGACACAAGAACCGAAATGTCTTGTAATGCTATCAGTGGGTTCAAAGGTGCCGGGATTGAAACACCGTGGCGTCATGCTGCAGGTTACCTGGCTGTAAATGGGCACCTGACTCTTCTCTTGAGTTAGGGAAGAAAACTGGCCACCCCACCTCAAGATTGACAACAAGCGTGGGGCACTTAAGCGCTTATCATATATTTTATCCATAAGTGTGTAATGAAGTATAAAGCAGAATTTAATTTCATGTAGAATCAGCGCCCCAGGCTTTTTGTCAATTTGATGTTACATTTTTTTACTGCAAGCTATAAACTCCTTGAAAAATTATTTGTGGCTTTTTAGTGCATTAAAAGCCTATGTTTAAAATATTTTTTTTTAATTTTTTATTTTCTTCTTTTTAGTGTTTTTTTTTAATTTAAAAAAAAATTTAAGTCAGATGTAATCGATCTGCTAATGACATTATCAGTTTGCGATAAATGAGTCCAGAGCACAGGAGGCGGATTTCATTATTCAGTATATTACTGTTGCTAACGTAATTGTTATAGTCCTGTTAAACTGGATACACCAACTGATAAGAGACGTGTTGGAAATAAGTGAAGTGAGTGTGATTGTGTGCTGGCAAAGTCATTCACACAACAGGGGCGCTCACGGGAGTCATCGAGTATGGAACGACTGATGATATTTAATAATAGTTTATTAAGTCAACACACATCATCACGTAGACATAGACGAATACAGTTACATCGTATCATAAATCTCCACACTGCAGTTAATACATAATAAGGCCTGTCCAAAGCCTGGCCTAATAATAGCTTCATAACAGCTTCATAAATCTCCACACTGCAGTTAATACATAATATGGCCTGTCCAAAGCCTGGCCTAATAATAGCTTCATAAATCTCCACACCTCAACAAAGCCTGCATCACACGGCAGCTATAATAATCTTCAATATGGCCTAAACAATACTCCATTACTCAACAAAGCCTGCTCACATGGCAGCTATAATAATCTTCATATGGCCTAAACAGTACACCATTACTCAACAAAGCCTGCTCACACGGCAGTTATAATAATCTTCAATATGGCCTCACATCAGCGCTATAATAATATAATGAATCCTACTAGCAATTTCTTACAAAACTGCACACCCGGCAGTTTGCAATAATCTCGCCTTCACTCATCTCAGCGCGACTATATGACAATAGAAGTTAATGGATCCTTACATCTCAAAATACTCACAATACTGCACACCCGGCAGTTTGCAATAATCTCTATGGCCTACACAAATCTTGGCCTACACAAATCTTTACTGCAGTTTATCAAATAGGCTGTACACACAGCAACATATAAAAAAGTCGACATTTTCTTAAGCACTACGTAGGCATACACTATCAAAACCACTGGGACTGGACCTACTCGGTCAACGCCCAAAACTCAACTCCCGTGGGATCACACACTAGTCCCGCCCAAAAAAAACCCGTCACGAGACTCGGCTGTTTTGAACACCGCTCTCGATAATACATGCAGACTAGCTGCGAGCTATTCACATGGCTCAAAACAGTACAGAATAAATACATCTCAACATTTGAGATTAAACAGCGTTCACACGCTTTTCTGTACTCTGTCACTCGAAAATAGGAAAAGATAATTCTATCATAAAGTCAAACAAGCATCCGCTTAATCAAGCGTCGCAACCCGAAATTTAACTTGTCTAAAAAATATTCTAAAGATTACTTCCCTTCCATAAAATCCACTCGCAACAGTTACCACCCCCTCCGGGAAAAAAAATGATTCTATCATTTTTTTGAAAAAACTAACTCCCAAAAACAAAAAATTTAGAAGACAATGAAGCTCTAACATTCTCTTCTTCTTCTTTGATTCTTAGCCGCCGACCGCCAAAGCAGTCAGTGGCCATCACGCCAAGTGGCGTCTTGCAGGGCAACAACAAACTGATTCCACTTTGCTCGGTCGGTGGCCATCCTTCGTACAGTGCCCCAACTCTGGTTCATTCTTTGCATCTCAGCCTCCACAGTCCTCCGCAGTCCACTAGAAAGTGTCTCTGCCATCAATGGTACCTATACCTTGTAGCGGTATGGCAGTTTGTGTACCCTGACAATCCCCAGAGCTATGCCAGTGGGAGTTTTACTCCTGGTAGGTTCAACCAAGCTGGACTGGTCTGTGTGGGTAGGGGTCAGACAAAAGCTGGTACCCTGGTCCTCCAGGTTGGGGGTTTTAGCATAGGGCTTACACCCCTGTCTATGTAAAAAAATCGCACGTTACGGAAACAACAATAAATGGAAAAAATTTGCTGCGGGATGGACATTCGGAGTCTGTGGCTCGTATGACTGTCAGTGGTGAAAGCCGAAAGGAAGCCACTGACATGATAACGGATGTCCTGACCGCAAAACAGGATACAAGAATAGGTTTTTGGAATGTCAGGACAATGTACGAGACAGGTAAACTAAGACAGGTCACGGCAGAAATGAGAAACTATAGGTTACACATTCTAGGGATAAGCGAGAGCAGATGGACAGGGGCAGGAAAGTTAAAACAGCAACAGGAGAAACAGTACTTTACTCTGGAAGAGAGGATGGACAGCACAATGAAGGCGTAGCCATTATTCTACAGAAAGAAATGGAAAGGACATTACTGGAATGGAAACCCATCAACAACAGAAGCTCTAACATATGATTACAAAAATCATCTTATTTTAAATCAAAATTATATCTACAACAAATATCAGCAATAAAGTGTAAAGCAGCAATTAAAGCATACAGCGTAATCAGCTAAGTATAAAAAGTAATTAGCTAAATATACAAATATGATCAGTTTCAAAATTAAGTTAAGTATATTTAGTACAAACCAAACCGAAAACAACCGATCGAAAGAGAAAATACAAGATCAATCAAAAGAAGAATGATCTGTAATAAAGGAAAGTAAGAACTCAGAATATGAGAAAAAAAATCAACAATACCAGATGCTAATAATTAAGTTGGACAATTACATGTAAAATAAATACAGTAATCATAAGTAGATATATTATATCAAGTCATATAACCACTCCAACAATACAACGAATGGAAGTATACGTGTTGAAAGAAGACAAAGTGTACAATTAGAATCAAGTGAAACAAAGATGAGGTACGAAAGTATAAACAAGATATGAAATCCATACCGAAAAGACAACAGAAAAGAAGGAATGAAATGAAGAATAATCACCAAAGACAGATGGAAAGCAAAGGCACGAATGCAGAGAAAGTTAGTAACAATACATACTAATAACTGTTTAGATCAGACAACGTATTTCAAAAAATTATATACAAATATGATCGACAAGCACAAAACAAAATGTCAAAGTATATCTGTACTAACACCACAACAACAAAAAATAGTTTATAACCAAACAAAACCTAATAAGTAATTTAACCAAGTTACAAGAGTTATACATAACTAAAAATAAATAAATTATAGGCATCAAACAAACAAGTAATAGCATTGCTATAACTAATACGACCAACGATCAATCAAGCGCTAAAATAAAAAATACATCATAACAAAAAAACAACTTTTTACAAGAACTAATCAATCTACATAGCAATGATATCGCACTGTCAAATGCTGGGCACACACACAAAAAATTACAATGCCAACAAAAATTCATTTTTTTTTTCAAAAGTACCATACAAACATATTTTTTAATGATAAGTTACATAAAAACAGTATTCAATTTTTAAGTAATTCAAAACCACTAAAAAACTAATAATGAAATCAACTTTTAACAAAATGAGTGAAACATAAAACAAAAATCCTATCTCGAACAAACCTTTAAATCAACACATGTAAATTTAATTTAAGCTTTAAGTTCTTTCGGCTGACAATTACGTTCAGCTCAGCTACAATGCTATTTAGCTATAACTTTATCTCATACTCAACTCTCATGATATACACTATAAATAAATCTACAATCTGCTGCTACTATGAAATATGAAAAAGATCCTATAAAATATTTGCAAAAAATAAATTTCAAAAACAAAAAATAAATTTTTCCAAATAATCTGCTAAGAAAATAATCTACATGCCTGACTGGCAAGAAAATCAAGTTCTGGAAAATCAAAGTTTCACAATATGTTAACAAATCCAAATACAAGATCATTTCTTATACATGCAAGTGCAAGCTTTTTCAAAATTACATCACAACACAACAGATAATTCATATCTTCTCTGTATGTTTTAATATATTAATTAAACATGATATCAAAAACATTTAAATTAAGTGAATAACGAACACTCAGGACTATCTAAAAGTAACCACTACATCAACACAAAAAATGAGTTTGTGCATAGGGCTGGCAATCTCATCATGTACAAAAAAAAATTCTAAACAACACAGTTGCAAAAATCCTAAGTTGAACAGAGGAGTATAAAGGACAATAATTACATGCTACACATTATCAAACACAATAATATATAAATAGCTTAGAAATGTATTAATACGTCATCAAAATACAGACATATAAATAACAATTTAAAAAGATTATGGCAATCAAATGATGCATAGAAATTATCATCATAATATTACAACGAAATTACATGTTATTCCAAAACAACAACATACCGTACTATTATAAAATACAAAAAAAATATTTACTGTCTTAACATTAAAAAAAAAAAATCAGACGCGAAGTCTCCCACTTTCTTGAAAACATGCTTGACCCTCAGCAAGTAACACATCAGATGCTAGTTAGACGCTGTCTGGTTTCGCTTGACTAACCACTCGAGCATAAAGTTGACCTACATATCTGACCGCTAATATGTCACAGAAGCCTTGACTCTTATCGCAAAGTCGCTTCTGTCAAAAAATACAAATGAAAATTTCCATTTTACTCAATGGTGAAAATTAATGAGAAAAAAACGTAGAAGTCAAATTGACAATTACCTAGCACTGTGGCTTGTGTAAAGTACTGGTCTCTTCACGATGTCACTAGCTCTTCCTATCACATGTAGATATCACAGAATACTTGGGGACAACATGACCGCACTTGAACGTCGCCGCTGCCGTAGGCTGAAACAAAGTCCCACATTCACAACAACGAGTAGAGCAAGCAATAGTATTCAAGCATCCACTGTTATTTTTACCCTGTTTACCTTGATTATAAATGACTCTGGGCTCATGTTGAGCAAAATTAGCATAGTTGCGTTTATTATTTTTATCATACTTTCCAAAATTCTTACCATCGCAACTTTGAGATTTGTACTTCTTCTTCTTCTTTCGTTCGCTTGAACTATATTGTCTATATCTGCAATGTTGTTTCTTGTATAAACTTCACTGTCTTTTGTAGTTCATACAGAGGTCCATATAGTTTTGCTTCCAGTGTTGTTTCTCTGGGCCAGTGGGTTTGCCTCAATATATCATATTCGGGGCAATCTTGAAGTACGTGTTCCGCAGTCTGGGGTGCCTGTCCACATGTACACATGGCTGAATTGCCAATCTTGAATTTTGTATACATGTGGCTGCGGAGGCGGTTGTGTCCTTTTTCTGAGGCGCAGAATGACTATTTGTTCTGATCTGTTCATAGCTTGGTAGTCATCCTGCGTTGGTGTTGGTGGCTTTCTGATAGATTTGATCATCTGTTTCTTCTGATGGTACGTAACTGGTACATCCGGTTGCTCGTCTGCAGCACCTTCTTTAGCCAGTCCGTCTGCTCTCTCGTTTCCTGGTATTCCACAATGAGACGGTATCCACTGCATGGCGACCCTGCGCTGGTTGCACAGTTCAGAAAGTATGGCTTGTATACCTGGCAATTTTCTGGACTGAAGTGCTTGGAGTGCTGATCTTGCATCTGTCAGGAATACTACAGGCTGTGGACCGAGATTGGTGTTCAGTAGTTTCTCAGTTGCCACCTTGATTGCCTGGACTTCTGCATCATAGTTGTTACAGAATTTCCCCGTTGGTACTCTGACCGTATCCCGAGTGTTGTTTGGGTATTCTGTGTACACTCCTGCTCCTCCATTCTTTACTGCATTCTGTGCTGACCCATCCGTGTATACTCGGACCCAGAGGTCCTGTGGGTATTCATCATCCAGGAAACTGAGAGTGACTGTCCTACGTTGCACGCTGTTCTGTTCATCCCTGTCGAATATTCCTTTCACTTTTGTGTGGATGTGTACTGGTAGTCCATGCTCCTCTCTCCAAGGGGTTTGTTCTGGTACAGACTTTAGGGGGCTGTTAACTTCAGGCAGGTCTGAGGTTTGTCTACGAAATCGTTTGGCCTGGTGGATAAAGCTGCTTCTTTTCAGTCGCCCCAATTGCTAGGTTTTGGAATCTGTCCTTCATTGGATGGCTCGGCATACAGAGGAACTTTTCTGCCTGTGTTAGCACTTTCGTGTCTCTGCGTTCTCTCAGTGCTTGTATCCTCCCCATTTTCTCCATCTCCACTATAGGCGTTGATTTCATTGCCCCCGTGATGACCCTAAGCGCCTGGTTTTGCACCTTATCTAGCTCTTGTAATGTGGTGTTTGATGCTGGACACCATGCAGCTGACCCATATTCCAGGTGTGGTCGTATGCCCTGCTGGTAAACTTTACTAAGTATTTTCCCGCTGGCTCCCCATGTGGTTCCACTTAGTTTTCTCAGGATGGCTAACTTCCTCCTGGCCTTTGTTGCTGCCTTGTTGATGTGCTGCTTCCATGTCAGCCTATCATCGAATGTAACTCCGAGATAGGTGGGTTGTTTATCTTCTCTCAGGAGCTCTTCGTTTATCTTGATGACACCAGCTTTTTGTTTGGGAGAGAGGGTGAAGAGCGTAGTGCTGCACTTGTCTGTGTTGATGCTGACACACCATCTATTTGCCCATGAGGTTAAGGCATCTATAGCTCTTTGTAGCAGTTTAGTGGCCACTGTTGCATGCTCATCTGTGCACCATATTACCAGGTCATCAGCGTACATTGCCACTTTCATTCCATGTGGTAGTTCAGCAACCAGGTCCTTGATGTAGACTAGGAAAAGTGTGGGGGAAAGAACCCCTCCCTGAGGGACGCCATGACGCAGTAGAATTTTCTTACTCTTGAGGCCATCTAGTTGTACTCGGGCTCTTCTGTTATGCAAGTATGCTTTCACCCATTTGTACATCTTACCATTCACTCTACAATTTCTCAGTTTCTTCAGAAGCCCTTCTTTCCAAACCTTGTCAAATGCTTTCCTTAGATCTATCCATGCTGCTAGTACCAGTTTCTTATCATGGAATGCATCCTCAATCTCTTAGGAAAGGTAAGTTGCCTGATCTTCGGTGGAATAACACTGCCTAAAGCCCGCCTGCTGTGGTACAAGAAGGTTTTCACTTTCAAGGTACCACTGTAGCCTGAGGTTGATGATACGTTCCATTGTTTTGCAGAGGCAGCTTGTAAGGCTGATTGGTCTGTAGCTGGAGGCAGTGGAACTGTCTTTTCCTGGTTTTAGGAGTGGTATCATGATTGCTTCCCTCCAGGTCTGTGGAACTCTGCCTGAGTTCCAACAGATATTGAAGATCTGCAGCAGCTTGGTTTTTGCTGCTGTTCCCAAGTTCTTAATCATTTCATTGGACACTCCATCAACTCCTGGCGACTTTCTCATTTTCAATTTGGATATTGCAAGCTCCAGTTCTCTGAATGTGATTGGTGCCTCCATAACTTCAGGTATGGTTCCATCTCGTCCTGCGTGTTGTTGTTTCTCATGAGTCTCCTGTTGCTTCTCTGGGCTAACTTCGATGTTGTTGTCTTTAGCAAAGGAGTCTGCAAAGTGATCAGCTGCCTGTTTTCCCATGAGGATGTTTCCATCTTTGTACAGAGCAATCCTTGAGTTTCTCCCTGTACCTTCATCGTTAAGTTGTTTTACCAGCTTCCACAGTTTCCTCGTATCTCTTTCGAAGTTCAAGGACTCTGTTTTCTCCTTCCAGCTTCTTCGCCTGGCCTGCAACTTGGCCCTTTGAAATTTGGCCTTAGCTTGCTGGTAGTTATTGTGGTGTTCTTGGCATGGACTGGTCTCTGCCTGCTTTCGAGATGTTTCCACGTCGTTGTGCAGCTGCTCTAGTTCACTATTCCAATATGGTTTGTAGTGCTTACGAGAGCCCCTCTAGGTATTGTTTCACGAGCAGCCTGTAATATGCATCTGCTGAATTCATTGACTAGCTTATTGATGTCTTTGTCTACAGTCAGATCTCTAGCCAGTATACTAGTACGGTGCTGGTACATTGTCCAGTCTGCCTTCTTGTAGTTCCACCTAGAGAGAGTGCTGCTCTCCTTGACAAGTTCATTTTCCACAATTAGGAAGACTGGCCGGTGGTCGCTGCCTCCAAGTTGTTTCCCTACAACGCGTGTGGTGTTCCACTCCAGGCCGGGTGAGTGGAATGCCAGGTCTGGTGTAGAGGTGGTGTACCATGATCTCGATTAGAAGGTTGGTGGGTCGATTGGCTGGTCAATCAGGATAAGTCCATTGTCATCCTGCCAGTTTTCAAGCTCCTCACCTCTCCTGTCCATGTGATCATAGCCCCAGCTCTGCGAGTGGCTGTTGAAGTCTCCGCATACAATCAGTCTTTCTTTTGCTGGGATTGTATCTAGTGCCAGTGGGCTGTCGCTCGGACAGTAGTAGTTGAGCAGGTGGAATTCTGAACTTTCTGTCCTGAGATGAAGCATCTGGTATTCCGCCCCCTCCATATATGTTTCAAGCTGACATGCACTGATGTTATTCCTCACGAGTGTCAGTATTCCACCCTTTCGCCTGTCTATTCGGTCAGATCGGTAGCACTGGTAGCCTCTGATTTTGAAGGCTATATGGTTGTTGAGGTGGGTTTCTTGCAAGCAACATACATTTACTTGCTCTTCATTCAAGATATTTTCGAGCTCTAATTTTTTGCTGTAGCCGTCTTTTTACTATTGACGCCTTCAGCATTCCAGTGCATTATTTTAAATGGTCTTTTCTTTGCTTGGCCAGTAGCTCTATTCTCATGCCTCCTGGTTCCACGGGGCTATTGAGAAGGACCCCCAGTAGTAGGGGTTGGGCCCTTCCGAGGCAGAGGGCCCGGCACTGCGCCTGCCTGGGTGTCCGTCACAGGGCGAGTGCCATAACGTTTTGCAGATATAGGCATACTTCCATAGCGCATGTGCGTGGCATCCTGATTGCTGTGGTGCGCCTCTTGGCTGGTTGCCTCCGTCTTTAGCACCTTGACTTGCTAGGGCAGACTGTGGTCTTGCTCGAGTGTAGGAGGGCCTGGCCAGTCTTTGTTTTTCAGCCGCTGATGGCTGTACTTGAGCCCCATCTCCACGTCAAGGAGCTGGCCTTGATAGGGTGAGATTTGTTAAATTGTTTACTGTGTCTTGGAGAAGGAAAATTATTATTTACTGATCTCCCTTGTACTGTTTAATCTTGGGGTTATCTCTCTTACTAGAACTGTTTTTCATTTCCCCTATGGGAATATATTTACCAATTGTTTCAAACTGACTGTGCTGAGTTTGACAACTAGCAAGAACAATAATATCTCTATTGTCTCGTATATGGATTTCATCCTTGGAACAAGTAGTAATAGCCTTGACACCCGCTATTAATTTCTGAGTATTTCCAATAGTAGACAAATGTTTGCTCTTAAGAGTTTTGACCTGAACTTTATCATCTTTCTTTTCATGATTAACAGAACTGGCTGTTACACTAGAATCTTTGTTGTTCTGACGCCAAGAATTATTACTCGAGTCATCAGTAATATTAGAACTTGGAAAGTTATATTTCCCACGAAAAGATCTATATTTACTATGTATGACCTCTCTATGAGCAAAAAGTGTATGGGGCTGACTTTTCGCAACTTTCTGTCTATCACTGTCAACATTGACAGAAGACCACATCTTGTTATTCAAGACAATGTCAAGCAGGCCATCTACTCGTTTCCTTGCTTCTGAAATTTCAATATCTTTATGTGAAATCTCTTCACTAAGTTTCTTACTCACATTCTCAATCCTAGCCCCCTTCTCTTTCTCACCCTTTAACTCTTTTAATCCCTTTTCCTCATCCACCTCTTTATTTGTTCTCCTCTGTGTCAACTCTATCTGAAGTGCCTTGGTCTCAGTATCCTGGCTATATGTAAGCTCATCAACCTTTCTGGAAATACCACATTCTTTTCTTTAAGTTGGCGACCGAGGACAATATTATAGTTCAATAGACCAACAAGTGTTTTATTATAGGACTTTTCACGTTCCTTGGTCTGAATTTCCAACTAATCATACATCTGTTTATTTTGTTGGGCCTCCTGTGTAAGATTTTTCACCTTAATATCCTTATCTTTCATCTTAGCCTCCAACTTTTTGATCTTACCTAATGCAGAATTCAAACTTGCTTGCACACTAGCAAGTTCCGAGTTTGACTTATGCAAATCACTCGTAAGTCTAGACACTGTTTCATGTACTCTACTCACTTCAGCAGTACCCTCTAAGAAGTTTTCCCTTTGTTGTTTTTTTCTTCTTAATTCCTCATCTTCTAACTTCTTTTTCTGATCATCAGACATGTCGTTGCGCACTATCTTACTTATACTCTTCAATATCTGACTGCGCTCAACACCAATATATTTGTGCGAAAACAATCGAAGATCCATAAGCAGTAACCCCGCTAAATCTTTAGCCATCCTTAGATGAGAGACAGAATGAAAATTCTCCTCAGCAAAATACTTTAGGGCTCTTGACGCATTAACAAAAAATCTGTCTATCACATGGTATTCTAGTTCTGAGCCTTTTAATCCCTGAAAATCTCTACCTTCTTCACATACATATTCCAACATAGGCCTCATATCCTCAGGATCTGTATCACAATCCATAGTGACTTACCTACACAGTCAACTATATATGTAATCACTTATACTTATGACAAATTATTGTCGCAAGAGGTTGGACAATTACCTTTCCAGCTCACAAAGTTAACTATTTGTCAAGAAATGAGATTATTCCTCAATTCTGTATCACCAATTCCTTTTTATAGCACCTTTATCAAGTCACATCATTATCAGGAAAATCGACATATGTCAACAGCCATTAACACCTATGCAAAAAATCTTAATCATATGTCAAATTAGACATAAACAACAATAACAACAGAATGAGCAATTAGGAAGGCCTAATGACATGCATGAAGTGACACAATTTACACAACAAAAAATCACTTATCTGTCAATAATCCCGTTCCTTTCCGCCACGACACTGGATATCACATAGACTGCGGGAAAGCACTGGAACTTGATTCGTTTCTCTTCAGGTAATTGCTTCAAAATAATATGTGCTTAACAATGCACAAGTTGACAGGAACCGTAATACAGCACACACCGCAACTCTTGACTCTTCTGTAGTCTGAAATGTACACGGCAACTCCGTGAATCATAACATCTTGAACTTGTGATGGTGATAACTGGCACAGGTAACCCGATTGTTGCAGGAATCTGTCACAACCCGTACAAATGCTGGTACAAATACTGTCCAAGTCTAATTGAACTTCCTTGACCACTGCAGACGTTGTTGTGGTCTATAGGCATGAAATAGGACGTCAACTGATACTGGTGTAAAGTTGCATACTACCACGAATAAGGCGTGCGTGGTTTCTCAAATGCGCCACACAGGCAGATAATAACTAGGTCGAAGTTCTGAAGTACAGGAGATTCAAGCCACGCCCACACAGGGCTAATTATAAGAAAGTTAAGTTCACTGAACCTCTTGTCACGTGAATGTCATATGTATTCGTCCCAACTTGTAATGACTGGTCCACTAGATATGTTATGGTCTGGTGGACAGAATTTGATTCAATTTAAACTCTTGCTTCCAGTACATATCACTTTAGAGGTAACAGTTTCTTAATCGCATACGCCACACAGGCACTTCTTTAAATGATATCAAATGATACAGATACCAATACTATGCCACTTAGGCTATCGACGCGAATATCGTAGATGTCAGATCCTGTTAACTGAAAACCACCAAATGATACGTAGCTGTGGGATGATACATCTGGTTACCAAATGTTGCTAACGTAATTGTTATAGTCCTGTTAAACTGGATACACCAACTGATAAGAGACGTGTTTGAAATAAGTGAAGTGAGTGTGATTGTGTGCTGGCAAAGTCGTTCACACAACAGGGGCGCTCACGGGAGTCTTCAAGTAAGGAACGACTGATGATATTTAATAATAGTTTATTAAGTCAACACACATCATCACGTAGACATAGACGAATACAGTTACATCGTATCATAAATCTCCACACTGCAGTTAATACATAATAAGGCCTGTCCAAAGCCTGGCCTAATAATAGCTTCATAACAGCTTCATAAATCTCCACACTGCAGTTAATACATAACATGGCCTGTCCAAAGCCTGGCCTAATAATAGCTTCATAACAGCTTCATAAATCTCCACACCTCAACAAAGCCTGCATCACACGGCAGCTA
Organism: Oreohelix idahoensis; assembly: GCA_024509875.1. Lineage (NCBI taxonomy): Eukaryota > Metazoa > Mollusca > Gastropoda > Stylommatophora > Oreohelicidae > Oreohelix > Oreohelix idahoensis. The sequence goes on from JAMPIV010000347.1 coordinate 557,472, forward strand.
TAATAATCTTCAATATGGCCTCACATCAGCGCTATAATAATATAATGAATCCTACTAGCAATTTCTTACAAGACTGCACACCCGGCAGTTTGCAATAATCTCGCCTTCACTCATCTCAGCGCGACTATATGACAATAGAAGTTAATGGATCCTTAATTTAAAAATACTCACAATACTGCACACCCGGCAGTTTGCAATAATCTCTATGGCCTACACAAATCTTGGCCTACACAAATCTTGGCCTACACAAATCTTTACTGCAGTTTATCAAATAGGCTGTACACACAGCAACATATAAAAAGTCGACATTTTCTTAAGCACTACATAGGCATACACTATCAAAACCACTGGGACTGGACCTACTCGGTCAACGCCCAAAACTCAACTCCCCTGGGATCACACACTAGTCCCGCCCAAAAAAAACCCCATCACGAGACTCGGCTGTTTTGAACACCGCTCTCGATAATACATGCAGACTAGCTGCAAGCTATTCACATTGCTCAAAACAGTACAGAATAAATACATCTCAACATTTGAGATTAAACAGCGTTCACACGCTTTTCTGTACTCTGTCACTCGAAAATAGGAAAAGATAATTCTATCATAAAGTCAAACAAGCATCCGCTTAATCAAGCGTCACAACCCGAAATTTAACTTGTCTAAAAAATATTCTAAAGATTACTTCCCTTCCATAAAATCCACTCGCAACAATTACACGGAAAGTTAATATTTTTTTGTTTATTTTATTTTTTAAAAATTTTGATAAGAGATTACATTTTTTTTAATGTAGTTGTCAGTTGTGTGTATGTCTGTGCACGCGAGTGCAATAGTGTGTGCGTGTGTGTGTGGTAAGGAGGGGAAGGGGGGGGGGGAGAATGGGGAGAGAAGTTTCAATTAACACATAAGGAAGGGAAACCCGAGGCCTGTAAACAGTAAATTAATATTAGACAAACATAAAGGTATGTTTTCAGGCACTCGTAAGAAATAAAGAAGTAGAACACTTAGACAACAGAAAAACAACAGACGTGAGTGGCTTACCCAGGGTTCGAACCCCGTACCTTCCGTACGACAATACCGCCTAGCTATACAAGTGAATCACACTAACCTCACGGCCAGCTAGGCATCCCCAAAAAAGGATGCTTTACTGACAGGTCATCAGTGCGAAACACAAGATAACACCGAAAGTTTACAATGGGCACCCCAGCCTATTAATGACGCAATCACTAGCTGGCCGTGAGGTTAGTGTGATTCGCTTGTATAGCTAGGCGGTATTGTCGTACGGAAGGTACGGGGCTCGAACCCTGGGTAAGCCACTCACGTCTGTTGTTTTTCTGTTGTCTAAGTGTTCTACTTCTTTATTTCTTACGAGTGCCTGAAAACATACCTTGATGTTTGTCTAATATTAATTTAGAGAAGTTTCAATATTTCTCTGAAGAAAGACAATCTTGTTGGAAAGAATACACCTAGATTATTTGCAGTTATCGCCCATTTCACTGATGATAGCTATTGTTAGTGCATTAAAACTCTTACTATCTGGCAAGCCCCGTGAAGTGGCGCGTCTTTAGTACCAATTTTACGGCTCGCCACTTCACGGGGCTTTTTACATGAAGTCTGTATCGGCAAAGAGTTAATGAAAAATTGTCGATGTTTTATCCAACCAATGACTTCCTGTATCAGTCTGTTTACAAATATAATAGCGGCAAAGAGTTAATGATAAAATTGTGTTTTATCAATTTAAAGTCACTTCCTGTATTCAGTCTGTTTACAAATATTAGCGTGGTTATCGTTTTGATGAGTTATTAAGTTCGATTTTTAGTGTTTTGTTCGGCTGTTGATTGATCGTAAACAAATTTGTTCTAACCAAAATGGCTTCATCTTCAAACGATTGTAAGCAAAGGTTATCGGCGGTGCAAGCAGCACGACTTATTTCTTCTTGGATCGAACATGAGGATGATCAGTTATCGAGTGATAATGACAGTTCAGATTCAGAATATATCTTGCCCAGCGAAGATATATGTAATCAAAACACTGAATCAGATGAGAAGGGGGCGTTTCCCCTAGCTGGTTCTGTCAGTAGTACTAGCACCAGAAATGCCAGGCCAGTGAAAAGACAAGGAAAAGGTAAAGCTCCCATGAAGAAAAGATTAAAAGAAGATAATCTAGATCAACCCATAAAGAAGCAGAATCCACAAGTACTGATGGTAATACAAGTACAATGAATGAGGAAATTAGGTGGAATGAAGTTGATGCTGGCTCAACACGAAATGCTTTCCGCTTTGTACCGCCTCATGCTAGGATTACAGGTGTGAATCCAAATATTATACCTGATAATTCTTCTGCATTTTATTGTCTCAAAGCTCTTTTAACTAATGAGATTATAGATGAGCTTACTGTTTCTATAAATGAATATGCTGATCGACTCTGTCAGTCAAATTCAGAAACGGCGACAAAAAGATCTGTCTATCAAAACTGGTATCCAGTTACATCTCCAGAACTGTGCAAGTTTTTTTGCTGTGATAATAGCAATGGGAATTGTGAAAAAACCAGCCATTAGTGATTATTGGTCTAATGAAGGCTTTATGCAAACTCCCTGGTACAGACAGATGTTTACACGGGATAGGTTTCAGATGTTATATCACACGATGTTTCATGTGAGTGATGTAGACGCACAAGGTAAAGCAAAGATCGAACCATTTCTACAGAAAATGTTATCTAGATTCCAGGAAGCATTTTACCCTTACAAGGAGCTGTCTTTGGATGAAATGGTAATTGGATGGAAAGGCAGATGGGCTCACAAAATGTTCAATGCCTCTAAACCCAAAAAATATCATGTGAAGACATTCGGTCTTTGCGACAGTAGCACAGGGTATGTAGTAAATTTGTTGATATACTTTGGGGCCAATACTTCTTACAGTCCAGATATTGATGTAAATAGCCAGCAAGCCATCAAAGTTTTTGACACTTTGCTACAACCATGTGGAAAAGGTCATCACATCTATGCTGATCGATATTACACAAGTGTGCCGTTGCTTCAATATCTGAATAACAGGAGTCATTATTTCACTGGGACTGTCAACGTTAATCGAAAGAACTTCCCAAAAGAGCTGAAAACTACACAGCTAATGCATATGGAAATGAAATGGTATATGGAGCAAGAAAAAAGATTTTTATGTGTAATGTTTAGGGACAAAAAAGCAAAAAAAAACCATGCATTCTTGTTTCAAGTTGCGCAACAGTGGAAAGCAAGGACATCACCAATTGCTTTGGTGAAACAAAAAATAAACCACTGATGATTGATGATTACAATCAATGTATGAATGGATGTGACAGAGTGGACCAAAGCATTGTAACATATGGCACATTTAGCAGAAGAACAAGAAAGTAGTGGAAAAAAATTTTCTTCTGGATTTTTGAAATAGCTCAGCTCAATGCGTATAAATTATTTGCACTGTCAAGAACAACAAATGCCAAAAAACAGAGTCTTCTTCAATTTAAACGGCAACTTGTCAGTGAGCTCTCTCTTGTTGCTGCTGTGGATTTCCAGCAAATTCCTCCCAGGATTGGACATGGCAATCAAGTGAACAATCCAGTCAACAGACTAGGAGGAACAAACCATTTAATTAAAAAATCCAAGTCTCATCGCAACTGTGTCGTTTGCAGCACCCCTCAAGTAAGGGTCAGGACATCCTTTTATTGTGAAGGATGCACAAATAATCCCCATCTACATCCAAATAACTGTTTTGCTGCTTATCATGAAAGGAAATAGTTTGTGGTAAATATCAGTTGTGCATAAAGTGTGTACATAGTTTATTTTCGTCATGATTTTTCAATATGTGACCTGAACATTTCAAAAGGAAACATTTTTATTTAGTATTCAAAACAAGTGAAACTTGTCTGTGTTCCGTATAATTGGATGAAAGTGGTTCTAGGAGTTCCAGGCTTCAAAATTGGATTATTTTTGTGGGTAAGTACAACTTTTTTCCCCATTTTTTAATATTTTAAAATTGTTCTGCACTCATTACTGTATATGTTGCATGCATGTTTAACACCACTTAACAATTAGGTTAGGTGCATGTCAAAGGGGTTTCATTTCTCTATATTTAGATAAATATAAAACTTTATGTTATCATATAAATAAAATTTATTTAATGTTACGGTAGTCATGTCTGTAAATAAAGGTTAAAATATTTGTGCGCTTAATATACCAAAAAATTCAAATTGTGATAAAAACTTTATTTGCGCTCAGAAACAACTCCAACTTTCCTACATTATGTGAAAATGGATGTACTTTAAAATGAAAGTAGGTTTAGGGGGAGAAGTTTACCAGAATTAATTCTAAATATTGATAAGGACAATTTGTTTTTCAATTTTTTTATCTTTTTAAATTTTTCTGCATTTGCATGTATGTTTAAAATAAGGTTTCATTTCTCTATATTTAGATATATAACATTCATTATAAAAATGTTAAAGGGGGTTAAAATATTTGTGTGCTTTGCAATGTTGCTAAAATATGACCCATGTCAAAAAATTTTCTTTATGTTATCAATTGTGATAAAAAAATAAAGGTTTATTTTTTGCTTTATCTAAATATACCCAAAAAATTCAAATTGTGATAAAAACTTTATTTGTGCTCAGAAACAGCTCCAACTTTCCTACATTATGTGAAAATGGATGTACGAGGCGTGTTCAAATGAAACCCGACCGTGCTGCGCCAAGTGGACATTCGTAGGAGGAGCATGATGACGCCACATCTGACGTAATAAGCACATACGCATGTACAAGTGTGTAAGTGTTCATTCTCCTAGTATTCATTGGTTGTGCTGCAGACCGTTAAAATAATAGCCGGTGTGATAAGGAATCCGTCCAAAAAATTCAAGTCACAGATTTCCGCCGGTACGGTTATGCTGACCGTATTTTTTTACCATGAAGGGCTTCTACTGGTAGACTTTAAAAAGCCTGGCGTGAACATCAATGCCATCCGCTACAAAGACACACTAGACAACCTGCATACAGCCATCAGGAATAAACGACCCGGCATGCTTTCGCGTGGTGTGATTCTGTTGCACGACAATGCTCGTCCACATGTTGCGAACATTGTGCAGGAAGCGTTAGCAAGGAAAAGGTGGGAAGTTCTGCCACACCCAGCCTACAGCCTCGATCTGTCACCATGTGACTTTCATTTGTTCGGACCCTTTAAAAAATCTCTAAAGGGACAATGATTCGACTCCGGTGCAGACGTCAGGGCCTCGGTGACCAAATGGTTCAATAAGCAACCAAAGTCATTTTTCTCAGACGGCATCCGCCATCTACCCAAGCAGTGGGATGCGTGTCTGAATGCCTATGGTGACTATTTCTAAAGGACCCCAGTGAGTACTTGCTTCATAACAATTGCTGTATTTAATTCTACTACTCCAGCTGATGTACCTTACATATATTTGTTATAAAGCCACTGGGACGGGTTTCATTTGAACACACCTCGTACTTTAAAATGAAAGTAGGTCTAGGAGTAGAAGTTTACCAGAATTAATTATACATATTGATAAGGACAATTTGTTTTTCAATTTTTTATCTTTTTAAATTTTTCTGCATTCATTACTGCATATGTTGCATGCATGTTTAAAATCATTGAATAATTCAGTTAAGTGCATGTCATAGATGTTTCATTTTTCTACATTTTAATATATAACACTTTATGTTATCATTATAAATAAGTTACTTAATGCAAAATCAGTAACGGTAGTCATGTCTGTAAATAAAGGTTAAAATATTTGTGCGCTTTATCTAAATATACCAAAAAAATTCAAATTGTGATAAAAACTTTATTTGTGCTCAGAAACAGCTCCAACTTTCCTACATTATGTGAAAATGGATGTACTTTAAAATGAAAGGTTTAGGGATAGAAGTTTACCAGAATTAATTATACATATTGATAAGGACAATTTGTTTTTCAATTTTTTTATCTTTTGAAATTTTTCTGCATTCATTACTGCATATGTTGCATGCATGTTTAAAATCATTGAATAATTCAGTTAAGTGCATGTCATAGATGTTTCATTTTTCTACATTTTAATATATAACACTTTATGTTATCATTATAAATAAATTACTTAATGCAAAATCAGTAAACGCAGTCATGTCTAAAATTGTACTCTCTGAAATCAGCTCGTAAAAGCGCAGTTTTTGAGCACGTATATTAAGAGTTAAAAACCTGTGTTTAAAATATTTTTTCAATATTTTTATTTTCTTCTTTGTAGTGTTATTTTTTTTTTTAAATTAAGTTTAAGTCAAATGTAATCGATCCGCTAATGACATTATGAGTTTGTGAAAAATGAGTCCAGAGCACAGGAGGTGGATTTCAGTAAATTACACGGAAAGTTAATATTTTTGTTTTTTTAATTTTGATAAGAGTTGTAAATTACAATTTTTTTAATGTAGTTGTCAGTTGTGTGTATGTCTTTGCACACGCGTGCAATAGTGTGTGTGAGGAAGGGGGGGGGGGGGGAATTTTCAATATTTCTCAAGAGAGACAATCTTGTTGGAAAGAATACACCTAGATTATTTGCAATTATCGCCCATTTCAGTGATGATGCAATACAAACAAACAAAATTAATATTCATTTTAATTTTATTATATTTACAACTGATTATTGTATTGTCGTGGGGAATGCACAACTATGCCATGTTTCAGAGCTATTGCTCATCTGGAAGTGATTGAAAAATCGATTGCAAGATCTACCTCACGGTAGAAGGGGAACGACTAAGTAAGTAAGAATTTGAGTAACCACTTTCAAGGGCGAGCAGTGAATCCTGCATGCACCCTCTTGCTGTGGTGATGTATTCTTCTGAAGTCCACATGGCCAGGTCATCAGCATAGAGGGAGTTGTAGACATGCTTGTGGATGTTTTCTGTTATATCATTTATATACATAAGGAAGAGTGTTGGGGAAAGGACCCCACCATGTGGGACTCCATGTTCCATTGCACTCTAGCTGTTCTGTTTGTTAGATAGTGACTGATCCGGTTATACATTCTTCCACAGACTCCATATTTAAGCATTTTAACTCTTAGCTCATCTTTCCAAACTGTATCAGATGCTTTCTCCATGTCAACCCAGACTGGCTAATGTGTGCTTTCCTTCTTGGAAAGCATCTTCGATTTCCTGTGTAATGTAGGTGACTTGGTCCTCTGTAGACCTACGTTGCCTGAAGCCTGTATGTTGGTGCAGTAGAATTTGTTTTTTCTTCGAGTTTGCCAACTTAATCTGGTATTTGATCATTCTCTCCATAAGCTTTCCCGTGCAGCTTAGAAGGCTGATGGGTCTGTAGCTGTTGGGGTCCATTCAGTCTTTGTCCTTTTTAAGGATTGGAACTAGTACTGCTTCTTTCCAGGCCTGTGGTACTATTCCGTACTTACAGCTATAGTTCATAATCTTGAGGAGGGCCTTCTTGGCATTAGACCCTAGCCGTTTAAGCATGTCATTTGTTACCCCGTCTTCCAGGGGACTTTTTTTGCTTAAAGGATACAATGGCTGCCTCTAGCTCTCTCATGGTGAGGTTTACTGTCATGTGCTCTTCTGGAACCATTGATATATTTTGGTAAAGTTCTTTCTCTTTGATAATTTCCTGTTTTCTGTCAGGTGGAGCATTTATCTGGCTCTCATGTGAGAATTTTTTTGCAAAGACATTTGCTGCTTCTTTCTTTGTGAGTATTTTCTCTTTTTTTTTTTTTAAGGGCTTTTTCCTTGTTTTGATCCAGCTATTTTTGGTCGAACAGTTTAATGTTTTCCTGTATTTTGCAGAGAAAGTTTTGTAGGCGATGTTTGCCTCAATTTTTTATCCTTTTCTGCTACATATCTGGCCTCTGTTATATGTTCTTCCAGTTCTTTGAGTTCTTCTGTCCAGTATGGCTTATAATCTTTCTTGCCCCTCGTGTTATTGATTCTATGGCAACTTTCAGAACTGCTTTATTAAATCCGTCAGCTATTTCTCCAATTCTTTTGTTTTGGGTGTTTATCAAGGCACAGTATTCATCTTGTCAGTGGAAGGTCAATGAACAACCTTAAGTCATGAATATGGATTAGACATTAACATAGAGAAAACAAAAACTATGATAATCAGCAAAACAGACGATTAGCCCTCATTGAAGATAAGCATAAGTGGGAAAATCCTGGATCAAGTCAAGAGCTTCTCATTTGTTAGTTATATAATAACAGAAAATGGCAAATGTGAAACAGAATTCAAAAAGAGAATAGGAATGGCCAAAACTACATTCAATAACATGAGACAAATACTGGCATCTAAACAGTTAACTCACAAATTAAAACTGAGAATCACAAAGTGTTATATATATATATACGGAGATCCATTGTAGCTGACCTTCTTTGCGGAGAATGCAGCTGATGATGAAGATTAATAGGATGGCTGTCGAGTGGTCTTAAGTGACGTACATAGTAAGTGGAGGATAGTCTGTACCTCCCTTGCATCAGCTCAAATGATGTCAGAGTCCTTCTCGCTGTTATGTTATGTTAACCTGTATCAGTCACCATAATGAACAGATATGTACATATACATTTTCATGTTATTAACCATCTGCATTTTTTTTAAAATACATAGTGCATGGCAGTGTGGCATTGTCTCCATTATTTTATTTCAGGTTTGATAACCATTAGTGTTGCTTCTTATGAGTGAATTATCATACCATTTATTTCTTCATGCCAGGTCTCAGGAAAGTAACAGATGATATGAAGACTTACAAAAACCCCTCCCTCCGTCTACCCTCCGGTCCTCTCAAGCCTGTAGTTCCCCCAAAACCTGCCTTCTTGTCTAAGGCACCACCAGTAGTTCAGAGTGTCCCTGGCCAAGCACCAATCATTGAACTACAGGGCAAGAAATGGCGTATTGTAAGTTCCATCAAGTTTTTGTTGTAATGTAAAGTAAGCCTAGAACAAATGATGATGACGTTTAAAACATTTAAGTGAAAAGTGAAAGCAGAGAAAGTAAGCATAGAACAAATGATGATGATGACATGTAAATGAAAGAGAAACTAAGCCTAGAACAAATGATGATGATAACATTTAAAACATTTTAGTGAAAACAGACAGTAAGCCCAGAACAAATCGTGATGTTGATGACATTTAAAACAGAGAAAGTAAGCCTAGAACACATGATGAGGACATTTAAAACATTTCAGTGAAAATAGAGAAAGTAAGCCTAGAACAAATGATGATGACATTTAAAACATTTCGGTGAAAGCAGAGAAAGTAAGCCTAGAACAAATGATGATGACATTTAAAGCATCTCAGTGAAAACAGAGAAAGTAAGCCTAGAACAAATGATGATGACATTTAAAGCATCTCGGTGAAAACAGAGAAAGTAAGCCTAGAACAAATGATGATGACATTTAAAGCATCTCAGTGAAAGCAGAGAAAGTAAGCCTAGAACAAATGATGATGACATTTAAAGCATCTCAGTGAAAACAGAGAAAGTAAGCCTAGAACAAATGAAGATGACATTTAAAACATTTCAGTGAAAATAGAGAAAGTAAGCCTAGAACAAATGATGATGACATTTAAAACATTTCGGTGAAAGCAGAGAAAGTAAGCCTAGAACAAATGATGATGACATTTAAAGCATCTCAGTGAAAACAGAAAGTAAGCCTAGAACAAATGATGATGACATTTAAAGCATCTCAGTGAAAGCAGAGAAAGTAAGCCTAGAACAAATGATGATGACATTTAAAGCATCTCAGTGAAAACAGAGAAAGTAAGCCTAGAACAAATGAAGATGACATTTAAAACATTTCAGTGAAAATAGAGAAAGTAAGCCTAGAACAAATGATGATGACATTTAAAACATTTCGGTGAAAGCAGAGAAAGTAAGCCTAGAACAAATGATGATGACATTTAAAGCATCTCAGTGAAAACAGAGAAAGTAAGCCTAGAACAAATGATGAAGATGACATTTAAAACATTTTGGTGAAAGCAGAGAAAGTAAGCCTAGAACAAATGATGATGACATTTAAAGCATCTCAGTGAAAACAGAGAAAGTAAGCCTAGAACAAATGATGATGACATTTAAAGCATCTCAGTGAAAGCAGAGAAAGTAAGCCTAGAACAAATGATGATGACATTTAAAGCATCTCGGTGAAAGCAGAGAAAGTAAGCCTAGAACAAATGATGATGACATTTAAAGCATCTCAGTGAAAACAGAGAAAGTAAGCCTAGAACAAATGATGATGACATTTAAAGCATCTCGGTGAAAACAGAGAAAGTAAGCCTAGAACAAATGATGAAGATGACATTTAAAACATTTCAGAGAAAGTAAGCCTAGAACAAATCATGATGATGATGACATTTAAAACAGACAGTAAGCCTAGAATAAATCATGATGATGATATTTAAAACATTTCAGTGAAAACAGAAAGTAAGCCAGTTTCATGGCCAGTCAAAAGGGTTTGATTGTCTGTACTTTATCCTTGTGTGTACTTTTCATAAGCATCCATTTAGCAGAGTGGTTAGAGTGTTTGCTGTCACGAGAGGGTAGATTATTATTGAAATTATTAAATATCCTGGACACAAAGTTGTATCAGGTAATACCAGGATAGTGCCAGATAAGAGTCTGGTCTTATAAGTAATACCCCCTTCTCTGAAAAGAGTAAGGGTGTATAGACATCAGAGGTAGGATCAAGCTGTATAAGTTCCTAGAGAAGATGGTAATATATTACTCTAAGTTCCTACTTGCTCCTCTCCAGATCCTCCTCTGATAATATTATTATTATTAGCTCTGCTAGGAGTATTAACTAAACTATCTACCAACAAGAACTATAACTTAACTTAAATAATTTAAGTAAGTCTGCTGGTAAATATTTACAATTTATGTTTACAAATCTTATTTTCTGCTTGAAAATCTTTCAAGAAACTCAAAATGCAATTACAAAAACAAATAAATAACACACTTGAAAACCAGTGTTCAAAGTTATTTACAGTCTTTTAAAATTATATAAATGTTCTCTTTAAGCTGAAATCACTTTGTTGAAGAAAGTCTTTATCTAGTATTGCTTCAAACTTGTTCACAGTTACTTAAGTTTGTCTATTTCTGACTAGGACGGGTGCCTAGATAAAATGCTTTGCTGGATCATCATAAACTATTTTGTGGTGATGATGGAATAACTGAACAGTAGCCTTCTGTGGCTACTTATCTTGAAGTCTTGATTTTGTAGTCTGTTCCATCTTGGGTCTGGCAAGAAAACTGTGTTTCCTCCAGGTGATAGGATTGGATGACCGTCCCTATGGCATCAAGGGCACTCGCACCACTAGCTCCTATATTAGAGTCAAGCTCCTTAAGGTGGACATTAGTTACAGGATACTACCTGAAATATATTTAATTTCACCACTATATTGCCTATCTCTTTATCACAGAAGTAGGAGATGAGAGAAAGTTTTATACGACAGAGTGCAGATAGACGCACAGGGCACAATAGCAGTAATAACATAATCCAGTTCACTGTGAATATATCTTACTCTAATTCCTTGGTTGTAGCTATCTGTCCATGATTCGCCTCCATACATTTATTAGGTCGTGTGTAAAATACTACATAATATCTCAAACAATACAGTAAAACAATTCCTTTCATCCTTCCTTATGTTCCTGGTGGGTGGTCCATTCCTTCAAGAAATAATTCTTTAAATACTTTTCTAAAACTATTGACACACTTTTGCTACCATTCTCAATTTATTTGAATATTCACAGGCTTGGCTTTTGCCTCCAGAAATTTACACGGTGGTTCAAACACATCTACACATTTCCTAACGCACACTGGAATTAATCAATAGAAATACATATAATTATATACATATAATTATATATATATATATATATATATATATATATATATATATATATATATATATATATATATATATATATATATATATATATATATATATATATATATATATATATATATATATATTCTTTCTTACTCTCAGGCACATACAGTCGAGCTGTTAATGGTTATTATGGTCTGCTCTCAGATACAGATGGCAAAGGCACATTTCATTAACACTTTTACCGCTCGCTGTAGTTTTCAAAATATTATGGCCTCAATTTGCATTATGCATGGTCTTTTATATGTCACATCCGGCGACAGAGAAAACAGTTGCCGAGATGTGCTTGAGTTCCCAAAAATGTATGCCTAATTTGTCTCGATGTGCAAATATGAAAACCTAAGATTTTAATTATCTTCCTTATTCCTGGAACGATTTTCTTCACCTAAGGCTTAAAATATGCCCTGAATTAATCTTCATCCATCTAAATAATTGACTTTCTATTACATTCTTCAGTTTTATTCTATGCGTAGCCTAAACAGCAAAATTTTGGACTTGCCTGATGTCCCGATGCATTTAACTCGAGATTTCTCCATTCCTATAGCATTTCCCAGGGAAATCTTTGCACAGACTTATAGATGAACATTCCTATTTGTGATTTCTAGACCTCTGCCATGCTGTACTTCGCTCATAAGTCTGTATTTAATCTCCATATCCACCGGGTTTGCACACATTTGAGACTGCATTGCTGAATGCCTAATCGTTATTTGTAAACAACCGAATAAAGACGGCGTTTCATTGGTTCGGCTAGGATATACTGTCATAAAGTATGGTGCGCTGTTTGGTCAGAATTGCTCAGAATGACGTGTTGTGAATCCGACTTCACGACATTTGCCTCTGTCAGAAAAGTTACAGGGTTCAGAACCTGGTACATAAAACAAACTGTTTTGTTGCATATAAGCTTACAGAGTCCTATGTAGTTCGGGGGGGGGGCGGGGGGGGGGGGCCGTCGGCGGGGCGGTCTTATGAGATGAAGAAAGAATAGGACTACTCCTCAGTCAGGCATGTCGTACAAGGCAACTTTTAGTAGGTTGTACATGTGGCTGGCAACCTGACCATATCAAACAAAGTGCTACAGAAGCCACTTCTGCAAGAGTATGTGAATGTTTTGTGCAGGCTTCTTGCAAGGAGGCCAGCTGCAGTGGTAGCTCCTTGCTCTGTATGGAGCAAAGACTAAAGTGGTGATGATGACATGCTGATAGAGCATCGAGTGGTAGAGTGGTTAGAGCATTTGCTTCTTGAGGAAAAGTTACTGGGTTTGAAAACTGGTGGTGTCATGCTGCAGTGGTAGCTCCATGGAGCTTAGAGGAAAGTGGTGATGATGACATGCTAATAGAGCGTGTGCTTCTTGGGGCACAGTTACTGGGTTTGAAAACTGGTGGTGTCATGCTGCAGTCTACACAGCTGTAAATGAGTACCTGACTTTGCTCTTGGGTTAGGGAAGGCAAAGACAGAGGAAAGGAACTGATCACCTGACCTCATGAAGTTGTACCAAGTATAGGGAAGAGTCTAACACTTACTCCTCTATGGCAGTATCTGTTTTGGGACTACCTTTTCCCTTTTAGACTTTTCTTAATTGTATGGTGCAGATGCTTAATTACTTAGCCATTCCTCTTCTACCATGGGGTGTACAGGTTTGCCAGAGAGAGCGCCATACTGTCCTATCTGCAGTCTTCCTCGTGGCTGGTTCAGACTAGTCCTCGGTCTTTAATGGATTGTCTAATGTTGTCCTCCCAGCGAACTCTGGGTTGTCCTTTAGGTCTGGGTCCCTGGCCGTTGGTTTCCCATATTTGTGGTGGTAGCCGATTGTGCTGGTACAATGGCACTAAACAAGCAGTTGTAGACTACTAATAATTTATGATTTAAATGAGTAATTTGTGTATTATTTTAATTGTAATATTACTCCCCTACTGTTGGACACTGCCATCACCGGTGTCAATACCTTGTCGAGGTATGGCGGCTTGCGTACCCTGATTACCCCCAGAGCTATTCCAGTGGGAGTTTTACTCCTGGAAGGTTCTACCAAGCTGGACAGGTTTGCGCGGGCAGGGGTCAGACTAAAGCAGACACCCTGGTCCTCCAGGTTGGGGGTTTTAGCATAGGGCTGACACCCCTGTCTATGTAAAAAAAAAATTGAAGTTACAGAAACAACAACAAATAAACAAACTTTGCTGCGGGGCGGACATCCGGAGTCTGAGGCTCGTATGATTGTCAGTGGTGAAAGCCGAAAGGAAGCCACTGACATGAGAACGGACGTCCTGACCGCAAAACATGATACAAGAATAGGATTTTGGAATGTCAGGACAATGAATGAGACGGGTAAACTAAAACAGGTCACGGCAGAAATGAGAAACTATAGGTTACACATTCTAGGGATAAGTGAGAGCAGATGGACAGGGGCAGGAAAAGTTAAAACAGCAACAGGAGAAACAGTACTTTACTCTGGAAGAGAGGATGGACAGCACAATGAAGGTGTAGCCATTATTCTACAGAAAGGAATAGAAAGGACATTACTGGAATGGAAACCCATCAACAACAGACTGATAAGATTAAGATTGAGAGGTAGATTCACCAATACTACAATAATACAATGCTATGCACCAACGAATGACAGCGATGAAGAGATCAAGGATGAATTCTATCAACAACTGCAGAAAGAAATGGAAGACATACCTAGATATGATCTTATTATAGTAGTGGGAGACCTCAATGCGAAAGTTGGTACACACAATACATATAATGAAAGAGTAATGGGGAAATGCGGCAGCGGAACAGCAAACGAAAATGGGGATAAATTAATAAGTTTCTGTAGTATTAACAACCTGGTCATTGGAGGAACACTTTTCCCACATAAAGAAATTCACAAATTAACATGGGAATCACCAAATGGTCGGGACAGAAACCAGATAGACCACATCATGATTAACGGTAGATGGAGACATGCATTACAAGATGTGAAGGTAAGAAGAGCTGCAGATGTGGGAAGTGATCACCATTTAGTAGTAGCAAAACTGAAAGTGAAACTAAGAAGGGCTGGACCAACTGTAACTACACAGAAAAGGTTTGACATCAGCAAATTGAAGGACCCCCTTACCAGAAAAGCTTTTGCGGCTGACATAAAGAAACGATATCAATTTGCCAAAAGTCAGGAAAAGACATTGACTGATGATATAGACCAGAAATTCAACACCATTTCAACAATATATAAGGAAAGCAGCAAATCATGCTTGGGATTCCAGGAAAGGAAGAAGCAAGACTGGATAACACCAGAAACATTAAACACCATAACACTGAGAAAGGAAATGAAAAGAAAGAAAACAGAAGCGAAGTCCCCCAGGTTAAAGCAACTATATAGCAAACAGTACAGTCAGCTGGACAAGGAAGTTAAACGCCAAACCCGAGCCAACAAAAGGAATTTCCTAGACGATCTTGCAAGACAGGCAGAAGAGACAGCACTGAGAAATGAACAAAGCACAGTATACAAAATAACTAAATTCATCAGCGGAAAACGAGGTGCAAACAATATTACATTAGTAAGAGATAAGCAAGAAAATCTCATCACGACAGCAGAGGGACAGGAAACAAGATGGGCAGAGCACTTCAGAGAAACTCTGAACAAGGAACCACCAGATACACAATTGAATGTTCCTGAGGCTGAAAACGATCTAGATGTAAATACAGACATTCCACGAAAAGAAGAAATCATCACAGCAATCAAAGGGTTAAAGAACGGAAAAGCTCCTGGCCATGATAACTTAAATGCAGAGCTATTTAAGACAGACCCTGAGCTAGCAGCAGAACTATTAGAACCACTATTTGCACAAGTCTGGAAAACGGGGACAACACCATCAGAGTGGAACAAAGGAATAATTGTCAAATTGCCCAAGAAGGGAGATCTTGCAAACTGCAATAATTGGAGAGGAATCACTCTTCTCTCAGTTGCCAGCAAAATACTAGGCAGGATAATTATACAGAGAATTTCAAAAGCAGTAGACCACAAACTGAGGAAAGAACAAGCAGGATTTAGAAAGAACAGAAAATGTGTAGATCATATATTCACTCTCAGGAACATTATAGATCAGTGCTCAGAATGGCAAAGACAGCTGTACATTAATTTCGTTGATTTTGAAAAGGCTTTTGACAGCATACATAGGGACAGTTTATGGAAAATACTGAGGGCTTATGGAATTCCAAGCTGTATAGTGTCAATCATAAAAAGCCTCTATGCCAACTTTACGTGTAGTGTTGGGCAGAGCAACCTAACCTTTGAGGTGAAGACAGGAGTATGACAGGGATGCCCCTTATCAACCACTCTATTTTTAACAGTCATAGATTGGGTGATGCGCCAGACAACAGAGGGCAGTCCAAGAGGCATAAGATGGACTACATTTTCTACATTGGAAGATCTGAAATATGCAGATGACATTGCACTACTAGCACATTCACATCAACACATCCAGGAAAAAACGGATAGACTTAATAAGTTTAGCCAGCAGGTGGGCTTGAACATCAATTTAAAGAAGTCAGAATGAATAAGGCAAGAACAGCCTTTTTTAGCCTAAACAACATCTGGAAGTCCTCTCAATACAGCACAAGCACAAAATTAAGATTATATCAGAGCTGTGTGCTTTCTGTGCTTCTCTATGGTGCGGAATGCTGGAGAGTTACAGAGAAGGAAATGTCGAAATTGTCCTCTTTTCACACAACATGCCTAAGAAAAATTCACCGAATCTTTTGGCCGAATACCATCACCAACCAAGATCTGCTTACTCGGAGCAAGCAAGAGGACATGCACACCATCATAGCTGGCAGACGCTGGAGCTGGGTTGGCCATGTCCTCAGAAGAGACCCCGATGCCATCACAAAAACAGCTATGCTTTGGACCCCTGAAGGAAAACGAAAGAGAGGCCGACCAAAAACAACCTGGCGGAGGACTGTGGGGGCTGAGATGCAAAGAATGAATCAGAGTTGGGGCACTGTACGAAGGATGGTTGCCGACCGAGCAAAGTGGAATCAATTTGTTGTTGCCCTACAAGACGCCACTAGGCGTGATGGCCACTAACTGCTTTGACGGTCGGCGGCTAAGGATCAAAGAAGGAGAACTGTTGGACACAGATTTGGTCAATCTTATTTTGCTGTTTGGTGTGGCCGTGCCTGGCATGCTACTATAGCACGTTTCACTAGCTTTGCCCAACTTCAAAATGCTATATCTCAGCGAATATATAACGCATATAAGTGAAATTTTGTGTGTAAATTTGAAATGGTATAGACCTATGAATTAAATTTTTCATTAAAATGCGGCCATTGGTTTCAATTTTCGTTTCTTTGCGATATAATATAAAATCCTACTTGCCAACACACATCACACGCACACATATTGAAATGTCTACAGTAAATTATACGACCTCATTTGCACATTTTTGGTTTATCAAGCAATTGGCATGATTTTTGAGTGAAATTGCGTGAAATCGCACTTCTTGAACATAAAACAGTTTATATCCGGTGCAACGCACACATTGTCAATCAGAGGTGTGTCTACAAAAATTAATGTGTGATTAAGAAGGAAAAATGAGTCTGCGAGTACATTTTATGACATTACAGCAAATCACAAATAGGATTTTTAAGTATTTCTGCAATGAAACTACTCGAGGAAAACTATATCATTCTATTTCAAACCCACAAAAGAGGACTATTCACGCCTTGGGGATAAGCAAACGATCATTGCACCGCTGGATAGCGACATCTGAAATGTCTAATTCCAGTGTTTTACACACGAAAATTAGGCCAAGAGTGGTGGATAATTTTGACAGAGAATTGATCCGCAGAGAAATTTGCAATATGTTTCACAATAATGAGGCAGTGACTTTAAGGAAATTGAAAATTTGGTTAAGAAAGAATAATGACAATGATATTTCCAAATCTACGCTATGGAGGACTATTAGGAGTTTGGGATTCACTTTTAGAAAATATGTTGGTGGTAGAAACCTTATTTGTGAGAAGCCTCATATAGTTGCAATGAGAAGCAAATATTTACGCGAGGTCAGAGAAATGAGAAGAGATTGTTATGATTTTGTGTATTTAGATGAAACTTGGATCAATGCGCTCCACAGTAATGAACGAGAATGGCAATCATCTGATGGAACAACTAAGAGACTAGTACCAAGCAGCAAAGGACAGCGCCTAATAATTGCACATGCAGGAAGCAGCCATCATGGGCTTCTAAATAATACTGAACTCATATTTGTTTCAAAATCCACAGATAATAGGGATTATCATACAGAGATGAATGGCAAGATATTTCAAGATTGGATTGTGAATCATGTACTTCCTTCATTGGATAGACCGTCGTGTTTGATAATGGACAATGCTTCATATCACAACGTTGTGGCACCAGAAGATAAAGTTCCTAATTCATCAAGTACTAAAGATGTAATAAAGATTTGGCTGACCAAAAACAACATTCCATTCAACGAAATGTCCCTGAAGCCTGAATTACTTGAAATTGTAAAAAATACACAGCATACAAAGATATTTCACATAGACAAGGCAATCCATGAACATGGTCACAGATGTTTAAGATTGCCTCCTTACCATTCTCACTTAAACCCAATAGAATTAGTCTGGGCTAAAATTAAGGAACAGGTAGCAACAGAAAATAGGACGTTCAAATTAAAAGATGTTGAAATACTTACAAAAGCCGCCATCTCGAACATAGCCAGGGATTATTGGAAGAAATGTGAGAACCATGTGTTACAAGAAAGAGGAAGAGGAATATTGGACGAATGATGGTTTGTCCTTCATTCAGCCGAGATTGATTATCAATTTCTCAGAGACATCTGATTATGATTCGGATGAAGTTTAATTTCTTTAAAGATGACCTTACCGTTATTTGCAAGCACAGTAGAGGAGAAACTTTCCATTATGATATTTATGAACCGCAAAGTGGTGATACCTATTGAAATAATTAGATCAATGAAGGTCCAGTTTGGTAGCGCATTAAATGTCAATGAAAAACAATGTCACGAGTATCTCCCACGCAGATCATTTAAGAAATCATCTTCAACAGGTATTCATATGCAAACGTGATGGCCACATTATTGTAATAGTAGACACGCCTATGCCTATTCAATTCACAGAATCTGTGACTGAAGTGGTAAAATTTCTTTTTTCGATACATAATAATTAGTATGCCGACAAAGATCAAAGGATTTCATCCGTTTATGTTAACTGGACAAGATGCACAAATATAAAGTATATATTTGTTGGGTCTAACCCAATATAACATCGTATGCAAAAAATGGCATTAATACGTTCGACGGTTAATCAGATAATTACATTTGAAGTTGGGCAAAGCTAGTGAAACGTGCTATAGTATTGTTAAGACTAGTAAACTCTTTACTGTAAGAGTGGTAAGCAAATATGAGTAGCCTGTCCATGTCTCATGGTCACACACAGCAACCCCACCTCCACATTGTCACAGACTTGAAACTAAAGTTATGAGCTTTCAGGCTCATGGAGCTCTTCCTTTCTGGAGAGAGATGGAGTCTGCCAAGTTAGACATTGTCTGTGGCACACCATAAATGAGTAACAAATAACAAAGCATTCAACAGAATTTGGTACCTTGGATGAAGCAAGGAAGGATTATCTTGTTGATGTGTGTGTCGCATCTTCCAGCCTAGGTTGATCTTTAATCATTTCCTGTTACTTGCTCCCATTGGACAAATCACAGCAGCTGACTATTTTACAGGAAGCTTACATAACACATTCACATACTCTTATGGTGATGGTTTCTGTAGCAATTTGTTTGTCATCATGAGGTTTGCTGTCATCATGAGGTTTGCTGTCATCATGAGGTTTGCTGTCATCATGAGGTTTGCAGCCATATGCACAAACTCATTATAAGTTATTTTTGTACAATATGTTTGTGGGAGCAGTGATCCTTATCTTTCATTGTCTCGTGAAATATGCTAAGGAACTACACAGGGCATTGATTTGTTACAGGAGCATTTAGTTAGCAGCAGTACCACATCATTTTTGTTGATATGTCAGATTAGTTTCTTCACTTTTTTATTTAGTATTATTATTATATTTTTATTTATTTATATACTTTTTACATTTTTCTAATATTAATTTTTTATTGTTTTTAAAGTTTGAAATTTTTATGGCTTAAAGTTTCTACTGGGTGGGGTAGCTGATGCCATGCCCAATCCTCCTTAGTCGTTTTTAACTACATGCATCGTAGGTTACAGTGTTACTATTTCTTGCTTCCATTTTGGGCCCTGGTAACCCACAATAAGAAGTTACAACTTTCATACATGTGCGCTTGCGTAGAATAAAAGGATTGAAATGGTAAGATAAGGTCACCAATGTGGAACTAATGACAAGAGCCAGGCAAGTACAGTGGAACAAACAATGGGAAGAAGATGCTGGTGGTGGATAGGACACAGACTGAGGAAACTGTTGATGGCATTCCCAACAGTCCTTCTTCTGAAATCCAGAGATTAAGAGAAGCACAGGTAGACTAAAAAAACCTATGGAGATGAGAATAGACATGAAGGGAATGAAGAAGATATAGAAAGACATTGATGACAGGAGGACTTGGCATACATTTGATGAAGGCTTGTTGTGCTCCTTAGGGAGTTTTAGGGTAATAAATGAATAATTCATTTTTGCTTATATTTATGATTGATTTCTCTCTTGTTTTTCTTTTATTATTTATTTATTATTTAATTAGTTATTATTATTAGTTCATAATAATTTTTTTTTTAACTTCTACTGCTACCTGTGCAGTTTTCTTTTGTTTATTTAAAGTATGAACATTTCAAGTGCTAGTTCTGGAGATTTTCCTAGAAGAAAGTGAGGAAACACTATTTCACGGTGTGTTATTTCAGCTTGAAAAGGGAGCAGCAACACTGTAACCTAACACACATGTCATAAAAAGTGACTAAGGAGGGTTGGACATGAGCATTTATACCCCATCCTGTAGAAATTTTAAACCACAAAAAATTCCAACAAAACAATATGGACATTATGGACAGTAAAGAAAACAATTCAATTCAGTTATCCAAGGCAGAGGAAGGTCCTGTGATATGGAGGTGAAGGACACAATCTAGATACTAATGTGGAACTGATAACAAGAGCCAGACAAGTGGCATTGTAACAAGAGATGAGTAGAAAACACTGGAGATGGATAGGACACACATTGACAAAACCTGCTGATAGTATTACTAGGCAACCCTTGTAATGGAATCCTTTGTACTGGGTAAGACATAAAGAGGGGGAGTTGAACGGTGATGGTGATAATTATCCTGCATTTCTGTTGGCTATTGTAGTTTTTACTATTGATTCATTTGACCAGACACAGCTACAAGATTTTATACCATTATTGCGCTCTCTCTCTCTATCTCTTTCTCTCACTGTCACATACATGCCATGAACAGAAGGCAAAAGTACGCTCAAAGATTCATACACACTATCATCATAGCCCTTCAACCCCCCCCCCCCTTTCCCCATGGAGCATAAAAGGATCTTGTTACACGCCCATTGAGGCATACTGGGAATATGGTGTTGTTAGGCACATATTTTCTTGACCATCAGCACACTAGGGGTGATGTGGTCAACATCATGCCGGCCACCTTAACCTTCCAAGTGTTTCTCTGGTACCATATTCATGAGGCTGGGTCGACCCCGGAGCCGTTTGCGGTCTAAGAAATCCCACCTCAACTGGGGATTGAACCATGGACGACCTAGCTAGGAAGCCAGTCATGGAGCAAAGGCTTCCAACACTTACTTTCCAGGCCTTCCTGTCCTGTACCGTCTGCTCAAGGTCATTTCATGTCTTATTTATCCCTTTCATTTCTGTCTCCAGTTCTCTTCTCTGTCCTTTGTTTTCCTGCCTTTCACTTACCCTGGGGATTCCAGAATAAAGACTGTCTTATCATGCTATCAACAGGTTTAAATACACACATATACATGTGCATGAACACATTGACAACACATAAAGCATACATGTATATATATATATATATATAAACACAGAGAACATGTATATGTGAATACATATACATATGTAGACACATATACATGCATGTTATAATCATCATTTTCTGTTGCTGACTTTACAGAGTATGGAGCCACCACTGTAGCTGGTCCACTTGCAGGAAGTCTGCACCAAGTATCACATGATCTTGTAGTGGTTGTTTCCATGGCAGTTGTTGTACATGATGAGGTTGCTGACCCCATGCACACACAACCTCATATTTGTTGTCATGTACAACATGCTTGAGGGCTGAGTTGTTCTATTATTTCTTTGTCTCTTCAGAGACCTCTGGGGGAAACTACACGGGGCCATGAATATACACTTGCTCATACACATACATACTTGCACATTCATGCTTGTATGCACACACATGAAATAAACACATGACTTTTGATAGCTGCAGCCATTTATTCATAACAAGACCACAAGGTCTGTAATATTTGGACTTGTGCCCTAATATAACCAACAGCAGTGCATATCTAGAACCAAAACTCATTATTTAAAAAAAAAAAAAAAGATGTAGCCATAACATTCATGCCTGCCTTCACTTGTGCAGGAGTATCACAAGAACAACAAGAACATAGTTCTGGACAATGTAGACCTGAAGCAGACTGCCTATGTGTACAAGTGTGACGACTGTTTCATCAAATTTATAGGCAAGATCAACACTGTTGTAATTGGTGAGTAATTTGTGTACAGCTGTGACGACTGTTTCATCAAATTTATAGGAAAAATCACCACAGTTGTAATTGGTGAGTAATTTGTGTACAGCTGTGACGACTGTTTCATAAAATTTATAGGAAAGATCACCAACTGTTGTAATTGGTGTGTATCAATCATTCAATAACTTTCTGCTCCTCAGAGAGCATAGGCCTTCAACAATCACGTCATGTGACACCATCTCAAGTTCTTTCCATGTCTTCCTTATCATTTTCATTTCTATCTCCAGTTCTGTTTTCCGTGTGTTTTTTGATCTACCTCTGCCTCTCTTACCTTGGGGATTCCAGAGTAAGGACTGCCTTGTAGTGCTATCAGCAGGTTTCTTCAGTGTCATATACTATCCAATGCCATTGTCTCATCTTTTCTTCCACTGGCACACGTCTAGTTCTTATCAGCAATTCCATGTAAGTGATGTTGTCATATCATTTCAATCCAGTCCTTCTATTCTGCACAAGCACCCGTTTATGAAAGTCTAGCTTTTTGATGGTTGTTGTTGTTGTTCTCCATGTTTCAGAGCCATACAGTACGATTGATTTGACATTTGAGTTGAAAATTCTGATTTATGTGTTTGACTTGATTGGTCGTGATCTCTATATATTTCCCAATACCTTTTGTATTTTTTTTATATCCATGTCTGTCCCTTCAAGATATACTGCTGCCAAGATATGTGTATGGTTTTACATCTTGTGGTATTAAGTTCAGTCCTGTTATCATTTGCTGCATTTATTCTCATTATCTTTGTCTTTTCCCTGTGTATTTTCGTATCTACTTGCTTTAAGCTGTCATCAAGTATTTTCATTTTGTCTTACTTCTAATTACAGTTTTGGGACAGAAAAGGCTAAGTCATCTGCAATGTCTAGATCAGTGGTTCCCAACCTTTTTACATCCAAGGACCACTTTTCGAACTACCTATATGTTGCGGACCACCAGCTTATATGTAATATTGCAATGCCATAAACACTTAACTGTTTTTACTCAATAGATGAATAGGTCTATATTAAATAACACAATTTGGTAATACCAAAGTATCGCATGTAATATACAATCACTAAAAACATGGGGAGGACCAGAGCAAAGTCAAAGCACCTGATACCAAATCAATAATGCGGACCACCTGATAATGCGCCGTGAACCATAAGTGGTCCGCTGATCACAGGTTTGGAACCACTGGTCTAGATCATCAAGCTCTTTAGTCCACTGAATTCCATTTCTGTTTGGTGAGATCATTGTTTTCATAACTCAATCGAAAGCCAGTACGAAGAGAAATGTAGACAATAGACATACCTGTCGCACTCCAGCTCATATCCCAAACAGTTCTGTAAATTTTCCTTCATGAAGAACCCTGCATGACATATCTGTGTAAGTTTTCTTTATTAAGTTATGATGATCTTCATGGGGACTCCATAATGCCTCATAGTTTCCAAAGGGATTCTATGTCAACACTGTCAAAGGCCTTTTCATAGTCCACAAATCTAAAGTATAGAGGTGAATTCCACTTCAGACTTTGTAATCTATTATTCTCAATGTAGCTATCTGATCTGCACAGGATTTGTTTTCTCAAAAACCTGCTTGTTCATCTCTCAGTTGTCTGTCTGTGGACACTTTCAATCACTCAGGCAAAATCCCGTTTAAAATTTTGCCAGGCACTGATTTTTAACACATTATTTTTGCATTATTTGTGCACTTTAAAAAAAATCTCCTTTCTTACACAACTTGACCAAATAACCTTCCTTCCATTCTGTTGGCATTTCTTCTCTCTCGTTAAAAAAATTTGGAAAAACATTTTAAAGTATTAGAACTCCTAAACCACTTTCCTGTTAAAGTACATCCATCATTACACAATGTAGGAAAATTTCAGTTGCTTCTGATCATAAAGTTTTTATCACAACTGGAAATTTATTGACATGTTTAGAAAAAGCACACAAGAAATGAAAATAAACTATATACACTGTCAATTTTCCCATCATTGTTAAAATGAAACTTATTCTGCCTCATGGTGTTTGGCAAAGTAGTCATTTGTGTGGAAGTGTGGATGATTTGTTATTTTGTTTTACTGTATGAATGAATGAATTGTTTTAAAATGTAGACTACGAAAGCCATGTATTCATTTATTCACACATATACCATTCTTATACATATAACTCCATATAAGTGCATAACTTTATGCCATAGCACTAGTTAAAAAAACTGTAGTCGGAGTTGGACTTCTTAAATTGTCGGAGTCTGACAATTTTTAGGCCGACTCCACAACCCTGGTACTTAGGATCATGAAGAAGCTACCAGAACTGTGATGTTAAAGACTAATTCCTGAAACGGTGTGTGAACATTTATTGATGGCATTAAGCTGATTATTAAAATATGAGGATCATCCTGACTTGGTTTATCCACTCAATCATGTTGTGTGAATCCATACGTCGGTCCATCTTGAGTGAGTCCTATAACACAGGCTAGAGGGTTACACAACAACCTTTACTTAATCTAAAATTCTTCCTTATGCATAAATGATCAATCAGATTTTCTGTTTCATGGTCTGGCGATATCTGCTTTACTTTATGTGTCCTTTTATGTGCAAATATGCTTGCTCTTATAACCAGTTATTTGAAGCATGCAATTTTACACCAGACTACAAAATATTATAAGTTTTATAAATGTAACCTTTGCAGTTTGATATCAGAGAATCTGTAGAAAAGTGGCAATGAAATAAGAAATAATTAATAAGATCAAAGCCTGACAGATAAAATATTTTGGTCATATAAAAAGACAGAACACCTTGCTGAAAACCATAACAGAAGGACAAGTTGCAGGCAGACATGCTAGAGGGAGGCAGCACTTTAAGTGGGAAGATAGCATCAAGAGATGGACAGGAAGGAGTCCTGAGTGTATCCTCAAGACATTGCATCCAACCTTTGATGTGAAGATGGCAGCTGATCATCTTTAATCTTAAATGATATTCTTAACATTTGCCCATACAAATACAAGTTTGTGAGTTCAAGACATTTGCTTGCTTGTTTACTGATTGTCCATGGCTCACTCAAATGTGACAACTGTAGATGTTATCCCAGCTATAGCTTTATGTTGTTATAGCCATAGATTAATGTTACCCATGCTTCCCATATTTGCTTCTCGACATTTTAAATGGAACACTGCATGTGTGTCCCCAGATAATTGTAAGAAAACAAGCATTTTGGTTGATGACCTAGTGTCCTCACTGGAGTTTATCAACTGTCAGGACGTACAAGGCCAGGTGAGTTGTTTATCAGTTGTGTAAGTTTGCAATACCAGATGTGTTATTTGTTGAGTAAAAGTTGTTTGCCAGTTTGCATAAGTTTGCAGAATGAGGTGAGCTAGCCAGTTTTTAACTTTTGCAAAATGAGGTTAGTAGTTTGTCAGTTCTCAAAGTTTGCAGAATGAGGGGAGTAGTTTGTCAGTTGTCAAAGTTTGCAAGATGAGGTGAGTGTCACGGGTTGCCTCCCCTTTGCTCTGCAGTAGTGATCCAACAGTGGCCAAAATCTAGAGTATCTAATGTGGGTCTTCAAAGGTGTCTACCTTTGCATAAAATTACTCTTTGGCAGAGTTGTAGATAGAAGGATAATGATGCTTCTACCTCGAGGGAGTGTTCACAAGATATTCAGAAAGCAAGAACAATGCTGAATGAGTCCCAGCAATGTTAACTTTAGTATCTGCCTTCAACTTTTGTGAAGGATTGTCTTATAATTAGCTCATTCAAGCTCCCATCTGAGTTAATTCAGAAAAATCTTAATTATTATTTTATAGCTCTGTTTAAATGTATTTAAGAAATTGACTGGGACATACGGGTGCAGTACATTTAAAATGATTAAATCAACATTAAATTTGTATATATACAAACAACAAATTTAATAATCAATTATGGTTAACAGTTTAAAATTGAATAATTCTTTTAAAAAAATAATCATCACAGGGTGATGTTATGGTTTTCGAAAAATGGACAGTTCACTTGGCAGCTTTTAAGTTTGTACCTAGCTGCCAATAGATTGATGGTTTCTGCTCCTGCTGATGTTTGCTTCTTTGCAGATAGATGACTGGTTCAATCGTCCCTGGTCAAGTCTGAAAGTTGTGACACGTTCCAAGAAGTATCAGGGAGTAATCACAAAGCTGGTCCAGCATCTCTAAGACTGTATGATGATGGTATCTAGTGTTGACATAAGGCCATTTATACTCTCACTTGTTCCAGAGATAGTGCTCTTAATTGGTACCACTGACTAGTGTCACAAAAGAAGATAACAAATACCCTCTTGAGTATTGCGTTTTCCTGACCCACACTGATGTGCCCCCCTCTTTTCATTCCACCATTCAATTACCTCAGAACTTTACCCTCTCTGAGAATTAATCTTAATCCCAGTGAGCGGAAAACTTTCATTACATTTAGATTGAATAGGTTTACATTTACCTCTACATTGGTTGAAAAGTTTAACAATATAATAAGCACGAGTATGTCTTTCTGTGCCATGAGTCATGGGCCTAGATTATCAGTAATGGAATTCTCTTTCATGCTGCATGAATTATTTCTGAGATTGAACGCAACGCGGGGGAAGAAAGGCTTGGCTCCTGTGGACCAATCCATCCTCAGGGATCATTTTGTTGCCCAGCTTAGAGATGACCTGAGTAAGTCATTTGTGAAGGAATATGTCCTAAAGAATCCTAGTGTCTCATTTAGGGAAGTTAGGGACTATGCCTGTTACCTCGGGATTTAAGTATGTGTTTGGGGTGGTATTATGTTGGCTGATACCACTGACAATGAAGTGTCACGTATCAGCAACGACGGGTAAGTCAAACAAGCTGGACTCGTAAGTAACATTATCAACATCATTTTATTCAGGACGAGACTTGGACATTCCATATCACAGGCAAGTAGTAACAGTACATGGAATCATAGTTTCATTGCAGAAAATACATCATTTTCGATATGGCCTTTGACTGACGATGCCAGTTATAATAATGACAAGATCAAACGTCCTGACCAATTCGGATAAACTTAATTGAATTGCAGCTTATTTTAATATATATATTCGCTCCTAATGTTCAGAGAGACACACTAGCCATTGATCATTACAGATACAATGGAAGTTCTGCCTTGACAAATAGGGCTCTGGGTCTTTGAGGCAAGAGAGACCTTGAAACGTGCCGTTAACTGGCAATAGTTATAAAATATAAAAACGAATTCCTGGAATAATCCCTCAGGAACAAAACTCTTGAGTACTTCAATATATTCGTAAGTATGGGTCTTCTCTTTAGAGACAGAACCCCAGAAAATATGCGTCCATCAACGAGGACCGAAATATTACAATGCCTTAAGGGTATGATTTGTATAGCAACAAATTGACGCAACAAAAGTGCATCATCTGCATTCAATGGTGATGCAGAAAAGTACGCATAACTATTTAAACAAAATACATCTATATCAGATGCGCTCACTTGTGTGTCTATCAAAACTAGACTGGCATGTAAAAGTCTCACACACTTAACTCCCACGCGTAAAAAGGACTTAACAATGCCCTTTTCTGGGAAGGCAAAGAGCGTGATGCACCATTGCAGGTAGCCAGTGTAGAAGCTCACACTGAAAAGGACGAACTCGAAGCAGAAGTAGCTCGCCTAACGTCCCAGCTAGCACAGCTATCACAGAGTAGGGTGCCAGCACAAAAGGAGATGCAACGAAGAAGGAAACAGTGCCAACCGCGTTAAAACTTAGAGCAGAACCTAAGTTTGAATCAACTGGAACAAAAACTAGACCTTTCAGAATGTCAGAGTCAGGCTGTTGGTAGTGAACGCGGTGATTTAGAGGTAACTAAAAACACAGATACACCAAGACGGCGATAAGGATTTTGTAAGTGGTATAGTGTCGACAATGGATAGGGGATTTATTACACCAGATGATGGAGGTGTTGATGTATATTGTGCATCAGACCAAGATTTTCAGAAAGGGATTAAGTAGTCTGGCGAGAAACGAGGGAGTAGAGTTTGATAGCAAACCATCTGTTCAGGGCATTGAAGCGGTCTTTGTATGCGCCATTGGCGGCCATGAATGTAAGGGTAGCAGGAGGCAACCCATGGCACAGAGGAAGCCTAGAAAAATAAGATTCTGCAATTGTGGAGACTTTTCAGACCACATGGCAGCCAAGTGCCCTCAAGGCCCGCTTCCGAAGCGATGTTTTCAGTACAAGTCCCCAGAGCATTTGATATCGGTTTGTCCCTCAAAGAGCGCCCTCTCTAATCATACTGACACATCTAGGTTGCCTTCAGGGTGCAGGCCAAGAGATGGCCGTGACAACTGTTGTCCTAAGAGCACCAAGAAAAGTGGTCGACGTTCAGAAGAGGAAACTCATCTTAAACAGATAGGAGGGAATACACGCAACGCTCCAGAGAGGAAACCAATCTAAAACAGATTGGGGGGAATGCACACCAACATCCACGGAAAACGAACGTAAAACACGTTGGAAGCAATCACCCGCCAAGGCCGACAACTGCAAGCACTGATTAGCTGAACTCACAACCAAGCAGCGACACTGCACGAGTGTACGATCCTGCCAGACTACGGCCAGTGAAGAGCAATAAACGTAGAACTGACAATGGAGCAGAGTAGGTTTGTGGAGACCACAACAAATTTAGGGGCGGAATATGTGACCGTGTGGCCAGAAGGATGTAATTTTAGACACGGTAATTAATTTTTGATCTGGTCTACGGTGTATATTTGCGCTCATGTGGCATTCTCACACTGGAGTGGGCAATCTAAAGGAAACACACCTTTGCCATCCATGAAGAAGACAAACGTGTGAGACGCAGGAGATATTATCAGAGACAGCCTTCGGGTTTTAGAAATCTTGGCGCTGTCTGACACCAGAGGAACACACCTTGTTGAGCACAAAACCGTGAGAGATGTGACTCCGGGCAACAGATATCGTGGGAATGTTACCACTAGTGGGCGGTGTCGTGAAACAAGTGTTTAGACCCACTTCTTAGTTAATACACTATGTCGAGATACAACTATGCCCAGCTAATCAACAAGCAACGTTCACCAGTCTCTGAGCCAGAATAAATTACACGAAGTATACGCCAGAAAAAAACAAACTTAAGCCCTGTTTTTCAGATTTTGGTCGCGGCCATCTTGTCTCCCAATATGGCGGAAAACAGAATAAAATTAGGCATAAGCCCTGTTTTTCGGTAGTCGGCCTAGGTCACGGATTGTACGGCGGATGGTACGGAACCGCATATAGCCAATCAGCTTGCCACGCCGAGAACCAATCAACAGCATTCCTTAAGCAGAAAAAGTTACCTCATCTACCTATATATACGGGCGCAGTTTATTCAAACTCACACACACACCAACACGAAGCCAGCTAGACGACCGACTGGAGAAGAGAAGCTGTCAAGACTGATTTATTGCTCACCTGCATTGATCGCGCACACTGCTTCACTAGTCAAGTCAAAACCTGGCCTGTTTAAATCTTAGAGGGTTTTATTCGTGTCATCAAACCTGAGGTCGTATGTCCAGTCAATCCAGCTGCCTGGAACTTCGCAGGAGCACAGTGATTGTTGTGTGCAAGAAATTAAGGACAGAACTGTTTCAAGAGATGAGTACACATTAGTACCATTTCTGTCAGCAATTGTGAGCATTAAACGGTCAAGGACGAAAAACTGAGTTAGCATAGCAAGCGACAAGAATAACAGCATAGCTGATAAATTTTATATACGTAATTAACAGCACAGCTGATACATTTACTAAAATTGAGTAACAGCACAGCTGATAAAATTTTGTTCCTATAATTGGAAGACTTGTTATATATATATATATATATATATATATATATATATATATATATATATATATATATATATATATATATATATATATATATATATATATATATATATATATATATATATATATATCATTTGTAAACTTACAAATCCATTACATTCCATCTTCCAACATCCATCCTTCAGCACAAGAGTAGATAGTGTATATACTAAATAAATAATAAGGAAATTGTATTTGAACGACTTATCAATTTTATCATTGTTAAGTAAAATCTGTTTCCTTGTTTTAATATCACAGTTAGTTACACAGCGGGGGTGGCAATTTATGACTGTCTCCTCTCTACTAATTTTTCGAGATCAGATCATTCACAGCCGTAACTAATTTGTGATACCAGTAGTTCTCTCAGACACTGGGATTTCACCATTTTCTGCAGAAATTCTACTTCTGTATTGTCAGTACTATACTGATCCTAGAGCCAATAAAAACCTCACGCTATAGGCGGACCTTGAATTGTGTACGATTAGGAAGATAATCCTTACTAAAATGTGATCTCATGTCATCCAAACTGAGCATAGGACTCCTGATTTGCTCCCTAGAGAGGTGGGCGGAGCTTTGCCTGACATTTTGACGTGGCTGTCATAAGGTACCAGGGAGTATAGGTAAGATTTAAACTAAAAGAGTCAAAGGCTTCAGTCAGAGCTGAGAAGTAGCTAGATCGTTTTCTTGTGCAAAACGCTCCCTCGTATGATACCCAAGTGAGGTTAGGGCTGTTGCATATGTGGCCGTATGACCTATCACCAAAGCATTTATTTGTGCTAGTAACCAGTTATAATAAAACAAGAAACGACTATTAACTGCTATAGAGAATAAACAGAGCAGTTACGACATTTCGTAGTTAACCAAAATATGAGTTACATTGAGTATAGGATGACATAAAAACGAAACTAAAACTATGACACACTGGGCTGCCCAACGCTATCTTTAGCGGGAGTTGCCTGGCAAAGAGTGACGCAAATAGGAATAGCCTTACTCCCTTACAGATCGCTTGATAGAATAACCAATAAATAAATTAATAAAGTATTCACTTATCCAATGAAAGGGTAGCAAGTTCACGCACTACCTGAAGATGCCAAGATATATGATTTTGGTAGTCAGTTGTAAAAATGAGCCCGTGCATATAGGATGTGATTTTAACTTTGCGTGGGTAGCAACCTGGCGCTCCTCCGGACTGTCACAAAAGTCCTTAGGCTCCTACGTTGTGATATACAACAGAACTCATCAGTATATTTCATTATTCTTCAAGAAATTTGCAGACACAAGAAGAAACTATTTTTCTCTTTATGAGAAAATCTGTATGAAACAGATTTTTAACTTGTGGTTATACAAGTAAGTACAAGCAGTACGAACTTTATCTCTATTTCAGCTTGAAGTCAGAGAATACTGTGTTATGCAAAGAAGCAAATGAAACCAGAAATTGTAGAACTAAAACTAGTAGAGGCTCCTCAACAAAAGACACCATATACTAAAGAAACCTCTTATAAGAAAATTGAAGAAAACACAAATACTGATGAATGTTTTAAATCCATGTTGGATGGAAATAAGGAAATGACAATTTATTATGCATGCAGCATATTCACCATTGAAACCTTTGTAATTGAAACCTTTGTAACCAATTGACCTCTGATTGTACAATTTTGTCGTTGATGTTCAAAAGTTCAACTGTTTAATAAACTTTGAGAATTACCTACATCCTTACTGAAGATCATTTACTGTTGGACAAACTTACATTGTTGTGGATGTACTGAACATTATATTGCATTACCTATCATCACCACTATCTCTCACAAATATCACCAACTCAAGAGGAACGAACCAACCTGGGTGCAAATTAACATAAGCCAAGGAAACACTATCTCTGGCGGACTAAGCCAGTAAATCACTTACTTCGATAACACAATAAACTATCACCACTACTGGTGCACCTAAAACCTGAATCAAATAATCTCTTTAACCTTCTTCTTCTTCTTCTTCTTCTTCTTCTTCTTCTTGCGATCGCATCTTTGATGATTACACCGTCAGACGAGTTCTCATGATGAATTCGACTGTTGTCTGAAGTTCCTCTTTAACTCCATATAGCTTTGAGTTTAGTGTTGAGTCATTGGGCCAGTATATCTTTCTTAACTGGTCATACAGAGGACAGTCCTGTAGAACATGCTCAGCAGTTTGTTCGTTTAATCCACATGTGCACAGTGGTGAAGCAGACAATCGTAGCTTGTGCATGTGTTTATTCAGTTTGTTATGCCCTGTCCTGAGTCGAAAAATAGTTATCTGTCCCTGCCGGTCGAGAGTGTGATAGTCGTCTTTGGGTTGGTTCTGTTCTCTTCTGATAGTCTGGATAGCTCTCTTTTTCTCAAAGTATGTGACTTCATTATCTTCTTGTTCACATTCTCCTCCCTTTTTTGCAAGTTTATCTGCCTTTTCATTTCCGGGTACACCACAATGAGATGGTACCCACTGAAGTATGGTTCTCTTTTTGGCAGCTACCTTGTTTAGTTCATTTCTCAGATGCGGGAGTTTACCACCCTTGAGAGCTTGCAGGACAGACAGTGCATCTGTGAGGATGACTACCTGGTGGCAGTCAGAGTTGGTGTTATAAATCATATTTGCAGCTTGCTCTAGAGCTTGAACCTCAGCTGTATAGTTGGAACAGAATTTACCAGTGGGAATGTGCCTAGTCTCATAGTGGTTGTCAGGATATGAGATAAAGATACCGGCACCTCCATTCCTAACAGCATTAGTTGCTGATCCATCTGTATAGGCATGTATCCATGATTGATCGGGATAGCTTTCTTGGATCATACTCAATGTAGCAGTTCGTTTTTGCAGATTATTATACTCACATCCACTTGTGAGACCACTGACTGATGTATTAATCTGGAGGGCACTGCTGGCCTGCTCCCATGGTACAGGGTATAGGGTGGGCTTCAGTGGTGTTGTCTTCATGGATAGGTCTTCTTGATGCTGTCTTATAAGTCTTTTCCCCCGATGCACAAAGCTGCTACGCTTTAGACGTCCCAATGCCAGATCATCTAGTCTTGCCTTCATTGGGTGCATTGGCATACTGTTGTACTTTTCCATCTGGATCATGGTTTTTTGTGTCTCTTCTATGGGACAATGTCTGTAATCCAGCAACCTTCTGCATCTCTGTTATTGGTGTAGTTTTCATGGCTCCTGTAATGAGCCTGAGAGCTTGATTTTGCACCTTGTCCAAAGACTGCAGATGTGAGTTAGCAGCTGATGACCATGCTGCTGAGCTAAACTCTAAGTGTGGTCTTATTACTCCATTATAAATCTTCTTTAGATTTCGTTCATTTGCTCCCCAGTTGGTACCTGCTAATTTTCTGAGTATGCCTAGTCGTCTTCGGGCCTTTCCTTCTGCGTTTTCAATATGCTTATTCCATGTAAGCCTTTGGTCAAATGTCACCCCAAGATAGGTGGGGTAGCTTTCTTCCTTGATCACGGTTGTCCCTAGGTGTATGTTAGCTGATTTGTCCTTGGGGGCGAGGGAGAACAGTGTTGTGTAGGTTTTGTCTGTGTTTATTGTGATAAGCCATTTCTCTGCCCATGACACTAGCATGTCTGCTGCCCGCTGCATTCTATAATTTGCTGTGGTGACATTTTCATCAGCGCACCAGAGTACTAGGTCATCTGCATATAAGGCAGCTTTAACTCCTGCAGGGAGATCTTTCACCAGGTCATTGATGTAAACAAGGAAGAGTGTTGGGGAAATTACTCCTCCTTCTTTAACCTGACTGCCACACATAGTTGCGTCTGTGCTAAGAGAACTAGTGACATTGAGGGAGTCCAGCAGTCTGTGCTGGGTTATATGGTGTTACGTAGAGAATAACTAAATAGCAAGGTTATACGGTGTTGCATAGGAATTATCTACAAAGTAAACTTGTGGACAACATTGTTTTCTGTATGATTCATATGCTACCTGATAGGGTTTCATTAATAAAAGTGGAACCCCTGTCATCAAGAGTTTTTCTGTGACTGCGGAACACGTGTGAAAGTAGGCCAGAGAGAGTGACGACAACATTATACATGAATCCTTATTCTTCTTCACACATCATCTTCGCACAGTCAGAAAACATATGAGATGTACATCATTTCTCTCATCATTCACTCCCTGCTCCATATGGAACTTGGGCCTACCTCTGCTTTTGGTTCTCTACAAGAAACTAGCATAAAGCAATCACTAGCCCTGCAGTGGTGGTTCATGAAATCATCATTCTATATGCTGAGGTTGCCAGCCTCATATAACTTGGACATTCACTAGCAGTTTTCACATATTAATATTCATATGTCAAGAGAAATTCATACTAGAATTGCTTTGGCAGCTAGCGCCTTCAATAGATTATCTAACATTTGGAAATTACGATCATTGAATATACATACCAAGCTTCGTCTGTTTAATTCAAATGTTATCTCAGTGTTAACATACGGCTGTGAGAGTTGGAAAATAACAAAATCATTGGAGAACAAGCTGAGTACATTCGAGAACAAATGTCTTAGAAAACTCATGAACATCAGTTGGAAAGAATTCAAGACTAATCGACAAATAAGAGAAGACTCTAGGCAGAAATGTGTCTCCGACTATATAAGAAAAAGACGATGGTCATATATCGGTCATGTCCTACGAATGCAAAACAACAGAATACCACTACAGGCGCTCACTTGGGTTCCTGAGGGTAAGAGGAAAAAAGGAAGACCAAAAGAAACACTCAGAAGAACAATAATAAGAGAAGGAAGAACGTTGGGCCTAAAGAATGTGCAAGAGCTAAGAGGAGTGGCGTCACAATGAACAACCTGGAGAGCACTGGTTTCTGCCTTATGCGCTGTGTTTGGTGCTTAAAGAATTTATTATTATTATTAATATATACATATTATTTCACGTGATAATGTAAAATATAGTATTATAAATGTACAACTCGCCCCAAAATTGTCTTTGGGATCACAGACTGGCTTCTGGTTCAGAGAAATAGTTAAGGCAACTTGTTTAAGATGCCTCTTCCACGTGTTATGGGGTGTTACTTTACAATAAGCTCACACTTTGACTTTGTATTCAGATTCCTAGGATTCCAGTTTTCCGTGTTAATAAAGGTAGAGTTTTCCTGGGAAATATGCCTTCTAGATGCTTAAACAAGGTCTGGGCAGATAAAAGGAATTCTGATCTTATTCTTTACTCTGGCTGCTCTCCTGACGAGTTGAATTTCACAGTGCTTTCACCTGACTAGTTTCTTGTCCTTTCTCCCAGTAAGACATATCACTATTTGTGTTTTTGTTTTTTTCATTCTACAGTTTCACCTGACTAAAGAATCAGGTTATATTGCAACTTTCGTCCCACGCACATTGTTGTTTACTATTAGACCAGGCTCCAATCAGAAATGTTATGTTTACATCTCGAATGCCAGCCAGTAGTTTCAGTCATGCATGGTTTGATGGGGTCTATTCAAAAATGTCCTCATTAGAAAATTCTGCATGTTATTTAAAAGGTCACTTTCCAAATATGGAATTGTTATATCCGTCAATTCTTGGTAATGACTGCAACTATAACTCCCTACATTATCACAAATAATGTATTCGTAACACTTCTGTCCGGAAGCTATTACAACATTCCGTCTTTCAGGTGCATGTCTATAATATGTCAGCAGACGGATAATTTATCTCCCTGTCCTTGTGCAAACACCAACCCTTGTTTGACCATCTGGGCTGTGACTCTTCACGACAGTAATTAGGCAATCACAATAGCCATTTCAGCACTAAATAAACTTGCTGGGCGTGTCACTGTTTGCAAGATGAGGTGAACAGTTTGTCAGTTGTGAAAGTTTGCAAGATGAGGTGAGTAGTTTGTAATTTGTGAAAGTTGTCACGATGAGATGAGGTATTTGTCATTTGTGAAGCTTTACATGATGAGATGAGTTGTTTATCAGTTGTGAAAGTTGTCATGAGGAAATGATTTTTCTTTGTCACTTGGGAAAGTTGTCATTATGAGATTAAATTTTTTTTGTCAGTTGTGAAAGTTGTCATGATGAGGTGAGTTGTTTGTGAGTTGTACAAGTTGTCATGATGAGGTGAGTTGTTTGTAAGTTTTGAAAGTTGTCATGATGAGGTGAGTTGTTTCTCAGTTGTGAAAGTTTTTGTGATGAGGCGAGTTGTTTGTAAGTTGTGAAAGTTTTTGTGATGAGGCGAGTTGTTTGTGAGTTGTGAAAGTTGTCATTCATAGTGTATGGGCCAAATGAGGATGAGAGAGCAGAGGTCAAGGAGGAATTCTTCGAGCTGCTTCAAAGGACAGTGGATGACTGCCTAGATGAAGTTATCATGCTCGGAGATTTTAATGCCAGAGTTGGAAATGACCATGCTAGATGGAGTGGAGTTATCGGAAGATATGGAGAAGATACTCTCAATGACAATGGAAAGCGACTCCTTAGATTCTGCAGTGAGCAGAATCTGATCATTACAAACACAAAGTTCCCCCATAAGCGCATACATGCATACACTAGATGTGAACCAACAAAGAATGAGAAGTCAGTGATCGACTATGCCATTGTTCGGAGAAGCTCATTCAAATATGTCCGAGATGCAAGAGTCTGGAGGGGGCCAGAGATTGGAAGTGATCACTACCTGCTAACAATCAAACGAACAACTGAAAGAGTTGCTCAGCCTAGGAACTGCTCAACATCACGCAAGAAACCAAGTAAACGAGCAGGAGAAATGAGCATTAGGACCTACAAGCTGAGAGAGCCAGAAATTAAGACCAGATATCAGGGGCTTATTGCTGCAGCGGTGAGCAACACAGAAGAACAACCTGATGACTTGGAAACCCTCTGGATTAAATTCAAGGATATCATAAAGACAGCTGCTGCAGAAGCATGTGGTGAAGTCCGACTTGGGAACCAGAGAAAGAGGACACCTTGGTGGACAGAGGAAGTCAAAGAGAAAATAAGAGAGAAGAAAATGGCATGGAAACAATACTTAGGAGCTAAAAACACAACAGGACAAATGGAAAAATATAGAGAATATGTGACACTCAGAACAGAAGTAAAGAACAAAGTGCTAGCAGCAAAACAGAAGTCCTGGGAAGAATTTGGAGAAAAGCTAGAAAAAGATGCACAAGAAAACCAGAAATTGTTCTATAAGACCCTAAAGAACATGAGGAAGGAAAAAACAATGCCCTCTCAAATTTATAAAGGACAAGCAAGGCAAATTGCTTACTGCCCCGAAGGAAGTAATGGAAAGATGGAAAGAATATTTCTCAGAACTCCTTGATGGTGAGCAAGGTCAAACATCAGAAATGATAACCACTAGCACAGAAGAGGAAACCAATGGTGATGAAGATGACATAAAGATGGAAGAACTGAAGGCAGCACTGGAGAAAATCAAGATGGGCAAAGCAGCAGGGCATGATGGTATAACACCAGAAATGGTTAAGTACATGGGAGCATCAGGCGACCTGTTACTCCTAAGGGTCCTACAGGCAGCATGGTGCAACAAGACCATACCAAAGGATTGGGAGATCGCCATCATAACACCAATTTTCAAAAAGGGTGACAATCGACAGTGTGGAAACCATAGAGGCATATCCCTTCTCAGTGTCCCTGGAAAAATCTACTCTAGAATCCTAGAGCAGAGACTCCGACGCCTAGCTGAGCCACAATTGGATGAGGTCCAGTGCGGATTCCGAGCAAACCAAAGTACTCAAGACCTAATCTTCACACTCAGACAGCTGAGTGAAAAGGCCCTTGAGTATAAGAGAGAGATCCATCTTTGTTTCATAGATCTGGAAAAGGCGTGACAGGGTCCCCTGGAGCAAACTTTGGGACTGTTTGGCAAGGAAGAATATTCCAGCACCTCTGATTCATGGTATACAGAGCTTCTACAAGTCTTGCAGAAATTATGTGAGGACAGCAAACCATAAGTCAGAAGAGTTCAGGACCACCACTGGTGTAAGACAAGGTGATATCCTATCACCTTACCTCTTCATACTCCTTATGGACGATGTCATCAAGGCATGTAAGGAGAGAACAAGAAAGTATTCAGTGGGGTACTGGAAGATGAGACAGGTCTATATTTCAGAGCTGGCATTTGCTGATGATGTTGCCCTGATTGCTAAATCAGAGGCACATCTCCAATCCAACCTGCAAGTCTGGAAGGAAGAGCTGGAGAAGAGAGGGATGGTCATAAGCAGCTCTAAAACAAAATCCATGGTGATATCACGAGAAGAAAGAAGACATCAGATTAAGCTGGGAGAACAGGTCCTGGAGCAGGTCGACCACTTTAAATACCTCGGAGCTATTATAGACCGAAAGGGAGGCATCAAAGAAGAGTTGGCCACTCGAAAAGCAGCAGCTGGGAGACTTTTTCAGGCCATAAATCGAGGATTCCTCAGCAAGAGAGAGGTTGGTAAGAAAACGAAGATGGCTGTATACCGCTCCACCTATGTCCCAGTCTTGACATATGGATGCGAGTCATGGGCAATGACTACAACCCATAAAAGCCAGATCCAAACCTCAGAAATGAGGTATCTGAGGAAGGTGGTTGAAGTAACAAGAAGAGACATGGTACGCAACCAGACGATACGTCAAGGCCTAAAATGCCACCCCCTACAGACCCAAGTAGAACAGTCCCAACTAAGATGGTTTGGCCATGTCTGCAGAATGGGAGAAGATCGGCTACCACGACAAGCATGGGAAACAAAGAGCCAAGGATCCAGACCCCGAGGACGACCCAGAGTCCGCTGGGAGGACAACATTAGACAATCTTTGAAGGACCGAGGACTAGAATGGAACCAGGCCAGGAGGAAGACAGCCGATAGAATAGTCTGGCGCTCTCTCTTCCAAACCTCTACACCTCACGGTAGAAGGGGAACGACTAAGTAAGTAAGAAAGTTGTCATTATGAAGTGAGTTGTTTTTGAGTTGTGA
Organism: Oreohelix idahoensis; assembly: GCA_024509875.1. Taxonomy (NCBI): domain Eukaryota; kingdom Metazoa; phylum Mollusca; class Gastropoda; order Stylommatophora; family Oreohelicidae; genus Oreohelix; species Oreohelix idahoensis. Next base: position 596,892 of record JAMPIV010000347.1, read on the forward strand.
AAGTTGTCATGATGATGTGAGTTGTTTGTGAATTGTGAAAGTTGTCATGATGATGTGAGATGTGAAAGTTGTCATGATGCTGTGAGTTTGTGAATTATGAAAGTTGTCATGATGAGGTGATTTGTTTGTGAGTTGTGAAAGTTGTCATGAGGATGTGAGTTGTGAAAGTTGTCATGATGAGGTGAGTTTTTTGTGTGTTGTGAAAGCTGTCATGATGAGGTGAGTTGTGAAAGTTGTCATGATGAGATAAGTTGTTTGTGAAAGCTGTCATGATGAGGTGAGTTGTTTGTGAGTTGTGAAAGTTGTCATGTTGAGATAAGTTGTTTGTGAAAGCTGTCATGATGAGGTGAGTTGTTTGTGAGTTGTGAAAGTGTACATAAGTGAACCTAAAAAAAAACACCTTTTGGACAAAGCTACAGAAATATGTGTTGTAGCAACAAAAAATAATAGTTGATGATGATTTATGTGATGTTGCCAGTTTTTAAACTATATCTCAAAAAAATAAAAAATGAAACTATAAGAATGATTGGAAAAAAAAGGTAAAGGCAGTCTTGTAGCAGTTACTACCATGGGGGTGTGAAATGTTAGAGAATTTACTTATATTGTGGAAATATGCCCCATGTAGTGCCTGGGGTTTCTGAAGAATAGGACTTCTGCACCTCAGACTGCCTACATGCCTGAGCCATATCATATAAGGCAACTAATATGAGGTTTTGAATGGGGCTGGTAACCTCATAATATAAAAAAAGAAATTCCACAAAATCCACAGCTGGAAGAGCATGTGAATGCTTGGTGTAGGCTTCCTACAAGGTGAACCAGTTTCTGTAAGGAACACTATAGAAAATAATGATGATGAAATGGAAAAAATGGATTCCTGAATGGGCAAAATAGTCACATAAATAGATCTGGGTATGAGCTGGTGCTGTGATGGAGTTGTTGTTGTTAACTAGTGCTGCTGAGCTTTTCGCTCTTTTGCAGCCAATACCAAGTTTTGAAGAGTCCTTGGTATTATCTGCATTGTAGATCTAGCATTTTTTCTGTGGCTTTTCTGCCATTCCGAAACGTGTTGAGTTTGTGAAGTTATGGGCTCCAGTTTCTCCAGCTTGGCTTGCATTTAAAGGATCGTCACATCTGGTCCCAAGCTAGGAGGAAGAAGCATGAAGCATACTGTGCATTCCCTGCCATCCAAGGTGGCTCTCCAAAAATTATGTGCTCTTGTTCTGGGCTTTCCCAAGGAATCATCACGTCCTATACAGTGCCTCCACTTCTGAGCTGCCCCTGCCTATCATGGGGTTCATAGTGAGATCTTCCTGCATGCAGGCAACCAGATAAAAGCCAGAGTTATGTTTGGGGCTCAAGTGACTCCTCCAAGCTTAGTGTGCAATGCTGGTTTCTCAACATGTTTCACCACAGGGGGATTCCCTGCAAGTGTGTGGATAATTTCAAGAGTCTTTGAGGGTGTAATTAGCCTCACAGACAGAGGTTCAAATCCAAATCTACATACTATAGCATTGTGCATAGCTGGTGGTCATATAATGAGGACTCCAGATATGCCTCCATGCATCTGTGATGTGGTTAAAACCTAGAATCCAATTTTTTTTTTAAATAAACGAATTAAAGAAGGAGTGATTAGGGACAGAGATGCGAGCAGCAAAGAAACAAAATGGTAATAGAAATTGAGATGTTAATAATGCATATATATAAAAGATATCTTCTACGGACAATTAGCAGATGGCAAGAGAACAGTTGGGCGACCACAGCTGAGGTTCAAAGATGTGTGCAAGAGAGATATGAGGGCACTGGACATGGATCCAGCAACATGGGAGGATGAAGCTGCCGATCGCACTAAGTGGCGATGCTATTTACGGCGCCACCTCAGACTGGGCAAAGAGAGGCTCACACAACAAGCAGAGGAGGGGAGAAAACGTCGAAAGAAGCACCAGGAAAATAAGCAGCTGAAGACTGTCACCTCAGGGGCGCATTCCCATAGTCAGTTATGACTGAAGGGGCTATTATTATTATTATTATAATGCATATATAGAAAAGGTTACTTCAGACAGAGGGCATCAAGACATCCCATATGTTAGATTAAGCAGTGTTCAAGACAAAGCCCTTGTGTGTCACCAGTTTTTAAATTTAATGCTGAAACATATCTCTTGCAGGTGACTGGTTCAATGCCAACACTCACCATAGACAAAACTGATGGCTGTATGTTCTATCTGAGTCCCCTTTCTCTTGGCGCAGATATTATCACCTCCAAGTCCACTGAGATGAACATCTTAGTACCGGAGGGTGATGGAGAATATGTAGGCATACTTTTCTTGTTGCAAAAATGAAATATGTAGATGTAGCTTTTTTTCTGACACTGCAATAATGTGAAATACTTTTCATTTACACAGCTGAAATCTTTGTAAATATAATTCTCTATAGTGAAACTGAAATACATACAGATATACTTGTTTTGTGAAACAGAGTTATGCAGCATACTTTCTTATGTCAAAGTGAGATGTGTAAATGTAGTTTCATGTCATGAAATTGAAATGTGTAGGATATATATATATATATATATATATTTTATTTTATTTTTTCCCCTACAAATGGTCCACCATCATTTTCAGTAACCAACTTTGGCACACGAAAGAAACATGAAACGTAAAGTTCGTTCACATCCGGTCAGATTAATATTTTTGTCATCAGATCTTATTTTAAGAACTTTGGTAAAACTCTCACCTGTTGATGAAATTCCTGTCACGTAGGGTTCAAAATTTATTAGCATGTTAGATTTTAATCCTGGCTTTCCTTAGCTGGCTCTTCCGGAGACATTAAATGTAATAATAGTAAAAAAGTAATAGTAGCCCCCTTCAGTCATAGCTGACTATGGGAATGTGCACTGAGGTGATAACCCTCAGCTGCTTTTTTCCCTGGTGTTCCTTTTGCGTGCTCTTTCACTTCTGGTTGTTGTGATTGCTTCTTTGTGCTCAATCTGAGGTGGCATCTTAGGAAGCTGTAGACGGTTTTTTGAGATCCAAATAACCGCCCAACTGGAATCGTGCTTTTATTCTGATAGGGCTGACTATCAGCTACGGTCGGGCTTACATATGGCCGACAA